>OX463246.1:23073130-23673130 GCA_949820135.1 Sylvilagus floridanus | reverse complement strand
GTCAAAGGCAGTTCAAGTGAAGCTGACAATGGTATTGGAGGGTCTCATTTTCAAGACCTTGAGGTCAGATTTTCCCTGGACTTTATGACAGCTACACTTCATGTAGAAGGCCACAAATGAAGGGGTCTGGGATTTTCAGAATTGTGTAATGTCTAGAAGTGTAAGCCAAACTTCTTGAGTATATCATCTCAGTTTGAGTCATATTGCATATCGCCTATACTTTTCATTTTATAAATTTTTAGAACATAGACACACATTTCTATGAAGGGGAGACTTTATATCACTAGTGCACAATATCACATTTCTTACCCCCAAATAGAAAATAACCAAAACATAAACTGGTAGCAGTTCCACAGTGGAAAGAACTACTTTGCCTTTGCCGTGAAGTAGACCTGGGCTGAACACGCATGACTTACATGTACAATTCAAATATTTCATTGGTGACATTGGGTAGTTTTTTTAGAATAATATCATAGACACAGTTGCTTTATTTGTAAAATGGAGGTAATTTCATCTAAATTTTAGTGTGCTTCTAAAAAATATGTACAATCAAATGCTATGAGGAAAACCACAAAGCAATACTGGGACAAAGTAAGATAATCAGTAAATAGCAGCTCTTAACCATAATCATGTATTTTGAAGCTGTTTTTGAAATTTTCTCCTCATTTCCACCTGCTAAAATCTTACTCAAACTTGAAGATTTAAATTTAGAAATTTATTCTTCTTCCAGAATTTCTCTTATTTTTCCTCCTATAAACAAAATTTATTGCAGCATTGTGAAGTAATTTGAAAACAGAAACACAAAAAGGAAAAAATTGAAAATGTAAACTTTTTTATCTTTTATTGCATGTGATTTACTCTAATTTTAAAAAGAAGCAAAGGATGATTAATACAAATATTTGGTGATTTTTTTTTCCCAAAGAAGAGCCGTTTTCAAGACTCTGGTTTATTTTTTAATTAACTTAAGAGGAATTTTACATTAAGTGTCATGATTTGTTTTCAGGTTGTAACAACATATATACACACATACACACAAATTTCAGAAGACAACTTTTTAAAATAACAGACTGCTGAACCTAAAGAGATTATAACTAGAGACCTTATACCAACAATAAAAACTCACATAAAGAACAAGATTGTGTTTATGCTTATTCTTTAGCTTGGCTTGAAACAGAGTGCCACACACACTAAGACTTGCAGACTAAGTGCTTCTGCCATTCATGACGGAAAGCATATTCTGTTTCTGTACTGTTGGATATGTGCCTATCAGGACAGCAGAAGGCTATTAAATCTGAAGAGATCAGAATATAGCACAACCTAGAATATTGCCAAATGACTAATACATGTCTATCCATATCACAATTCTTCCTGGCATCATTAGTGTACTTCAAATGAGTTTATGTTGTTAATTAGCAACTATTTAATCTAGTTTAAAAATGAAGCTGGATATTTATTGTTTTTACTTTTTAAGAAGAATTGTCCCATTTTTAAATCAATCAAATCTTTTGAATATTTTATGTGTTTATTTATTTGAAATTATTTTTTGGAGAGTCAGTGAGTGATCCTATCCATTGGTTCACTCCCCAAGTGCCAGCAATAGACCAGCTGTTCAGGCCTACCTTGTGGATGGTATAAACCCAACTACCTGAGCCATCACAGTTGACTCCGAGGGTTGCATTAGCAGGAAGCTGGAGACAGGAGCTGGAGCTGAAAATCAAACCCAGGCACTGACAAGCACGTGTCCTAATAAGCATGTTAAGCACTAGATCAAATGCCCACTGCAAACAGTGGAAATGTGAAGGACACTATCAGATAAACATCTTTCAAGGAGGTTGGATTAAAATATATAATATGAAAATAGATTTTTCTCCATAACAGAATCAAAGGTAACGTATGCACGGATATAAGTGGATGTGTATAACCCCCATTCTC
This sequence comes from Sylvilagus floridanus, assembly GCA_949820135.1. Taxonomy (NCBI): domain Eukaryota; kingdom Metazoa; phylum Chordata; class Mammalia; order Lagomorpha; family Leporidae; genus Sylvilagus; species Sylvilagus floridanus. The sequence goes on along the minus strand of OX463246.1, from coordinate 23,671,198 downwards.
AATAACATTTTAGTTTCTTTGACTTTGATCTATTGTAAAAGTAATAACAAATATGAGTATTTTCTCCCTAAGATTATTATGAGCAATATCTGACCTCAGAAGTTGTATCTTTTTATTTTAACCCTTTGTATTGTTTATTTTGTGGCTGCCATAACAAATTAGCACACGCTTAATTGTTCAAAAAACTGCTTATTTACTTTCTTGTGGTTCTGTAAGTTAGAAATCCAACCTGGGACTCACTGAGCTAAAGTTAAGATGTGAACAGGGCTGCTTTTCTTCTGAAGACTTGCGGAGAGAATTTATTTTCTTGCCTTTTCCACCTGCTAGAGATTGTCTGCATTCCTTCTTTGGCCTGCGCTTTCTTCCTCCGTTTTCAAAGCCACCAGTGTCTCAGCTCTCTGACCCAGGTAGGACATGTTCTCTGCTTCTAAGGACATCTGAAATTAGATTTAGCCTGCATGGAGTATTGCAGGATAGTATTTCAAAGTCTGTACCCTTAATCACTTTGGCAAATGTGGATTTGTGAAGTTAGATATCCACAGTTTCCGGAGATTAGGACATGGACTTTGAGGGCCATTTTCCATCATCTATCCACTTCGAACAAAGAAAAGCAAAAGGAAATTCTATTTAGAGTGCTTCTAATTTACATTGGTTGCCACGGGTCTGAGAAAAGCTGTGGAGGCACAACTTTTAGCTTGTATTTTCAATAATGATCCACTTAGAATGATTTGCATCTTAACAAGACAAAATTGAGAAAATAGAAGTGAGTGCAAAAGTGTTTAACTTTTGGTGCCATTATTTTCACTAGGACAAAAAGGTATTTTACTAGAATTTGGGCCCAGGGAGGCTGTCTGTAGAGGCTCTCAACAATTAACCAACATTGCATAAAGTCCTATAATACAATGGAGGAAAGAATCTTACCTGAATGAATTATATGTGGCTTAAATAATGAATTGTATACAAAAGACCCAAAAGCAGTACTTGAGCCAAACTTATTGCTCAGCGGAGCATATTTCTGCATCTCTCCTTATAATTCAAGGTAAAATAAATTAGCAACACTATGCCAAAGGGGCAGAGAGTAAACAAAAGAGGGAAAATAGGAAGAATAAAAAAAGTCACTGTTCTCTCCACTTGGCAAGGGACCATAGAGAGTAGATTAAGAGCAGAGACCTTCTGGAGCAAGATCTCTGAGCACTGTGTGCGTCTGTTAGAATCCTGTACCCAGAAATCCTCAAAATGTTTGAATATTTATAATCTGTAAGTGCACAGTTCATTGAGTAAAAAATGTTTATAGGACTCTTTGGGGAGAAAGACCGGTGAAAGTACGCCACACATTTAATACTGATTTTGCTTCTGAGGGATTAGTCTTTTATTCAGTCATTGGGTCTAAATCTGAAACCTGAATCTGGTCTGGAAACTGGAAAAAAATCTTATTTGGTGAACTGCTTTCAACCTTCTTCTGATCATTCATTTTTGCTTCTTTTCGAAATACATTTGGATCCTTGTTGACTTCCTGCTTATGAGTAATTACAGATAGCACATTCCATTAATTATCTCCAGATTAGTCCCTTCTCATCATTGCCCACTCCTTCCAAACATGCTGTCCATTGCTTTCCAAGAACTGTGTGGCACCATCCAGTCCCTGATGCTTCAGGAGCCTACATCTCTACATGTGTAGGTCTATATCAAACCCTCTGCCCTGAGCCTTAGCCTAGAGATCGCTGTGAAACTTCATGACTGGCATCTCTGAACTCTTGCTGTTCTATAACTGTTTTCAAAATTTAAAATTGCTCAAAATTAAAATAGATTGTTAAAAATAAAATATTTACTATTATGTATTGAATAGTGTCTGTTTAAATTGATCCAATGATGCTTTTCTAATTATCTTGCATGTAATAGATCTAGTTTATGACAGTCTCATTTCTGTATTAGAAAATTTCCAGAAAATAATAGAGAAAGCAAATTTTCAATCAAATGACTCACATAAGGGCTACAATTACATTCAATAATCCTTACAAGTTTATTTCTGCATGAGCTGCAGAAAACTTGCACAGAAGGCAAAAAGGAATGAAAAAGAGTAAAGTAGGTGAAGTCAAACTACAATTTATCTGGTGAAGAAAAAATTATCAGTAATCTCAATCTTACATGAAAACTTAGTTTGGTGTCAGGTATCTTCTTGCATCAAAATGAAATGTTAGAGACATAGGAGAAGGTAGGAGTAATTCTGTGACCCTGGTGTCATTCAGCAAAGCTTAAGAATGTGATCATGAGGGTAAAAGAAATGATTCAAACTGGCAGAATAGGGAGGGATGCATTTTCAAATATGTCTCTATATATCTATCTATCTGTCATCTATCTATTAGCTATCTATTTATCAATCATTTACATATAATCATTTTCACTATAGCATTTTTATTTTGCTCATCATGTTTTTCCTTCATACCAATGAATAATAGAACTTCAATTTTCAATAATTCCCCTTTTCTCCTTCTTTGGTACTGTTGACACATCTTCAACATTTAACCTGTCTTGCTACAGAGCTTGCCTTTTAATTAAAGTCTGCCAAAAAAGAGTTCACATTGTTTATCCTCAATGACTGGTTTAGGCATGAGTTCCTTCAAGTAAGAGGAATGAGTCATTTTTTGGAAATTTTGATGAAACTAATTTTGAGTAACAGTGCAATGTGAAGTCATCTGGCTGTATCTAATTTCGTCACTTAAAGGGAAGACAACACCTAAAGATGAAGCAAACTTGGAGGGAAACAGATCAGACAGATGGAGGGAGAAACTGATTCCTAATCACATTGTTTGAATGCTTGGGACCTGCCATATATGAGGTCAGTACTTCCATTGGAAGTTCCCAGTGAGTAAACCAATATATTTCTTTTTTTAAATGTCTGTTTAATCTGACTCCTGGCTCTACTCATAATTGTAGTCTGCTGCTGCGTAATTAAGATTATGGGGTGCATTTCTTGTCCTCTATGGTTTCTAATTCTGAAGTTTTAAGTTTTATAGAATGTTGCTTTTCCAGCTTCCCAGGCAATGTTTATGTAGGTAGAGAGTGTATTTGGAACATTGTCTTACTGAGAAAATGGGTACCTGGACCTTAGGCTAATTTAGAATCACAGATAATGTGTTTACTATGAACTCAGGTGTCAACTGAACAAACACTGAACTGAACTCCATGGTCTAACATGAACTAAGGTTTCTCATATTGTCTCATTGACTCAGAAATTTTTTACAAACATAATTAGTATATTTGGTACTGAACACAAGCAGAAGTAGACAAGCTGCATGGGTAGGCAAACCAGATCTCTAATTCATTATGCAACGTGCCTTACAACACGTTTCTCTCTGTCTCTGCCTCTCTCTTTTCAAACCACACTTATCCATGCAGAGGAAATGTATTTTCTTTTATTTGTTTTGAAAGATTGATTTATTTGAAAGTCAGAGTTACAGAGAGAGGAAGATACCTGGAGAGGGAGAGGGAGAGAGAGACACACACAAAGAAAGAGAGAAAGAGACAGAGATATGAATCAATCTTCCATTAGCTGGTTTGCCCCTCAAATGGTTGTGGAGGTCAGGGAAGAGCCCGGCCAAAACCAGGAGCCAGGAGCTTCATCCAGGTCACTCAAATGTGTGCAGGGCCCAAGCACTCGGGCCATTTACACTGCTTTTACCAGACCATTAGCAGTGACCTGGATTGGAAGTGGAGCAGCCGAGACTTCAGTTGGTGCCCATATGTGATGCTGGCATCTCAGGTGGTGGCTCTATCCACTACACCACAATGCCAGCCCCAGGGGGCACTGGTTCTAGTCCCAGTTGCTCCTCTTCTGATCCAGCTCTCTGCTATGGCCTGGGAAGGCAGTGGAAGATGGCCCAAATCCTTGGGCCCCTGCACCCGCATAGAAGTACTGGAAGAAGCTCCTGGCTCCTGGTTTCAGATCGGCGCAGCTCCGGCCGTTGCTGCCATCTGGGGAGTGAACCAGCAGATGGAAGACCTTTCTCTCTGTCTCTACCTCTCTCTAACTCTGTCTTTCAAATAAATAAAATAAATCTTTAAAAAAAAAGACTGTATATAACTTCAATATAACTTAAAAAACTAAATTAATATATACTGAAACCAACACTTCTTAATCATTACATTTTATTATTATCTGCTCTTAAGGTATTTTTAAACATTTTATTTATTTATTTGGAAAGCAGAGCAGCAGGATAAAGAGAAAGTTTGAGAGAGAGCAGAAAAGAGTGCTCCCTGAGGAGAGAGAGAGAGCGAGAGCGAGAGAGCAAGCTAAAGAGAGTGCTCCTTGAGTCTTCACTCTGCCACTCAGGGCTTGGAAGGACTGGATCAGAGGTACTCCAATATGGGATGCAGGTATCCCTCCTAGTGTCTTAATTCCTATGCCCAATTCCCACCCCAGTTATTTTAATTGAATTTTTGTGATGGATTTGCCAAGTAGTAGCATGTTACTGCTCATCTTTTCTTGCGTTCTCATTCAGGAAAATCATGTTAGTAACTTAAAATTGGCCTTAGTGAGAATGCTCATTCCATGGAAACTGGCAAATGCTAAAAATACACTCTTTCCCCTGGAATGGGTGGTTGGTAAACAACTGCCGGCACATGACTGCATGTAATTTTACAGAAATCCATCTCTCCTTAAGATAGGAAATCATTTCAAGTAAGAGAGCAGACTATTTTTTGTCATGAACACTTTTATTCAGATTTTTAAAAAATGGGATAAGAACACATAGTATAAATCTTTTCTTTTTTAAAAAATTTTGCTAATTAGAACAGATTTCATAGGTAAAATTCTAAGAAGCTAACCACACTTCCTTCACTCTCTCTTTCCCTCCTCCAAACCCCCTCCCCATTTCTTCTCTTTATTAAAAGAATTTTTGCAAAAAAGTATTTTTGGTATACTCTATAATCACAGGCTTATTGCATCACTAAGCATAAATTAAACAAATAAAAAGTAGAAAAACCACAGTTCCATAGGCATATCAACAAAGACAAAAACAGTAATCAAATCACAAGATGTCTGTTCTGTTCATATAGTTTTTTTGGTATTCTGTTTTAAATATTACATGTAAAACAGCTTGTTAGAATATGAGAATTAGCTGACTGTCATGGCTAATGAACACTACCAAAAAAGGGGGTTTGTTTGTCATTAATTTAACAAGGAGTCCACAGAGACTTGTGAGCTGAAATTAGGATTTCAAGAAACAATTCTGGGGCACTGAAACTCAGGTCACCATGGGCTTCTCTCTCATACACTCTCTAGAGTAACTGCTGTTTATGCAATGGCTTCCTTTTGAGACACCACTGTTTATTTATATTTGTGCTTTTAGCTGATCAATTATTCCTTTTGTATTCAGTAGTTTTTATTAAATTTTAGGTAGGAGATCATATGCATGTTTATTTCATAATTAGGTAATGTAAAATTTGTGCTTTCTTTTTTCTGTGCAAACCATCAAAGTACCTAAATTATGGAAATCAAGTGTTAAAATGTAAAATGAATGTAACTCCAAAGTGTTTCCTGTGTGAGCTTATTCGATTTGCCGGTGATTTTAGTACGTGGCTACCCAACTGCAGCTTTGGTAGAGGGGCTATATTCTTTTATGTTGGCAGTATAAGCTGCTAGTTTAAAAGAAGAAATATTAAAAATAAACTGTGCCATTCACTTTTGCCATTACTAAGGATCTGTTTTTGCTAGTAAAATAGAATCTAGGTTTCTAAAATGTTTTAATAAGGTAGTATCTAACAAAATAAAGCAGAAATAAAAAACAATCAGCCAAGCAACCAAACAAAAAATAAAAGAAAAAAAATAAGAATGTTTGTTAGCCCAGGGAACACTTTGTGTAGGTATTTTACAGAGTGAAGACTTGGTATTGAGTCTTGCATTGCTAAATGATTTTGCACAGGAATTATATTGACACAATCTTGAAGCGCTTTTCCATTAGGAAACCAATTTTCACTTAAGTGGTGAAATCAAGCTGCAGCTTGATTGTTATAGTGAGAAGGATTATCCTGTCAAATCAGATGTGAAGGCAATGTTTGTGTTTAGACAAATACTGAAAATTATTTGAGTGCAAAAGAGCAGCACAGCAATAAAGTTGTAATATAACAAAATAAGCTTTAAAAAAATTGGCCTCTATTCTTCCCTTAAAATGGAATTTTACAGTGGTTTGCTCAACCTATTCTAAAAAACAGCATCCTACAAAGCTTAGTATCTCTTACCAACAAAAATTTTATTTTGATTATATCGAATGTTTGAGAGACATTTGTTTTCTATACTGGTTTGTATGTGTTATTAATATTGTTTGTTTTTTATCATCTAATATTTAAAGCTTTTCCCCTTTAACTAAAGCCTTTAATTTGGGGTGATTCTTTTGTTATTTATAAGTCATTTTATAAAACTAATTATAAAAATCATTTTTATAAGACATATAAACCATAGTTAGGTTGTTTCATACCATTCACAAATGAGGAAGTAATGATTTATCAAAACTGACTTTCTCAATGACAAAGTATGTGGCTTTGTTGTGTTCTTTGAATGTAGTCTAATGATAGACTTGTTACTTGAGTTTCTAGTCAATACAAACTACTCTCATGAGAAGTATATAGTCTACAGATGATGTAACCTCAGTGTTCCTTAAAAACTAGGTGTTCTAGGGGCCAGCACCGTGGCACAGTAGGTCAATCCTCTGCCTGCAGTGCTAGCATCCCATATGGGCAGCAGTTCTAGTCCTAGCTTCTCTTTTTCCAATCCAGCTCTCTGCTGTGGCCTGGGAAAGCAGTAGAAGATGGCTCAAGTGCTTAAGCCCCTGAACCCGTGTGGGAGACCTGGAAGAAGCTCTTGGCTCCTGGCTTTGGATCAGAGTAGCATTGGCTGTTGCGGCCATTTAAGGAGTGCCAATGGAAGGAAGACCTTAGGGACTTGGGGCAGGAATTTAGCTTAGAGGTTAAAATGCCAATTTAGATGCCCACATCCTAGGAGTACCTGGATTCAGTTCTCAGATCTGCCTTCTTACTCCAACTTCTTGATAATGCAGACTCTTGGAGATAGCACTAATAACTCATGTAATTTGGGTCCTGCTACCTATGTTGCTGACCTGCGTTAAATTTCTGGTTTCTATTTTCAGCCTCAGCCCAGCCCTGGCCATTGCAGATACTGGAGATATGAAACAACAGATGGGAGTGCTCTCCTCCTCTTTCTCTCTCTCTCTCTCTCTGTCTCTCTCTCTGTCTGTCTTTCTCTCTCCTTCTCACTCTCAATTTTGTTTTTTAATTCAGGAGTTGACCATGTATTGAGGTAGAAAATTGCACTGTTAAATACTCATACATGCCTCTGTGATGTGGCCATTAATTAGAGATAGCAAAAAGTAAACTGATAAGACACTAAGTCCCCAGCCTGGGTGATATAGCTTGATTGCCTGTGACTACCCTAAATTCATGAGTTGCAGCTTATCTCCTGTATTGATGATATTTGAAGGTGGAATTTTTGGGAAGTAATTGGGTCATGAAAAAAGAGCCTAGGAAAGGGGTTAATGTCCTTTTAAAAAGGGGAGGCATGGGGTTTCTCTGTTCTCTACCTTGTGAGGGTACAAAGAGAAAGTCTCCATCTACAAACCAGGAAGTGGGCCCTTACCAGCCATGGGATCTGCTGGTTCCTTGATGCTTGAGTTGTCCATCTCTGGATCTGTGAGAAATTAATGCTGGTTGTTTAATTTTTCCACTGTGTGGTATCTTTTTTATAGTGATTTGAACTGACTAAAATACTGTTGGTAAGGTCCTTGTATGTATTCTTGAGGCCCACCTGGAAATGTAGTCTTGGAACACATAGTTAAGGAGTTGTACCTTTACTATTGCAGTAAAGACAGACATTTTTTTCTTATAATTAAACCTTGGTTGGCATACCCATTGAACTGGTGTGGACATTCATACATTTGGTCAAACGCTTGTGGCCAAGGGTAGGGGCATAACAGAGACAGTTGAATAGTCACTATCTTAGTGATGGCTCTTTGGATTCACCATTCCACATCCTTCCCCTCTTTTCTTTTTTCTCTGCATCTTTTTCTTTCTTTCTTTTTTTTTTTTTCTTTTATTTGACAGGTAGAGTTATAGACAGTGAGAGAGAGAGACAGAGACAGGTCTTCCTTCCATTGGTTCACTCCCCAAATGGCTGCTACAGCTGGAGCTGTGCCGATCCAAACCCAGGAGCCAGGTGCTTCCTTTTAGTCTCCCATGAGGGTGCAGGGGCCCATGTGCTTGGGCCATCCTCCACTGCCCTCCCGGGCCACAGCAGAGAGCTGGATTGGAAGAAGAGCAACCAGGACTAGAACCCGGCACCCATATGGGATGCCAGTGCCGCAGGCGGAGGATAAACCACGATGCCGGTTCCCTTCTCTGTATCTTAAACTTGTGTTTATCAGAAATAACACAGCTTTGGGCTAGGAAGGGAAGTAAGGATCGGGAGAGTCCACAATTTTATAGAAGTTGCAGGATTTCCAAAGGAAGGCCATGTATTGTCGCTGCAAAAACTCAGGACTCAGGATCAAGGGGTTTCAACTGCAGTTCCAGCTCTGTCATTGACCAGCAGGCATGACCTTGGGGACTTACTTTATTCTTCAATATGATGAAGTGGTTAGAATGCTAAGGTCCTTCACAGTCACACATTATATGATTCTACTATGACTTTCACCACTCTGTTTTGTAAATAAGAGATTCAAATCTGAGCTGTACTATGGAAGCTTAGTACTGTGCTGGTTTTAAAACATATTTTGTTACTTCTTTAAAAAATGAGAAATAGCGTGTGCATACTTTCCTGTAGCCACGGGGCTTTATATCAACTGGTTCTTGATAGTTTTATACCTAAAAGACAACATATATCAAGGGGATGGTCCTCTCTGTAACTCTTGACATATTTTACATCATTGCACCAATGCATTTTCAGCTATTTGTGCCAATGCTTCCGTGGTAGTCAAGGTCTGAAGGTGTCCTTGTTTGACTTAATTGAAATGGAGTTTTCTGCACTTCTTAATACTTTATATATATCTTCAAGTGAGAATTGTCAGTGACTATAGTCAGTGATAAAAGAAATGCGTCTTTCTGCAGAAATCAGTGCTTAAATTGTGTCTGTGTGAGTACAGTTAAAGTTAATTGAAAATAGATCAATTGAAAATTGAAAATAAGAATAGGAACAGGAGAGGAATGAGGAAGAAGGATGGGAAGAATATGTTCCTAAGTTTGTATTTATGAAATGCATAAAATTTTGTATACCTTAAAAAGTTTCTGGGGAAAAAGGTTTCTGTGGATCACTATGTTTTCCAGTGACGGAGGTAGATAATGCTCACTATTGTATTTGAGTTGTACAGATTTATTATGATAAATAGTAGAAAATTAGGTAACCTAGCTGCATACCTGCAATTAAAGGGTTTATTAAAGTCTGTATGCTTTCCAAACTTCAGTATGAATTAAGCACAGTTGTTACCAATAACTGATCTGTTATTCCTGCATCAATGCTGTTTTTCCCAAAGCAATTGATGTGCTTTGAGTGTCTCCAGTTAGTTAAATATAGATGTGTCTGATTTATTCCAAAAGAATAATTTATGATCTTGCCAAAGAAGGATTTATTGCTTTCTGAGTAGCGACGTGAAATTCATATTCTCCACAATCAATTCAAAAAGTCAAGGATTAAAATGCAACAACCTGGACAAATCTCAAAAATACTGCATTGAGCAGATGAAACCCATCCCATGCTAGCCTATGGTGATAGATGTAAGAAAGTATTTTGTTTTGGAGGAGCCTTGAATAGGAGGAGCAATGAACTGGCTCAAAGAAGCATGAAAGAACTTTCCAAGGTGATAGCAATGATTTATATTTTCTTTTGTGTGATGTTTGTACAAATGTAATATAAATGTCAAAATTAACTGACCTGAGTACTTCACATATGCATGCTCTAATATGTGGTAATTGTTCTTCATTACAAAATAGCCTAGGAATGTGTTATTCTGAATGATAGATATTTATATACATAAATAATTACTAAAACTTTCAATTAAAATGATGGAGATTGCTGCTTTCAAAAAGGCAACTTGAGAAACTTTTTGGACCTTCTCTCCATTGAAACAACAAAAATAGCAATACTGATTATGTATAATTCCCCAATAACTCAGAGCTTTGTAGAAACTGTTCTAAGGATGTGCAGGAAATATAAGTAGTAAATACTAGTGGAAAATTCTTAAATTACTAAGAGTTTTCTATTTGGGCCACAACACCATCCTTCTCTCCCTCCCTAGACCTCACAGAAGAAGCTCCTCTCAATAGATGTAACTGGAAACAGGGCTACCACTTCTCCAAGATCTCATTTTAGGACTACAGTACTTGGGATGGGCAAACCATCAACATTTCTTATTGCCCACTTCTAGCTCCATGTTTTAGAAGTCTGTTCTACATAGGAACAGTTGAAATGTCTAGTTATTTCTTCCTCCATTCACGCAGGCTGAGGACACTGGGCCCCGGTCACCTGTGTTCTAGCTTATTCATAGAGTGGATGTTCTACTGTATGAGAGAGCCAGGAATCCCAGAGGTGACTTCACTCACCTTTTACCCCACTACTAAAGGGAAGAGTGTCACTCTGAGAAAAGTGGGCCATTGTCCTTATCTCCAGATTATTGGTTTTTCTTGGAGGGTCCTGAGTACAGAAAGATTCACAGATTTCTCCATGAGAATTCATTTTATTTGGAAAGGAGTGTAAGGAAGTCCAATCCTAAGGGCACTGTTGAAAACAATAAGGACTTTGGTGGTAACCATTTAAGTGAAAGTTGATCATGAGAAAAACAAACTAATCAATAGCCAGCTAGAAGTTTAACAGAGATAACCAGAGAAAGAAAAAGCTAACAACATTTGTTTGATCAGACTAAACCTCAGAGACTAGCCTGAAAAATTAGTCTTTTAAGGGGTTCAGAAATTAATGGTATCACACTTTTGAGTAAATTATGCTGAAAGGCATTGTTGAGTGCAATAGAGCAACCAGCTGGTAATTACTAGAGGTTAGTAGCTGGGTATACTACATGCCTTACAGAGGAAAGCAGATAACAGAGAAATCAGAGAAGCAGATAGTTCAGGTTCCTAAGATGTGAATGCTAGTGTTCCTCCAAAATTCATGTATTCTAATATAAGCCCCAATGCGACAGCATTAAGAGGTAAGATAGGACAGTTTGGTGCAGACACCTACATCCCATATTAGAGTATCTGAGTTAGAGTCACGGTTCTGTCCCTGATTCTAGATTCCTACTAATGTACAACTTGGGAGACAGCCCACACAATTGAGTCCCTGCCACCAGTTTCGGAGACCCAGATTGAGTCACGGTCTTCTGACTTCTTCCTGGCCTAGTCCCAGCTGTTGTAGACTGAGGAAGGAACCATTGGAAAGAAGATATCTGACTCTTTCCCTCTTTCTGCCTTTTTAAAAGAGGTGGAGCCCATTATATAATGAGGGAAGAGCTTCCTGGAAGAGGATTAGTACTCTTATTGAAGAGCCCCAGAGGAATTGTCCTGCCCCTTTCACAAGGTGAGGGAGCACTGTTTAATGAGTCTCCGTGAGCCTTCTTCGCCTTCAGAAGTATTTATTCCAGAAGTAAATGCATGGGTTTTTTTGTTTGTTTATTTGTAAGCCACTGAGTTCATGGCATTTTACATCAGCTTGGATGGACTTAACACAGAGAGACTGTGCAGACCCCAAGACTGAGAAATGGCACCAGGGGTTGCACATTGTGAAGAAAATACACTTCACTTAAATAGTTCAGCTAAGTCACACCACAAACAACGAAAATAACAATTTGGTGGGGAAAAGAGGAAGTTCAGGATTCACAGTTGCTACAGTGTTTTTCTAAAACGCTCAGTTTTCAACAGGAAAAATTCTGGCACATGCAATGGAACAAGAAAATGTGGCTGATGAAACAGTGGCCTTAGAAACTGCCAATGAGAGATACCAGATGTCATGTTTGACAAAGACTTCAAGACTGTTATTTTAAATATGTTAAAGGGAGAAAGACATGATATTTAATGTCAAGTAGATAATATCAATAAGAAAAAAATTTTAACAAAGAATCAAATAGAATATCTAGAGTTGAAAACTACAACACAAGAAATACTAAAATTACTATAAATTACTATATACTATCTCTATAGAAATATAAGCTGGAAGAAAGAGGAATCAGCAAACTTGAGGACATCATGAAATGTAAAATAGATCAGAAAAAAACTAAGGAAAATCTCAAATTTTGATGAAGTTATAGAGAATTTGAGCCCTTATTTTTGATGGGAATAAAAAATGATGCAGCTGCTATGGAGGAATTCCAGTTGTTCCTCCATAAATCAGACATAGTTCAAACAAACAAACAAAAAAACCCCACAGCAATAAATTCAACAATAGCTCAAACAAAAATCTACACATGGATATTCATAGCAATACTGTACATGATAGATAAATGGTGAAAAAAATTGAAAAATGTGTCACCTGATGAATAAATCAACACTATGATACAGACATACAATGGAATATTATTCAGGCATAAAAAGAAATCAAATACTAATACACACTAAAACATGGATGAACTAAGTCAATATTTTACTGAATCTTTTCAAAGGAGCCAGGGGGCAGGCATTGTGGCATCGTGGGTTAAGTTGCTGCTTGGGATTCCCACACCCAATATTGGAGTACCAGTTTGAATCTCAGCTGCTGTTTTTTTTTTTTTTTTTTTTTTCCAAGGTGTGAGATGTGTAATTGCTGGTCAGGCTTGCTTCTATACTTTTTTCTCATTCCATCACCTAGAAGTTTCTCATCTTCTTCAGAATAATTCTCATAGTCTTCAGCCTGTCTCACACGGTAGGCTGAAGTCTACCCAGTTACCTTAACACTTCCCCCTCAAGAGAAGTAACTCATAGTCTTATGGGGGGAAAAGGGTGAAGGTCCATCTTCTGCATTTTCTTCAAGCTGGCATAAGGGGGCATCGAGCTGGTTACGGGTACTCTTCTCTTGAGGTCTGCCCTGTGGTGTTGGAGCGTGGCCTTGGAGAAGATGGTCCGGCATGGTCCACAGGGCTGATCATGTCATCTGACGGACGCACGGACTGGAGGCCCTGTCTCATCACCATCCTCTGGAGCCGGATGCCTTGTATTCTGCGGCCCTGTGTACCCTGTAACAGCGCGCTGTGTTCTCGGTCCGATTACGGTTGCAACGGTCAGAGACCCGCGCCGAGGGGGCTGGGGAAGCAGCGGGAGCTCAGCGGGCCGTGTGAGGGAGGCCGCGTGGAGTGAGAGGCACCGGCGGGAGCCAGGGAGGGCCGGGAGGAGGAGCGCGAGGCCCCGGCCGCGGCCGCGGGTCTGCGCGAGAGAGGCACAGGCCGCGCTCCTCCACGAAGCTCTGGGAGGACTCCGCGCTGCCTCATGGAAAGGCCTGGGAGCCAGGCACTCCCTTGTCCCCCAGGCCCTGCAGCCAGCGGGCGCTGGGACCCTCCCAAGGGCCCTGGACCCCATCTCTTCCCTTCTGCAACCCAGTGCTGGCCCGCCCTGTGCAGAGGTCACGCCTCTCAGCTTCTAATACAGCTTCCTACAAATGCATCCTGGTAGGAAGCAGATAATGGGTCCAGTGGTTGGGACCTTGCCACCCCCATGGAAGACACAGATGGGTTTCCTGGCTTTTGTCTTCTACCTCAACCAGCTGTAGATGTTGAGGGAAATTGGGTAGTGAACCAGTGTATGGAAGCACTCTCTCTCTAATTCTAACTCCCACTCTCTTTTTCTCTTTCAAGTAGCTTGAAATACATAACAAAATTAAAAAATAAAGAACTCAGACACAAAAGACCACATATTGTGTGATTCCACTTATATTAAATATATGAATAGTCAAGATCATAAAGGTGAAAATTAATTTTTGATGTCCCATGGCTCAGGGGAGGATCCAGTAGGGAGTAACAGCTTAATGGGTATAGAATTTCCTTTAGGAGTGATGAAATTATTATGGAGATGTACAGTGGTGATGGTTGTACAATATTGTGATCGTATTAAGTGTCATTGAATTGTACACTTCTAACATAGTAGAAATGGCAGATTTTTTATTATGATATACCACCACAATAAAATAATGCAAAAGAAACAAATGAAAATCACATCAATTTATATATTTAAGAATCTCAGAGAATTCCACATAATATCCAGATGTCTCATAAAGTTGCATAAATGCAAAGACATAGGGACTCCAGCACATCATAGCAAACATTTTGAAATACAAAGGCAATCTTTCTAAAAATATTTATTGATTTATTTTAAAGTCAGAGTCGGCCGGCGCCGTGGCTCAACAGGCTAATCCTCCGCCTTGCGGCGCCGGCACACCGGGTTCTAGTCCCGGTCGGGGCACCGGATTCTGTCCCGGTTGCCCCTCTTCCAGGCCAGCACTCTTCTGTGGCCCAGGAGTGCAGTGGAGGATGGCCCAAGTGCTTGGGCCCTGCACCCCATGGGAGACCAGGATAAGCACCTAGCACCTGGCTCCTGCCATCGGATGAGCGCGGTGCGCCGGCCGCAGTGCGCTGTCCATGGCAGCCATTGGAGGGTGAACCAACGGCAAAGGAAGACCTTTCTCTCTGTCTCTCTCTCTCACTGTCCACTCTGCCTGTCAAAAAAAAAAAAGTCAGAGTCACAGAGAGAGGGAGAGAAAGAGAGAGAGAGAGAGATCTTTCATCTGTTAACTTACTCCCCAGATGGTCACAAACAGCAAAGCTGGGAGCCAGGAGCATCATCCTGCTCTCTCTTGTGGGCAGCAGGAGTCCAAGTATTTGGGCCATCCTCTGCTACTTTTCTCAGGCCAGTAGCAGGGAGCTGGATTGGAAGTGGAGCAGCAAGTTCTTGAACTGGCATCCATCATCATAGGTGGCTGCTATACATGCTACACTATAATGCCAGTGCCCCAAATACAGTCTAAAAAGCAGAAAGAAAAAAATGACTTGTCATGTACAAGGAACTACAATGAGATTAATAAGTGAAATATCATATTAAAATCAAAGAAACCATAGGTCAGAAGGTAATGCAATCATATTCAAAATGCTGATTAAAAAAACCCCTGTCGATCAAGAGCTTTTTGTTCAGCAAAACTTCCTTTCAAAAATGCATGTGAGGTAAACATTCCCACATCAGAGGAAATTCATTGCTAGTAGACCAGGATGAAAGTGATTCCGTACATTCTGAATCTACATGATGAACAGAGAGGTTAGTTCTTGACATGTTAGGATTTCTCCATTCCTGACCACCACTGGCCCACAAGCAGACCTGCGTCTGAGTGCTCCTCTGCTTGAATTGCTGCTCACCTGGTTTTGTGAACCTAGGTCTCAATTGTTTGTCCTCTGGCTAGTTTCCTGATCCTCTCCCTGCTTCGTGTTAATGCTGGCTCTTCTTTGGTCTTTGGCTTGGGTGTGCTTTTATGTTATTCTCTCCCTGTGTTCTCCTGTCCTGCTTGAGCACAGGACAAGTTTAGTCTTATCTTCCACCCATTTCTACTATAACCTTCACAATCCAATAAAATTTGATAATACTGACATCATAACTAGGGAGAAAGACTTTAGTTTTATGCATCGTAGGTGCTCTGGCAATAAATAAGTTAAAAATACACATTTTAGAAAGCATTTGATCTCATATAATCATGTCATACAAACCCATAGAAAAAGTATGAATTTGGTTATTGTATATTGACTATTTATCAAAAACATCTGGGTTTAAGCTGAAACATAGGAAATAAACATAATTGCAAAGGCTCTGTGTGGGGACCCATGGATAGGCTTGCCATGGGACCCCCCCCATGCTGGGCTTGGCTTATAGCAGTAATGTGGATGTAGCAGCTGATTGAACTTTCTAGCTGAGGATCGTGGAAAACAAGATGGCGCTGATGCCCTGCCTGCTGCGTGACTCCACAGCTGATCGTGATCAAATGCCGGATTGGAGAGCTCTGTGCATGGACTGTAATTGATTGACTGTGATTGGTTGAATTCTGGATATAAGCGGAGAGCGAGAGAGAAGGGGGCTCACCAGCTTTCCCCCTTAAGGAACGTGTGTGCCATCTCTCCCCCTTCTCCCGGTTCCCCCACTCTCTTTCCCACTCCTTCTAAGTAAAAGTCTCTTGAAGACCGATTAACTGCAAGCAGCGTCGTGCCTTCTGCGGCCAAAGGAGTCAACAAGTGGTGCTGTGACTCGGATCCACAAGTGGTGCCGTGACTCGGATCTTGGATCGTCGGACCGATTGCTGGAAGCAGGAAGTAAGAACAGGATAAACGTCCATACATGGGAATCTAGGCGGGTGAAGTAAAAAGCCTAGGATTATGACCGCGGTTCCGTTGCAAAGACGGGGAGTGTAACGCCAGAAAGGCGGGAGTAAACTGTCGACAAAAGACAGGGAATCTAGGTGGGTAAAGTGAAAAGCCTAGGATTATAGCCGAGGTTCCGTCGACCAAAGACGGGGAGTGAAACGCCAGGAGACAGGCGGAAGTAAACCGTCGACAAAAGACGGGGAGTGAAATGCCAGAAAGGCGGGAGTAAACTGTCGAAAAAAGACAGGGAATCTAGGCGGGTAAAAAGGCCTAGGATTATAACCGCGGGGAGTGGACGACAGAAGACAGGCGGGAGTAGGCCGTCGATGGAAGACGGGGAGTGGAGCACCAGAAGACAGGCAGGAGTGGACCGTCGACAAAAGACTGGGAGTAAAATGCCGGGAAATAGGCGGGAGTGAGCCGTTGTAAAGATCGGGAGTAAAACACCAGGAGAAAGGCGGGAATACTGATTGTGATTGATCTTACCATATGTTTCATAAGCAATAGAGCCTGTTCGTCAGCGACATGGAGAAGCAAAAATCCTCCACTATATGGATTTATATATTGGAAGCAGTGTTCATAACATTAAGCTCATGTCTGCAGGAGGCAGGAAAGGTTCAAAAAGATACTGTAGTTGGATATTTAGGACTTGGGCTTACACCAACAAATGCGGCCCCTTTGGAATTTGCCATTGCTACGACAGGACTAAAAACCTTAAATGACTTTCGAAAACTATGTGGAAATCTAAATTGGATACGGCTGTATTATAATGAGAGGAAGAAGCACAGGAAAAAAGGCCGTGATAAAGACTATAAAGACTCCGTTACAGACACAGAGAATAGGGTTAAAAAGGTGAGCCATAAAACAGTTCATTAATGCTAATCGTGGTGAAAAGTGTCTGAACTACCCATTCTGTTTTTGTATTATGTACTAACTTTACCCCTATTATTGATAGGAATGCTTGAGCAGATTATGCTTGGTTTGCTTTATAAAAGAATGTAAATGTTTCAATTTATCTTTAAAATTGTTTGGCCATCTATGTCTTGTTAGTTTAACTTTTGGCTTGCTGAAAGTATTGCTTGATCATTTATTATTGATTTGTAATTATGAAGTTTGTTAAGGGGTTTATGATTTTGTACTGAGTTTTGTCTGAGACTGATTTACACGAGAATTCTGATTGTACCCTAGAATTGGGACAGATGAGCAATACCACCTGGAACAGTAATTTTACGAGGTTGTACTTGACAATATAGGCCTCACTTTTCTCACCAAGTGGGTGAAATGGGAGAATTTTGAGGTAACTAGTGTTTAAAGCATACAAGATATGTGGAGTGGTTGTCTGCATTCAGAACATGTGAAGAATAGTACCAATTAAGCATTTTACTTTGAACCAAGTATTTCTTGAATAAGATGTATCCTTTGTGCCTAATTGCTAATGTGAAATTATGAAGGAATTTGCCAGAATTTATGTGTTGGATTTAAGTAGCAAGTAGTAAGAAAGCTGACCTAATTTGATTTGTTTTCTTAAATGTACTTAAGCTGTTAATTCATAACTTGATAAAACTGTTCTGGTTTTCAAAACCCCAATAGCCCAGAAGTTCTGATCAGAGCTGTAACACTCTGCCAGCAGCGTACCAACCTGGTAATTCAGCAGGCTATGCTAGCCACCTTGCACTCTTACCCCCATGGAGAAGTGTAGCTTAACGTAATGGAACGGTAGCCAATAACGGGTAATCGCTGATGGGCGCACCTAGCAACCTAAGACAGAGGGTAGGACAAGCTTCCTATTACCTCCATGACGGGTAAGCAGGTTGCGCGCCATTGGGAACCCAAGACAGGCACGTTTCCATGCCACTTAATATAATAAAAACGGGGGAGATGTGGGGACCCATGGATAGGCTTGCCATGGGACCCCCCCCATGCTGGGCTTGGCTTATAGCAGTAATGTGGATGTAGCAGCTGATTGAACTTTCTAGCTGAGGATCGTGGAAAACAAGATGGCGCTGATGCCCTGCCTGCTGCGTGACTCCACAGCTGATCGTGATCAAATGCCGGATTGGAGAGCTCTGTGCATGGACTGTAATTGATTGACTGTGATTGGTTGAATTCTGGATATAAGCGGAGAGCGAGAGAGAAGGGGGCTCACCAGCTTTCCCCCTTAAGGAACGTGTGTGCCATCTCTCCCCCTTCTCCCGGTTCCCCCACTCTCTTTCCCACTCCTTCTAAGTAAAAGTCTCTTGAAGACCGATTAACTGCAAGCAGCGTCGTGCCTTCTGCGGCCAAAGGAGTCAACAAGTGGTGCTGTGACTCGGATCCACAGCTCTGATTTATTGTATTTAAACAAAACTAAAGCAGTTTATTAATTCTTAGTTGAAAGATTAGATTTTGCAATGCACAATGCCTTTTCTTCAAAAGTAGCAAAACACTATGTATTAATAAAATGTACACAATTTGAATTTACTTGGAAACCAATTGACGTTAAGGGTGTGGAAGAGTCATTCATCACCGACGTTTTCTGTCACAAACTTGTATAATATTAAGGTGAGTTTGATGCAATAACTTAAGTGAAGAAGAGCTAGTTTCTTTGTTCTTGGTGTAATTTTGTCACCATATTTTCCTTATGGCTATGCTGTTGAGAATCTCATGGTCAGAAATAACTGGCTTCAGATTCATGAAATTGTTGGCATTTTCACTTCACAACATGAGATTGTTTTGGGCAGACTGATGTTGGTCCATTTACTATGACCTCTGCTGCCCCATCTGTGTTTACAGGTAGGTCACTGTGACATCCTAACGTGGTAATTTGTAGCCAAAAGGACCACAGTATGCACTGACACTGCAGATTGTGGCAGAGAAGTCTGCAACGAAGGCAGGTAGGTGCTTGCTTTCTTTAAGCATTATTTATTTATCTATTTAAGGTAGGCAGGAAGAGAGATATAGGGAGGGAGGGAGGGGGAGAGAGAGAGAGAGAGAGCGAGAGAGAAAAAGAAAGAAATGGGTTCATTCCCTAAATGCCCACAGTTGAGGCTGTGCTGGGTTGAAATCAGGAACCTGGGCCACTTACTGGGTCTCCCACATGAGTGGCAGAGACTTTTACTATCAACTGCTCTCTTCTAGGGTGCACATCATTAGGAATCTGGGTTGGGAGCAGATTTGAACCCAGGGACTCAGATAAGGAATTTTGTCATCCTTACTGCCATGTTAAATGCCCATGCCAGCTTACATGCTTTCTAAGAAGAGGTGAATATTAGTAAAAATGTTCTCTTTTAATATTTTGTTACAGAATACTTCCTATCTAGAGGATTTTTGACTGGAGTTTGCTAACTCTGATATGGGCCTTTTCGCTTCAACTCCTTATATTTCCCTCAGATCTCCAGTAGCTCCTGAATTTAAGATTGTGCTGTGGAGGAAAACTGGACTTGGAGTTAGAAAGATCTAAGTTTGGATTCCTGTCTCCATCTGTTACTATCTATATTTTGATGGGGAATATCTTTCATCTATCTGATCCTTTGTTTTCTTTTCTGTCAAATGGGGTCTTCAAAGTTCACAGAAAATGTGCATTATGGAAAAAAAAGCCTGCGCAGATTTCAAAATTATTATTATTTTTTTTTTACAGGCAGAGTGGACAGTGAGAGAGAGACAGAGAAAGGTCTTCCTTTTGCCGTTGGTTCACCCTCCAATGGCCGCCGCGGTCGGCGCGCTGCGGCCGGCGCACCGCGCTCGTCCGATGGCAGGAGCCAGGAGCCAGGTGCTTTTCCTGGTCTCCCCATGGGGTGCAGGGCCCAAGCACCTGGGCCATCCTCCACTGCACTCCTGGGCCACAGCAGAGGGCTGGCCTGGAAGAGGGGCAACCGGGACAGAATCCGGTGCCCCGACCTGGACTAGAACCCGGTGTGCAGGCGCTGCAAGGCGGAGGATTAGCCTGTTGAGCCACGGCGCCGGCTTCAAAATTATTTTGTACCCAAAGAAACTTACCTTTTAATCTCATTTTCCATGAACTTTTTGAAATACCTGTATCTTCTGGTTGTAAAGATTAATTGTGATGATACCTGAGAGGTCACTAAGAGAGTTAACACCGTGGATGTTAAGATTACAATACCACAGTGCCAAAAAAATCTGAAAATTCAGATACACAGGAGACACCCTACAGGTTACCTTCTTACTGTATTGCCTTAACCAGCGTTGATATCAGACATTGCTAATGGCACTGTAAAAGACAAATTTATGCAAGACATTCTCTTTATAAGACAAATGAAGGCTGCTGTCCCAAATCTGTGATTTTTGTCTTCTAAGATTTCAAAAATGACACCAAAGGGTGTCTGTTCCTATCTTTTAAATCTGTTGTTGTCTTATATAATATGTAGTATTTCACCCAGATTAACTGTATAGTATTTAAATTATAGTTGAGAAATCCAGAAATTGTTGCTTATATTCTTCTACTCAATAATAAACATTTCTTTGAAAATCTTCATGTCAAGGCATACCCTCTTCACAATGGTATTTCTTACTGCAGTTTAGACAATATTATAATTCATCTGCAAAGAAAAAACTACCTGTGAGTTATTGTGCCTCATGCTGTAGTTAACAAAGTGAAATGAACTCGGTGACATTTTAAAGTACTTCAGAGATGTTTTCTGAGGTCACCTACATCATTAGAAGTGCTTTATTTTACCAGGGTCTCTGCTTTCATTTTTGTTACTTGTTACTGTCTACCTTTTCTCATTCTATTTCCTTCTTAGAGAAGGAGACGGAAGTGGGAGGAAGTGTCAATTTTGACAGCTAATTTTGTTGCCCTGGTTGCCTGGGATGCCAATGAAAATTGTGATCATGAGGAGGCTATCTAAGACATTTAACTGGGTAACTGCCAATAAGACCTTACCCGAATAAAATGGGACTACACACTTGTTGGGATGCTGGCTTCTATTTTGGTAACACAAGATTAAGCTTGTTTTTATTTAAATATCTATAATCCAGAGTTTATGTTTCTTCAAAAATGAAGTCCTTAATCCTTATAAAGCCTCTCCTTGGGAGATAGCCATAAAAGCAGATGATTATTTTATGGCTGGCTAGAGCCATAATTAGGAATCCACAGAACTGCCCCTTCAGAGGCCATAGTGACACAGTGAATGACAGCGTTTTAGCTGAAGTATGCCCAGGGATTCGCATTTGCTTCCCAGCTGTGTTGCGTTAGAAGCTGAAAGATCTCTTTTTAAATGCCAATCTAAGTGTCCATTGAGCTGCTTGGCAGAAGACATTCATTTTGAACACTGAGTCTAGAATCATTTATTATTCTGTGTCCAATTGTAAGGTAGTCCTTGGACAGCTAAAAAAGTAATTCCAGTTCATGACTATTAAATGCTTGATTCTACATTTACTAAAAATTGGGGCCCGAGTTGTGGTGCAGTGGGTGAAGCTACCTCCTATGTCTCTGGCATCCCATATGGACACTGGTTCTAATCCTGGCTGTTCCACTTCTGATCCAGCTCCTTGCTGATATACCTAGCAAGGCAGTAGACCCGGTCCCCATGTGGGATACCTGAATGGGGCTCCTGACTCCTGGCTTCAGCGTGGCTCAGCATTGACCATTTCAGCCTTTAGGAGAGTGAATCCATGAATGGGAGACCTCTCTCTTTGTTCCTCCCTCTCTCTCTGTAACTTTGCCTTTCACATAAAGGAAATAAATCTTAAAAAATGAAATAAACAAAAATATCTATTAAAAATCTACCTCATGGTTGCCAATGGGATAGATTATCAAGTCAGGGAAGCAGAACTCTCATAATACAGAAGAGAATATCTGTAATCAATGAGCATTTGTAATATCATAATATAGGGAAAAACTGGAGTTTCTGATTTACTTAGGAAGGATTCTTGGGAAAAGTGATGAGAAAGAAAGATCTAAGCAAAATAAAAATAAAGAGCAAGAACTAACAATAGGAAGAGTAGAGTAGTGCAGGAAGATGACATTATACAAAGTGAAGGACATGTGCAGAGGCCTAGGTATAAAGGAAATGAAATAGAAACATGTTTTGTAAGATGATCAAATGATTAAGTGGAGTTGTAAGAGCAAAAGGGGAATATCAGTAGGGGAAATGACCAGAGGATTGAGCAGAATACTGGAAGTGAGAGACTTATGAAAGGTGGTGTGAGTCGTATGAAAGATTCTAACTTTATTAAATGGTGAATGATGAAGGCCTTTAAAATATCCAAAGAAGGACTGCATGTATACTGTTTTTACTTTAACAAAGCCAATTGAGCAGATTGTAGATGAACAAAGTGGAGGCCAGGATACCAGGTACAAGACTGTAAGATGGCTGCAGTAACCCATAATTGCAGTAGAGAGGATACAGACAAAGCAATTAATAAAAAGAATAGACACCAAAGGAAGAGTTTTAGTGATATATCTATATGTCTATATCTATATCTATATCTATGTCTATATCTCCCTAGGGCTCTGCTATTACTTGCATAAAGGCTAAGAATAAGGCAAGACTAGATGCAGGTTTCTGTTGAGGATATCTTCATGGAGAGAGTTGCTGTCCGCTGAAGAAGGGACTATAAAAGAAGCAACAGATGATGGGGGGAGTGAGAGGTCATAGATACCATATTTGGCTTTGAATTTGATATATTTAAATTGTTTATTGGACCTATAGAAGGAAATGTCCAGTCTGCAATTGGATATAGATATCAAGAATCTGGGAGGAAGATAGTCTAGCAAAAAATTTAAACATCACAAGCAGGTATAAAGATTAAACTATGGCAGTAGAAGGGATTTCTTTAGATATATTGTGTACAATGACAAGCAATTCCTATTCAGCTTAATTTTTTGTTTCAAATTTTCAGCTGAGTTTATAAAAATCTAGCCAGAATTATTCTTTACTTAGATCTCCTACTAAAGTAAGATCCTTACTAGGATCTGAATGATACTGTTCATTAGATTACATATTGGGGGACAGATGCTGTAGGGTAATGGGTTAAGCCACCACTTGGAACACCAGCATCCCACATGGGAGCTGATTTGAGTCCTGGCTGGTCCACTTGTGATCCAGCTCCCTTCTGATGTGCCTTGGAAAGCAGCAGAGGATGACCCAAGTCCTTGATACCCTGCACTCATGTTGGAGACCATAGGAAGCTCCTGGCTACTGGCTTCAGCCTGGACCAGCCCCTACCATTGAGGCCATTTGGGGAGTGAACTAATGGATGGAAGTTTTCTCTCTCTGTCTCTTCTCTCTCTCTCTCTCTCTCTTTCTCTCTCTCTCTCTCTATCTGTGTGTGTGCGTGTGAGTGTTAATCTGCCTTTCAAATGAATATAAAATCTTTTTTAAAAAAGACTACATTTTGCTTTCTTTTCAGTAGAGTGAACTAGTCTACCAAGATGATTCAATAAAAGGAGTTAATACAATTGATGTGTTCTAACACAAGAAAATACCTTTCCTAGCTGATAATTTATTATCATATAAAGTTTTCAAATGATTATGTGTCCACATATTACAACTCATTTATCTAATAAGTATAGAGGTTCTGATTTTCTCTGTGTTTTCTGAAAACATCAGGTAAATGTACATACTATCAGCATTTAACAAGTGTTCATTGTCTCAGGCAAATGAGGTTATATCAGGACTTTATTCTGGCAATTAAATCATGACTTTATACTTGCAACTGGTGTTTACCAGATTACCCCTCAACTCTAACCACAATTGGATCATCTTTAGAAAATACAAGTATTCTGTTGATTAGGGGGAGGTTTTAGTGAGAGTTAAACACATTTAGAGCATGTTTGTGAGATATAAGGAAAGCGGTACTAATAATGTCATGTAGCTATCAATTAGATGAGCTGCTTTATTGAACAGGGGCTCTTTCCATGTTCTTCTTTTCTCATCATTATATTGTCTTCTTCTTGTTCTATTTCATTAAAGTACAATGGAAATAAAATTCAATGATTTAAATGTTCTGAATTGAATACTATAGTGGTTAGGGTAGTGACACTGTTGACCCTAATACAAAACATTTGAACAATTTTCCAGCATTCCATGTTCAAAAACAATGGAATGCATGTATTGTCTTCTGTTATGTATAGTCAACTCATTGTCTTATTATTTTACTTGATATTTCTTTTATTGTTTTAATAATTAATCATGAAGTTGAATGGTTGATTTTCTCAGAAAAACATTTTTTTCACTCATCATTAAACTTTGGAGTGTTTGATATTTTTATGCTTGTTTCTTAGTATTTCTATAATAAAACCTATTGTATTTTCTGTCTTATAATTTCCCCCCACCAAAGTTTAGAAATTCTTTGCCTATATTAACACTGGTTAAAAATAAATCTAAATGTAGGAAAATCACATGTAGGTGCAGAATAATGGTAAGCATTTCTGAGAAAGATGGTAATTTTTTGGTAAATGAAGAAAGCTTCTCCACCTTTATTCATTCATTCATTGAATCAATCAATCTACTGAATACCAACCACAGACCAAATACTATGCTTAATTAGCCATGGTTCTTGCATATATAATGTTGATATTCTTGTGGGACATGAAAAGATATTTAAAACAAATATTTGCTTTTGAGATGATATGAGCTATAACAGAGTCATATATGAAGAGTGATAAACATCAAAGAGAAAAATTTTAATATTTATTATAGAATGAATTAGAGAACTCTTCAAAGGAAGACCTGAATTGGATGGAAAATGATGAGTAGGGACAACTCAAGCAGTAGGAAAAGAAAAGTCATATTCTGAAAGGAGAAAAATATACTTGCAAAAATATACAGACCTTTCTATTAGATTGCGAAATTGATAAAGACAGTGGTCATTACTAACCTGATAAATTTTGAAGCCCTAGAATTTAGCCATCTGCTTTGAAATAGTATATTCTGAATGCTTAAAAATAAATTAGCAATTAATACATCCAACTCTGCAAGAAATAATGAGAGGTACAAAGGAGAAGAAAGAGGTTTGTTTTAGATGGAGGATGAGGAGGGGTCATTAGTTACCATTCCTGAGAACGGTGGAAGAGATGAAGCCTGTGACCAGCCTTGCACTTGACATTCAGTCAATAAGATAAAGGCAGAATTGGCCATTTTATTACCTGACATTATAATATTATTTAATATTGTATCAAGGTCATCTACCTGATAATGGTTGAGAAGTTAAAAATATTAATTATAGCTTTAAAGTTAACTAAACATAAATTCAAAGTAGACTTTTATAAAGTATTGGTAGGGTAGTCATGCGTATGTGCTGAAAAAAAGAGTTAAATAATATCACTACTGAAATCCCACTTACATTATCACCTAGGATGTAATTTGTACAGTTGACAACACCCTATTTAGGACTTGTTTCAGAATTGTCAATAGGCCTGATCTGTTTCACCAGTATTGTTGCTATGCAAAACATTGATGATTTTCATAATCTCCAATGCTTCAGTGTGTTAGTGCAATGTATTGTGTTTAAGAATATGAGGTGGTAGTGTGTCTGTGTGTGTGTGTGTGTGTGTGTGTGTGTGAGAGAGAGAGAGAGAGAGAGAGAGAGAGAGAGAAATGATGATCATGCAACTTCGATGCCAGGCTCTGAAGTTATCTAAACTGCAATATTTGATGTGATTTCTGAAGTCAGACTGCCATAGCTGATTTTTTCCTTAACTTCCATATTCTTGAAGTGAAAAACTGTGTTTCCTCCACAGTTTCAGAGAAAACTGAGGGTTGCATTCTTCCTTGTGTTGATCTGCTAGTGAGGAATTTTTTTATCTGTGCCAAATTTGCTGCTAAATAAAACTAATAAGGATTCATCATGACAAACATTTTTTGGTAATGAGGAAAAATTACTGTCTTAAATTTCAGTAAAAAATAGTATTCATGGATACAAACCCAAGTGAACACACATTCCATAAATATAGTAACTTTTGTTGAACTGATGTCATTAAAAGATTCCAAAAACAGTTCATACAGTCCCTAAGCTCCCCATGAAACATTACTGGTTTTTCCAGGAGTGGTGTTAATCAAAATCTCTTTGCATTTTCATGCTCATTATTGTAGGCGTTCTACACTTGGGCATGATTTAAATTACCATAAAATGCAATGAATCTGGAGCTGGCATTAAAATGTTATTAAGATGACAAGTCATGATCAGTGCCTTCTCAGATGGAGTTGGTGATAGGGGTATCCCATTTATTAATCCTAGCAGAGGTCTTGCATGGCTACTCATTAATCATTTCCCTTTCATTAAGATGTCTTTAAAGATGTAACAAGGAAAAAAAAAATCTGTTGTTCGTAACACTGCCTGAATGTTTTAATCTTGGGTGGCTCAGAGTGACTCTGCATTTGGCATTTGGATTTTCTCTGCTGATTTGTCTCCTTCCTGCTCTCCAATTATTCTGCAATGGCATTTTCCCTGGTCTTTAGCATTGCTAAACACTTGAGAGTCATAATGATTCTCACATCCCAAATTCAGGGCTGTGAAGTCTGCCCAACTGTGGAAATCTGGAAGTTAAGGAATACACACACACACACACACACACACACACACGGGCCATCTGTTTTTCGGCAAATTGCCTTATATGCTTCCATAAAAATCATAAATATTAGCACCATGCTCATGGAAATAAATATACATAAGAAAGACATAGATTTTCTCTATCCAGTTTTTTGCTTTGTTTTGTAGATATTAATTTGTAAGCCATTTGCTTGAATTTGTAATAAGCAAGTAGCTGTGGTTGCCAATGACTTAAGAGCAAAAAGAGAAATTAAAAGTTAATGGAACACTTAATAATTGAGCTTGAACATTGTGTCTTCTTCCTTTAAGAAATGGTAAGGTAATATCATCATGCAGGTGATACAATCTGAGTACCAAAACTCCTGGGTGCTGCACTGGTCTACCTAGAATGGTACCTGACTCGGGCTCCTGATGTAGCTCCTCCTCATGTAGACTCTGGAAGATATTAGCTACAGTTAGTAAAAAGTTATATAGTTAGTAAGAAGTTATAGTTAGGGATGATATTAGATATAGTAGTAATTGGGCTCTTGCCACCCATACGGGAGACCTGGATTGCATTTTCATTTCCTGGCTTTGGCCTTAGCTTGGCCCCAGCTATTGTGGGGATTTGGGGAGGAAACCAGCAGATGGGAGTCTCTCTTTCTCTCTCTCTCTCTCTCTCTCTCTCTCTCTCTCTCTGTTTTTCTCTCTTTGACTCTCTGCCTCTCAAATAAAATTAACATCTCAAAACTGATTGTCAAAAGATAAAGTATAACAACAAGATTTTCTTATAATTCTTACTCACTATTTCAGTTTCCTCTTATAGCTAAGTTATCATTCACAGACTGTTGTAATCAACAGGAAAAACTATACCTTTATCTCTAGATATCTGAAAATACATTTTTCTTTACTCTCTCTTATTCTGAACAATTCAGCAACTGGGATATATCTAGGATACACTAGATCCCCAAAATGGCAGCTTCTTTCCATACTAAGTCAGAACCCTAGGGAACTCTTGACTATTTTTGCTTATACCTGAAATGTACAACCAATATGTAAAGAAAATTTTTGTATTTGTCTTGTTTAAGCAGATTGTGGATGAAGAAATCATAATATCCTTTAGATACTTCTTTAATAAAGAAAAAATTAAAAAATATACTTCTAAGATTTGTGCCTAGTCAGTTTACTTACTTTCATGAATAATAAGAAGAATAGAAAAGGTAGTTCCTTCAAATTCATGAATTAATTTATTTAGCTGGATTTTTCCTTGTGGTTGATGACTTTACATCATTAGCAAAGATTGTGGAACAAAGTTTGCAAAAATAAACTCTCTTTAAATGTGGCTCATAATTTTCATGAAGAAATTAAAGACGATAATCTAAAATTCTTTTTTTTTTGACAGGCAGAGTTAGACAAGGTGAGAGAGAGAGAGACAGAGAGAAAGGTCTTCCTTCCGTTGGTTCACCCCCCAAATGGCTGCTACGGCCGGCGCGCTGTGCTGATCTGAAGCCAGGAGCCAGGGTCTCCCATGCGGGTACAGGGCCCAAGCACTTGGGCCATCCTCCACTGCCTTCCAGGGCCAGAGCAGAGAGCTGGACTGGAAGAGAGCAAATGGGACAGAATCTGGCGCCCTGACCTGGACTAGAACCCGGGGTGCTGGCGCCGCACGCAGAGGATTAGCCTAGTGAGCCGTGGCGCCTCCGATAATCTGAAATCCTAAAGTGCTTTGGGTGGTTGATTCAGGGAGATAGATCTGTGCACATGCATTCATCAGCCAACTGTGATGGAGGAATTTGTACCAGATTAGTCCCCCTGCAATTAACAGTTATAAAACCAGGAAAAATCTGTTAGTCTAGTATTTTGGGGTGTTGATAATATGTACTCCTGTTTTCTGCCCAAGGTGGTCTTAGATTAAGAGACAGAGTTTTGGGCAGTTTATAGCAGTAGGAGTCTTTGGAAGCAATGCACCAGAAATCAGAGTGGTGTGTGGGCAGTTGGATGCAGAACTACTGTGGAGACCTCTGCAAGTCGTGTTTGTAGACTGGACAGTGCATGTGTAGAACAAGACTACACAAATCTAAGGGGAAGCTGCTACAGGGCCAAGAATGGGTAAGAAATCCCTGAAATTGTGCTGTTCTGTGGGTCTCTTTTGAAGGGCAGGGATCATGTATACCTCTGGGTACCTCGCTAAGACATAAGAAAAACAGATTCCAGAGCACTACCTGGAATAATGCCTACTCTAGACCTTTCTTTAAAAGCATAAACTCAGACTGGCATTGTAGTATATTGGGTTAAACTGCCTGTTGCTGGGAGCACCGGTTCAAGCCCCAGCTCACCTGCTTCTGATCCAGTTCCCTGACAATGTGCTTGGGAAAGCAGTGTAAGATGACTCAAGTATTTCAACTCCTGTCACACAGGTGGGAGACCCAGATAAAGTTCCTGGATCCTGGCTTCATCCTGGCACAGTCCGTGCATTATGGCCATTTTGGGAGTGAACCACCAAATGGAAGATCTCCCCCCTCCCTGTCCCCGTCTCTCTCTGTCATTCAAATAAATAAAAATTTATGGACCCAGTTTTCAAAAATGTTGCAGTGGAGTCAGAATTTGGAGGTTGAGTCCCATGTAATAGAGGGGATTGGGAATTAAATGTGTAATCGTATAGAAGACATAAACCAAATCACACAAGTATAAAAAGGTAGAGATTGCCAGGTTGTAAATAAAAGAAGACCCAAATATATGTTGTCCATGGAAGATGCTCTTCAGAAACGAAGATACAAATAGATTAAGGCATATAACTTGTAAACCACACAGCTGAGTAAATTGGAATGGTTGTATTCCTAAATTGATTTTAAGATAAGGAGTATCACATATGATGTTATCATATTTCATAATGGTCAATGTACAGTTTGTTATCAAGACATAGTTCAAAATATAACATCAAAAACCATGAACAAAACTTATATAACTAAGAATGAAATTGAGTAGAAAGTAACTTACCCTCAACAAAGTTTATTTTTTAAGAGAACCGTATTAGAGTCAAGATTAAATTGCTTTAATAAAGTTCTCTTATGTTGGAGAATGAACAAAGGACATATTTTTCCATGTGTTTCTAAGAATTCTGTAAAAATTGTGTAACATCCATGACCTCAGACTTTGAGAAGTCTAGCAGATACTCCACATGTAGTGCTCTGACATTTCTGTTTGACCTACTGTGAACTTCCAAGGTTGTTATTTAGGAAGTTTAGATACTGAATGATTCCATAGAAGGAAAAAAGCACATGGAGTGAGGATTGTTCTGAGCATACTCCAGGCATACTGTCTCATTTGGAAGATTTACTTATTTGTTGCATTACTGAATTCTATTTAGTTCTAACAAAAGTACTTCCAAATGTATGTTCTGGGTTTACCCATTTTTCTTGTGAGATCATAGGCAATAAACATGCTGACAGTAATTTCTAGGCTTGCTGTTAAAAGCTGTGATTCAGGGAAACAATCAGCATTTAATTTCAGTAGAAACTGGAAAATAAAATAACTTATTGCATATAAAATATTTTTAGGATGTACTAATGTACTATTGTAGCTGTGTTATGCATGTACATGTTCTCACTTAGATTTGAGCAACTTGAGTATTATTTATGCCTTGAAAATATGCAAGAAAATTTTTGTGATAAAAATTCCTAAATGCTTTTTACATATGCAAAAAGAACTTTCTACAGTGCTTTTAGTAACAAAGCACTGATTTAAAGGTTAGAAGAGTGACTGTAAATCTGTTATTATGACCCATTCTGAGTCTCTCTAAAACCATGGCCTCTAGGCACTTCATTTGTTAGTAAATATCGTGGTGAATGGTAAATGTCTCTCTATTCTTCATTCTCCTTCTTAGATTGGAATAGGTTTATAAAACTAGTGCATGCTTGATGCTAACACTGTTGAACAGAGACGTAGCTCATTTTCTCTCAAAATTACATTTCTAGTTACTAATTGTTTTCATTTTCATGGGACTCACTATAAATCTTGGGTGTAACATAATATCTGAGGATATTGAAGAAGCAATCAATTCTAGTTGCTATTTCCACAGCATCATTACTTTTCCTAAGACATAGTACAACACTGAACTCATGTTGATAAACCAGCATTTTAGGAACTAAAGGACTTAAAATTTATTTACATAAAAGGAACAAATTTTATGTGTTTCATATAGACTATTACAAGAACACAATGACACTTCACACCCCATCCACCATACTTGTTCCCACCCTTCCTTCTCCTTACTTTCTTATTGTTTTTAAATTTTTACAGTGACATAATTTGAATTTACTTTGTAATCACAAGATTGATGTTCCACCAAATAAAAAATTCAACAAGTAGTAAGTGGACAAACCACTGTTCCTTAGGAATATAGACAAGGGCTATAAACAATAATCAAATCTCAAAATTGGGGCAGGCATTGTTGCACAGTAGGCTAATCCTCCACCTGCAGTGCCGGCATCCCATATGGGCACTGGTTCTAGTCCTGGCTGCTCCACTTCCAGTCCAGCTCTCTGCTATGGCCTGGGAAAGCAGTGGAAGATGGCCCGACTGCTTGGGCCCCTGCACTCACCTGGGAGACTGGAAGAATAACCTGGCTCCTGGCTCCTGGCTCCTGGCTCCTGGCTCCTGGCTCCTGGCTCCTGGCTTCTGATCTGCGCAGCTCCAGCTGTTGGCGGCCATTTGGGGAGTGAACCAACAGAAGGAAGACCTTTCTCTCTGTCTCTCCCTCTCACTGGCTGTTACTCTACCTCTCAAATAAATAAATAAAATCTTTAAAAAAAATCTCAACATGTCAACTTCACTCATATATGTAACTTTTTTGTATTGTGCATATTAGTTACCACAAATTAGAGAAAATGTGATATTTGTCTTTTTAGAACTAGTTTATTTCACTAAGCCTACTGGTCTCCTATTGCATCCTCTTATAGCGAAAGACAGAGTTTCATTCTTTTTTATAGCTGAATACTATTCCATTGTGTTTATAAACTACAATTTCTTTATTTAATGATGAGTTAATGGACATTTGGTTGATTCCATATCTTAGCTGTATATACATGGAGGTATAGAAAACTCTTTGAAATGCTGATTTCGCTTCCTTTTGGGTAAATTTCCAGGAGTGGAAAGGTTGGGTCTTATGGTAGTTCTATTTTCAGATTTCTGAGAAATCCCCATCCTGTCTTCCATAATGGTTCTACTAGTTTACATTCCCACCATCAACATTTTTAGGATACTTTTTCCCCTATGTCCTCGTCAGCATTTGTTATTTTTTGATTTTTGAATGATAGACATTCTAACTAAGGTGAGGTGAAATCTCATTGTACTTTTTATTTGCATTCCCCCGATGGCTAATAATCTTGAGTATCCTTTCATGTGTTTCTGGCCATTTGTATTTTATTCTTGAAAAATGTGCGTTCATATCATTAGCCCATTTCTTAAGTGAGTTGTTTGTATTGTTGTTGCCGAGTTTCTTGATTTGCTTATATATTCTAGCTATTAATCCTCTATCACATGTATAGCTTGCAAATACTTCCTCCCATTCTATCAGTTGCTTCTTTTCTATGTTGAGTCTTTCCTTTGCTGTGCAGGAGCTTTTTTGCTTGATGCAATTCCAATTGCCTGTGTGTCTGAGATCTTATCCGAGAAGTCCTTTCTTAGGCTTATGTCTTGCAGTATTTCCCTTATGTTTTCCTCTGGTAATTTCATGCTTATGGTCTTTGTTCCAGATTCATGATCCATTGTGAGTTGATTTTTGATAAGGTTTAAGATAGAGCTCTTGTTTCATACTTCTACATGCAGAGATCCTATTTTCCCAACACCATTTATTGAACATCCCTTTCTCCAAGGAGTGATTTTAGCTGGTTTTTCAAATATTAGTTGATTGTACATGCATGTATTAATTTCTGGAGTATGGAACCCCTTCTATTGATCCATGTGTCCATTCTTGTGCCAGTACTAAGATGTTTTTTATTTTAACTATCATGTAATGTATCTTGAAATCTGATGTGATGCTTCTAGCTTTATTTTTGTTGTTTAGGATTTCTTTAGCTATTCAGGCTCTCTTGTGTTTCCATATGAATTTCAGGATCATTTATTCCTAGCTCTGAGAAGAACATCTTTGGTATTTTGTTTGGAATCACTTGAATCTGTCAATTGCTTTGGGTTGTATGGACATTTTGATAATAATTCTTCAAATCTGCAAACATGGAAGACTTTTATTTTTGGTGTCTTTTTCTATTTCTTTCCTTTACTTTGTAATTTTTGTTGTAGTGATATTTCTCATCTTTGGTTAAATTTATCCCAAGATATTTATACATTCTGTGGCTACTGTGAATGTGATTGATGTTATAAGTTTTATCTCAGCCATGGCATTGTTTAGGTATACATTTTATATTCTCCAGTTTACTAAACTGTTTTTTGAGTTTCAGTAGTTCCCCCCTGTATATAGAATCACATAATCTGCAAACAGGGATAATTTGACCTCCACCCTTCCCATTTGTATCCCTTTGATTCCTTTTTCTTTTCTAATGGATCTGGTTAAAAGTTCTGGAACAGTATTGGATAGTAAATGTGAGAGTGGGCATCCTTGTTTGGTTCTGGATCTTAGTGGAAATGCATCCAGTTTTTCCCCACTCAATATAATGCTGGCTGTGAGTTTGTCATATATTGCCATGATTGTGTTGAAGTATCATCCATCTATACCCAATTTGATTATTGTTTCTGTAATGAAAGGATGTCTTATTTTCTTCAATTTTTAATGTGATTTATTACATTTATTGATTATTGATAAGTTAAACAATCGGTGCCTACCAAGGAAAGATCCCACTTTATCTGGGTGAATGATCCTTTTGATGTGTTGTTGGATTTGAATAGCTAGTATCTTATTGAGGATTCTTGTATCAATGTTAATCAATAATATAAGCCTATAGCTCTCTTTCTTTGTTGTATCTTTTTCTGGTTTTGGAATTCAGGTGCTGATGGCCTCATGGAATGAGTTTGGAAGGACTCTGTCCCTTTCAATTTTTTTGAATAGTTCAAGAAGAATTGGGATTAGTTCTTCTTTAAAAGTTTGTTATAATTCAGAAGTGAAGCCAGCCTGTCCTAATAATGAGGGACTTAAACACCCAGCTTTCATCAATGGACAGATCAACTAGACATAAAAAATTAATGAAGAAGCAACAGAGCTAATCTACACTACTGACAAACATTTCATCCCACAATTGCAGAATACATTATTTTCATCAATGCATGGAACTTTCTCTATGATGGACTATCTGCTAGGCCATAAAGAAGTCTCAACAATTTGAAAAAAGATTGAAATCATGCTGCATATCTTTTTTGAAATTAAGATGGAAATTCCCAACTTAAAAAAATAAAAATATACAAACAAATGGAGGCTAAACAAAATGCACCTAAAAGAACAGTGGGTCATAGCAGAAATCCGAAGAGAAACCAAAAGTTTCCTAGAAACGAAAGAAGATGACAACATATATAAAAGTTTATGGAATAGAGCAAAGGCACTGTTAAAAGGAAAATTGCCTACATCAAGGAATTGGGAAAGCAGAAAATAAATGATCTAACAGTGCATTCAAAGGATCTAGGAAAACAATAAAAAATAAACTGAAATATTAGTAAAAGAAGAGAAATCATAAAAATTAGAGAAGAAATAAATAAAAATGTAACCAAAAGAAAAAAGAGACAAAAGATTAGTGAAATGAAGAGCTGTGTTGTTTTTGAAAAAAATAAATAAAATGGATAAACCATTGGTTCAACTAACCAAAAAAAGAGAGAAGACCTAAATTAAAAAAATCAGAATTAAAGAGGATGCCTCATAAATAAAAAAGAATCATCAGGAATTACTACAAACAACTATATGCTAACAAACTGGAAAGTCCAGAAGGAAAGGATAGATTTCTCGACGTATATAATTTATAAAAATTGAGTCATGAAGACATAGAAAACCTAAATAGATGAATAATCAAGATGGAGATTGAATCAGTAGTAATGACCCTCTCCCCCAACCAAAGAACTATAGGACTTTTAAACATTGTGAAACATTAGCTCCTTTACCAAAAGGAGGTGCATGTATAGTGTGTATATAAATTCATATTTTAAAGAGATTTATTTATTTATTTACTTGGAAGGCAGAACTACAGAAAGGGAGAGAAAGAGTGAGAGAGAAGATTTTTCTATCCACTGATTGACCCTAAAATGTTTGCATCAGCCAGGGCTTGGTCAAGTCATAAAGAGCCAGGAACTTCATCTAGGTAGTCCACATGGATGGCAGAGGACCAAACACTTATCATCATCTGCTCCCTTCCCAGGTGGATTAGCTGAAAATTATATAAGAAGCAAAGTAGTCAAGACTCAAAGCAGAACACTGATAGGGGAGGCTAATGTTGCAAGCAGTGCTTAATACACTGTACCCTATTGGAGGGTGAACCAACGGCAACGGAAGACCTTTCTCTCTGTCTCTCTCTCTCACTGTCCACTCTGCCTGTCAAAAAAAAAAAAAAGAAATAAAAAAAAATAAAAAAAAAGAAATTTTCTGTTAAGTGAAAATCATAACAATATTATATGAATCACTCAGACTACTAAAATGTCTAGAGCTTATTGCAGCAGAAATGCCTGAGGAAAACAGTTATTAAGTTCTCCAAAGGCTTTTTTAAAAATATATAATTTTTGAAGAGAATTGTCTCATTTTTAACAAGTCAGATTAGTCATTTTTCTTTCTTTTTATAACCAAAAGAAATCTAGAAAAAGGACTGAGAGGTAAGGCAGATCATCTTTATAGAGTGTGCAGTGTTCAAGGAATTCGATGCACATCCCTTTTTCTTCCTTTCAGAAGCTGAAAAAGATATATATGATATTTGGATTTGTCCATATGACGTCACACCCTGAAATTGGGAAAAACGCCATCCTGGGGAAAGGTACCAGGCTAATATAAGTGACAGAAGGTCAGATGAGAAGGCATAGATATTACCTATGAAATTATGGATCTCAAGGGTTATGAAAGTTGAATTTTACCATGTTGGGGCCATAGAAGTGAAATGACATAGTTGTTAAAAGGATTTCTGGGGCTTAGTATAATACCACAACAAGGAGGGTCACATGTAGAGGTGTAGTTTTTATGTGTTTATGGGAGGAGGAGAGGCTATATATGGGGAAGTTTATGGTTTGTATTGAAGATGCTCAATCTTGTGTAGGGTAGATACTGGTACATGCCAGGCACTCAATCTAACTTAAAAGTGATATGGCATAAAGATGAAAGAAAACTTTCCATAGATACTCACATACATAGATATTAGTTATTCTTTTTCTGTTCCTCACTCCAGTGTTTTGGTTTAAGTTAAATTAAAATGGATAGGGAGAGAGAGAGAGAGAGAGAGAGAGAGAGAGAGAGAGAGAAACACAACATCCCTCCAGGCCAGTAAGGCAACATGTTCAGACACATTAGGTGTGTATATGTGTATGTGTTGTTAATCACATACTTTGGAAATTTAAGGAAGGTGTACTTCTAAATGATTGAAAATGATATTGCTTTCATCACTTAAAGTGTATGGACTTTAATGGAATTGGCCTGAGATATCATCATGTGAGCTATCTATCTAGAAGCAAAGAAACAATTACTGACTTATTGGCTGGTAAACTACAAAAGTAGACAATTTCAGATTTGTATTCCAAAATGGTGCATATATAAATAATGAAATTATATATTTTGGCCCCTCTCAGAATGTACCAGAGAATGTGACAGTCTTTTCTATTCAGTTTTACATGGCCAATATCTTTCCCAGGTAAATGTTGGTTCATTCTATTTGTATAAATGTGTGATTTAATGAGTGGAAGAGGTTCTTTATTTTGGTAAGCTTGTATGTTTCATAACAATTTTGAATTAGATGGGATTGCTATAGATAAAATTTAGTTAGAATCAAAAGCTTTTACAATTAAATAAAAAAAAAGATAAAGAAATGATGTCAAGGGTCTCCTTAACCAGGAAGGTAAGTTTAAAATAATAAAATAATCATATTTGGCAAAGCTCTTCTCCTTTTTGCAAAGACATGGAGACAATGAACAGTCTGAATGCACAACAAATTCAATTGAGACTATTTCATTTGTTCTAATTATATAAAGCATAGTTTTTTTTTTTAAAGTTCCTACCTGATACTTAATACCAAGAAAAGACCAGTTGATCGTGACTATTCTTAGCATCGTTGACCACCATTGAGATCAAGTATTTAAAAACTGATTGAAAAACCTCTCCTTGTTAAAAATTTTGATTCAATTTAATACTTTATCCCTTTTAGTATTTTTTTTGTTCTAGTTAATACTGTTGGTTGAACTCTGTAATCAACACACATTTATTCTTAGGTGTTGAAATTTAACTGAAAAGTGATCCCTGTTAAATATGAGTGGGAATAAGAGAGGGAGGAGATGTACAATTTGGGACATGCTCAATTGGACTTGCCCCAAATGGTGGAGTTAGAAATGTGCCAGGGGATTCCAATACAACTCATCAAGTTTGCATGTACCAATGCCATCTCACTAGTCAATGTGATCA
This sequence comes from Sylvilagus floridanus, assembly GCA_949820135.1. Taxonomy (NCBI): domain Eukaryota; kingdom Metazoa; phylum Chordata; class Mammalia; order Lagomorpha; family Leporidae; genus Sylvilagus; species Sylvilagus floridanus. The sequence goes on along the minus strand of OX463246.1, from coordinate 23,633,788 downwards.
GTTTAAGTTCACAATTGATCACACTGACAGGTCTAAGAGTCAAAGGGATCACACAAACAAGACTAGTATCTGAGAATACTAACTGATGGAATCAAAAAGAGAGAGAACAATCCAACATGGGAAGCGGGATACACAGCAGACTCATCATCAATGGAAGATGTCCTAAACAGCACTCTGGCCTCAGAATCAGCCCTTAAAGCATTCGGATCTGGCTGAAAAGCCCATGAGAGTATTTTAGGCATGGAAAGCCAAGACACTCTGGGAAAAAAAAAAAAAAAAAAACCTTTCTCTGAAGGGAGGAAAGAACTTCCACTTTGACTATGACCTTGTCTAAATAAGATTGAAGTCAGTGAACTCAAGAGGCTTCCACAGCCTTGGAAACTCATGACTAGAGCCTAGGGAGATTTCTGATGCCATAAGCAAGAGTGTCAAATTGTTAAGTCAACAACAGGAGTCACTGTGTACTTACTCCTTATGTGGGGTCTCTGTCCTTAATGTGTTGTCCAATGTGAATTAATGCTATAACTAGTACTCAAACAGTATTTTACATTTTATGTTCTGTGTGGGTGCAAACTGATGAAATTGTTACTTAATATATATTAAATTGATCTTCTGTATATAAAGATCATTGAAAATGAATCTTGATGTGAATGGAATGGGAGAGGGAGGGAGAGATGTGAGGGGTTCGAGTGGGAGGGAAATTATGGGAAGGGAAAAGCCATTGTAATCTATAAACTGTACTTTGGAAAATTATATTTACTAAATAAAAGTTAAAAAAATTTTTTTTGATTCTATTCTTTTGTAATCAAGTGGAAGAATGTGTTTCAGCTTTTATGCTCTATTGCTGCCATACTCATCCTATATGTTAGTGGTGCTCAAGTTAGAGTCATTAGGACCAGGAAGTTGACAGATTTAGCTGGACTGTCAGTTGACAACTCATGTCTTGATCAAATTGCAGAGAGTATGCATACTTTAAGTTTTCTATAATAAATTGTACTCTGGGGACCAATGATCTATTGTCTCGTTTGATAGGTGCAGTCATCTTTGCTCTTGCCAAGCCTCCATGCAGGTAGAGTAGAACATAGTGTCTTACTCTGCTGTTAGATTAGGAAGGTGACTTTCTTCTCCAGCTGACTGTGAGTGAACTTCAGCAGAAATATGATTGTGTAATGAATTTATTGCTTGTTTTTCTTGCCTTTTTTTTCTAGAGAGACAGATTAAGTGTTGCCCTTTTTTCTAAATCCTGCAATTTGAAGGCACATGGAGCATAGCTCCCTCATATCCACTCTGCCCTACAGCAAATCTGCAGCCTCATTTAATATGAGAGAGAAATAAATTTTTGTTGTGAGCTACTAAGACTTGGAGCTTTCTTACTGTAGCCAAAGCTAGCAAATAGAAAATCAGACAATAATAGAATCAGTTTTAGAGAATCAGTAAATCTACTTGACAGTAATTAGATTTCAGGGAAAACTTGTGAAAACTCTTAAGTCAGAAGTGAGAACAAGTGTAAGGACTTTGAGGAAAGATAAAAAGGTAAAGAGATTCAGTTAGTACTACAATACAAAGTGAGATACTGATGGAGTGGTGCCTTATGGATGCATCTACACAGATATTATGGAGCAAATTTAACAAATCAAGCATGCTTCAGGCATGGGAAACTACAGTGTTCATCTTTTAAGAAATTCATAATCTAGTAAATGGAGCACAGGGATAAAAATTCAAGATTACAAGTGTGTAAATGTATGTAAGTGCCCAGAAGAGAAAAATTAAGTTTGTTTGGAGACTTTTTGAAGATGTTCTATGTAAGATAATATCTGAGTAGAATTTTGAAAAAAGAACAATAATTTTGCAGCATAAAGACAGCTAAACGGGTAATCAAGACACACAGAAGAGTAGGTGTTGTCCAGAATGAACTGTAAACCATCCAATTTGGCTGTAGCAGTAAGTGTTGGCTTATAAAGGTTGGTGGGATGAGATGAAAATGAGCATTTATCGGTCAAATCAAGGAGAGAATTTTATGCCAAACTGAATAACTTGGCATTTGTTCTAGGTAATAAAACTTCATTGGAAAAGTTTCTAATCAGAAGAGACAGATGATCTGATTTTCATTTTAGAAAGATCACTTTGGTGGCTCTTAAATGGTCAGTAAGAACGAGCCAAGACTAGAATCAGGGGATATTAGTCTAAATAGTTTCTTGAATTATTTAATATAGCAGAATATAATCATATTTTGCATATGATTTAAACTGGGGAAACTGCAAATCAAATATGTTAAAAATTGCTTTGGAAAGTTCTTTGGTTTCTTCACATATTAAAACAGGGAGTTCAACAATAACATCTTTGATACTAGTGAATAGGTCACTTTCGTGTTGTTTGAGCATCTGATAAGAGCAGCCTTATGAATCTTTAAGTCTTGGAATACTCATCCTGGTGTGGTATTTACACTGGGATAAGGACATGGTAACTGAGAAAGTTGAGAAAATATTAATTTATGTCTCTTTACTCTTGCTTGCAATGAAGTCTGTGTTCATTGAGAAGAAGAGGGATTCTTTCACACCTTTTAAATTCTCTGTTGTCTTCTGTTTGTTGTTCTTTTTCTTGAGTAATCATTAAGTTTTATATATATGAGACCCTGTAAGTAAAAAATGATACAATTTGTAACTTAACCTCTTTCTTAACATTAAAAATTGTTCAAGAATATGCACAAGTTAGTTTTTTTTTTTTTTGACAGGCAGAGTGGACAGAGAGACAGAGAGAAAGGTCTTCCTTTTACATTGGTTCACCCCGCAATGGCCACTGCGGCCAGTGCGCTGTGACTGGCACACCGCGCTGATTCAAAGCCAGGAGCCAGGTGCTTCTCCTGGTCTCCCATGTGGGTGCAGGAGCCCAAGCACTTGGGCCATTGTCCACTGCACTCCTGGGCCACAGCAGAGAGCTGGACAGGAAGAGGAGCGACTGGGACAGAATCTGGTGCCCCGACCAGGACTAGAACCCAGTGTGCCAGTGCCTCAGTTGGAGGATTAGCCTAGTGAGCCGCGGCGCCAGCCACAAGTTTTTATGAAGATTTTTGAAAAATTTTATTAGAGGGAGAGAAATTGAGAGAGAGAGAGAGAGAGAGAGAGAATATTTTCCGTCCTTTGGTTTACTCCCCAAATGGCCACATCAGCCAGGACTGGCTCTGGCCAGAACAAAGCCAGGAGCCAGGAACTTCATTCTGGTCTCCCACGTGGGTGCAAGGGCACAGGGACTTGGGTCATCTTCTGCTGCTTTCCTAGGCTTATTAGCAGGGAGCTGGATTGGAAGTGGAACAGTCAGAGCTTAAACCAGCGCCCATGTGGGAGGCTGGTGTCACAGACCGTGGCTTAACCCTTTATGCCACAACGTTGGCTCTCAGGTTTTGGTTTTGACTTTTGAGAGTTTGGAAATATGTGGAATTAAAAGTCCTTGCTTTGCTCTATAGATCCTTAGTTTTTTAATTTTTAGTTTGTATTGTACCTATTTATGGGGTACAGTATGATAATTCTATATCTGTATATGATGTGTACTCATCAAATCAAAGTAGTTAGTTTTTGCCCCTTCTTAAATGTTTATTTTTAAAATTTTTATCTTTTTATTGGGGCAAAAGCTCATTCTTCTGACTAACATATGGTATCCAAATCAAGAAAAGTAGTCTTTCCCTTCTGGGTTTATGTCTCCTGCTTTGTTTATGTAGTAAAGTCCATGATACATTACAGTTTTTGATGCAATTATTTGTATCTCAAACATTCAGTCACACTTTGTGGTAAGTGAAAGGCAGTGACTTTATGTTCTCAATGAGAATGCTGAAGATCAGGGTGGGTAGTGATGGTGAGGAGGAACTGGAATCCAGATCTAGTGACTAATTTCAGTGCTTTTCAAATTGTTGCCGCACAACTAATTAGAAATGCACTGAACAGAAGCAAACTCTACACTTGCAGCATCAGAAGCTGTCAAGAAACCTTCAGCAGTTTAAAGGACTTTGCTGGCCTGGGTGGATCTTTGTGAAAATTAGAAAATGATTCTCCTTGGAGGGCAGACAGAGTCCGTGGATTGTGCTTGCCTAGAAGAGCTCTATCTCTCTGTCTCTCTGTTGCACGCACACTCTCTTGGTGTGTGTGTGTGTTTGTGTGTATTTTATGTTTTGTGTAATCAAAGACAGGTTCTACCTTATACCACACCACTTTACTAGGTGATGCCAGAGTGCTTCTGAACTGATCACTTTTCTTTGGTGTAGTATGGCTCTTAATTTATGTCTTGTAACTCCTTGCTGTGTCTAAAAGTCTTTGCATTTTCTCTCAATCTGCTTTTGCTTTTTAAAGGGACAACAGCTGTTTTGGGGAATATAAATGAAATACATTTAAATAGAATATAATAGTTTTCAAACATGGAAAAATGTGCTCTTTGTTATAATGAGCTAGAAATTGAGAGCCTAACAATGAGCCACAACGATCTTTTGAACACTTTTGGAGTTCAGTCATTGAACTTTTCTCCAACAAATTATGTGCTTTTCATTTTCTGTGAACACGTTTCTGTGTGCCTCTTTTTCCATGGGACAGATATCCCTGCTGCTTTCAGAGATTTAGTGTAATTCTATGCATTTGGAAACAATATCGTTGAAGGGCATCTGCATTAAAGCAGGGCTAGAAATATGTCACAAATGAGTTGTTTCTCTCATTTGCCTTCTCATATGAGGTTGGTAATTGCTCTCTAGAACAGAGCACTATTTTCTTTCTTAAGAGCCCTGGGATTGCTCGAACTGCAATCAGGAATGAAAAGACTGGGGTATGGAAAACACTCTCACACACCCCAACAGAAAATAATTACAACACTTATTTTTAAACTCTCTAGCAATTTCAAACAGGCCCTTCTCAACTTTGTTATGACTCATGTTAAAATGTGTATTCTAAAAAAATGATATGACAATTAAATTTACTAAATTCAATTTTGACATCGTAGGTTTCAGTGAAGCCATCATTGCCTTATAATAAAACCAGTATCAAGCCAGAATACACATATTCAAAAAGAACATGAAATATGCCTGTGTGTCCCGTAGTAGTTATGTATGGCTCAAAGTAAAGCCTTTTTATATTACACATTTAGCTGTAGATTGGCAGGAGGAGGATAATAAGAGATGCTCCTTGTTAATATTGCAAATAAAGAGTTGGGGAAAAAACAACTAATTAATGTGTTTGACTTTTCATTTTCCCTTGGATTAAAAGATTTCATGTATATGTTTAGTGTCAACTGTCAGTTACTGAATAATCAAGTTTCTTTTCTGGGAAGTTACATCTGTTGTAATGAGCCCTTGATTAGAAATGTGGAAAAATTCTTCAACCATACACTTGCAGCCACTTCTAGCATAAATTCAACTGTGGCATCAGATTAGTTAATGGATCAGCCTAGGCTGATGGATCTCTAGGCTGATCCTTGGTAATCAGTAATTTCATGATGCTGAGGTTTCCACATGAGTCACAGTAAACATTTCCCAGTTTTTGAATCCTCTTTATGAGGGATTGATCCGTCTAGCCTCAGTTCTGTGATACCCAAGGGATTCAGGCCATGCCTCTTCTCGCTAGCACGCATTCAGTAGAGTTTTTGTCCAAAGTACATTGCCTTGTTTCAACTGGAAAGTATTGTGTGGATCCTTGCACTTCATCCAGAATGTCTTTACATTTACTCCTTGGCCATCCTTGGTGAAATTCTAGTCTTTATTTTTGGTCTTTACCCTTAGCTAAGAAAAAATTTAATGTAGAGCTTTTATTTCATCTTCCTGTGCTGTCAATCTCAAGTGCCCTAAATAGCATCTGCTGTTGATACTTTGCAGCTGAAACATGGGCTGGATTACTCTCCTTTCAGCCCCACTAGCTATTAAAGAAGTCAGTTACAGGCACATCCTGAAGAAACAACCAGGATTAGGCAAATTTTCTCCAATAAAAGAAGATACAACTCAGTACCCCAGAGTACTAAAGAAAACCTCTTCCATACCCTAGTCTATTCATTCCTGATTGCAGTTCGAGCAATCCCAGGGCTCTTAAGAAAGAAAATAGTGCTTTGTTCTAGAGAGCAATTACCAACCTCATATGAGAAGGCAAATGAGAGAAACAACTCATTTGTGACATATTTCTAGCCCTGCTTTAATGCAATAATTCCTCTCCCTCCCCCTCCCCCCTCTCTCCCCCTCTCTCCCTCTTCTTATTCATGTTTCCAAGCTAACATCTTTCTGGAATACCTTAAATGGACATACCTTAAATGTCTTCCAACCCTTCTCCTAAGATTATTTCCCTAAAATTTGGTTTTAGCAAATACTACTGTTTTATCTAACTGTTAGTAGTTTTAAGATGTCCTATGTTTCCTACCCTTAAAATTGGTTTTAAAAGTTAAGTGCATTTGGGAAACACCCTATACTGTTTTTTTTTTCTTTGTAGAATCACATCACAATATCCATCACCATACTAAGGAATATGACATATATTTTATTAAAATACTTTTCTCTTTGCTTAACAAGATTTATCTCATAAAAATAGAACATGTTTAAAATAAAATGCTTACAAGTAATGTTACTTGGTACCCAGAACTTCATGTATCTAGGAAGGGAGGACGGTCCTCATGTCTATTTTGCTTACATCAGATGCTAGGAGTGTGCGTGTAGATGACCTGGTTTTTCAATGATGCCACAGAAAGAGCATTTTAAGGAGTTTTGTACAAGAAATTACCTTCATGAAAAATTTTAAGTGGTATTCTTTTTCCCACCATCAGGTAGATATGGTTATCTGTGAAAATATCCTTTTTCCTCAAAATTTATGTTCTTTATGATGAAAACACATGAGATAAAGGGAAGAGTATGAGCTCTGGGGTATAAGAGAAAATAATCTATTCTATCCAGAATTTCTTAACTTATTGCTGCTTTAATATCATGAACAACACAGGGATGGTAACACTTATTTATGAATACTATTTTGTAAAGCTAAAACAAGCACTTTAAAATGAAAACTCAGAACACAAGCTAGAATTTAATAATAAATGTCAGTTTCCACATAATAAAAGTCCATTTTCTCCACATTGGTTGGATAAGAGATCAATTGATGTTCAGTTTTATTTCATATCAAAGAGAATAAAATCTTGTTGAATATTCTGCCTCAAAGGAAAGAGAAAGCATGCTTTCTAGAGATGTAGGTGTGGAAGTTGATGCAGAGACTTTACAGGGAGGAATTGTCACCCAATGCTGTGTGTCCCTGGCTCAGTCATTTAAGAAGGAAACTATTTTGAAAGAGAGCATGATGAAAGGCTGAGGTCAATTTTTGTTTTTGAGGAGTGGGCATGAGAGAGGGTTCTCATAGATTTTTTAACTTTTTATTTCAAAAGAATTTTAAGTTTACCAAAAATAATTGTTGAGTTGTTCAAAGACTTCCCATATACACTGTGCCCCAGATTCTATTAATAACATTGTAGTGTATTTGTCACATTACGTAAACCACATCCAACTTTTGATATTTATTTTTAATAAAAACTTCTATCCCTCTCACAACCTCTAATAATTGAAATTTGCTGTTTGTATTGAGTGATTTTTAGCTTTCCCACATGAGGGAAGATCATGCTGTGTTTGCCTGACTTATTTCAGTCAACTTAATGTTCTCTAATTCCATCCATTTTGCCATAAATGACAAGATTTCTTTCCTTTTCCTCGGTGAATAGCATTCAATTGCACATGTATACCATGATTTCTTTATGCATTCACACGATGGTGGACATCTTGGTTGATTTTGTATCTTGACTGTTGTGAATAGTATGACAATAAACAGGGTGGATTATTTGATGCAGTATTTCATTCCTTTTGAATATATGCACAGTAGTAGAATTGCTTGATCATATAGAAGTTCCATTTCAAGTTTGTTACGAAATCTCCAATCTTCATACACTGTAGCTGTGTTTATATTCCCACTAACAGTATAAAAGATTTCCCAATTTTCCATATCTTTACCAGCATTTGTTACTTTCTGTCTTTTTTGATAATAGCCATTTTAACAGGGTGAGGTGATATCTCATGGTGGCTTTAATTTTCATTTCCCTACGTCTAGTGATCTTGAATTTATTTTTTCATCTACATGTTGGCCGTTTGTGTATTTTCTCTTGAGAACTGCCATTTGTGACCTTTGCCCAATTTTTAACTGAATTGGTTGCTTTTTATTGTTGTTGGTGTTGAGTTTTTCTGAGTTGCTGATATATTCTGGATATATTTTGTTTGTCTAGGAAACACTTTATTTCTCCTTCCCTTCTAAAGGATAGCTTTGTTGTGTATCATGTTTTTGGTGAGAAGTTTTTTTTTTTCTTTCAAGACCTTGAATTTATCGTCCCATTTTCTTCTGTCCTCTAGGATTTCTGCTGAGATGTTAGTCTACTGGGTTTTCCTTTTAATGTAAATTGACATTTTTTTCTGTCATAGTCTAGGATTCTCCCTTTGTCCTTAACTTTTGACAGTTTAACCAAAATATGTCTTATAGAAAGTCTTTTTTGATTGAAACCACTTAAAATTGTTTGAAGTTCCTGTACCTAGAAGTCCATGTCTCTTTCAAGACTTGAGAGAAATTTTCAAGGATTGTTTCACTCCGGAGGTTCTCGAAGACTTCTTCCTTTCTGTCTGCTTTAGAGATCCCTACAATATGAATATTTGTGTATTTAATGTCATTCTATGTTACATATACTTTTTTCCTTCATTGCAATTATTTTTCTTTTGTTTTTATCTAACTGATTTATTTCAAAAGTATTGTACTTGGATAACACACTTTTTCCTCTATTTGATCTATTCTCAACATCATTCTTTATTTCATTGTAATTTTTAGTGCTGAAATTTTATTTGATTATTTTTAATGATTTCTATCTCTTTATTGAATTTCTCATTCATATCATGTATTGATTTTTTTTGTTTCCTTAAACTGTCTGTATTTTCTTGCATCTAGTTGAATTTCTTTAGGATCACTAATTTGAGTTCTTTTTCAGGCATTTCACAGATTTCCTTCATATCATGAACTATTTCTGAAGAATTTTGTATTCTTTTGGAGATGTTATGCTTCCTAACTTCTCGATGTTTCCTGTGTTCCTACATGGACATCTGTTCATCTAGTTTATGTAGTGTAATATTTCCTTCTTTTTATCTAATAAACTTCATTGGAATACACTTTTTTGTTCAGATGCAATGAAAGTTGTTGTTTGGCTTTGGTTTTAAGTAAGTCCAGAAATGTAACTGTGAGTGATTTTTTTTTTTTTTTAGTTTTAATCAGTGTCAGCACTATATAAAATTTCTGCAGCTGTCTAGTCTGCAGCATTTCATATAATTAGAATTATGACCTTGATGTGAGCATAGGCTCCCTAACATGTGTATCCTCAGTCCCCAGAGAGTTGGGTGTCAATCACATTAGGGATCGCAATGCCTAGATTTTCATTATTGGTGCTAAGGGACACAGAAGGGGCTGTCCATTATTCTCTCCTGGCGGACTGAGTAATGCTGGGATTTGTGACATCAAGAGCTATGGCTCTGGGACTCTTTGGTGTGGAAACTTCTTAAGGCCCTACTGGGACAGTATAACTGGTACTAGGGCTTATAGCCTCCAAAACCACAGTCCCCACACTGCAGGACGTGAGTGGGACTCCAGAATACACTGGGGCTTTTTCTCTGGCAAGTGTGTCTGCAATGGTGGAATGCAGGTAGGTTCCTCTAGTCCCACAGGGTGGATTCTGGTAATTACGCAGAATCTAGTACTAACAGGCACAGTTCTGGAGCAATAAGAAGAGGGATCTTTATCATCAAAGTTTCATGGGGTGTAAGACAATTGTGTTGCAGAGTTCTTACAGACTGAAGCAGAGGAATGTAAACAGGTCTCTCAGGTTCTGCAAGTGAATGTGAGTTATCTCAGGGATTGCAGTACCAACTGTGACAATCTCAAATTTTCAGGGCATGCAAGGGTGATGTTTTGCATCCTGCACATATGTTAAGAGATGCCCAGGGGAATCCCTCAGGTCAGTCCTCTCAGACATTTTATGGGCTACTGCTAGTACTGAACCCCGCGAAGCCAAGTGGAATTCCCCCGCATGGCACAGAGCAAGTGAGTACAGCTCTGGGGCTTGTGCCCACAATTCTCTCCTCTACAGGGTGCAGGGGGCCTGCTCTCTGCCGTGTTCTCTGGGTCTGGCAGCTTCTTGTAGCACTGAGGTTGTTTGCTGTCCTTTAAGTCGGAATAGAGGTTAGTAGGGGCTCTATCCCAGAAGCTCAGAATCTGGCACTTTGGGAGTGGAGGGAAGCAAAGTCTTTCTTTTTCAGAGCTGAGTAGTCACTAAAACCCCAGTGAGCTCTATAAGCTGGATTTAAAGTAGCCAGGCCTGTGATATTCTCCCCTATAGTTAGTGTGCCAGTTTGGGCAATGGTGGGGCCTGCTGGGATGATTTCTTCTTACTTTTTCCTATTGGGGAGCCACCATAGTAACCTATGGGGGTTGCAGTGTGTTTTGTTCTCCGTCTGCTGACTTTCGAAGTCTGCTCTGCTTGCCATTCCTGTCACATTTTTACTGTCCCTTGGAAATGCAGTCCTTCCTTTTGGTTCTGCTATTTTACTATTGCTGAGGTGAGTGGGCTTCTTTCTTCTCAGCTGCCTTTGTCCCTAATCAGCTTACTCTTTTATTCCATTTTCTCCCAGGTTTTCTTCAAGTCTTAATTTTCTACAGAACATCTTTCCAAACAATTACAAGCATTAAAACTCTTCACTATTGATTGCAAATTCTGATCATAGATGTTTAACATTCAATTATATGTTTTGCCTTATTCTTTAATATAGCTGAAATGGATTCTAAGTGATTGTAGTGTTTTTTAGTTTCATTTCCTTTGTATCTCTGCACAATGCTGGTTATTAAAATTCATTAGATATTTGCCAGTTGCTATACCATCACAGAAAAAATTACTATCATTTAGAAGAATCACATTTTTAATTTCTACTTTTCACTTAGCCACTTGCCTCTCATAGAAATGAAGAATGCTAGGGGCCGGCGCTGTGGCCTGCAGTGCCGGCATCCCATTTGCGCATTGGTTCTAGTCCCGGCTGCTCCACTTCAGATCTAGCTCTCTGCTATGGCCTGGAAAAGCCGTAGAAGATGGACCAAGCCCTTGGGCCCCTGCACCCACATGGGAGACCCAGAAGAAGCTCCTGGCTTCTGGCTTATGGGTCAGCGCAGCTCTGGCCGTTGTGGCCATTTGGGAACTGGACCAGGAGATGGACGACCCCTCTCTCTCTCTGCCTCTCCTTCTCTTTCTGTGTAACTCTGACTTTCAAGTAAAAAAAAAATCTTTTAAAAAAAGAAATGAATGCTAAAGATAGGAACAATGCGTCTATTCTCCAAGTCAGAAGGGGTAATACCATCCTGTCTGAACCATGGCTGGCCATAACCTGGTAGTCTCCCATCAACATTCCCCTGTGGTTTCACTCAGACCCTATAAGATCAACAGGAAATGAGTGTTGTCACAAAGTGCTTGGTTACTGTGTTGTCTTCTATAGTCCAACAGTGTAGGGGCCCCAACACATGTTAGGCGTTCTTGACTTCCCATGAAGGCATTACAGGGTAAGACTGAGACTAACTGATCAGTATCTTCCTTTGTAAGAGAAAAGGATCAAGGGAGAGTCAGCCTCAGGTTTTACACTGTAATTTAATTCTGATTGCGTTCTCCATTTCCTTAATTCAATTGGCCTTTCTCCCTCAGCCTCTCTGAATATTATTACTTCTCTCACTTTGGGAACTGTGGCTTCTCACGTAGAGGGACACGTCTGACTTTTGACTCTTCTTGAAGGTACTAATATAGCAGATTTTTCCTGATGTTAACAGAGGCTTTGTTACCTGAAAATCAGTTTAAGATTCAGCTGACTCCAAACAGAGAGGTAGAAATATGGTGACTGCTGCAATTCTAGTTCAGAACCATAACCAACAAGACTTGGTTTGTAAGTTTGACATGCAATACATTTTCTTTTCTTTCTTACAGAGCAAACACGCAGAACAGTAAGCAAGGAAAATTCATTCTTTATTTGAGCTTCTGTTTGCTCTCCACTTATTAAAATTTAACTCTGGTATTATTTGGACTCAAAAAGTTTTGATACCTTCTCGAGGAGATTCTCATAAAAAAGGCCTCCACATTTGATGGAAATGCTCTGTCAGAGTAAATCTGGAATGACTGAGTCCACTCCATGTAGAACCCATAGATCTTATCCTCTGATTCCCCACATTTTTTGCCTCGCTAGAGAGGGAAGAGGGATTTCCATTCATTTTGCACCATTAGAAGCATGTTAAATTCTACATATGCTTAACATCCTATGAAATCTGACAGCATGCTGTTACTAGATTCTATGAGTAGTCAAACCAAGTCAATTTCTTTTAACTATTTTTTTCTTATTGTTTAAGAGGGAGGCTACCAGTCATTGGTTCACTTCCCAAATACCCTCAAAAACCTGGACAAGACAAGGAAGGGGAAGTGCTGGGAGATGGGAATGCAAGCCAGGTGTCCCAAGTGGATGGCAGGAAATCAATTACTAGAGCCAACACTATGGCCCCCAGGGTCTGCATCACCAAAGAGCTGAGTCAGGAACTGGAATTGGGTGTTGAACCCGGGTACTCTCATACAGGATGTGAGCCATTTGACAGCAGCTAAACATCTGCCCTGAGACAGTTTTTAAAAAATACATTCAAAGCAAATGGTAGAAGTTGTGATTCTACTAAAAATGATAATTATATCTTGGAAGAAAATCTGAAATGTTTATGATTGCAGAGTAGTAATCTTAAATACTAAAACAAGTAAAAGAAACCCTGTAAGAATTTTGAATAAGTCAATTATGTGCCAATTTCCTTTGGAAGGTTCTTAAGGTGAATTTATAGACATATAAATGAAAAGAATTCAAGCATAGCCCTCCCTCAAGCCTCTGTGTATTTTAATCAATCTCAGAAATCTGCTTCAAAACATGAAACACTGTTAGAAAAAATTCAGAGGTGGTGGTTTGGTGGGTATCACATGGGCAGAAAATTATTTTGATCAATCAAATATTGAAATGCATTTTATCTAAGGGATAATGAAATATTTAAAGCATCAGTGAATATTAAATTTTCAAAAACTAAACTATATTATAAACAATTATCCAAAATCTGAGCATTCTCGAGCGACATCATTTTGAAATAAGACAGCATTCAGATTGGTCCTCAGCACGGGCTGTTTCCCTGTGGCACATGGGCTCTGTGCAGTCATTCTGCAGATGTCTACACTCTGAGTCAGTATGTTGGCACAAAGGAGACCTTTTAAGTTTCAGAAATGCACATTTATAATAAAATCTAACTGTACTCACGAGACATTCATTTTCCATTTCTCAGTAAATAATCCTCCCATATTCTCAATTATAGCCTGAGACAGTTTGAATATTTTATACTAGATATTTTGCTTTGGTTGGTAGATTTTAAATTTCTATAACTTGACAGGTAAAGTACTTTAACCCTGACTGGCAGTTTCCATTAGAGGAGTAACTTATTTAAATGATTTCTGTATGATGGAAGAGAAAATGAAAAAAATCAAATGGCCTTCAAATTAAGTAGTTCTTTATTTCTAAAATGTGATCTTTCCTTCCTTGTTAATAAACCAACAATAGCAAATGTGGAAAATTGCTATCTTATAACAGGAGAGCAATATTTTAATAATTCTGATACTAAAATGAAAACCTTGTTTTAAAACACTTTAAGTGTTCTGTATTGCTGTCATACTTTATTTTTGTGAGAGTTTTTGAATAAACTGCTGAAGAAATACTTGAATAATAATATTTCCTTTTACTTTGTTTTCCTGTTATTTGCCTTTTGGGTTTAATAGGGATTGGGTTTTAATCGAGGAAGAAGTAACGAAGATACCAGAAGCGAAGTGAGAGGCTGTTTTTAGAAAATCAGGGTCAGGGGTAGCAGATACAGTATTCCTCTCACTTTAGTGTGTGGTAGTGGCTTATACCAGCTGTAAGGGGCAATAAAATGCTCTATGCAGTGTCATGATCGTACGTTCCATTCTACACAAGTTCAGATTTTTTTTGTTGTTGTTTTTCCTCCCTCTTGTTCCCCCCAGGTTCACACATTCATTAATACATTTGATTCATTAAGAAAGTGGGAATGAATTTGGGTTGTGCCTGTTTTACATGTTGCTTAGTTTATCGCCAGCCACTCTCTCAGCAGATGCTTGACATCTTACACCTGCATGTATAGGAACAGCTTCCAACCTGCTCTTGTTGGATTTTTCATTCTGTTGTAAACACTGTGATGTCTGAATTAAATGAGCTTTTTGCAAAGATTCTTTTTTTATTTATCTGAAAGAGTTACATACAAAGAGGAGAGAGGAAGAGGGGGGAGAGGGGAAGAAGGGAAGGGGGGGGTTGAAGGGGAGGGACAAGGGGAGAAGGGCAGGGGAGTCTTCCATTTGCTGTTTCACTCTCCAAATCTCCACAAAGTCAGGGTTGGGCCAGGCTGAAGCCAGGAGCCAGGAATTCCAACCTGGTCTCCCATGAAGGTGGCTGGGACCCCAGGTACTTGGGCCATCTTCCACTGCTTTCCCAGGTGCATTATCAAAGAGGTAGATAGGAAGTAGTGTAGCCTAGCCTCAAACAGGTACTCACATGGGATACTCGCTTCACAGGTGGCAGCTTAATCCACTGCACCACACCACAAACACTGATGTGCTAGTTCATTTTAAAAGGCATATATGATTATCATTGAAACCCTAATCGATCTGTTGGTGGCTCCAGATGATAAAGGATATTTTCTATTTCAAGGCCTCCATGGTCTAGTCTGTGCCTCCATTTTTCACACTTCATGTCAAGCATATTCTTATCGCCTGCCTCCCCAAACTCGTATCTATCTAATTTCTGGTAATCCATTTGAAGTCTCCAAGTGGTTTCAGAGCTTTTATATGTATTATCCCATGAATGGAAACCATATTTTTGATTAGTTAACTCCTACATATTCATAAAAGCCAAAAGTAAGTACTTCATAGACAAGTGGATAATTCCCACCCCATGTATCTTCTGGAACGTACCATGATAACAAAGGATGGTAACTGTTGTCTGCTTACATGCCAGTCACTGCAATCAGTCTATCCATTTACTTGAGGATATGAAAAATAAAAATGGAAATGCATTATTCATTTTTGTGTCATAAGTCCACAGCCTTGCAACTCTATACATAGTAATACTTATAAATATTTGATTAATCAATCAATATAGCAATTCAGGTTTAGTTTATGCATAAAACTGTCTTCATTCAGTTACTGCATATTAACATGCCAGCTTAACATTTCAGCCTGATTAAGAAGTAATCTTACTCAAATATCCCTTTTTTGTGAGGTGCCTGAGTGGGTAATGAAATTCTAGAAATAATGGGGCCAATAGTGTGTCATAGTGGGCTAAACCTCCACCTGCGGCACCAGCAACCCATATGGGGGCATTCATGTCCAGCTGTTCCTCTTCCCATCCAGCTCTTTGCTTTCTCATGGGAAAGCAGTAGAATATGCCCAAAGTGGTTGGGTCCCTGCACAAGTGTGGGAGACCCTTAAGAGGCTCCTGGCTTGTAATTGGCCAAATTCAGGCCATTGCAGCTATTTGGGGAGTGAAACCAGTGGATGGAGAACCATTTTTTCTCTCTCTGTGTGTAACTACCTCTCAAATCAATAAATAAATCTTTTAAAAAAGAAATTTTAGAAACAATCGTGATGAATACTCTTCAAGAGACTCTGACATCAAAATGCAGAGAAGAAAAGTAGTAATGAAAATTCAGCAACTGAGAACTGAGAAAATGTATGTTTTGTGTCATTAGAGTGATATTTATTTATATTTACTTGTACTTCTTTTCAAATCTAATTTTATATTTTCTGACAAAAAATTTAAACATATCAGCTGGCTCTGATAAGAACAAGCACTATTTGTTTATATATTAACTTGACATTAGTGTCTTCATTTAGTAGAGGAGGTTAAACTATATTTGAATAAATCCATTAAATAAACAACATATGCTATCCTTAGGTAATGTTTATATGGTGGAAGGAGTCACTTGCTCTGCAAGGTTGGGTTAAGGTGTCATGTACAGTGAAGTGTGCATTGTTTTGTGAATTGAAGTATTTTTTCTTTGTGGTCCAGTTTTAGAGTAAAAAGTTGAGTATAAATAAACAGCTTTTAAAAATCTAATTTATTTGAGAGGCAGAATATCAGAGATAGAAATAGAGACAGAGATAGAGGCAGAGACAGAGAGAGATAGAGACAGAGACAGAGACAGAAATAGAGACAGAGATATAGAGACAGAGATGGAGGCAGAGACAGAGATTCAGAGATAGAGATTCAGAGACAGAAAAAGAGATGTAGAGACAGAGATAGAGATAGAGGTAGATGGGGCTGTCGCTGTGGCACAGCAGGTTAATGCCTGAAGTGCCGGCATCCCATATGGGTGCCGATTCAATTCTAGTCCTGGCTGATGCTCTTCCGATCCAGCTCTCTGCTATGGCCTGGAAAGCAGTACAAGATGGCTCAAGTCCTTGGGCCCCTGCATCCACATGGGAGACCCAGAAGAAGCTTCTGGCTCCTGGCTTCAGATCAGCTCAGCTCCAGCCATTGTGGCCAACTGGGGAGTGAACTAGTGGATGGAAGACCTCTCTCTCTGTCTACCTCTCTCTGTAACTCTGTCTTTCAAATAAATACAATAATTTTTTTTTAAAAAGAGAGATAGAGATAGAGACAGGAACAGAGAGTTAGAGACAGAGACAGAGATAGAGACAGAACTAAAGATAGAGACAGACATACTGAGCTCTGCCATCAACTGGTTGACTCCTCAAATGCCTACAAGAACCAGGGCTGGGTCTTCAAAAGTCAGAATCTCTGGATGCAATCTGCATCTCCCTTGTGGGTGTTAAGAACTGAAGTGCTTGAATCATCCCAATAGCAATAGCAGGAAGCTCGAATCAGGAGCCAAGCTGGGACAGGAATTCAGGCTAAACATCCGGCCAAGTGCCTGCTCTGAAATTAGCATCTTATTATGACATTTTTAGTGTTTGGCACAATTAATATTTTCAATATTTCCACCAGAAGCTTTGGACTCATTGTGCTGGTAAATAAGCATACACTCCATTTCCTGGTGGACTCTTGCTTAGATGAGAATCTTTCCCAAAAGTACAGCAACCATGTCCTTACTAAGCTTCAAACAGGAACTTTTCACTTTTTGAAATTATATATGTAAGAGTACAGTGAGGAAGAGGGATTTTTCAATGTGTATTTTTTTAAAATAAAGATTTATGTACTTGAAAGTCAGGAGAAGGAGGGAGAAAGGGAGGGAGGGAGGGAGGGAGGGAGAGAGAGAGAGAGAGAATCTTTCATCTGCAGCTTTACCCCCAAATGGCTGCAATGGCCAGGAATGGGTCAGACTGAGACAGGAGTCAGAAGCCAGGAGCTTCATCTAGGTTTCCCACATGGGTGCAGGGGTCCCAACCACTTGGGTCATTTTTCATTGCTTTCCCAGGCACATTAGCATGGAACTGGATCAGAAGTGGAGCAGCCAGGAATCAAACCTGTGCCCTTATGGGTTGCCAACACTGCAGATGGCAGCTTAACCTGCTGATGAACAGCACTGGCCCTCAATATGTTTTTCTTTCCTCTGTGATACTAACAATTTTCTTTTTGTCTGAAAGGGTCATAAAATTCCTTTTTAAAGATTTATTTTATTTACTTGAAAGAGTTACAGAGAGAGGTAGAGCCAGAGAGAGAGAGAGAGAGAGAGAGAGAGAGAGAGAGGTCTTTCATCTTCTGGTTCACTCCTCAGATGACCGTAATGGTCAGAGTGAGCTGATCCAAAGCTAGGAACCAGGAGCTTTTTCCAGGTCTCCCACATGGGTGCAGGGGTCATCTTTGGGTCATCTTTCATCTTGGGTCATCTTTCACTGTTTTCCCAGGCCATAGCAGAGAGCTGGATCAGAAATGGAACAGCTGGGACTCGAACCTTTGACCTTATGGGATGCCAGCACTGCAGGTGGGGGCTTTAACCTGCTGCACCACAGCTCTGGCCCCTAAATTCTGAAGTTTATAAAGTAGTGCTACATTTCCAGATTGCTAAAAGAGACATTTTTATTTTATTTTTTATATTTAAAAAAGTTATTTAAGGTATACAAGTTTCATGTATTTTATATATATATATATATATATATATATATATTTAGGAACATTGTTATACTTACTCCCCCTCCCCCAACTCCCTCCTACCTGTGCTCCAACCCTTCCTCAACCTCCCTCTCACATTCCCAGAGATTGATTTTAGTTCCTTTGTCAAAATTAAGTTGGTTGTAGATGCATGGACTGATCTCTGGAGTTTCCATTCTGTCCCAATCATCCACAAGTCTGTTTTTGTGATGGTACCAGGCTGTTTTATAAATTTCCTGTAGTATATATTGAAATCAGGCATTGGAATGCCTCAGGCTATATTTTTGTTGTATAAGATAACATTAGCTATTTGGGGTCTCTTGTTTTTCCATATGAATTTTAGCACAATTCTTTCTAGACCTGTGAAGAATGTCATTGGTATTTTGATTGGGATCACACTGAATCTGTAAATTGCTTTTGGTAGTATGGACATTTTGATGATGTTGATTTTTCCAATCCATGAATATGAAAGATTTTTCCAATTTTAATGTCTTCTATTTCTTTCTTGAATTTTTTTTAATTTTCATAGTAGAGATCTTTCACATCTTTGGTTAAATTGATTCCAAGGTATTTGATTCTTTTTGGAGCTAATTTGAATGAGACTGATCTTAAAAGTTCTTAGCCATGATGCTGTTTATGTATAAAAAGGCTATTGATTTTTCCAATTTGATTTTATATCCTGCCACTTTACCAAACTCTTTAAATAATTCCAATAGTCTCTCAGTGGAGCTTTTAGGATATTCTATATAAAAGATCATGCCATCTTAAACTGGGATGGTTGGATTTTCTCCTTTCCTATTTGTATTCTTTTGATTTCTTTTTCTTGCCTAATTACTCTGGCTAAAACTTCCAGATCTACATTAAATAGCCATGTTGAGAGAGGGTAACTTAGTCTGTTTACAGATCTTAGGGGGGATGCTTCTAGCTTTTCCCCATTCCATAGGATGCTGGCAATGAGTTTGTCATAAATTGCCTTGATTCTATACCCAATTTGCTTAATGTTTTCATCAATAAAGGATGCCATATTTCATTAAATTCTTTCTCTTCATTTATTGAGATAACCATATGGTTTTTGTTCTTCATTTTGTTAATCTGATGTATCACATTTATTGATTTGAGAATGTTGAACCATTCCTGCACAGCCAGGATAAATCCTACTTGGTCTGGGTGAATGATCTTTCTGATGTGTTGCTGGATTCCATTAGCTAATATTTTGATGAGGATTTTTGCATCTATGTTCATCAGGGATATTTGTCTATAGTTCTCTTACTCTGTTTTAGCTTTCTCTGGCTTAGTAATTTTTTTAATATTTTTGATTTTATTTAGAATATGAATTTCCAAGGTACAACTTGTGGATTACAATGGCTTCCCCACCCATACCTTCCCTCCCCCCCGCTACCCTGCCCCCTTACCCACTCCCTCTCCCCTTTCATTCACATCCAGATTCATTTTCAATTCTCTTTGTATACAGGAGCTCAGTTTAGTATGTGTTAAGAAAAGATTTTAAACATTTGCCCTCACATAGCATCACAGAGTGAAATATACTCTTTGAGTACTAGTTATAACATTAAATCACATTGTACAGCACATTAAGGACAGAGATCCTACATGATATTATTTTTTTAATTGATTGATTTTTATGTAACTTCCAATTTTTTAAATCATTTTCAATTATCTTTATATAGAAAAGATCGATTCAGTATATACTAAGTAAAGATTTTGTTGGTTTGCACCAGCGCAGAGACACAAGGTGTAAAAATACTGTTTCAGTACTAGTTATTGCATTACTTCATATTGGACAACACATTAAAGACAGATCCCACATGGGCCATAAGTACACAGTGACTACTGTTGTTGATTTAACAATTTGCCACTCTTGTTTATGGCGTCAGCAATCTCCCTAGGCTGTAGTCATGAGTTGCTGAGGCTATGGAAGCCTTTAGTGTTCACCGACTTGGATCTTGTTCTGACAGGGTCATAGTCAAAGTGGAGGTTCTCTCCTCCCTTCGGAGAAAGGTACCTCCTTCTCTGGTGGCCCTGTTCCTTCCGTTGGGATCTCACTTGCAGAGATCTTTCATTTATGTTTTCTTCTTTTTCTTCTTCTTCTTTTTTTTTTTTTTTTCCCAGAGTGTCTTGGCTTTCCATGTCTGGCTTAGTAATTAAGCTGATACAGGCTTCCTAGAAGGAGTTGTGGAGGATTCCCTTTCTTTCAATTGTTTTGAATAGCTTGAGAAGAATTGGAATTAGTTCTTCTTTAAATTTCAGATAGAATTCAGTGGTTAAGCCATCCAGCCATCCAGCTGAAAAACCATCTTGGGCTTTTCTTTGTTAGAAAGGTCTTTATTGGTGATTCAATCTCTATCTTGGTTATTTGTCTTTTTAGGTGTTCTATGTCTTCATGATTCAATTTTTGTAGATTGTATGTGTCTAGGAACCTATCCATTTCTTCTAGATTTCCCAATTTATGTCTACGGCCACACCACCCTGAACGTGCCCGATCTTGTCTGATCTCGGAAGATTTCCCAATTTGTTGGCAAGCAGCTCTTTGTAGTAATTCCTGGTGATTCTTTTTTTTCCCTTTGGTATCTGTTAATACATTTCCTTTTTCATCTCTGATTTTATTGATTTGGTTCTTCTTCCTCATTTTTTGGTTGGTTGGGTCAATGATGTGTCAATTTTATTTATTTTTTCAAAAAACCAGCTTTTCATCAGCTCTTCATTTCACTGATTTTTTTGGTTTCTGTTTTGTTTATCTCTTCTATAATTTTAATTATTTTTCAACCTGCTAATTTGTTGTTGTTTTTCTAGGTCCTTGAGACGCATTATTAGCTCATTTATTTGGTATCTTTCCAATTTCTTCATGTAGACACTTATTGCTGTGAACATCGCTCTTAACACTAGTTTAGCTGTTTCCAGTAGGTTTGAAATGATGTATTTTCATCTTCATTTGTTTCCAGAATTTTTTTGATTTCTCTTTTGGATTCTTCTATGACCCACTGTTCATTCAGGAACATGTTGTTCATTCTTCATGTGTTTGCATATGATCTAAAGTTTCTTGAGTTGCTGATCTCCAGCTTCATTCCATTGTGGTCAGAGAAGATGCATGGTATAATTTTGATATTTTGGAATTTGCTGAGACTTGCTTTATTGCCTATCATATGGTCTATCCTAGAAAAAGTTCCTTGCACTGATGAGAAGAACATGTATTCTGCCACTATGGGGTGAAAGTTCTGTAAATATCAGTTATGCCCTTTTTGTCCAAAGTGTAGATTATAACTGTTTTTTTCTTGAGTTTCTGACTAATTGATCTGTCCATTGATGAAAGTGGGATATTGAAGTCCTTCATTTCTATTGACCTCCATTTCTATTGTATTAGAGTCTTTCCCTTTAGATCCAAGAACATTTCTTTTAAATAGACAGTTGCCCTATAATTGGGTACATATACATTAATTATAGTCACATCTTCCTGTTGAAATAATGCCTTAATCTTTACATAGTTCTCTTCTTCATCTCTTTTTACATTTTTTATGTTAAAGTCTATTTTGTCTGATATTAGGATGGCAACACTTGCCCTTTTTTGCTTTCTGTTAGCAAGTAACACCTTTTTCCATCCTTTCACTTTCAGTCTACATGTATCTTTGCTGGTGAGATGTGCTTCTTGTTGGCAGAAAATAGAGTGGTCTTGTTTTTTAATCCATTCAACCAGTCTGTACATTTAACTGGAGAGTAGAGGCCATTTACATTCAAGGTGACTGTTGCTAAGTAATGACTTAGCCCTGCCATTTTTCTATAAATATTCCTGTTTTTAACTTTGCATTTCTTTTGTACTTTTCCTGTTGGATTCCCTGCCTTCATATTCTTTCATAATAATGGCTATCATTCTGTGTTTCTGTCTGCAGCACATCCTGAATGAAGACAAATTCTTTCAATTTCTGATTGTTATGGAAGGTCTTTATTCACCTTCATTCATAAATGAGAGCTTCGCAGGATACAGTGTTCTGGGTTGACAGTTTTTTTTTTCTTTTAAGACTTAGACTATATCTCACAATTCCCTTCTAACTTTGTAAAGTTTGTGATGAGAAGTCAGCTGTGAGTCTAATTGGAATTCCTCTGAAAGTAATTTGGTGTTTCTCTCATACACATTTTAGAATCTTTTCTTAAGTTTTACTGTGGAAAGTTTGACTACAATGTGTCTTGGTGAAAATCTTTTCTGGTCATTTCTGTAAGAAGTCATTTGTGCTTCCTCTACTTGGATATCACTTTCTCCAAATTGGGGGAGGTTTTCTTTCTATGTTTTCACTAAATAGATTTTCTCATCCATTCTCTCTTTCCATAGCTTCAGAAGCTCCTAAGGCCCATGTGTTGGGTCATTTGATGGTACCCCATAAATCTCCAACGCTGTTTTTAAGTTTTCTATTTCCTCTTGGTTTATTTTTTTCTGTTTTTTTTTTTATTTTTGTATTACTAGGATTTCCAAAAATTTGCCTTTTACTTTATGTATTCTTTCTTTTGCCTCACCAAGTCTGCTCTTAAGGGTTTCCACTGTATTTTTTAGTTGATCTATTGCATTCTCCATTTCTAATATCTCAATTTAATTAATCTTTAAAATCTCAATTTCATGGGAAAAAAATCTTCATTCATGTCATGAATGGTTTTGTTTAGTTCATGGATTTGCTTCTGATTGCTTTTGAGTAATCCTATGATTAATTTTTTTTAATTCCATTTCCAGTACCTCCTCAATCTCTTCATCTTCCCATTGTAATATTGAAATGTTGTGGTGTTCCTTTGTAGGGGTCATGATGTCTTCCTTATTCTTGTTTCTTGAATTTCTGCATTTGTTATTAGGAATTTGTGGATTTTATTATTTATTTATTTATTTATTTACCTCTGATGGCTTTTATGTTTGACCTATGCCTCTGCTGCTTAGTGGGATGTCTGTACTTTCAGTGAATTCCAAGGGTGTGACCAGGGAACTCTGGTCAGTGCTCCAAGGTGGGGCGAGTATCCAGGGTAACACCTGAGGTGGGTGTGGTAGATCTCATTGTCCAGGTGTTAGCCACCAATGTGTTCTGCACCATTGCAAGAACCACACACGATCTGTGCAGTCCTCACTGTGAGCACACTTCCCACTGGAATGACCTGCTCTAGGCATCGAAGGAGCTCCGAGTGTGTGGAGCTGCACCTGATGATTGCCCAGAGACCCAGCTACACCCTGCACCTTCTCATGTAGCACTGAGTCCCCATAGTCTCAGCACATGAGGCTCCCACATTCACTGGGTGCTGAGGTTTCTCTCTGCCTTGCCAGCCTGTCCAGTCAACAGAGAGGCAGATGTTCCCTGAGACAGCTCTACTGAGGTGTCTTGATCTTGGGAGGCTGTGAGCACCTCAACACCCTATGTGACTGCCCAGCCACCTCCCAACCAGGCTCAAAGTCAGTGGGGACTGCAGATTGTTCCTTCATCTAGAATCTCTGGATCACATGCATACACAAGAGCCACTGGCCAAATGTTCTCTCTCTAGCACTGCCACCAGTACTGCTGAGAAGATAGCACCCTGTCTCAGCCAGTTGCTGTGTGCATGCACAAAGTCTTCTGCAGCTCCCACCCAAACACAAAATGATGCCTGCCATTACTCAGCTAGTCAGTGAGCGCTGTTGTGGGGAAGCTGAGGCAGGATAAACATGCCCCCTCTATTTCTACTGGGTCTGTGGGCAACTGCTAGCAACTGCTGGCCTCGAGGGATCCATCTGTGCTCTCCCTTCAGCTATATCCCCACAGGTTGCTGCAGTCTGGTCTCAATTCCGTCTCCAAGCTGCTGCCCACTCTGGCTCTTGGCTGCTAACAGTTGTGCATTGTGTTCATGTTTGTGCTGCTCACCTGTACCCTCCACACAGGTCTGTGGCGTTCCCCTTCCCCTTTTAGGATTTCCAGTGCAATTTTCTCTCCAGTTCTCCCCTGAGAGTGCTCTTTTTACAGTTTTTTTTACTGTTTATCCTAGCACAGTATGTTATTCTCTAATTCCCCATCTTGGAATCTCAGAGGTTTAAATTTTGGTTGGGAATAAATTTATTAGGAATGGCATCATTGACCTGTTGATACTGTGTTGTGTGTTGTGTGTGTGTTTTCTTTATAAAACTGAGAAAACTCACGTGGCAATAAAAATCTGTTGAGTTTCAAAGGAGAGATAGGAGTTTGGCACAGATGTTCAATCACTATTTGGGATGTTTGCATTCCAATTGGAGTGCTAGTATGGGTCCTAGCTACTCCACTTACAGTTTAGCTTCCTGCTAATGCACACCCTGGCAGAGAGCAGATAATGGCTCAAGTACTAGAGTTTCTGCTGCTAACCTGGGAGACCTGGATTGAGTTCTGGGCCCCTAGTTTAAGCTTGTCCCAGTCCTGGGTATTTGGTGAGTGAAGCAGTGGATGAACGACCTATCTGTCTCTCTGTCTCTGTCTCTATTTCTCTTAATTTAAGATAAAGTAAAAATAAATAAATGAAAAAAATGTGAAAGGCATTTCATGGTGAATACTTAAAAGCTTGTAAATTTACCAAAATTTATTGTTAACGTAGAATACTGCTTATTCCATGGTGCTTTACAGCAATGATTTTTTTTTAATTGGGTGGGGGCATGCACACATTTTCTCTAACAGGAGATTGTAGTACCCATTTTGCATTGTAATCTTGTTTACCAACACTAAGAGCATCTGCTCCAGATAGCAGACACTTGGCTGCTTCCTGTGACTTAGAGGAGTGTTTGATTAAAAAGGGATGATTGCTTTGCCCTAAGCTCAGTGCGTTTCTCCCTTATCCTGGAAAGCCATATTATGCCTCTAGGAAAGCTACTGTGGCAAATGACAGACAAAAAAGGCAAAACACCATCACTCAGGCCTCAAGTCTACTGATTTCTTAAACACAAGAACAAAAATAGAAAATCCAAGATCAAATATTTTCTTTTTAAAAAGATTTGTTTATTTATTTGAAAGGCAGAGTTTATAGACAGAGGGGAAGAGACAAAGGACAGAAATATCTCCCATCTGCTTGTTTACTACCCAAATGGCCACAATAGCTGGAGCTGGGCCAGGCTAAAGCCAAGAGCTAGGAACACCATCTGAGTCTCCTTTATGGGTGGCAGGGTCCCAAACGTTTGGGACATCATCTGCTGTTTTCCCAGGCACATTAGCAGGGAGCTGGATTGGAAGTGAAGCAACTGGGAATCAAACTCGCACCCTATATAATATGCCAGCATAATAGGAAGTGGCTTAACCTGCTATGCCACAATGCTGTCCTCAGATATTTTTTTATTATATAATTTTATTTCAGAATTTTAATCTAAGTTTCAGGGGATGGAGTTACCACTGCATATCATTAAGACTATTTGAAAGGATTTTTATATAAATTGGAGAAAAGGAGAACATAATGATAGAGAGCATGGAGACAAAGAGATGCTCTCATCCGCAGTAGCAGTTGTCTTCCTAAGAAAATGACTAACTTCTGACTTCTCTTTATTTATGTCCTCCTGTTGATTCTCCTTATACTCCGGTTCAATGAGATAATATGAAACATTGCTGAGCTGGAGGAAAATAAGGAACAGATACAGGAAAGCTGCAAGTGCTTCCAGTATTATCCTGAAAGCAGAACATAGGCACCCTACTTCCCTCTTCTATCACAGAGAACAAAGGTTGACCACAGAAGACATTATATCCTGACTAGACCTAGAAGCAGTTCCATGGCATTCTATGTGAATGAGCTTTACTAACTGGTCTTTATTTGCCCTCCCACAGTTTGCCATCCCTAGGGATGTAGTCCTTAGTCTTAATCACTTCTCTAAAAATTTGCAGATCTTTTAGGGTGGGGGTTGTGGTGTAGCACATTAAGCCAGTGCTTGGGACACCAATGACGTATATAGGAGCACTGGTTCAACTCCTGGCTATTCTGCTTCCCATGCCCATCAACCAAGGACTGGATTAAGAAAATGTGGTGCATATACACTATGGAATATTACTCACCTGTAAAAAAAGTATGAAATCCTATCCTTCACAATAAAATAGATGCAACTGGAAACCTTTATACTTAGTGAAATAAGCCAGACCCTAAAATACAAATATCATATGTTTTCTCTCATCTGTGGTAACTTATAGAGTAGAAAAATGTAATATATAATTATTTGCATTTTAATCTGTGTAAAATTATTCCTGGCCATAAACTATTGAAAGGAAACAGCTTAAAATCTAAATGAACTTAATTATTATCTTATAACCACACAGGAAATATTTAGATGTTATGTTTTCATTGCAGGTGTTTTATTGAAAGAAATTATGTATGAGTAATTAAAAATGAAAAAACCTCTATGTGGGTGAAATGGCCATTAATACATTCGATTTTTGTTTATAGCTATTGTCTGTGTTCCCACTAATCTAGGACATTTTTGCTTTTTACTGGTTAAACCTCTTATTTGAGGGAGTATTATGCCTTTTTAATGTAATGAAAAATCTAAAATCTTATTTCAAAAACCAAAAAAAGAGAAAGATACCAGCACAAGGGCTGATCAAGTCATTGTTTCTCCTAGTGTCCATTTCACTTCAACAGGTTTCCTTTTACGTGCTCAGTTAGTTGTCACGGATCAGGGAGAACGTATGATATTTGTCCCTTTGGGACTGGCTTATTTCACCCAGCATAATGTTTTCCAGATTTCTCCATTTGTTGCCAATGACTGGATTTCGTTTCTTTTTTACTGCTATATAGTATTCTATAGGGTACATATCCTATAATTTCTTTATCCAGTCTTCTGTTGATGGGCATTTAGGTTGATTCCATGTCTTAGCTATTGTGAATTGAGTTGCAATAAACATTGAGGTGCAGACAGCTCTTTAATTTCCAATTTAATTTTTTTTTTTTGGTAAATTCCAAGGGGTGGGATGGTTCGATCACGTGGTAGGGCTATTTTCAGGTTTCTGAGAAATCTCCAAACTGTCTTCCATAGTGGCTTCACCAGTTTGCATTCCCATAAACAGTGGGTTAGTGTCCCCTTTTTTTCCACATTCTTGCCAGCATCTGTTGTTAGTTGATTTCTGTATGTAAGCCATTCTAGCTGGGTGAGGTGAAACCTCAATGTGGTTTTGATTTGCATTTCCCTGATGGCTAGTGATCCTGAACATTTTTTCATGTGTCTGTTGGCCATTTGGATTTCCTCTTTTGAAAAAAAATGTCTGTTTAGGCCCTCGACCCATCTCTTAAGTGGGCTGTTTGTTTTGTTGTGGTGGAGTTTCTTGATCTCTTTGTAGATTCTGGTTATTAATCCTTTATCGGTTGCATAATTTGCAAATATTTTTACCCAATCTGTCTGTTACCTCTTCACTTTCCTGACTTTCTTTTGCAGTACAGAAACTCCTCAGTTGTCCTGACTGTCGAGTAACAACTTCCTATTTTATTCCTTTTAGCATTTTTTTGTTCTACTTAATACCAATTGGTGAACTCTTTAATTAACAGACAATTATTCTTAGGCGTTTAAGATTAACTGAAAAGTGATCCTTGCTAAATATAAGACAAATTTTTCAGTGATTACTCAGTCTTTTCAGGTGATCAGTACTAACCATTAAAGAATGAGTAGTAATTGGGGTCCATGTTGGGTGAAGCAGTTTAAACCACTGCCTGTGATGCTTGTATCTCATATGAGTGTTAGCTTGAGTCTTCGATGATCCACTTCCAAACCGTCACCCTGCTAATTTGCCTGAGAAAGCACTAGAATAGGGCCCAAATAACTGCACCCTTGTCACCTATGTCAGAGACCAAGATGGAGTTCCAGGCTCCTGGCTTTGGCTTTTCCAAGTCCCAGCAGTTTGGAGTGTGAACCAGTGGATGGAAGATCTTGATATCTCTCTCTTTCTCTCTTTCTCTCTCTATTTCCCTCCTCCCATCATTTATGTTTAACTATGCCTTTCAAATATATAAAATATATATTTTAAAAAAGAGTCAATGCCAATATTTTTAATATCTTCCAAAAACATACAGGATTGAACACTTCTCAATTTACTTAACGAGGTCAGTGTCACTGACCTTAAGATGTCAGTGACAAAGACATCCCAAGAAAAGAAAACTGTAGGCCAATATCTCTGATAAACATAGATGCAAAATTCCTCAATAAAATACTAGCAGACTGAATTCATCAGTACATTAAGACAATTGTACTGGTTGGCACTGCGGCTCACTAGGCTAATCCTCTACCTACGGCAACGAAATCCCGGGTTCTAGTCCCTGTCGGGGCTCTGGATTCTGTCCCAGTTGTTCCTCTTCCAGTCCAGCTCTCTGCTGTGGCCCGGGAAGGGATTGGAGAAGGCCCAAGTACTTGGACACTGCACCCGCATGGGAGACCAGGAGGAAGCACCTGGCTCCTGGCTTCGGATCGGTGCAGTGCGCTGGCCACAGCGGCCATTTTGAGGGGTGAACCAACAGAAGGAAGACGTTTCTCTCTGTCTCTCTCTCTCACTGTCTAACTCTGCCTGTCAAAAAAAGGAGACAATTGTACTATGACCAAGTGGGATTTATTGCTGGCATATGAAGGTATTCCAACATAAACAAAGCAATCAATGCCATACATCATATTAACCAAATAAAAAACGAAAAATCACTTGGATGCAGAAAAACCATTTGTCAAAAGTCAACACTTTTCATAATAAAAACTCTCAAAAATTAGTTATTAATGGAATCTACCACAATAAAATAAAGGCCACATATGAAAAGCACAGTGCTAACATCACACTAGATGATTAAAAATTATATCTTTGCCTCTAAGATCCAAAGTAATGCAAGGATACCCCACTTCAAGCATGATCACATTTCAGTTAAGGGGACATTAAAGAGAATGATGGGGTTTGATTTTATGGAAGTGGTTTAACATCTGATAATGTTCACATGAAAAACAACAGAGATTATCACTTTTTACGTAGCCATAAAATTTCCTATGACCCTAGGATAGAAATATTCATATGGTTATCTATAACTTGAGGATGTTGCAAATAGATAGATTTAAAATAGATAAATCCGCAAAATACTAATGATTTAAAATAGGGATAAGATAAAATGCAAGCTCTGTTCTCTTATTCCGAATGCCCTAGCTAACCATAAAAGTTTTTTTGTCCTCATATTATCATGAGGATAAACCTTCCAATTAGGGTTTGTTATGTTCTAGCAAAAATAGGGGAAGCCAAGTTAGCAAAACAGTCAAGTTGTCAAAACTCCCCCTTTTCTTATTAGCTAGTAACCTAAGGACATGAAATGGGTGAATAAGATGCTCAAATCCTGAAACTATAATGTCATTATTGGGATATTGACTTAACACCCAGTTTGAAAAGATTTTCATCATAATGGATTAGTAGTAAACTATTTCTAAATATTTTATTTTCTATTTTTAACATATTTACTTTCAAATTTTATTTGTTTGAGTGGCAGAGATACAGAGAGAGGAAGAGACAGACAAGGCTAATTCATTTCTATTTCATCCCCTAAATGCCTGCTACACCTGCGATTAGACAAGCCGAAGCCAGGAATGTGGAACTGAATCTTAGTCTCCCTTGTGAGTGGCAGGGATTCAACTCACTTGAGTCATTACCTGCTGCCTTTAAGGTTTGGGACCTGGAGCTGGGAATTCAGAGCTGCTCCCAAATTAGTGGCATGGATCTGATTACCATAATCACTGAATCTCAAGGTTTTCATTGGCAAGAAGCTGTAGTCATTAAAAACCCAGGTACTCAGTTGTGGAATGCAGGTGTCTTAACCATGAGGCTCAATCCCCACTCTTTGAGGGATTTTTTGGGTAGAATCATTAGGGCTTTCACAGAGACCACCACATTATCTTCAAGCAAAGATAGTATTATTTCTTCTTTCCCAATATATATCTTTTATTTTCATTTCTAGTCTTAACTGTTTTAGCTAGGAATTCAAGTGTTATGTTGAAAGGAAGTGATGAGACAGAATGCCTTTGCCTTGTTCCTAAATAGTAGCAAGTGGTTTTTTGCACAACTTTCCAATATATTCATGAGAAGTTGGATTTATGATTTACTTTTAGAGTAAATGTGTAGACATGTGGTAGTCTTATGACTTTTCTCAATGGAGTAGGTGTTGGAGATTAGTGCTTCAAGAAACAGAAACCATTCACATCAGCAATAACTGCTTATATAAAGATAGAGATTGAATGTGATAATTGTAGGTCTTTTTAAAAAATATTTATTCATTTGTTTGAGAGGAAGAGTTACAGAGACAGAGGGAGCGACAGAATGAGGGATCTTTCATTGACTGGTTCAATCCCAAAATGGTCACAATGGCCAGAGCTGGGTCAGGACAATGCCAGGAGTTTCATCAGGATGTTCCATGTGGATGGCAGGGACCCAAGTACTTGGACCATCTTCCTCTGCTTTTCTAGGCACATTAGTAGGGAGCTGGATCAGAAGTGGAGCATGGTGCTCATATGGGATTCTGGTGTCACTGGCGGTGGCTTAGCCATCTGAGCCACAATGCTGGCTTTGAATGTGGGTATTCTTATTTTGATGGATAGCTCTGAAGGAATTCTAGAAAAACAGGATCTTAAGTGTATTGTGTGTGTTTGTTTTTGTGTTTGTGTAGAGTGTTGAAAATTGACTTAAGGAGTAATAGTGTTTCAATATGCTACCTTATTGCAAGGATGCATGTTATGCTTTGAATGTGACTTGGATCCTTAACATATGCAGAATGTTTAAATCCTAAAGTTATAAGCTAAGATATACTGTTTAGGAAGTGGAATCTAGTGGGAGGTCCTTGGATCATCAACTGCTTGCGCTAAGAAGTTAGTTTTTGTGAGAGTGTTGGTTATGAGAAGTCTGTATTGGGCTTAGCTTCTCTCTGTGTCTCGTAGCTTGCTGTGTGATTCCCTCCTACACCTGTGCCCCATTAGTGCCATCTTCCACTCTCACAAGACCACTCATTTCTGCATGTGAACCTCCAAAAGTGGGAGTTAAAATATCTTTTCTCATTATAAAGTTAATTGCATCAGCTATTTCATTGTAATAATGAAATCTATCTAATCCATAGATGCTTGACCTAAAATCAATCACCAAAAATGAATAAAATTTTAAAGTGTTTACTTATTTATTTATTTGAAACACAGGGTGAAAGAGAGAGGGCGAAACAGATAGAGAGATACCTTTCATCCACTGGTTCATTCTTCAATTGCTTGCAATATTTTGGGTTGTACTAGGCCAAAGCCAGGAGATAGCCAGGTCTTCCATATGGGTGGCAGGGATGCAAGTACTTGAGCCATCATCCTCCCCTAGGTGAACTAGCAGGAAGCTGGATTGGAAGTGGAAGTGAGACTTGAAACCAGGTACTGACCTATAGGATATGGGTATTCCAAGTGGTTGTTTAACTTAATGTACCACAGTACCTGTCCCTAAAATAAATACGTTTAAAAGCATAGAAATAAATGCATTTTTAAAGATTTGTTTTATTTATTTGAAAGACAGAGTTACATAGTAAGGTAGAGCAAGAGAGCGAGCGAGGGTGAGCAAGAGAAAGAAAGAGAGAGAGGTCTTCCGTGCACTGGTTCACTCTCCAAATGATAGCAATGGCCAGAGCTGAGCTGATCCAAAGTCAGGAGCCAGGAGATTCTTCCAAGTCTCCCACACAAATGCAGGGTCCAAAGGACTTGGGCCATCTTTTACTGCTTTACCAGGCCATAGCAGAAAGCTGGATTGGAAGTGGAGCAGCTGGGACTCAAGCCGGCGCCCAAATGGGATGCTGGTGCTGCAGGTCAGGGCTTTAACCCATTGTGCCACAGCGCTGGCTCTAGAAATAAATGCACTTTATGGGGCCAGCACCATGGCTCACTTGGTTAATCCTCTGCCTGCAGTGTAGGCATTCCATATGGGTGCTGGTTCTAGTCCTCTTCTAGTCCAGCTCTCTGCTCTGGCCCAGGAAGGCAGAATGAAAGAAAATCCCACACAGTTATCTGATTGGCCTGGTGTGATGGTCACTTGGACTCTACAAGAAGTTATCCTTGCTTTACCTTTTTAAAAAAAAAACTCTCATTTAATAAATACAAATTTCCAAAGTACAACTTTTGGATTATAGCAGCTTTTTACTCCATAACCTCCCTCCCATCCACAACTATCCCATCTCCCACTCTTTCTCCCATCCCATTCTTCATCAAGATTCATTTTCAACTAACTTTATATACAGAAGATCAACTTAGTATATACTAAGTAAAGATTTCAACAGACTGTACCCACATAGACAAACAAAGTATAGAGTACCGTTTGAGTAGTAGTTTTACCATTAATTTGCATAGTACAACACATTAAGGACAGAGATCCTACATGGGGAGTAAGTGCACAGTGACTCCCGTTATTGATTTAACAATCACCCGAGGCTCTTGTCACAGCTGCCAAGGCTATGGAAGCCTCTTGAGTTCACAAACTCCGATCTTATTTCGACAAGGCCATATTCAAAGTGGAAGTTCTCTCCTCCCTTCAGAGAAAGGTATCTCCTTCTTCTCATAATCAGAAAATAAGTACAGCTCCCTGGTCAAAGATTATTTCAAAGTGCACCTAATATAGTTGTTTAATTATCAAGGCAAATATGAAATATTTTAAAATGTGATTATGAAAAATCTACTTCCCAATATGTTTCTGTTGGAAACAAGATCATTTCTCCCTGGAGAGCCCCTCTTCCCCTCAAAGAAAGAGGACTGGTTTTAGAACGATCTTCCCCTGGCAACCGCACCGTTCCCTGAAGACAGTGTTCCTCCTTGTATGCTCCTCCCCTGAGGACACTGGAGTAGTAAATGGTCTATACTGAGAAGCTGAATTTCTTATACGATGTAGAGATGCATAATTTAATAATGACTGTTGTCATGTCCCTCAAATCAAAAATAATCTATCCCATTACTCCAGGCAAAAAATTTTTTAAATCTGCCAATTCAATACTATCTTATTGTGATGGTGAATATTAATTTGTAGCAACAGAAAGTATAGCAGCAAATAAAATATAGGAATATTACAATAGACCAAAGGCATTTTTGCTGTATCTATACCTGAAGAATTTTCACAATAATTATACTATACTGAAATTTCATATTACTAGTCCATGTTTTTCTACTTTAAAGTTGGTAAACTAATTTTTAGAATCATCAGAAACCTTGGATGATACAGAGCAAATGTCCCTGATGATATGTCCATACATAGCATCTAGCAGCTAACACTTATTTTATACTGACAGATGTCGACATGAAAGAACAGTGCCAGACTCCTCTTGTCTTGTGCAGTGTTAAATATTGCCAATCTTGACAATGAGTTTGTAACTGCTTCCTGAGATTCCACAATGTGTGTATTTGACTAAATACTGAGCATACTTGTTGAAGTGTTGAGCTACTATTTAAAAATTCCAACCTGGGAGGTAGTAAAATTCAGAGAGAAAAAAGAAAAGTTATTGCTGAAGACACATGTTTTATTTGCACAAAAGTAATTTCTGTCTATCTTCTTTATATATTTAATTTATTTAAGAGACAGAGAAACATGCAGAAAAAGAGAGAGAAAGGAAGACAGAGAAGGACAAACAGAGAGAGCTCCTATTCATCAGTTCACTGCTCAAGCATCTGCAGAGTTTGGGTTGGTACTGAATGGAGCTAGAAGCTGGGAACTCCATGCAGGTCTACCACATGAGTAGCAGAGATCCACCGACTTGAACCATCACCTGCCACCTCCTAGGGTACACACTAGTGGGAAGTTGAAAGCAGGAGCACAGACAGAACTCGAATCCAGGGACTCCAACATGTGTTACAGACATCCAAATAGTGGCCCGACCACTAGGCCAAATGTCCGCTCCAGACAGCCTTATACAGCCTCTACAAGAGAATTCAAGACCATAAAAAAGCAAACTATAAACAAAATTATAACATCTACTCATTTAAAATGTGAATGCTACCTCCTGATGGTATCTTGAACTAACATGTTAAAATCAAGAGTTCTTAGTGCCTACTGCAATGGTTTCTATGGTAAATTGTTCTAATCATGACATGAATGTAGCATAAAAAATACAATTTGAAAAATGGTCATAAAACTGTAAAATAGACAGTTATTCAGCTTTCTAATAAAACATATTTTGATGAAACAAGAAAATTCAAAAGTGTTAGATGTAAAAAAGAAGATATCAGAATTCCCCTATTCTGGAACTCAGAGCAATAGAAGTAGACACACCTTTGAAGAAAGGAAAAGTAGTGAATGTAGAATTAATCACAAACTCTTTTAGAAGAAGAGAGTTTTTATATTAAATAGGTTGGAATATTGACATCTGTTCTTGCTAAGAAAATGCATAAGAAATAGAAGAACTCAGACTGATAAACTTACCAAGCATCATTATGTTTTCTTTTTTTAAAGATTGATTTATTTATTTGAAAGGCAGAGGCAGAGAGAGAGAAGCCTTCCTCCTGCTGCTTCACGCCTCAGATGGCCTCAGTGGCCAGAGCTGAGCTGACCTAAAGCCTGGAGCCAGGAACTTCTTCCAGGTTTCCCATGTGGGTGCAGGGGCCCAAGTCCTTGGGCCATCTACTACTTTCCCAGGCCATAGCAGAGAGCTGGATCAGAAGTGGAGCAGCCAGGACATAAACTGACACCCATAAGGGTTGTGACACTGCAGGCAGCGGCTTTACCCGCTATGCCACAGTGCCGGCCCCATCATTATATCTTAAACGAATTGCAATGCAATTTCACAACCTAGTTAAGAATTTCTTATCTAGTGTATAATTTCATCTCCATTAAGCAAAAAGAAATATGATCACCCTCTGAATCTCCAGTGAATGTGATGATCTCATCACTTTCCCAAAATAATTTAAAAACTAAAACATAGGCAGAAAATTCCACTCTCTGTAGTATTGTAATAGATACATAGGTATGATAGTTATGTATAATTTTCAAAAGTTCATTTTCTGCAATGGCATCCACAAAGGAAAAGCAGGATAATAGATAAGATAGTTACTAAATACATTTAAGCTGTCAAAAATAGGGGCAGCACTGTGGAGTAGTAGGTTAAGCCTCCACCTGCAGGGTCAGCCTCCCATATGGGCCCCAGTTGAGTACTGACTGCTCCATTTCAGATCCAGTTCTCTGCTATGGCCTGGGAAAGCAGTGGAAGATGACCCAAGTGCTTTGGTCCCTGTACCCACATGGGAGACCTGGAAGAAACTCCTGTCTCCTGGCTTCAGATTTGCCCAGCTCCATCCATTGCATCCATTTGGAGAGTGAACCAGCAGAAGAAAGACCTCTCTCTGTCTTTCTTTCTGTCTGTAACTCTGTATCTCAAATAAATAAATAAATATTTTTTTAAAAAAGATGCAAAAAATATGAATTAAAAAAATAGAATGGGACGTTAATTCTATCTGAGGAGAGATATAAAGCTTCCTGGGGTGAAATTAGCACATTTTTTACTGTATAAATCTACTGCATCTTGGGAGCCAAATGATATTGGTATTTAAATATGAAAAGGTCATTACCAAAAAATCTGTTAGGCTTCCTTAATCTTATTCACTTCTCTGAAACGATTCAGAAAGATAAACCATATAGTTCTGCCTTGTTATGCTGTTTTTCTCTTATTCTGGGATTGTTTCTGCTTTTTGTAATTTCATGTTTATGTTTGTTTTACAAACTGGCATTTCTTTGCATGATAACGTGCATTTCCCCCATCTTTGGGAAAGGAGTCACTACTCTCCACTCTTTCTTTCTGGAGCAGAGCCAGAGTTGATATACTCTACTCCTCTATCCCTCCATCCTTTCAACCCCATGAATACAGGGTTGATAACATAAGCCTAACCAACCAGTATCATCCAAATTATTAACCTAAACTACTATGTCACCAAAGGTCACGGAGTCTAAATTAATCTCCTGAGAAATAAAGCCTGGGCTTTTATTTGAATTATTGAGAGAGAAGCACTCTCTTTATGTTGGTGTAGCTGTGTGGTATGCATTGTAATATGAGTGGCCCTATCAAGCATTCATGTCCAAACTCCACATGAACATAAAAATACAACAAAGGAGAACAGATCAGAGCAAAGGATAGAAGGAGCTCCACTGCTTCAATTATCCTGTCATTTAAAATTTTGGATACAGTCATTTCTTAAGCTTTTGGCATTCACTCCCTTGAACTCCCTAGTTTCATGAGCCAAAATATTCCCCTTCAAGTCAAATGTGTCATTTGAGTGAATTTTGTATTATCAGTAACTGTAAAAGCCCCAACTGATCCACTCTCAAAGATAGAAAGACTAATGCTATGAATATATTCTCTTTAAAGGCTGGATAAATTAATCCCACTCAATGCTTTACTAGGTTCATTGACACAGCAGAAAGTTACAGTATGAACCAGCTCATCATTCATTTATTTAAACAAATTTTATGCAGATAAAGTGCATTTTTTAAATTTATTTGACCATTGGAGTTACAGATAATGAGAGAGAGAGAGAGACAGAGAGAAAGGTCTCCCTTCCATTGGTTCACTCCCCAAATGGCTGCTACAGCCAGTGCTGTGCCGATCCGAAACCAGGAACCAGGTGCTTCTCTTGGTCTCCCATGTGGATGCAGGGCCCAAGCGCCTGGGCCATCCTGCACTGCCTTCCTGGGCCACAGCAGAGAGCTGGACCGGAAGAGGAGCAACCGGGACTAGAACCTGGTGCCCATATGGGATGCCAGCGCCACAGGTGGAGGATTAACCTAGTGAGCCATGGCGCCAGCCCCTCATTTTTTCTAAGAGGTATTTCTCTTCTCTATTTTTCCTGTGTCTTCTGTCCATCATTTTCTCCACGCTGTCTTTATACTAACATAATCACTTCAGAGAGGATCACCATATTCTATTTTTCTCACACTTGGCAATTTCAGTCAAAACTGTTCACTCTACAATTTAAGTGAATGTGTATGTGCTCATGCATATGTATATATATGTGTGTGTGTGTGTGTGTGTGTGTGTGTATGTGTTTATGTTAACAAAAATATTAAAATATGCTGCTAGACTGAAATTCAAAATAAAAACTAGATGCTGGAGAGTTCTGTATTCTATGTTCACTTCAAGTTCAAAGCATACTACTTGATCAGAACATGACCAACTTTCCCCCTAATGCTTTGTGAAGATGCATCTTGAAGTGTTATAAATAAAGAACTGCAGGTAATATAGCCTGACTTTCCAAGCAAAATTGTGATACCATTCATCTTCTAGTACATTTTCCCAGAAATTTTACCAAGAAATGGAGCTAGAGAGTAATCTTAGAGCTCTTACATACCATTTGGTAAGTATTTATTCAAAGATAATCAAATGCTTATGTTCATAAAACTATGTTGTATGTGTGATGGCCAATGAGATTTCCAGAAACCTGTTACCTCAGTATTTTAAACAAGAATAAGGGATAAAGCAAATCAATGATACTGAGAAAGTATTGTGGATTGGCTCACAAAGGTCTGGGGATGTGTGAGATGTGCATTAGAAGTTCCTCCCTAGTGCAGTGTGCAGTGAGAAACAACTAGAAAAATAAACATGGTGGGGTTCACTTATATAGGATTTTCAGATCATTTCATCTGAATTGTCATGTTATAAATAAGCCTGATTCTTGGTATCAGTTATACAGCATCCTACTACATGATACCAAATTTCTTGTAGCAATATTTAAAATAGAAAATGGTGATCCTCTCTGAAGTGATTATGTTAGTATAAAGACAGCAAGGAGAAAATGATGGACAGAAGACACAGGAAAAATAGAGAAGAGAAATTCCTCTTAGAAAAAATGATTGCAATTTACCTAGAAATTATCAAGTAATTGTGTCTTTTTTAAGGAAAAATAGAACATTTTTTTGCAAGCAGTAATGAATATTCTTGATTAGGAGTTAGTGTAGTAGATAAAACACATAAACAAGTAGGAAAAACTGCTTGAAAGTTTACTTATAGTCTCATCCAGAAATGCCAGAGACAAGATTATCAAGTAGTATAGGAAAATGTGAATCCCTGAAGCATGGCAAACATATCTCTTAGCGTTAGAAAGTGCAATCAGGACAAAAATGATGCCTTATTTATATAAAATATCAAATAACACATTTCATTTTTAATTGGACTGTAGACAGAAAATTTAGTCCAAAATTCAAGGATAATCCAGATGTGTTCATAACAATTCTATGAAAGAATAAATGTTAAGAAAATGGTTGATTTATCTTGCTTGTAGCCAAAACCAGGAGCAACTTCTGGGAGACTGGGCAAGACAGGAAGCTTGAGTGGAGGGAGAATCAAGGGGCAGGGGAAAACTTAACATCTGATAAAATGGACTCTTGAATATCAACCGTGAATATTCCTGTTGCACTGTACGAAGTCTTTGAAGTGTAATTAAAAGTTTTTATTGAGCCCCTGAAAAAAAAAAGAAAATGGTTGATTTATCTTGCTTGTAGCCATGTTTATAACAATATCAGAATACATGTTAACTTTCAAAGCACACAATGATGAAATAAGTAGGGCAAGAATTTCTAAGAAAATATATTTATGCATGAATATGAGCACAGTATTGTTTGGGGAAACTTTAGATTCAGGATTGCAATTTACCTAGAAATCATCAAGCATCCCAATGCATCTGTTGCTACCAAATGTATTTATCAACATTTTGCATCTTTCATGTTTTGTGGATTCTTAAGAATGGCAAAATGAGCCGGCGCCGTGGCTCAACAGGCTAATCCTCCACCTTGCAGCGCTGGCACACTGGGTTCTAGTCCCGGTCAGGGCGCCGGATTCTGTCCCGGTTGCCCCTCTTCCAGGCCAGCCCTCTGCTGTGGCCCGGGAGTGCAGTGGAGGATGGCCCAAGTGCTTGGGCCCTGCACCCCATGGGAGACCAGGAAAAAGCACCTAGCACCTGGCTCCTGCCATCGGATGAGCGCGGTGCGCCGTCCGCGGCAGCCATTGGAGGGTGAACCAAAGGCAAAGGAAGACCTTTCTCTCTGTCTCTCTCTCACTGTCCACTCTGCCGGTCAAAAAAAAAAAAGAATGGCAAAATGCTATATTAAATTTTAAAATATTATTTTGATATATAATTGTTATTTGGAAATATTTTCATCTTTTTGAAAGGCAGAGAGACAGAGATAAAGACAGAGAAATTGCCTTCATGCTGCTTCACTCCCCAAATGCTCACAGCAACCAGGGTTGGGCCAAGCTGAAAGCAGGAGCCTGTAACTCAATCCAGATCTCCCAACTGGGTGGTAGAGACCCAAGTACTTGAACCTTTACCTGCTGCCTTTCAGGATGAACATTAAGAGAAAATTAAAACTGAAACACTGCCAGAACTTGAATCCAGGCACTTGGATACAGGATGCAAATGTCTTAACTGATGCACCAAATGCTCACCCATGAATTGTCACTTTTTAAAAGTTTTATAGAGGAGAGCCCAGCACTGTGGTGTAGCGGGTAAAGCCACCACCTGCAGTGCCAGCATTTCATATGGGCACTGGTTTGAGTCCCAGCTGCTCCACTTCCAATCCAGTTCTCTGCTATGGCTTGGGAAAGCAGTAGAAGATGGCCCAAGTCCTTGGGCCCCTGCACTCGTGTGGGAGATCTGGAAGAAGCTCCTGGCTCCTGACTTTGGATTGGCGCAGCTCCAGCCATTGTGACCAACTGGAAAGTGAACTAGCGGATGGAAGACCTCTCTCTCTGCCTCTCCTCTTTCTGAATCTGACATTCAAATAAATAAAATAAATCCTATAAAAAAGTGGAATAAGCTTTGTTTTTGTGAGCTTGCTTTATTAAATGGATATATTCTGGCATAATTTGGGTAACTGTTGTTCAGGATTTTATGAGGTAAATATAAAAATTGCTGTTTTAAAATTTTCACATTTTATATAGAAATGGTGCCATGACAAACTGAATGTTCTAAGATCCGGCATGTGTAAGATGGGCTAATGGTAGACAAACTGAACATTTTGAAGTGCTCAGTGATGGCACCAGTCTTAATTATAAAGAATGGCTCATGAAATGACTTAATTATCACAATTATTTTCCATGCTGAGAAGAACAAGCATAAACTAAATGTTTCCATGTCTCATGACAAGATTGCTTTAGAAAATAAAGTCTAATGCTTATGTAAAATGAGTGAGCAGTATATTTAAGATACATAGCTCATTTACATTATGAAAATCACACTACCTATGGTTTAAAACAAAGATTAACATCAGACACTTGTTTCATGAATTATTCTTCAAAATGTATACAAGATTGACAAGTGGATCAGCAT
Source organism: Sylvilagus floridanus (assembly GCA_949820135.1). Taxonomy (NCBI): domain Eukaryota; kingdom Metazoa; phylum Chordata; class Mammalia; order Lagomorpha; family Leporidae; genus Sylvilagus; species Sylvilagus floridanus. The sequence continues at coordinate 23,593,286 of OX463246.1, read as the reverse complement.
TTCAATTTTCCATGTAAACCAAAACAACTTGATCCCTCAACATACAGAGTCAGAATTCAAAATTTCCACAAACAATATCAAGGGAATTCTGTGCTAACACTCTGTCTTTGATAATGTTTTCTGGTGTTCCTCCCTTTGTCTCAGAAATAGCCCATACAGAAAGATAAGTATATAATGATTCACTCATACAGATACATTTGTCCTTTGTATGCACATTACTGTGTGAGCATGCTTCTGAAATATGTGACACCAATGAATGATAATTTATTCAGCCAAGCTGGTATGCTTGTGGCTCTTTAATCCAGCACAGATTTTTAGAAATCTGGATACCCATCATACCCTCAGAGAATGATAATAAACATGGTATGATCAGAAATAAGAATGTATTTTGCAGTAGAATAAAAGTCCCTTTAATTTTAAAAATAAACCCCCAGGCTTTCAAAGGAACTTAGGTTTTGGAAAAAATGCTTGGGGTGCTGCAGTCAGGCTCAGAAGGCTTACTTATTCCATCCTTCTAATTTCCTGGGACTGGAGCCCAGTCATCTTACAGTCTGTGTTAGCTTTTTTATTTTTTTCTAGATTTATTGAAATATGATTGACAAATAAAAATTGTATATATTTAAGGTGTGAAAGGTAATGATTTGGGGCATCATGTTGTCTTCCTTGTTCATGTTTCTTGGATGTCTACATTTCTTTTTATGTGTCTGGGGAATCATTTATTGGTATCTCCACTGGAGGCTTGGTTCTTGGAAATTTGCCTCTGTGACTTGATGGAACGCCTGTGAATTACAGTAGATATCCAGAGGAGTGCACTGAGTGGGGCCAGGGAGCTCTGGTTGGTGACTGTGCATATGACAACAGTCCAGAGTGACACCCAAGATATAGAGAAGATAGCTTTTTCAATCTCTTTGCATAGATTTTTTGAGGTATACGAAGGGCAATGTAAAGAAAGATTGGTATTCACAGATATAGTATAACCTGTTGAACTTGTAATAGTGTGTGAAGACCTATATTCCCATGGAATACATGATAGGTACTATTAATGTAGTGTTTGGAAGCTAAAACTTATTCGAAATGCTTTGTGCTCATATAAGCTAGAAATTGTTATTAACAGCTCTGTTATCTTCTTTTTTTTAAAAAAAGATTTGTTTTTATTTATTTGAAATACAGAGTTACAGAGAGAATGGTAGAGCCAGAGAGGGAGACTGGGGGTGGGGGGTGGGGAGAGAGAGACAGAGAGAGAGAGAGAGAGAGAGAGAGAGAGAGAGAATGAGAATCTTCTTTCTGTCTGCTGGTTCACTCCACAAATGACTACAATGACCAGAACTGAGCTGATCCTAAGCCAGAAGCCAGGAGCTTCTTTTTTTAAAAAAAACTTTTATTTAATAAATATAAATTTCCAGAGTACAACTTTTGGATTACAGTGGCTTTTTCCTCCCCATAACTTCTTTCCCACCCACCCACAACCATCCCATCTCCTACTCCCTCTCCCATCTCATTCACATCAAGATTCATTTTCAATTAACTTTATATACAGAAGATCAATTTAGTATATATTAAGTAAAGATTTGAAAAGTAAAGATTTGAATAGTTTGTGCCCACACAGAAACACAAAGTATAAAATACTTTTTGAGTACTAGTTATACTGTTATATCACATAGTACAACATATTAAGGACAGAGATCCTACATGGAGAGTAAGTGCACAGTGACTACTGTTGTTGATTTAACAATTGACACTCTTATTTATGATGTCAGTAATCACCCGAGCCTCTTGTCATGAGTTGCCAAGGCTATGGAAGCCTTTTGAGTTCGCAGACTCCGATCTTATTTAGAGAAGGCCATAGTCAAAGTGAAAGTTCTCTCCTCCCTTCAGAGAAAGGTACCGCCTGCCTTCCTTGATGGCCCATTCTTTCCACTGGGATCTCAAAGAGATTTTTAATTTAGGGTTTTTTTTTTTTTTTTTTTTTTTTTTTGCCAGAGTGACTTGACTTTCCATGCCTGAAATACTCTCACGGGAGAAACCAGGGGCTTTTTCCAGGTCTCCCATGTGGGTGTAGGGTCCAAGCATTTGGGTCATCTTCTACTGCTTTCACAGGCCACAGCAGAGCTGGATCTGAAGAGGAGCAGCTGGGACTAGAACCAGAGGCTATATGGGATGCATGCTGGGGCTTTAACCCACTGCACCACAGTGCGTGCTGGCCCCATAGTTCTGTTATCTTCTGAAAATGTTTTTAAAAGCTGAGAGTAAACAGAAACCTCAGTAGAAACTGATCATTTTTAAGGTTTGCAGAACCTAACATCTTTGAATGTCAAGCCATTCCTGAGTCTTAAGAGGCAGGTTTTTTGTCTAGCTCTCTAGCCTTGCACAGCTTCTTGCTGTGAAAAACAGCTACTAGTGTGCCACAGTCAGAAACCAACAATACTAGGGTTCCAGAGTTCAGAACATTCTAAAATTTCATATGATTTCCTTATTTGCTCATGTAAGAATGCAAATGCTCACTTCGTTCCATCTCTGACTGTATTGGTGGGGAGCAAGGCTTCTGATAAGAATGTTCATTGAAATGATGCTTAGAAACTTGATTTACAACAATTACACTAATATTTTTATTTATTTATTTTTGACAGATATTTTTATTTATTTATTTTTTATACAGTGAGAGAGAGAGAGAGACAGAGAGAAAGGTCTTCCTTTTTCTGTTGGTTCACCCCCCAAGTGGCCACTACGGCCAGCGTGTTGCAGCCAGGAGCCAGGTGCTTCCTCCTGGTCTCCCATGCGGGTGCAGGGGCCCAAGCACTTGGGCCATCCTCCACTGCCTTCCCGGTCCACAGCAGAGAGCTGGACTGGAAGAGGAGCAACCAGGACAGAATCCGGCGCCCCCACCAGTACTAGAACCCCAGGGTGCTGGCGCCACAGGCGGAGGATTAGCCTATTGAGCCGCAGGGTGGGCCTAACAATTCCACTAATAATGACTATGATGATGATGACAATGACAACAATGATGATAATGATGATGATGATGATGATGATGATGATGATGTCTGGGGAATTATAAAACTTTTACTTTACACTTAGACTTTAAAGTGCAGTGAATCATTCTGGCTGTGAAAATAAATCTACCCATTGATTGGAGTTGGAAGTATGTTGACCTTTTCATGATATCAGAGTCATTTTTAGAAATGTTTGTTCTAGGATAAATAGCTAATGCAACAATCTTGGACAGTGCCATCTCTAAGTTTCTTACTTTACATCTCACTTCAGAGCTCCCTTTCTAGTATGGCATTCTGTGATTTGGAATAGCAAATATTTCTCACATTACCATATTTGAAACATTATGCATAAGGAGTTGTTGCCTCATTAGTACTCATTTTCTTATCGAAAATGAGAATGAGACAGTAAAGACAAGCATATGCTTTATTTTGGGTTTTTCATATTTTGAGAGCCTATTGCATGGTTTTGAAGTGGTGTTAGTATCCACTGAGTTAAACATGCTACAGAAAAAACTGAAAATATTTGGCAGTGAATGCATGAAGATAATATGCTCCAGCAAAAGTGAACCCTAGTGGGAATTACATTGGATTTAGGTGATGATGATCTGTCTATATAGGTTCAGCAATTACAACCAAGGGACCATCTGCATGTGGGGATGTTGATACGAAGATCAGGGAGTGTTTGAGAAATCCCTGCACTTCCCAGTGTGTACTTTGTTGTAAACTGAGAGTTCTCAAAGTGTTTAGGAAACTAAATTCTATTAAAATAATATACACAAAATGATCATTATTACTATGCTTACTTAATTTTGGAACTGATTGCAGTGTAATACAATTGTAATAAAATTTTTTAAAACCTTGATATTTTGTTCAGGGCATATGGGAAGCAAATATTATTGAAATTTATCTTTCAGCATAATGTGAAATTGACTCAATTTTTTGAAACTAAAAGAGACACTAGATTTGATCAGCCTGAGGCTATGCGAAAGAAATAGACACACCTATACCAACTAATGCTGATTAAATAGACAACCACGCCTGTGGATCACTGACCTGGAGTTTTGAGAAAATGGGATACAGACATGAACAAGATAAAAAAGTTTCTGACCATTATTAAATCAAAATGAATATGAACCCTCAACAACATCATACAATATATTAGGGCTACTAACAATAACAATTTTATTTACTTTAATAGTCTTAACTACAAATACTGTGCTATTTTCAATGCTTTGTATTTTTGATACAATTTAATTTCCATAAAACACCATGAGAAAAATAGTCTTTTTATCTCTGTTATACAACTGAAGAAACAAGTATGAAAGAGCAAGTAACTTGCACATTGTTTCACAGTTAGAATGTGGCAAAAAGCATCAGGACTTTACAAATGCAAACCATTTATAAGAAAAGAAAACTCATTGGGAAGGGAAGTGTTTTCATTGCTGAACCTATTATACCATAATATGTAGAACTGAGTGTTCCAACTAAACATAATCCAATAGTTATACTTTTAATATTAACTAAAAATACAGATTGAGTTTGGCAAAGTAGATTTTATTTCTTTAATTAGAGAGTAGGTTTTCCAGTCTGCTAATACTAACTGATAGAATCAAAAAGGGAGAGAATGATCCAACATGGGAAGTGAGATACACAGCAGACTCATAGAATGGCAGATGTCCTAAATAGCACTCTGGCCTCAGAATCAGCCCTTAAGGCATTCAGATCTGGCTCAAGAGCCCATGAGAATATTCTAGGCATGGAAAGCCAAGACACTCTGGAAAAAAAAGAAGACCTAAATGAAAGATCTCTGTGAGTGAGATCCCAGTGGAACGAATGGGGCCATCAAAGAAGGAGGTACCTTTCTCTGAAGGGAGGAGAGAACCTCCATTTTGACTATGACCCTGTCAGAATAAGATTGAAGTCAGCGAACCCTAAAGGCTTCCATAGCCTTGGCAACTCATGACTAGAGCCTAGGAAGATTACTGATGCCATAAACAAGAGTGTCAAATTGTTAAATCAACTTCAGGAGTCACTGTGTACTTACGTCTCATGTGGGATCTGTCCTTAATGTGTTGTCCAATGTGAAGTAATGCTATAACTAGCACTGAAACAGTATTTTACACTTTGTGTTTCTGTGTGGGTGCAAACTGATGAAATCTTTACTTAGTATATACTGAATCTATCTTCTGTATATAGATAATTAAAAATGAAAAAAAATCTTGGTGTTAAATTGGAAATTGCATAGAAAATTAATCAATTTTTTAAAAAAATATATCATGTAGGATCTCTGTCCTTAATGTGCTATACATTGTGAATTAATACTATAACTAGTACTCCAACAGTATTTTTCACTTTGTGTCTCTATGTGAGGGCAAACTGTTGAAATCTTTACTTAATATATAGTAAACTGATCTTCTGTATATAAAGAGAATTGAAAATGAATCTTGATGTGAAGCAAGGGGAGAGGGAGTGGGAAAGGGGAGGGTTGCGGGTGGGGGGGAAGTTATGGGGGGGAAGCCATTGTAATCTATAAGCTGTATTTTGGAAATTTATATTCTTTAAATAAAAGCGTTATAAAAAAAAAAAAAAAAAAAAAAAAAAAAAGAGAGAGAGAGTAGGTTTTCCAGTTTCCATGTGAGGGCAAGGAAAATACAAACATTTGTTTTTATTTCTCAACTGTGATTAAGTCCATGATACATCAGGTTTCAAGAAAATATATAAAGTTCACTAAGGAAACTTCTAAGATTGAGTTTGAGGCCTGAGGACCAGTGGTGCTAATGTTTGAGGATAGAAAATGATTTCTCAGTGCAAAGAGAGAGAATTCACCCTTCATCTGTCTTTTTGTTCTATTTGGCTCTTTAATGGATTGGATGATGCCCACCATCAGTGGTAACAGCCATCCTCTCTACTCAGTCTACCAATTCAAGGGTGAATCTCTCCTGGAATCACCCTTACAGACACACCCAGAAATAGTGTTTTCCCAAATATCCAGGCATCCCTCAACCCAGTTATACTAGGAAGGACTTTAAAAGTTATCCCTTAAAGGGCTTTGAGAAAACAAACAAACAAACAAACAAACAAAAACAACTGTTTCTCATGTAATAACTGAATATAATAAACTTATGTTAATTTTTACTACTTATTTTTTGTTAGATAGTTGAACAAAGGTTATTTTCATGCTAATTTTTTAATCTAAGTGGTTTGCTACTTTAAGTCCAATCACTTGAAAAGTGTGATCTCCCTTGCACATTAGGATTCTCAGAAACTATTGTTTGCAAACATCGTTTGTTTTCAAATCATTTGTGGTGAAGAATCATTCTGTTTTTCTTATTTTCAATTTATCTCACATTTGTAGGTAAAATACATGTGTATATACATAATACATAGTGATTTCAAGGATGAAATATTTTCTTTAAAAAATCCACTATGCTAATTCAAGTATTTATTTTCACTAAAAAGACATATATCTAGTATTTATTGCTTAAATTATCCATCCAGGCAACCAATAAAGAAGCTGGGTGGGGCTAAGGTCTTAACAGAAGCCTCTAGAACAACCTTATGTTGGAAACTGAGTGTTTTCAGGTAATGAATTTCAGTTACAATAAATGACTATTATAGGTCCAAAGTTGAAACATCTCATTGTCCAAAATAAAAACAAAAATTTTAAGTTTATTTGTAGTTACCATAAATGTGGTCAATTATCTTAACCTCATTGAGTTTCATACTCAACTAATCTTGCACTGTACATAATCTATGTGAAACTGCACGGTCACAGATATCGGTGACTTTCATGTTTTCTTCTGTCTTTCCTCGACACGCTTATTTCATTTTCAGAAGAAAGCAAGAGAGGCAAATGAAGAAAACTGGCAATAGTCCTAACTTTGTAATTAGTCCTCATTTTCCAGACTTATAGGAATGCTGCTTTGGTTGAGCGTCTGGTACTTAGGAGAATGCTCCTAACTCAAAAAAAGAAAAGAAAAAAGGTATGATATGGTTCTTTGGCAAAAGATGTATTCATGGTTAAAAAAACCAAAAAACAGAACTGTATTTATTTGTAACAATTACTAGATTATTATAATCCATTTAATTGATTATTCATCCTTGCAGGAAGGGAAAGGTAGAGTATTGTAACAAGTAAGAAATCCAGAGTTCAGTGCTTTTCAGCCACAATAGTCTTTATAGTAGTGTGTTCAAGGGTGGTTCCAGCCATTTTATAAACGTGATTATTAGTAAAACTTGTCATGAAATCATGGAAACACCTGAATAAGAATAATAATATTTATTTTCAATGCAATATCTGTAGTGATTGTCATATCTATGACATTATTGAATTGGTATGGGGATGTCTGGTTCATTCTAGACAATAGGTGAGATATGAGAGATTGTATTTTCAAAATGCAAAAGATATATGATTGCTTAAGGTACTTACCATGCATTTAGCAGACTTATGAGGTATAGCTCCTATCAGCTCTGGTTATACAATAGTATAACTATTCAACAGTTTCTTGTGTAAAACAGAGATGTTTTGAGATGTAAACACACCTTGCTATGGGGAGTAGCCTGCATAAGTGAAACATCTGTACTTCTTGATTCCTTGTATCCTGAAAATTATTAATTAAATGCTTACTGGGTAGGATCTCTGATTTGTTTGTTTATTCTTGCTCAATTTGTCATATTATGTTAAAAAGCAATACAGTGTGGTATTTCACTTCTGATACTTAAAAACTGTCTATGGGCTCCTGTGCCAATAAAATAATTTAATTAAACAGATACTGAAAATATTAGTTTTTAATATTTTGTAAAGAAAATCATCTGTCTCTTTACCTTCCTTTCTCCAAAAAAATTATTAATGATTTTTCTATTCCATTCCAAAACACATTTAATGTAATTTTTACTGAGATCACTTTATAGGTGAAATTTTACTGACAATGTTGGAATTTCTCATCCTAGCACATAATTTTCTTTATTTCTCCCATTTTTTTGTATAATAGATATCTTTGGATTTTTATTTGACTAATGCTTATACATTATTTATTAAATTCAACAACATTATGCATATTAATTTACATAATTTAACACTCTCCCTTGAATTATTATATATTTTTCAACAATTAAAATCAGTACTGCATACTTCATTGGAACAAAGATGTGAAGAAAAGAGCCTTGCTTTTTTCTGCAAATTCGACCATTGTCCTTGTATAAGTTTTCAAAAAGTGCGTGAAAATATGTATTATGAAAAAATAGGTGTGAATTTCAAAGAACAATTGTTATACCTTTGAATAGAGCCTTGTTTGATGCACAGAAAAGGATAAAACATAAATTTGCAAAGAACTTCTATCAGAACAACAGGAATTCTGCAAAAATGAAAAGAAAGCAGCTGCAAACATCCAACTGATAGTGAAGATGAGTAGAACAGGGAAGCACTGATGCTTCACAAGATCAGCAGTTTACAGGTGGATAACTCACTGTAGGAAGGGATGCAGTGATGTTGAAGTAAACCCTCTGCTGCAGACCATGAATATCAGTTTAGGAGGAAAAAACCTGGCTGAAGAGCATGGACAATTAATAGCAGAAACAACACCCAGTGCCACAGTCATCTCGATTAATTCCACTTACACAATTCTCACTGAAAAATCGAAGTGAAATAGTCCTTTAACTTTCTGCCAAAACTTTTTACCCAGTTCAGCCAGACAACAGTAAAGCTTTCAATGAAATTTTTATTTTTGTCAACTTTGCATTTTATATATATATATATATATATATATATATATATATATATACACATAGCAGAGAGAGAAGTTGAGATAGATAGTGAGAACTTCCCTCAGCTGATTCATGCCCCCAATATTCAGGGCTGGGTCAGACTGCAGCCAGGAGCTAGGAACTCTACCCAGGTCTCCCATGTAGGTGTCAGGAACCCAAGCACTTGGGGGCCATCATCTACTGCCTCCTAGTGCATCAGTAGGAAGCTGTATTGGAAGCTGAGGCAGAAATCAATCCCAGGCACTCAAGTATGGGATGTGAGTATCCCCAGTGTAGATAAAAGAATGATGATTGTAGGAAGAAATTTTATGAAACTTTTAGCTACAATATGAACTGGATTATTTTTCATAGAACACTGCTTATCTGAAAGAAAGGCTAACAAAAAAAGCTGTGGTCATTCAGATGTATCTGTCTCCTTGCAAATAAGCTAAGGGAGCCTGACACGGAAAGGGAACGTAACTGAGAGTATGGAGCTAAAGAGATCTTTCTGGGGAAAACACAAACTTTGGAAAACTTCAATCTGCACCTTGAGTTTGACAGCTCCCCTACCCTTACAGACTTCTGATGAGATTAGCTGTGATATTAACAAAATAATTTTTTACATTATCAATATTTTTAATAATTTGCTACATGGCAAATATTAATTATATGATACTTTATATAAATTATTTAAATAAAAAGGCAATAAATAAAATATTAATTTGTCACTTATTTATTATAAAATATTTAAAATAAGAGTCAGTAAATGTAAAAATATCATTGTCATGAAATATTATTTAAGCAACATATTGTATATGTAAACTAAATGGTTTGATAAATATGTGATAATAACCACTGATTTTCTGAACAAAATGCACAATTCAGTTAGTAGTTTTATATTTTCTGGGGAAAACACTAGATGGGTTATAGATGTGAAATAAAAGAGCCAATCCATTAAGGATGACATTGTAATTATAGCAAATGTCTTAGTGGGAATACTTAATTGATTCCTATGCTTAGGATCTGTTTTCCTCTTTGTCTCATTTGTCAGCTTGGCAACTGTGAATAATCATGGTGTTCTAGTCTTGTTACAACTTTAAGAAGAAATTTTGTATCTTACTTTTTTGAATAAGATACTTAACAGATCTACTCTCAGCAGGTCGGGGAGAAGGCAGCAATCCTAAGGGAAATACAATGCACTTCAGGTATCTTCCACAGGTGTCAAGCTTTTTAGCTGAATTTCCCCAGTAACAAGAAGATTGTACAATCAAATCTGTTCATTCTCACACCAGCTCTTACAGTTTCAGATGAAACATGTATCTAGGGATACCAATGGGTTTTTTGAATTTCACACCTACTGTCTGCTAGATGCCGAGGTGTTTTCAGAATAGGTTCTTCAGACATGGTAATTGTGTTCACCAGACATGTGTAAACATGTAATTGAGCCTAGTGTTCTCAAGTTTCAAACTCAAGTAGCATGTAAGTGATCCATGCAAGTCAAGGATGTATAGCTTTATTCCTAGGGAAAAATTTTTTTCTAAATAGTTTTCAGAATAAAATTCTTTCAAAAGCTCAGCCTTCTTCTATAGCTTAATGGAATAAAATGATGCTGTCCCTGAAATGTATAGATGTATATACAGGCTTTTTACTGGCGCAATGTTTACTTGTCAGTGTATGTGTTACATCAACGTGCATGTGATAAAAATGATAAAGTTCAGATCAACAGAAATATGATTCTCATGTGATTTGTAAGAACAGTGATGTTTAACAGACTTCACTGAATACCACTGTGTATATTCCTAAGGGGAATATTAGAAAAATTTTACTCTATTTTCAATTTTCCCCATTCAAAAATCTTAAAAATAATATGAGTAGTAACATTGTCTTTCTAATAAGGAGCACTAAGGCATCACTGCATATGATAAACATAGTGATATCTTATAGGATGCTAAAATCTGCTCTCATAGGACAAATATAACTGCTTTCTCTGTGAAAATCTAAATTACAGGAGCTGTCCTCAAAGTGTTTGTGTGATGGTTGTGTTAGGCAGAATCATGGCTCTACCCCCACCACTCCCCTCTCCCAACACACACAGGTTGTCCCTTTCTTCTCCAGTAGTTGCAAAAGTGTTCCCTCACATGGTAAAAGAGTCTCAGAAGATGAGTGAGGACCCTGCCTGTGAGATGAGCAGAGTGTCTTCAATTGTCCAGGAAGGCTCAATGCAAACATTTGAGATACAGAACCTTCCTGACTGGGTCACAGAAATGGGGTGGAAGAAGTAGGAAAGACGTGGTGACATCTGGCCCACAGCAGCTGGCTCTGAAAATATAAATGGAGATGATGAAGCAGGAAGCTGGCAAGACTCTCAGCTGACAACCATGCAAGAAATAAAGATCTCAGTCCCAGACTACAAGGAACTGAATTGTGTCCACGACCCAAGTGAGCAGCAGGTGGCGCCTGCTTCCCCTAGAACTTCCAGGAAGAAGCACAGCCCTGCCATCTATCTTGCTTCCAGGTCCAGGACATCCACGTTGGCTTCCTGACCTACTGATTTGTAGAATAGCAGATTTGCATTGTTTAAGCCACTGAATTTGTTGTAGCTTGTAAGAACAATAATAGAAAATAAATTCCCCCGTTCACCTAAGTAATATGAGACTCTTCTATCAGTCTTCTTTTGCTACACAAATCCTGCATTTAGCTGTGCTTATTGAAGTTTCCAACAAAAAAGATTCACAGAAGCATTTATGATGTGTGAAATAAAATACTGTAATTAATCACAATATTTAAATATAAGCTTTTATTTAACAAGACTTGTTATTTTTGTGATTTCAGTCATTCTTGATGTTTTAAGCAAAGTCTTGACACTGCTTGTATTCACAAAATCAAACAATCAGTGCAGCCAATATTTACATTGTGGTCTTTGCTTTTGATGCTTCTGATAACACCACAGAAAATGTGTTCTAAAGAGCTGCTATTTAGTTTTTCTCCCGAAGGATTTCATATAAAGGTTCTGAACTTTACATTAATAGGTTTGCTTGTCTTGTCAGGAAGAAATGTCCTTATTGGGCTAAGCACAATGCAGCCTTGGAAAATACTTTTCTTTCTACTGAAGATGAACTAGGATCTTGTTACTTTTTACTTGTTGAACTCTATAGTTAGTGAACATTGAGACTTTGAAGATAATGTATATTAAAAAATATGCAATCTCAGGGCTGGTGCTGTGGCAGAGTTGGCAAACCCTCCCCCTGTGGCTCCGGCACTCCATATCAGTGCCAGTTCTAGTCCCAGCTGCTCCTCTTCTGATGCAGCTCTCAGCTATGGCTTGGAAATTAGCAGAGGGTGGCCCAAGCGCTTAGGCCCATACACCAGCTTGAGAAAACCGGAAGAAGCTCCTGGCTTCACATCAGCTCAGCTCCGGCCATTGCAGCTATTTGGGGAGTGAACCAGCGGGTGGAAGATCTTCCTTTCAGTCTCCTTCTCTCTTTCTGTAATTCTACTTCTCAGATAAATACATAAAATCTTAATCTCAAAAACTGAAGAAAAAGAGAGAGAGAAAGAAGGGAATATCATTATGTTCTTAAAATTGTATCTATGAACTATATTGAATTTGTTCTTTGTATTAATATCTCATGAATGTGAAAAAATAATGTAAAAATGATTCATATTTTAGACATACAAAAATTCTGAACATAACCATGCCCATGAATGCTTCATGCTACTACACCTTCTTTGAAGAAACTTTCTCAAGTATATATTTTTGAACAGTGTAATAATCAGATCTGTTGTGAAGAATAATTCATTGTTAATACCATAAATAGGAACATAAAAGAGAATATTTTTCATTGCATCTAATATTCTATTTTAATTTATTGTGTTATGATCCATTGGGAAAATATGAACCTCATTGTAAAAATGTAAGATATTATATTTTAAATTCAATTAAATAAGTCATTTATAAGGAGTGTATTCAATCACTCAATGCTCAAAATATATATTGACTCTTTTAGTCACATCAAGAAAACAGACTGCTAGAGAATTGTGTCTTTATTTGCCATTTTCTCCATTTTAGTGTAAATACATAACAGACACTTAAGTTTAGTGCACTATGGTTTTCCTATATATAGTTCAGTTGTGTCAAGAACATATAGATGATAATACCTGTGATGTATTTTTGTGCTGTTGCTTCCTCTGTCATCAAGATTAGGCCAAGTCTACTTGTTCCTTTAAACAATATCACCTGGTATGATTTGCTTAAGTTTTTAATATAGTCAAGTTGAATTTAGGAAGCTGATTGTTAAACATTATATAATGAGATGAATGGTATTGAAGGCAGAGGTTGGACAGGAACAGTGAGGATAAAGGAGACCAGGAACTTCAGGAGCACATAGGACCTTAAGAAGTGTCCAGTGATACTGACAGTGGAGGTTGGTAGGCGAGAATATGCTGGGAAAAACTTTGCTTTTGTTAAGTGAGAGTTAATATAAAAGTTATATTATTAAGCATGTAGAATATTACTCACATTTTTGTTTTAGGGGAATCTTTATAACCCTTTGACACCAAAAAAGCTACAATGGCCATAATCTGTAATACAATGGTTAAAGTCAGTATCTGTTATATGTTTTTTCAATCTACTGGCAGGAGATATTCTACCTTTTTCATTAGCAATCAAATACATTTTATGGTGCCACCTTCACAAAAATCAGCAAATGTGCTAATGCTCTGCCTTTAGACTTTTACCACATTTTCACTGTAACACAGATCTTATTAGTGACCACAGTTCTGTGGTGACATTTTCTAACATATTTTAAATTCTATAGGAGCCAAATGCCAAGTGTTCAAATGCCAATACACACGTCCATAGAGTTTCTATTTCTGCTTTGGAAAATGGCATCTTTGAATGTGGAGCTTAGATTTCTTGTATTCTTTGGTGTCAATGTAATATCTCTGGTATGATACAGTCATGTCAGTTCTCCTCCAATATTTACCTAATTTAGTTTGTTTAAATACAATATACTCAGTAAATTTTTGAATTTCACATAAACAGCTAATGAATAGTATATTTATATATAGGAAAATTTAACATTAAAATTTACTCTTGTCTGAATTTCAAATTACTTGGACTAAATTCTATCCTATTTTTTATTTCACTGTTATATTCTAAATGAATGATAGGACACTTTTCTTCTTGTTTCCTTTGGTATAAGGTGTTTAATTAGCACAAAGTGTAATCATTAAATTTTCTAGTGAGGTCTTAAAATCTAGCATGAAATAATTTTTGACTATTTGATTAGATGTACAAGCCTATAATTTTTGACTATTTGATTAGATGTACAAGCCTATTCTGCTTAGAAATATTTGCCATCTCACTAGTCCAAGTGATAAATTTCAGTTCACTATTGATCACACTGATAGGTCTAAAGTCTAAGAGTCAAAGGGATCACACAAACAAGACTAGTGTCTGCTAATACTAACTGATAGAATGAAAAAGGGAGAGAATGATCCAACATGGGAAGCGGGATACACAGCAGACTCATAGAATGGCAGATGTCCTAAATAGCACTCTGGCCTCAGAATCAGCCCTTAAGGCATTCGGATCTGGTTCAAGAGCCCATGAGAATATTTTAGGCATGGAAAGCCAAGACACTCTGGAAAACAAAAAAAAAGAAGACCTAAATGAAAGATCTCTGTGAGTGAGATCCCAGTGGAAAGAACGGGGCCATCAAAGAAGGAGGTACCTTTCTCTGAAGGGAGGAGAGAACTTCCACTTTGACTATGACCCTGTCGGAATAAGACCGAAGTCGGCGAACCCTAAAGGATTCCATAGCCTCGGCAACTCATGACTAGAGCCTAGGGAGATTACTGACGCCATAAACAAGAGTGTCAAATTGTTAAATCAACTTCAGGAGTCACTGTGTACTTACTTTTCATGTGAGATCTGTCCTTAATGTGTTATCCAATGTGAAGTAATGCTATAACTAGTACTGAAACACTATTTTTACACTTTGTGTTTCTGTGTGGGTGCAAACTGATGAAATCTTTACATAGTATATACTGAATCGATCTTCTGTATATAAAGATAATTGCAAATGATTAAAAAATCTTGGTGTTAAATTGGAAATTGCATAGATAATTAATTAATTTTTTTTTAAAAAAATCATGTAGGATCTCTGTCCTGAATGTCCTGCACATTGTGAATTAATACTATAACTAATACTCCAACAGTGTTTTCACTTTGTGTCTCTATGTGAGGGCAAACTGTTGAAATGTTTACGTAATATGTACTAAACTGATCTTCTGTGTTTAAAGAGAATTGAAAATGAATCTTGATGTGAATGCAAGGGGAGAGGGAGCGGGAAAGGGGAGGGTAGTGGGTGGGAGGGAAGTTGTGGGTGGGGGAGCCATTGTAATCCATAAGCTGCATTTTGGAAATTTATATTCTTTAAATAAAAGCTTTATATATATATATATATATATATATATATATATATATATATATATAAAAGAAATATTATGTTTAGAAGTAAAGTTCTAAAATACACTAACGATTGATTGTTTATGTAACATTGATAAATGACAGTGTTAAAGTGGAAATGATCCACAAAGCTGTGAAAGAGCTACAGTTAACCGGCGGCTTGTCCCTTCAGCTTGCTCTTGTCCCTCTCAGCTTACTCACAATCATCATTGTGGGGGAGCCTCTCCATTTTGTGTTCAGCCTTAGAGTATAATATGTTTAGGATATTGTGGTGTGTGTGTGTATGATGTTGTCTATCCAATGTAAGTCAGTAAGGAAGGGAAGAAAGTCTCAGAATACAGAGTACACTTTGGTGCTAACCAGGTGAGGTGCTGGGATCTGCAAAAGCAGAAATCGCACTAAAAACAGAAAATGAAAGGTAGGCATCTTTGGACAATGGGACCTGGGGATGGGAACCAGCTCATGCAAAGACCTTGTGTTCATCTGGGTCTTAGTTACCAGAAGAATCCTCTTTGTTTTAGGCCATTGATTCTTCCAGGTTATGCTTGGACCATAGGAATCTAAGAAAAAGATGTCCACAGCTCTTGTCAGTTCCTCTCTATTCATATTTTCTTGCTACAGGAAACACTCTCAACTCTTATATAACTCTTTCATCTTTACTCCCTTATCACTACATTGCTTCTTTCTTTATTTTATTTTACTTACATTGTAGACCTTGTTATCACATTGTGGTAAACACTAGCTAGAGTCATCCAAAAATACAATTTCATTTTTTTTGAATAGGCCTCATTTATCTATAAATGTTCTCATTGTATTTAAAAAATGTACAAAGGTTTGGGTATGTGGGGAAGAAAAATAGTATATTTTTACTAAAGCATTCTTAAACAGGTACCATTTTATAAATTGTTAAAAGTGGTAAAGGTAAAGAAATAGGGAGTAAAACTATATAAGTAATATTGTCACACATAAGTCAACAGGTTCTTGCTATGATCTGTTGCAAACATCACAAAACTGACTTAATTCAATAGTCTCAGACTAATTCTAATTATTTTGACATAATAAAGCAGCTATAACAAAGTAATGATGAACAGTCTGTGCATTTTCCTAATTGTAATATGAGAAAGAGATCCAAGATAAAAATATAATAAAAGAGGGGCTGACATTGTGGCATAAGTGGGTAACCTACAGCTCCAAATCCCACATGGGCACCAGTTTCGGTCCTGGCCACTTCCCTCCCCAATCCAGCTCCCTAACATTGCACCTAGGAAAGCAGAGGAGGATGGCACCCAGGTGGGAGACCTGGAAGATGCTCCTGGCTACAGCCTGACCCAGCTCTGCTGATCGTGGGCATCTAGGGAGTAAACCGGAGGATGGAAGATCTCTCTCTTTCTCTCTCCCACCCTCCCTCCCTGTGTCTTTCTGTAACTCTGAAGTTCAAAGAAATAGACCTTTCTAAAAAAATAAGAAAAGATATTGACAGAGTACAAGAAGATTTGAAGGAAATGGAATCAAAGTGGATGTGAAGTAATCTCCAAGTTTATGAGCAGATCATTGCTAGTTTGGGAAACACTAGAAGAACAACATCAGAGTAGACATTAAAGAATCAGATAATAATGCATGCCAAATGACTAAAAATCTCTTCTATTGATATAGATTCAGCCAATAGAAAGAATGAAAGCATGTAAACAATAAACAAATAAAGAAAAAAAGGAAAAATTTTAAAAGTAAGGAAATGCTTTAATGAAGCACTAAAAAAATTTTAACTAACTATATAGTGGAAATAATGGTTAACAAATCATAAGTGATTCAGTTATGGATAAGATTCCCCTTATTACAATTAAGTTATATTTAACTTAATTTAACTTTATTTCAATTTAGATGCTTTATGTTCATCAACAGGAGTGAGGACAGGTCAGATGACGAAAATGCAACATTCTGTACATCTTAAAAAAAAGCAGTTTCCCTGGTTTCCTATCCCCAAATTCATGGCTAATTTAAAACAGAATAATACATGCCCTAAGTAACAATAAGTGGAAGGAACATGGACTGAATTCATGCAGTGAGAAAGATTTTTCCATGGTGTAGAATTAGTGCACAATCAACATTCCATAATTTTCAAGCAAAATTATTTTATTTTAGTGAATTTACCTAAAAATGTTAATGAATACCAAAAATACGCCAATATCCTATTCTTGATGGTAGAGAACAGTGGAGAATATAGTAGACATAATTCCTACTACCTTAAAATGTGTGTTTTGATGGCAATTAGAGTCTGTACCTAAGCTTATATATAAATAACCGATATTAAACAGGAAAACCCATTGCCACATTGAAAAAGGTTTGTACATTTTGATGCATGCACAGTATGTTGTAAAGTCACAGGAATCTCCAAGGATCTTCAGATATTTTGTGGAAACCCATTCATCTGAAAGGTCTTCAAAAAATTCAAAAAAATGTGTATTATGAAAAAAAGTTTGGATTTAATTTTTTGCACCAAAATTAGCCTATATTTTAATTTCACTTTTCCATGAAAATTGAGTTTCAGATAGAAACCGAGTTTTAGACAGAAATGTTTCACTTCTGATTGATAAATCGCTAGTCAAATGAACTTATGAATGAAATCCTGAAATAAGTTTCCTGGAAGAGATCATGACATTTCTAGTTTAATAATAAAGGATTGTTTTTTCATGGTAATATTTTTGTTGTTATTTATAATAGACCAAACTGTGTAATGATAATTATAATTATAAATTATTATATATTAACTTTATCTAATTGATTGCAACTTCATATATTACAAATAGAAAATTACCATCTCTTTACTGCATTATTAGAACATTAGGCAAAATATTTTATTTCCTGTTTGAATACAATATTTGCTTTTAAATAACCTGACTTACTATTATCATTATTTTGCAAATTTCTTTTCAGAGTGACAATGCAGTCTTAAATGGAAATGTGCAATTTTCTTATTTGGATTTAGCCCTTTATTTCAAGTTTTGTATTTGCTTTGTCAGCTTCCATTTCTATGTCAGTAATAACCTTGTCTATATGTTATATGAAAGAATAAAAGAACTCTAAAAACTTGCTTATGTCTCAGACTTGCTGTGAAAATGAAAAGCTCTTAATTATTTATACCAGTTTTTATATCAATAAAAGAGGCTACCATTTGCACGCTTAATGCCATCTTTGATAACAACATGTATTTTGAATTAAGTGAAAATAGCATAAGTGGTTCTGTGTTTTTTTCTTTTTTAAGTTTTATTTATTTGAAAGTCAGATTTACAGAGAGAGAGGGAAAAACATTGCGAGAGAGATCTTCAATATAGTTGTTCAATCCCCAGATGGCCATAACAAAGTTGGGCCAGGCCAAAGCCAGGAGCCAAGAGCTTCATCTGGGTCTCCCATGTGGATGGCTGAGGCCCAAACAGTTGGACCATCTTCTTTTGCCTTTTCTGGCTATTAGCCGGAATGTGGATCAGAAATGCAGCAGGTGGAAAAGGGACTGGCCCCAATATAGGAGGCTTGTGTCACAGGTGGTGGCCTTACCCGCTACACCACAATACCAGCCCCTTAGAATTGACTCTTGATCCATGAAAAAAAAAGTGCTTGTAGCTTTTTAGGTTAACAAGAATGTTGTTTTTCATAAAATTCTATGAAAAGTGAAGTAAACATGTTAAAAAGTATAAAGTGCTGACATGCTAAAGCTGCCATTTCTCTTACACCTGTGACTGTGATATAACATGCATTTTCCTGAATTAAAAAAAAAGTCTACCCCAAGGTGAAATGAAATTACATTTCAGAGTGATTCACAAAATGCATTTGAAGCCAAAAATGTTTTTAATATTAATAAACTTATCTTTCCATTTGAGAGGTGAACAAGCACCTGTGTGAACTGTGTCCAAAGTCTGCATGTAACTGCCTTTTGAGGAATGAAAAATAGATTAAGTGTAATTAAATGATGAGTTAAATATTGATGAAAAGAGATTTTTCCTCACCATGTGTCTGCATCAACCTTATCATGTGCAAAATATTGAGGGCCACCAGGATTATTTTATTTTTCCAAGTGTCAACATCTGAAAGAACTAACTGAATGGTAAACTGTATCCTCAGAAGATTTTTATTTTTTTCTTAGCTGTTTTTAAAAAACAATCCTTAGAACTGTTATTTGAGTGCATATTATAGAGATAGATGGCCTCCTTTTTTAATCCAAAATCCTTTTTATGCTGTTACAATAGCTTCATTCAAATAATTTAAACACTATTTTTAATATCTGCCACATTGATATTTAAAAGAATTAAGTTGCAGAGAAACAGAATAAGTAATTCAGGTGGAGGGAGTACAACTTTACAGACTTTAACTACTTACATGTTTGTACTTAAAAGCAGCCTGAATTAAGATCATGGATAGAACTGCTATCAAGAATTTCAAAAATCACTAGGATGAACACTGGAATAACAGGAATATTGTATATCTCGATTATGGAGGAGATAGTTGACTATGTATAAAGGTACTTCAAAAAGCTCTTGGAAAAGGGAATCCATTTGTTTTAGGGATGTGGGGGCGGGGGCAGGGGAATAAAAGGGAAAGGGGAATAAGGAGATAGAGAGGGAAAATTAAAGGAACAGTTTCAAGCTATCAGGGACTCTGAGAAATCTTACTCATCACTGTCTTCAACCTGTGGAACTAGGAGAGCTGGCTGCATTACTCAGCCTCAGCCTCAACACATGAGAACCAGGTAAGTCAATGGTGTAACTCCCATCATGTTCAAAGTCTTGAGAAATAAGGGGATGCTTGCGTAAGTTCCACAGACCAAAGCTTGACACCCAGGGGCTCTGATGTCCAAGGCCAGGAGAACATAAGTTTCCCATCCCAAGGAAGAAAGCAAATTCTCCATTCCTCAGTCTTTTGGTTCCATTTGGGCTCTTAACAGATTAGAGCTTCTTTATTCATTCTAGCCGTTTCAATGCTAATCTTATTTGGAAACACCCTCACAGACAGACCCAGAAAAATTTCCTTCTAGCTACTTGGGCTTCCATCAGCTCAGTCCAGAGGGCACATAAACCTAAGCATTACAAAATCATTTCATTTGAATGCAGGAAAAGATTAGATGAGGAGTGGAATTATTGTGGGGCGGCCCCTGGCTGGGGTTGGCTGAGGTTTGTGTCTCCATACCAGAAAGAGTTCAAGAAACAGACACAAACAAGGGTAGCAGAATTTAGTTAAAGTGAGAGCACACGCTCAAGGAATATGTACAGGCAAGCTTGTGAGAGAGAATGAGCCACCATCAGTCAAGTTCAGGGCTGCTCTTTTGTATGGAGGCATCGGTGGATCTGGGGCAGTGTTTAATTGAAAATTTAAAAAAAAATTAAAGATTTGTTTATTTATTTGAAAGGCAGAGTTACACACAGAGAGAAGGAGAGGCAGAGAGAGAGAGAGGTCTTTCATCAGCTGGTTCACTCCCCAGTTGGCCACAGTGGTTGGAGCAGCACTGATCCGAAGCCAGGAGCCAGGAGCCTCCTCCAGTCTCCTATGTGGATGCAAGGACTTGGGCCATCTTCCACTGCTATCCCGGGCCGTAGCAGAGAGCTGGATCGGAACTGGAGCAGCCGGGTCTTGAACCGGTGCCCATATGGCATGCTGGTCCTGCAGGCAGTGACTTTACCTGCCATGCCACAGCACCGGCCCCTTGAATACTCAAAGGAGGCAGAATATGGGCAAGGCTCAAGTCTCACCCATTTCCATGCCCCTTCTTAGAAATCCCAGGCATTAGGGTCATGATGGAATTGGGGTATGTATGCTGTAGGTAGGGATTCAGGACAGGTGCTGGCAACCCTCAGCTGGTTTTTGCTAGCTACTTCTCTAACCACGTAAGAATGACATGTGCTGAATAGAACTGGAGCAAGATTTGGAGAGGGAACTTGACCCCAACACATAATGAGGCTGGTGATGAAATTTTATAAATATTTCTCAAGGCATGGGACACAGGCAAAGGATTTTAACAGCTCAAGTCTTAAATTGTGTATTCAGGAGAGGTTTGGAAAATTTTCACACCTCAATGAAAAGCATCCAATTCCCAGCAATTCTTGGGGTTCGCCTGAGTCTGGCAGCTGCACAGAAAGCATTTTGTCTAAAATACTGTCCTGGGGAGAGCATTCAGCCTAGAAGTTCAGAGGTCTGCAGCTCACATTGGAGTACCTGGGCTTGATACTCAACTCTGGCTCCTGACTCCAGTTCCTTGCTAACGCAGGAACCTTTGCAAGGCAAAGGTTCCAGTGACTGGATTCCTGTCACCCTCGTGGAAGACCTGGCTTGAGTTACTGGCTTCTGCCCTCAGCCGGACGCAGCAGCTGTTGCAGGCATTTGAGGAATTGGACGACCACCAGGTGGGAGCTCACGCTCTGTCTCTGAAATAAATACACATTTTGAACAAGTTGACCTTCCTTAATTCTCCTCATTTTTTGCAACTCAATAATTATTGCTGCCTAAATGCATTATACTATTTTGTTTCCTTCACTTTGTTTTCCTTTTAATTGTATAAGCAAAAGCAGTGCTTCCATAGGTTATCTGTGGCTTGTTGGTTGAGTCAGAATATATCAACAGCACCTGAATTCCAGCACACAGTTTCCAGAAGCTAAAAGCCGAAGATGCACAAAATAGACATCCTAGCTGCTGCATAAATCTGTCTAGAGAAACTTGTTTTGAATTATGGATGTTTGTGTCAGTTGGCTTTTGTTAGTCCTGTTGAGGTGGAGTCTTGTCTCTTTGGTAATATCATTGTTGACAAGCTACTCTTTAGAACAGGAAATAATTGAATTTTACTCTGTACTTCGGGTTTTCTTTTCTTCCCTTGGACATTTATAAGTGTGTTATTTACAACATAATCTCATCCATTAGTTATTTATGTGACTCTTCAAATTTCCATCACATACAAATAATACTTTGAAAGTACCTAGATGATTATATCATGTTACATATTAGCTGAGACACTGGGGTGTTTTTTTTTTTTTTTGATAAGGCATGGATATTTTATTCTGAATTCTTTTTAATAGTGAAAAGACATGAATTTTTAGATAGCTTCATAATATCCTTTGTGAAATTAAAGTTTCACCTCACTGATTTATTTCAATATTTGCAGTTAAATTAAATTAATAAGTACATGATTCTAGTTCAGAGAATATGAATTTACCTAATGAAAATAAACCTTAAAACATGGCATGTATTTACCTCAGTGCTTGTAAGGTATGTACCTGGAGAAAATCAAAAGCTATAAGGTGTGTTTTTAGGAAAATCTTAGAAGGCTAAAGAAGGAGGGACTATTAAAGTAAAATATTAACTAAGACATGAGGTCTATAAATTGATGATAAAAGATGGTGGAAATGACTTGGGAGGGGCTGGTCCTGTGGCGCAGTGGGTTAAGCCGCTGCCTGCAACACGAGCATCCCATTTAGGTGTTGATATGAGTCCCGGCTGCCTCACTTGTGATCCCTGGGAAAGCAGCAGAGGATAACCCAAGTTTTTGGGCCCCTGTACCTACATGAGTGACCTGGAAGTAGCTCCTGGCTACTGGTACCCAACTGGCCCAGACTTGGATGTTGTGGTCATTTGTAGAGTGAACCAGCAGATGGAAGTGCCTCTCTCTCTCTCCTTCCCTCACCCCTCTGTCTCCGTAACTCTGCCTCTCAAATAAATAAATATCCAAAAAACAATGGCACCCATGTGTTTAACTCTGGGTTAAGCTTGAAACACGAAATAATTTCTGCCGTGATCAATTGGTGCCAGCTCTACAAGGGTTCCATATTTTGCCAGTGAACTTTTCAGCACTCAAAAAGACTCAGTCCTGGGGCCAGCGTTGTGGCACAGGTCATTAAACCCCCACCTCCAATTCCTACATCTCATTTCAGGGCATCAATTCTAGTCCTGGCTGTTCCACTTCCAGTCCAGCTCCCTATTGCAATAAAGATGGCTCAAGTGCCCAAGTGGGAGACCCTGAAGCAGTTCCAGGCTCTTGGCTTCAGCCTGGCCCAGCCCTGGCCATTGTAGCTACTTAGGGAGTGAACCAGCAGATGGAAGATCTCTCTCTCTCTCTCTCTCTCTCTCTCTGTCTGTCTCTCCCTCTTTCTGTCATTGTGCCTTTCAAATAAAATAAATATTTCAAAACAAACAAACGCAAAGACTCAGTACTGACCAGGTCCCATCTGTTGTCCCACACCTTGTGCAGTATCAAGTATGAAGATCATGTTCTCAGTTATATCCACAGAGATTGCTTTCTGATTGATGATGACAACCCATAAACCTTCTTGTTTATCAGAATTTGATTTTAATAAACATTACCATCAGAATTGGTCATCTAGTTGATAAAATTTCAGGAAGGGGTGAGAAATGTGGCAATGAAACTAGAAAGAGGAACAGTGAGAAGAGAGAAAAATGGATAACTGAGAAAGAAGCTGGATTTTATCATTAAGAAAAACAACTGTGCAGGAATTTATTGACCTCAGGAGATGAATGAATAAAAGGAGCGATGTAAAAGAGAAAACTATTTTTGCTAGAAAAGAAAATAAATCTCGGGGCTGGCACTGTGGCATAGTGGGTTAAAGCCTTGACCTGCAGTGCTGACATCCCATATGGGTGCCGGTTGGAGTCCCAGCTGCTCCTTTTCAGACCCAGCTCTCTGCTATGGCCTGGGAAAGCAGCAGAGGATGGCCCAAGTCCTTGGGCCCCTGCACTCGTGTGGGAGATCTGGAAGAAGCTCCTGGCTCCTGGCTCGGATCTGCGCAGCTCCAGCTATTGAGGCCAATTGGGGAGTGAACCAGAGGATGGAAGACCTCTCTCTCTGTCTCTACCTCTCTCTGTAACTCTTTCAAATAAGTAAAATAAATCTTAAAAAAAAAGAAAATAAATCTCTTTTGATCCCATATCCTCCAGCAGCTACTATCCAATTTCTTTCTCCTCTATAGAAAAAATTTCAGAAGCACCATGGCATGTTGTGTTCAGGATCTGAGTTATTTGTAGATAAATTCTGTACCCAGGGTGGACATTTGGTCTAGTCATTTTGACACTGGTTGGAATGCTAGCATGCATTTCAGAGTGCTGTTGGCTCCAGTCACAGCTCCATTCCACATTCTAGCTTCCTGCTAGTGTGCACCCTGGGAGGCAGCGGGATGGCTCAAGTAGCTGGATCCCTGTCATCCATGTAATAGACCCGGATGGAGTTCTAGGCTCCCAACATCTATCTTGTTCAGTCCTGGCCATCCCCTGTATTTGAGTAGAGAAATAGTGAATGAGAGCTCTGTCTCTGCCTCTCAAGCTAAAAAATTGTGTACATTACTGAAATATCAAAAATACATAGCACTCTTTATTTTCTGTAGATGGATGCTCCGCAATCTCTCTCTTCTTTGCTTTCTCTGTGATATAATTTTGCTGAAGTTAGGGTGAGAATGAGTATGTAGCTTTTTGATAAATAGTAAATATTTTAGACTTTCTTTTCCATTTTATTTCCTAGAGAAAAGGGATCTTGGCAGAGGGAAAATAATTATTTCTTTAACTAATAGTTATTTCGGCTATTTCTGAACTACGAGCTCAGGGATACTGTGGTGCTAAGCTGGAACCAAATAGATGTGCAAATTTCCCATTCTCCAGCAATGTTTTCATCAGGCCTTTCCATAAACTTAGGCATAAACTTAAGCTTTCTGGGAAGAGTGATCTGTTTACTTAGCTGAACCATATAAGAACAAAGCATAGGAAGTCTGAACTTTCTAGGACAGAAAACTACCGAGTTCAGTCTGTTTCTGTTTCAAGACTGAAGGTAAACCAGATTTTTTTTTTTTTGACAGGCAGAGTGGACAGTGAGAGAGAGAGAGACAAAGAGAAAGGTCTTCCTTTTGCCCTAGGTTCACCCTCCAATGGCCGCCGTGGTCAGCGCACTGCGGCCGGTGCAACGCGCTGATCCGAAGCCAGGAGCCAGGAGCTTCTCCTGGTCTCCCATGGGGTGCAGGGCCCAAGCAGTTGGGCCATCCTCCACTGCACTCCCGGGCTACAGCAGAGAGCTGGCCTGGAAGAGGGGCAACTGGGACAGAATCCAGTGCCCCGACTTGGACTAGAACCCGGTGTCCTGGCACCACAGGCAGAGGATTAGCCTATTGAGCTGTGGCGCCGGCCACCAAATGTTTTTATTTAATCTGGAAGTTAAAGACAAAAATGTTATTTTTAAAAATAACATTTTTAGTCTAGTACATGTATATATGAATATATATTATGCATATAATAGCTATATTAGAGTTAATTTTAATTCAATAGGACTAATAAAAGCATCATACCATCAGAGAGAGGGTATAAACTTCTTTCTCCTCAGCCTCATTGTGAAGGAAGTGAGGATGAGCTAATACTGGATCCAACACTTTCTATCCTCTAATTTCCACTCCACTTCTTATTAACTAAGGTTTTTGGTTTGGCTGTGGAAATAGAGTGTCGTGGAGAAAATGCATTTCCTTGAAATAGCATAAGGGACAAAGAAAATGTTCTTACAATTTCTGAAAATTACCAATTAAATAGAGATTAAAGAAATTAGGGGCTTGAGTATGAAAGGAATAAAATACAGACTAAATATAAAATTATGGTTGTCAGTGATATACATTGTTGCTAGAAATGGCATCAAAATCAGTATAAACTTGAATTATTTTCTTTTATTAAAGCATTTTTTGTATTGTTAAGAAGGAGACTGCTAGCCTGAGAGAGAAGGAACACTTTAAAGGGGAAATGAATGTGTCTTTGACAACTTCCGGAGTAAGAAACTGATGCGGGTTGAAGCCCAGGTGCTACAGTTTAATTGAAGCAATGGAAGGGCTCTTTTTCCTTCTAAATGAAGGAAGGGTAAGTGTGGAGGCCGGTGGTTTTATCTTCATTAAGTGGGAGGAAAACTGGAGTGTGAAGAGTTTCAGGCTTGATCTCTCAAGGTCTTTCTCTAATATAACAACATTTTTGTTTCAAATTGTAAGTCAGAAACTTAGAGAGTGAGAATTACACAGTTACACATCCTCAGATCAAAGTAAAGCGAAAGGTGGATTTTGACTGGGGATGGTAAAAGGCTATTTAGCTATGCTGTCTGGAATGATAGAAATATCAGACAGCAGAAATAGTGTAGGCAGTAGTTAGGAATTACATCTAATAATCTGAAAGAAAATAAGAGGAGGGAGAGACTCTGTAGAAAGGAAAGGGCATACTTCTTGATTTTCAAGGCATCAGCAGCTAAGCCAGACGCTGATTTTACTAAGATAACTTTGTTCCTACTGTAGCAAAAGGTTGCCTGCTTGCCTATCCCCCACTAACCCATCTAACAGTAATCACTTATTAAATGATCTGAGGAGAGTGGTTTGCCAGCACGTGATCTTTGAAAATTTATCTGAAAATGACAAAAGGAAAAAAGGATACTGACACCTGCAAACTCTTTGATCTTTTTATATTATTTCTGTGCTTCCTGGATAAATGAATATTTAAATGACACAAATAACTGCAATTATGTACCATGTTTCTATATTTCCAAAGATATTTTCAAAATAATATGTGTCTTTGTGTAAAAGGTCTCAGGTCAAATCTTAGTATATCATCATCAATATATATTATTGTGGGAAACCTTCAACAAATAAATTTAGTTTCTATTTTTAAGGATTTTACTTTGTAATTTGTAAGTAGAAAATCAGAAAAATTATCTAGCCACAAATGTTTAGTTAACGAATAATTATCATTACAGTGACAAGTTTTCCTTGTAGAGATTTTAAATACCTCTACTTTGGAAGTCAAATAAGATACTGAGGGAATCTTAAAACATAATTTCATTATAAGATCTATATATGAGATCTAATTGAATGAAATGAATGCAGGTTTTCTGTTTCCATTAACACCACTTATTTCTTATTATTTAATGCTTTAAGATATGTAAGTTCAAATAAAGCTTTAACTAGGTTTATAGAATACTATACGATTAGAAAGTATGGAAACATCAACCAAGCTCTGAAAACTGCAGTGCTTGCTAATTAAATTAGGGATGATAGGAAATCCTTGGGCTCTAGCTAATAGAATGAAATGATTAATAAGTTAACATAGTTCTAAAGAAATACTCTCAGTAATGTGGTTTTATTTGAGTAAAATTTTTATCAGTATATGCATCTTCAAACTTGTAAAAAAACATATAATTTAAAAAATTTTATGAGAAGAGATTCACTATACCCTCTCCTTGATGGAATGGTACTCTTATTAGTCTTATTGAATTAAAATTAACACTAATATAGCTATTGTATGCATAATATTTATTCATATATACATGTATGAGACTAAAAATGTTATTTTTAGAAAAATATCACTTTTGTCTTTAATGTACAGATAATTGAAAACATCTGGCTTACCAACAGTCCTGAAACAGGCTGGACTTAATGTAGGGTAGTTTTCTATCTTAGGGAGTTCAGATTCCTATGCTTTGTTCTTGGATGGTTCAGCTAAATAAGCATTATTACTTTTCCCAGAAAGCTCTTAAAATATTGCTAAGATGGTATCAACAACAATGTCTTCTAATCACAAATCTTTATTGTAAATTCAATGAGAGCTCACTGCTAAGAAATTAAATGCTTCAGTAAAATAGCCAGCTTACTGATCGAGCCACAACCCCACTGAAATCACACATCTAAATTGTATTTTGTGTCCTGATCCAAAGATAAAATGTGTTTTCACATCAGACCAGTTCAGCCTGCATGCCCTTGGCCACTACGCATGTCAAAAGACCAGTTCATCAGAGGGTATTATCCTAACAGACTTCTAGACAGTATTTTGTCCTTCATAAAACTTCATGGTTAGTTTCCATGACTGAGTCTCCTGGGACTATAATGTACTATTACCTAGAGTTCAACATTAAATTCAAAACTCTGTTTAAAGATTCTAGTAAAGCAAAATTTAATTGCAAATCAGCATTAATGTATCCCATTTTTAATGTTAAAAAGAATAAGATACTCTAATCAAATTGTATGGTTGCCGAATATGGGAGGTATTCTAGAACTGACTAACTTCAAGCATGGCTGAAGCCCAGCAGTATCAGCACCAGCTAAATTCCTGTGAAAAATGCAGAATCTCATACTCAGCCCAGACAACAGCTGCTGCATATTAAAAGGATTCCACTTACATGACTCTCGTTCTCATTAAAGTCTAAGAAGACTTGATTTAGAATATTATACTTCATTCACTAACCCCAGAATCTTCTGTATTCCCATCTGTAAGACCTCCCTGGGCTAGATAACATGGATATTTAGCAGCAGTATTTCCTGCACCAAGGGCATGACAATGAAGGACTATTCAAAAGGCTTATGGAAACTGTGTATTATGAAACAATTGGCATGCATCTCAAACATTTTCATGCAAAAATAAAGATATGTTAATTCAATTTTCCCCACAAACCTTTTGAAGTACCCTTGTGTGATGATAGTTGGTTGAACAGAATTATATGGCAGCAAGAAGAGGAAATAAGCCTGCTCTAGAGAATAGAGCAATTAACCTGAAAAGATAAGGGTATCGTCCACGTTTTCAAGCCATCATCACCAAAGGGTTATAAGGGACTCTGCTTAGGGTACTACATGCTATATTTCATTTGCATACTCCAAGTAAGTCTACATAACTCCTTGCCAGGATCTTTATCCCAGCACATTGGAGACTCATTGATCCGTGTCCCACAACAATTGCAATTTTACTAAAGCAATGTAACTGGATTCTACCAGGGCTAAACTCACAATGCTGTTGTAGTTACTTCAGGAAGCCATAAACATCATTATACCTCCTGGGTAATCTCCTGCTTGATGTCTCACCTTCACATACCCTTTTGAGTCCTCATCTTTAACCCACCCCCAAACCATCTAAAAATTGTGCTTGTATTATCAACCTCTTTTTGGAGCTTCTTTTTTCCAAGAATTTCACTCTAACAGAAACCTACATGTCTCCTGATAATACTTTTTTTCCTAAAGCCCTCTCATGTGGTACTTGTTTTTTTCTCGCACCCCTAAAATCACTGAGATTAAAGGCAAACTGTTCTTCAGGTCTCTCATTGATGTTTGGAGACCTATCTCCCACTATTTTTCTAAAATTGGCAATTTTAAATCTCCTGTCTTACAGGACATGACTACAGTCCTCATTGTGTTGTCATTTACAAATATCTGGTGCTCCCTTTTACTTCATCGTTGTTCTCACCAAATCTACTTATGTGTTATTTCTCATTGATATGAATAAATGCAGAAATAATCCTTCCAGTCCTTTGGCTTCTCAGTTCTTTTATTTATTCCATTGAAGGGAGCTTGGCTTCCACTTCTCTCAGCCACTCACCGGTGAGGTCATAGCCTAGGCTTGTGAATTTTAGCAGCTATAAGCTTTCTATTACCTCAGTTTTGCACATCTCATAATCTGATTACTCCCTCTTCTCTGTTTTACTTTCTCCAGAATTCCAAAACCAGCAGTCTATTGACATTAGTGTGACCTACTCATTGAACCTATCCATCTCTTTGCTTGTTTTTCTCCTTCTTTTCTATATATATATATATATATATATATATATATTTGACAGGCAGAGTGGACAGTGAGACAGAGAGACAGAGAGAAAGGTCTTCCTTTTTGCAGTTGGTTCACCCTCCAATGGCCACCGCGCTGATCTGAAGGCAGGAGCCAGGTGCTTCTCCTGGTCTCCCATGGGGTGCAGGGCCCAAGGACTTGGGCCATCCTCCACTGCACTCCGGGGCCACAGCAGAGAGCTCGCCTGGAAGGGGGGCACCCAGGACAGATTCTGGAGCCCCGACCGAGACTAGAACCCGGTGTCTTGGTGCCACAAGGCGGAGGATTAACCTATTGAGCTACAGCGCCGGCCTCTTTTCTATATTCTTAATGCATTTTCGTTTTCTGTCTACACTTACTATCTTGGTGCTCTAACTTCATTGCATGGATTCATATATTTTGTATATGTCGACAATACTCAAATTCTTATTGTCAGTGTACACTTCTCACTTGAACTTCAGATTAAACCTGATATATACCGCTTGTGGGGAATTATCTTTGCTTCCTGGGGCTGGCATTGTGGCACAGTGAGCTAAGCTACTGCTTGAGATGCTGGTATCTCATATTGGAAAGCTGGGTTGAGTGCCAGTTGCTTCACTTCCAATTCAACTCCTTAATATTCCTGGGCAGGTAGTGGAAGACAACACAAATTCTTGGTTTCCAGCCACCCATGTGGGAGATCTGGATGTAGTTCTTCACTCGTGGCTGCAGCATGGCTCAGCCCAGCCTGTTGTCATCATTTGGAGAGTAAACTGCTGGGTGAAGTTCTCTGTCACTGACTCTCTCTCTCTTTGTCTCTCTCTCTCTCTCTCTGACTTTTAAATAAATAACTCTTTTAAAAACATTAGCTTTCTTGATATTATTTGTGTATCTCTTCTGCTAGAACAGTGTCTGGGACATGCTTAGCCTTCAGGAAATGAATCAATGTACTCATGCCCAACAAAGCAGAGAGGTAAGATAAAACATGACTTGTTAAAATAATTCTGGAGGAATATGATGAAGTATGAATGATGAGTGCAAGTGTGTATAGGGCTGGGATAATTGTTGGGGCTGAGTATAAGGAGTCTCTATTTTATTTTTCAGATAGAAAGGAATCTCAATTGAACCTGAGCATCTAGGGTGTCTCCTTTCATTAATCCTGTGGACGCTGAATTCATCAACATGGAGTGAAAAATAAAATCTGAAGTAATCTTTCTAAATCAGAATTTACTTCCTCTACTCTGAATTTGATATTTGTATGAGATTATCAAAATGCAGATCTTAATGAGTCACATGAGCAGTTAGGCCAACAGGAGGGACAGTGTCACCTACAAATAAATACAGAAGGAAAATTGATACATCCTTTAGAGTTATTAATTCAACAAATATTTGTATATAATAATGTCCTTTATTCCCAGCTTGCCTGAGTTCATGAAACAAACTACTTCATTATATTTGATGTTCATACAGTTGCTTGATGCCCACATTCACATACCAGCACAAATATACATGTGCATGCATACATGTATATTCACATACATGCATATTCTTACCATGCATATATTTTTTTCATTTGTGTTTACTAAATTAATAGCTCAAGTCTTTAGTAAAATGTACTTTGTCATCACAGATTTTTAATGCCTTATGGAATCGTGGAGCCATAAACAATTCTCTGAAGACAATTCCTAGCCTGATACCACTTATTTGGAATGTCATCTCAATTTTGTATAAATTTTGGAAGCACATGATGATGTAAACAGCAACTTTAAGAAATATTATGATAGACAACAACTGTATAAAAGACATTCAGTGTTCATGGAACAATATGTATAAAATGAATGCAATTTTTTGATTATTATGAAAATTTAAAAAATAAATGGAATGAAAGAATTTGCATTTGTGTGTGGCTTCAGTACAATACTTCATTAGAATTTTGAAAAGACACGCTACTTTAAATTATGCAATTTTACTCCAGTATAAATGTTTATGTAGTTGTAGTGAATGGGCCATTTTGTTATAAAAGAGAGATGAATGTGACAAAATTGGGCAGACCTTGCTGTAAGAGCCCCATGTTTTTTTTCTCCAATCACTTCAGCTTAACGTCACTTTGAACAGAGTATCATTCATCCTTCCCAACAGCACACAGATCACAACTGATGATTTACAATTGGTACAGGATTCATTAGGGAAAGCTTTCTGTTTAAAAAATGTTTTATGTATGTTCTGCATATTTTTAAAGGTTTATTTATTTACTTGAAAGGCAGAATTACACACACACACAGAGAGAGAGAGAGAGAGAGAGAGAGAGATCTTCCATTCGCTGGTTCAGTCCCCAGATTTACAACAGCATGTCCTGGAGCAAGCCAAAACAAAGAACATGGAAGTTTAACAGTTGGGACTGGAATGGCTGCTCTTATGGCATGCCATGCCACAATGCCGGCCCCAGGAAGAGTTCACGCATGTGGGCTGCAGGTAGAGGGCCCTGTTACCCTGAAGTAGCAATGCTTCTCTGTGTACATTCTAAGCACTCAACACATCATCTCAGCACAGGGAGCAGAGTTCCACTTGCCAAATTTCATTTTTTTTCAGTTTCCCTTTAAGAAATGTGTCCAAATATTACCTCCATGATATACCTAAAAAAGGTTTATGGTTACATCTATGAATAAATTATAATTTTATTCAAAAATTTGTGTTTATTAAAATGTATAATTTTACATGAAAAAAAATTACTTTAAATCTGCTTTGGCCTTAATTCTTTTGTTATCATAAAGTTAAAATAGAATCAATCTTTGTAAACAGAGAAAATTGATCACCATGGTATTTCACCAATTTTTTTAAAGTATGAAATCGTTTGAAAATAGTAATCTATTTTATTTATTTGGAAGGCAGAGAGAGAGAGAAAGACAGAGAGACAGAGAGAGCTCTCTCATCTACTAGTTTACTCCCCAAATGCTTGGGGTAACCAGAGCTAGGCCAGGTCAGGAGCTGAAAAATCAATCCAGGTCTCCCAAATGAGTGGCAGGATCGCAGTAACTTGGGCCTTCCAGGGTGCACATTAGCAGGAATCCAGAACAGAACCATAACTTGAAACCAGGCATTGTAATATGTTTTGTGGACATCTCAAGTGACATAACCACTCAGCCAGATGCCTGCACTTACAAACATCTTTATGCTAAATAAAAGAAATCCATGAGTCTGATGGAAGCAAAAGCTTCCTAGACAGATATAAATTCCAAAAAGTGTCTCCATCATCCTTTATAAGTGCATCTTATTCACCAGGTCTTAACTATGGGTTGTTGTAGTCAATGGATTCATAAAACACCTGAAGACGGGTGATTGGGGTATGGAGGCAGTTATGTTGTTGGATTAAGAAAACTTACACTACTATGTGAAAAATCCAGGGTCTGCTATAGGATGAGAATACGTGAAGTAAAATGGTACACCAAGGACAAGATTTTGCCAGCTGTTGTACAAGTGTATGAAAACATCTGAAACCATCCAGCCCATGACAATCAATGCAGCCTACGAGAGGTGATCTAGATAATAAAGTCAGCCAATGAAATATAATATTATAAGTTTTATTGTTAAAAACCTGTACATTAATGGAATCAATTGTTATAAAGGAGTAATTAATGTAGCAATATATTTTTGTTATTCATCTTTACTATAAAAATAAACAGAGGATAAAATCTGATATATGCTTATAAATTATCATTTGTCACAGCCTGCCAGATTAAACTGATAAGATGAAATCTGTTTTTTTTTTTTTTTTTTCAGTTTCTAGCTATAAGTCTGGGAAGCTGAAATGCAGGCAGGAGATTCCAGATTTAGGGATAGGATTAAAAGATGAAAATATGAAACTACATTCTGACTGATTTCAGCAAGAAATAAAAACATCGAGGACTTTTATATACAAAGTGAGTCATTGCTGGGCCAGTGCTGTGGTGTAGCAGATGAAACCGCCGCCTGCAGTGCCAGCATGCCATATGGGTGCCGGTTCAAGTCCCAGCTTCTCCACTTCTGATCCAGCTCTCTGCTGTGGTCTGGGAAAGCAGTGGAAGATGGCCAAGTCCTAGGGTCCTTGCAGCCCCTTTGGGAGACCTGGAAGAGGCTCCTGGATCCTGGCTTCAGGTCGGTTCAACTCCAGTCATTGTGGCCATTTGAGGAGTGAACCAGAGGATGGAAGACCTCTCTCCTTCTCTCTGCTTCTGCCCCTTTGTAACTCTGTCTTTCAAATAGATTCATAAATCCTAAAAAAAATAAAATGTTGAGCCCATTTAATTGATGAAGTTCACTGAGAGATTATTAAGTACTTCAAATGAAGCACCTTAATGTATTAGCTTATTTATGTTAATCTAACACAGTGATATTACTTTCATTACTACTAAAGCTGAGCTACAGAGAATTTCAGTAAGTTGTCCAGTGTTATCAGGATGTTAGGTGCTGGTTCTGGGGCTGTGTCCATTCTCTTCATCACTGTTGCAGACTGCTTTCCATAGCTTAATAAAAGAGGGTGATAAAGTCCATGCTGAAACCTAATAACATTCAGGAATGAAGAAATGGGAAGGCAGTGGGAGAGGGGAAGGAGGAAAATAATGAGATTCAAGAAGAAAAATTGTGAGAAAAACATAACAACCTCAGATCCAGCACCTACTAAGCTGATAACCTTGGACAAGTTACTGAAACCCTCTGTAGCTCAGTTTTCTGATCTACATAAGAAGAGTAGTAATGAAAATAATATTACTGCATTAGATTAACATTACACAAGCTAATACAATAAGGTATTTCATTAAGATACTTAAAAGAGTGATTGTTCAATGAACTTTATCAATTATATAGGTTCAACACCCTATTTTGTAGAAAACACTGATGTAGTTGATATAATTTTTCACAAATGCCTAACAAATAAATATACCCCAAATCATCAAACATTATTAAGTATATAATTTCATTTTAAAAACATCATAGAACAAAACACAAAATTCATTCACAATTCTTCCATTCTAAGTCATCAAATATCTTCATTTCTTTCTCAACTCCTTTTTAAATAGCTAGTATTTACCCAATGACATATATTGCTGAATTCCAACTTAACAATCACTCTAAGTAAATTCTGTATTTCCATTAAACTCCCACGATTATACTTTTATAGCTGAATTGAATTTTCCAAATGTCATACTTAACTTATTCTTTTTTTCTTTTCTTCCTTTCCTCTCTTATATTAGGTAATGTGTAAAGAAAGACATTTATATTTGAGCCTTTTCTTTCTAATAAGTAATTTTTTTCTGAGAGTATACTCTGATTGAAAATGGTTTCTCAGGAGCTAGTGCTGTGGCTTAATTGGTTAAGCTTCCTGTGAGACCAGTATCCCATATGGGCACCAGTTCTAATCCCAGATGATCCACTTCTGATCCAGCTCCCTGCTAATATCCTGGGAAAGCAGGAGAAGATGGTCTGAGTACTGGGATTCCTACACCCCCATAGGAGACCCTTAAGAAGCCTGGCTCCTGGCTTCAGGCTGGCCCAGCTCCAGCTGTTGAGTAGATTTGTGGAGTGAACCAGAGGATGCAAGACCTCATTCTCTGTC
The DNA here is from genome assembly GCA_949820135.1 of Sylvilagus floridanus. NCBI lineage: Eukaryota > Metazoa > Chordata > Mammalia > Lagomorpha > Leporidae > Sylvilagus > Sylvilagus floridanus. The sequence continues at coordinate 23,557,942 of OX463246.1, read as the reverse complement.
TATAACTCTGCCTCTCAAATAAAAATAAATAGGTCTTTAAAAGAATAAAATGATGTTTCATAAATATTAAGAAAATCTAGTTTAAAAATAATACTATTTTATGGCAATTAGCCAAATATATGCTTTATCAAGTCCATTACAATGTTAACATATTTTTACTATCTATATGATCCCAAAGAAAATCAATAAATTTAAACATTTTTGTTCTCAGTACATTTCACTTAGCCCTCCAACCCAATAAGTGCACCGTCTATTGAAGAGACTGTTCTTCAGGTTATTATTTTGGCTACCATCTCAAAAATAGGCTGGCAATTCATGTATAAATTTATTCCTGTAGTTTATAATCTGTTCCTTTAGTCGATTACTTGTTAATCTTAAATTTCAAAATAAAATCAAAATTCATGCAAGAGTTCCTACAATAGAATAACACTGAAATTCTCTCATTTCAGGTTTGAAGACTACAGTACTTCTTTCCATATAAATGAGACATTTCTATAATATTTATTTTGACCTTACAACAAAAAAGGCACTTTTGCTATCTATGATAAAGTGCAATGAAATATTTTGTAAGTGTATACATGAAATAATTCGCTTTCAGTTAAAAACACTAAAAAACACTTGCAGCTAACTAATGGTTTAAATCTCTAACATAGTTTGAAGTCTCTGAAATGAAGTTGTTGGAATATGGACTATGAAAAGATTTCAAAACATGAATATATTTCAATAACTTTGTAAAATTGCAATTCAATTACCTGCAAAGCTTAAAGCAATTATGTTAGATAATTTAGGAATATAAATTTCAGAAAATATGCAATTGTTTTCAATTTCATCTCATAACCATATAGACTCAATTATACTGTTTTCTATTATGGAAGACTAATTAGCTTCACAAACTCTGCATGTTTGCCATGCAAGATATCATAATTAGGATTCCAACTTTAGTTTATAAACATCTATCTTTTGATTTACAGTCTTATGCTGAATTATTTTCTGTACACCATTTGGAAAATATTTCTTAAACAATTGTTTCAATTATTCTTTGACCTTGTGTGCAGACAGAGGAAAAAAAGAATTTCATGGGATATTTTAAAACTCAGAAAATAAAGAAGGAAATGTATCTTTTAAGATCTAGTACAACCTTTAAAGGCTTTCCATTCTGCATATTTTCAGTCATCTCTGGGGCTTTTGTCCTAGGAAATTTCCTATTAAATTACAATTTAATTTTAGTTTTGAACAAAGATTATCAGATAACAAAATATATAAAACAAAGTAAATAAATAAAATGTTATAGAGAAAAAATGGATGAGGAAGAAAATAATAACTTAATGATGTTTCATTAAACAACATCATTTCCAAAATTGCTGTATTGTTAAGTGCATGTTATTAATGTGGATGAAGTGTGTTTAATGGGACATTAAAGCTTAAGAACACCACCTTTAACTCACAGGTTTAAATCTACTTAGAGGACAAGGAGACAATAAAATAGTTAATAAATATAAACAATATATGATAAGGCTCCAATAAAACTGTAAGATGTAAGTTGATAGCAGAGAGGCAATTAAGTGTAGTGTGAATTGGGTTAGATAATTTATGCCTTTTCCTACAGCTTGTGATAAAGTCAACACTTTCATAAATAATTTTAATCATGAATTTAGGTGTCAGCTATAAATAGTCTCTTTTCTGAGCCATAATATTTGAAGCCCTATATGTATAAAAGTTTCTATGTAAGAGTTAATACAGGTACATGGTAAATAGAAGATGTCTGGATTATGGCAAGTTCACCTTTTGTGACATAACATAAGTCTGAAAATACTCAGTTTCATTCTATAATTAAATCTCTGGGGATATTCTTTGAATAAATAATCAATTCAACTAATTATAGCACTTATTATATGTAAGATTTGATATAATGTCACTTGAACTTGCTTAAATTTTTCTAGTTAAAATAAAGTTAGTGTCACATTTTTCATATAATTTGAACTCAACCTATTTAAAAATGCTGGTTCACATGAGAATATCGAAATCTTTCAGAATGAGGGGCATACATTGTGGTGCAGGACATCAAGCTGCCACTTGGAACACTCTCATAGCTAATCAGAATGCCTGTTGAACTCCAGGCTACTCCAGTTTCCAATCCAGCTTCCTGACAATGTACCTGGGAAAGCAGATGATGATGAACCAAGCATTTGAGTTCTTACTGCCCAGGTGGAAAACCAAATGGAGTTTCAGACTCCTGAGTTTAGCTTGGCCCAATCCAGCTTTTGGGGACTTTGGGGGAGCAAACTGGTAAATGGAAGATCTATTACTTCCTCTCTTATATCCCTCTCTCCCTGTCACTCTGCTTTTCAAACAAATAAATAAATCTTTAAAAAACTCACAATATGAAGGTTAGATATTAAAAAAATTAATCCAAAAGTGGAGAAAAAAGTACTAGATTGAAAAGGGATGTGTGGTCAATCTTTGAATATTTATAATCTCTAGTAAACTGGAAAATATATGTTGGATTTAAAATATAAGTCTGGCAAGTCCACATGACAACAGTGATTTTTTATTATATTTTAAATTTTAATACAAAACCCAAAATGGCAAGAAAATAAGCCGTTGTTGGGACAATCATCTAATGCTTGGTTTTGAAGAAATTAAGCAAGTTTACTGAGAAATTCCAAGATGGCAGAATAAGAAGGGGGCTTACTGCTCTAGTCTAAGGGAAGAAAGCTAAAAAAAGTAGAGAGAGTGCAATCTTACATTAAATGTTAGAAAGAAAACTAAGAGGAAACTCCACACAAATTAGAAGGATACTGTGGATCCACAGGGAGAGTGTGGATGCATACAACTGAGGACCCCAGCAGCTGAAAGCCTTAATGTCGGCTTTGGAGAGTAAGGTGAGAGCAGACTGTAGCAGCCCAAGCCAGGGGCAACAAATCTTTGGGAAGAGCCATATATGAGTGCGGCTTGGAGTCCAGTGAGGGACAGTGTACCTGCCAAACAGGAAGAGGAAAAAGGGGTCTTCACTTTTTTCTCTCCTTGATCATCTGGCATTGGTGTTCAGTAACTAGCTGAGAAAGGGTGGGTGCTATTTTGGAAATACATAGCAGCTGTGAAATTCTGTAGTTTGCAACAAAATGGATGAAACTGGAAGACTTTCTACTTAGTGAAATGTAAGTCCCCAAAGGACTAATATATGTTCTCCCTAATCTGAGGTAACAAATAGAGCACCTAAAAGGTAATCAGTGAAATTGACACCTTGAAATGCAAGATTTGAAAAGCACTGTCTCAATTGTTGAGGAGCAGTTTTTTTTTCCTTCAAAATTGTTGTTGAACTTTTTACTTAATATAGAGTTACTTGAAAATAAATATTAATAAAAATAAGAATGGGAATACGAGAGGGAGGAGGAAGAAGGGTTTGAGGGAGGGTGAGGTGGCAAGAATCACACTATTTTAAAGTTGTATTTATGAAATACATGAAACTATATACCTTAGTAAAAGTTGTTTTGGAAAAAAAGAAATTAAGTAAAAATATAGATATAAAATATTTTCTTCTATTTTCTAATTTTAGAAACATGGAAACTAAAGTGGTCTCTAAGTTGATGGCAGCTGTATTTATTGTGTTCCGTAATATATGTTAGAACAAAAGATGTGTTGTCTCTGTTTTTGTTCTTTCTCAGACAGATTTGGCCAGTCTTGGGTCTTCTGTGGTTCCATATACTAGAGAATTAATTTTTTTGATTCTTTAAAACATTTTTATGTTTTTAATTTTGTAAATTACTTTGAGTACTACTGACATGTTAACAATATTGAGTCTTCTAATCCTATAACATAGTTAGTTTTTTGTTTTGTTTTTGAGTCACAGAGAAATAGAGGGAGGAAGAGGCAGAGAGGGAGCAATCTTCCGTCAGATAGTTCACTCCTCAACGGCTGCAACAGCCAGGACAAGGCCAGGTTGAAACCCAGAGCTTGAAACTCTATCCAGATCCAAAGCCAGGAGCCAGGAGCTTCTTCTAGGTCTCCCACGTGGGTGCAGGGGCCCAAGGACTTGGGCTATCTTCCATTGCTTTTCCAGGACATAGCAGAGAGCTGGAATGGAAGTGGAGCAGCAGGGTTTCAAACCGGCACTCATTTGGGATGCTGGTGCTTCAGGCCAGGGTGTTAACCCACTGCATTGAAGATCCAGCCCCTACAACAATAAAATTTTAAAAAGAGCTGCCTGGTTTCCTTCTGAAGTACAAAGTCTACTTATTTTCAATTGTTAATTAACTGAATATTTGCTAAGCTTGAACACTCATTTTTACACAGTTGACTATATAGTCGAATATACTCCAAGCCAAATTTTATGTGCACAATTAGAAAAAAAGAATGATTTTTTTTTTGACAGGCAGAGTGGACAGTAAGAGAGAGAGACAGAGAGAAAGGTCTTCCTTTTCTGTTGGTTCACCCCTCAATGGCCGCTGCGGCCGGTGCACCACGCTGATCCGAAGCCAGGAGCCAGGTGTTTCTCCTGGTCTCCCATGGGGTGCAGGGCCCAAGGACTTGGGCCATCCTCCACTGCACTCCCAGGCCACAGCAGAGAGCTGGCCTGGAAGAGGAGCAACCAGGACAGAATCCGGCGCTCCAACCTGGATTAGAACCCGAGGTGCTGGCGCCAGAGGCGGAGGATTAGCCTATTGAGCCGCAGCACCAGCCGAAAGAATGAATTCAATCTTATTTTATTTCTGACTACCATTTTCGTTACTTCAAGATATCAAATCTCCAGGATGAAAGAGGAAGCTCTATAACAAAGATAGCACGGATTTTTAGCTGATAAAGACAAATTTTGTCAAATAATTAGCCAAACCTGTAAGGAAAAAAAATCAGAAATTTCATTTGATTTATTTTACCATTTAAGTCTTTTGATATGCTTATTCAAAAATCATCACAAATAGAACAAAAAAATAAGTAGGTTTACGTAATGAATTTTCTTGAATCAAACATCTGAGTTAACTTTATTATTTTTATAATTTGAGCCTATTCTGTCATAGTTTTTTGTCTTGATGGTTTCAACCGTTATTAATCTTCATTAGAAAGTATTTCTGCCTTTACTGGACTTCAAAAAGCACAGTGAACATATTTCTAGTGATAGCTGGTAAATCTATTTTTGTCATCACGTTCAGAAGTATATTTCCTAGGGGCTGGCGCCGTGGCTCACTTTGTTAATCTTCTGCCTGCGGCACCGGCATCCCGTATAGGCTCCCATTCTAGTCCTGCTGCTCCTTTTCCAGTCCAGCTCTCTTCTGTGGTCTGGGAAGGCATTGGAGGATGGCTCCAGTGCTTGGGCCCTGCACCCACATAGGAGACCAGTATGAAGCACCTGGCTCCTGGCTTTGGATCAGTGCAGTTCCGTCTGGACCGGCCATTTGGGGAGTGAACCAAAGGAAGGAAGACCTTTCTCCCTGTCTCTCTCTCTCTCACTGTCTATAACTCTACCTGTAAAATAAATTTAAAAAAATTTAAGTATATTTCCTAAATCAAGTATTAAAAATTTGACCTATAGATCCTTATTTATTTTCTTGCTTATGAAAAAATTATAGTGTTTTGGGATAATTATATTTATTCTTTATATGACACGATCCTGGAAAATAAATATTTCCTTGTCTTCTTAGTGGCACTTAACTTTGATGATATCTTTGTTTTCTTGTAAAGTACTGGAAATGGATATTTTACCCTAGAATCCTATCGCAGTAACAAATGGGATCTATCAGGGCAATTCAAAGCACACATTCCTTGTATTTTGTGTAGAATCTCTTTGTACACAAGGCTAGCATTGTGCTACTTTCTTATACATAAAATAAAGTAATTGGTTGAAAACTGCTGATCTCAAATTTTAGCCTAATATATAAATATTAATGAATTTAAATCTGCCTTTCTTTTATTCCATAATCTATAGAGTCAATTCCATTAGTTCTGGAGCTATAAGTCACATGATCGGTATACCTGTAGAATCAAAAAAAAAAAAAATTCCCCAAAGTACTTCCCAGCAGCAAAAGTCTGTCATAAATCTGTAATAAAATTTTTTTCAAACTTATTCAGCTTCTTTTATCTGTTTTCTTTTCCTGGAATGCTCTCTTTCATGCCAGCAAGCTTTGAAATTTCTCTATAGCCTATTTTTTAAGTTCTAACTAAATTCTCTCATTCCCCACAAAACCATTATCCTCCAAAGAAAATTAAACTTTATAGTTTATGTATCCTTTTTTAATGTTTGCTTTTATCTACTTGAAATGGAGAAAGAGAGAGAGAGAGAGAGAGAGAGAGAGAGAGAAACTCTTCATCTGACAGTGGACTCCCCAGAAGCCCACAGTAGCCAGGGTTGAACCAGATGGAAGCCAGGAACCTGGACTCCACTGTGGTCTCCCACAGGTGGCACAGGGCCCACACACTTGGGCCACCATCTCCTGCTTCAGAAGCAGACAAGCTGGAATCTGAAATGGCACTCTGATATGGAGTAAGGACATCCCAAGCAATGACTTAAGCATCTGTACCACAACAATTGCTTCTCTGTGCTTCTTCAACCTGTAACCCGAGTTAGCTACTGTGAAATGTTTGTTGATTTTAATGATTTGGATGATAAATAAATCAAAACCAAAATTTGTTTAAGTTCTTTTTTCTGGAAGAGACAACAGAAAATAAAAATGAAAAGAAGGCTTGGTAGCTCTTGGATTCATCCTGTGTCACAAAGTCTAGTGACCCCAGCCTGGATGGTCATTATCAACCAATGCTTCAGCAACTGAGAGAAGGCCTCTGTTCTGAGGGAGCAGTGTTAAGGGCAGCATGCCTGAGGATCCACCACATTTCTCAGAGACAGCAGAATGTTCAAACTTCTGACTTTCTAGCAACCATATCTTTCAAGGTAAAAACAAAATAATTTTACACCAAACTGTCCTCTAACATGTGAAGTGACCTTTGTTTTTTATATGTATTTGAAAAATGTATGCATTTAGTTTTGTTTATTTGAAAGGCAGTATACACACGCGCACACACACACACACACACACAAAGTGGGGAGACTCCCACCCATTGATTCAGTTCCCAAAGGAATGCAATAGTATGAATAGGATTATTGATTGGCCATGAGCCAGGAACTCCATCCAAGCCTACCATAGGTTGGTAGAGAGCCAAATACTAGTGCCACTTCATTCCCTGCTACCTCCCAGCGTGAGCACTAACAGAGAGCTCATATAGGAAGTGGAGCTGGGAGTCACACTCAGGTGCTGAAACATGGGATGCAGGTGTCCCGGGAAGTTTCTGAATCACTGTGCCAAACACACGCCTCATGGAGTGAATCGTAAGTTCTTCATCTAGCATGAATGAAGCTTCTCAAATGCCTAAGACTCTCTGTAAGGAGTCAGAGGACATCAAAAAGTGGCCTGTGCTTTTTCAGATCACTCCTACTGTATTTCACAGAGGAACACGATTTGAACATACTTTTTTTAAAAAAAAACTTTTATTTAGTAAATATAATTTTCCAAAGTATAGTTTATGGATTACAATGGCTTTCCCTCGCCATAATTTCCCTCCCACTCGAACCCCTCCCATCTCTCCCTCCCTCTCCCATTCCATTCACATCAAGATTCATTTTCAATTATCTTTATATACAGAAGATCGATTCAGTATATACTAAGTAAAGATTTCATCAGTTTGCATCCACACAGAAACACAAAGTGTAAAGTACTGTTTGAGTACTAGTTAGAACATTACTTCACATTGGATAACACATTAAGGACAGAGATCCCACATGAGGAGTAAGTACACAGTGACTCCTTTTGTTGACTTAACAATTTGACACTCTTGTTTATGGTGTCAGTAATCTCCCTAGGCTCTAGTCATGAGTTGCCGAGGCTATGGAAGCCTCTTGAGTTTGCTGACTTCGATCTTATTTAGATATAGTCAAAGTGGAAGTTCTCTCCTCCCTTCAGAGAAAGGTACCTCCTTCTTTGATGGCCCATTCTTTCTACTGGGATCTCCCTCACAGAGATCTTTCATTCATTTAGGTGTGTTTTTTTTTTTTTTTTTTTTTTTTTTTTTTTTTTTTTTTTTTGCCAGAGTGTCTTGGCTTTCCATGCCTAAAATACTCCCATGGGCTCTTCAGCCAGATCCGAATGCCTTCAGGGCTGATTCTGAGGCCAGAGTGCTACTTAGGACATCTGCCATTCTATGAGTCTGCTGTGTATCCCACTTCCATGTTGGATCATTCTCTCCTTTTTGATTCTATCAGTTAGTATTAGCAGACACTAGTCTTGTTTGTGTGATCCCTTTGACTCTTAGACCTATCAGTGTGATCAATTGTGAACTGAAATTGAACACTTGGACTAGTGAGATGGCATTTTCACATGCAATCTTGATGGGGTTGTATTGGAATCCCTTGGCACATTTCTAACTCCACCATTTGGGGCAAGTCCGATTGAGCATACGCACGTGGAGCAACTATTTAGTTTAAATGGACAGTATGGGTTCATTTTGCCACGGCCGATGCAGATTGTGGAAGAAGGTGCTATGCAGTGTAGTCTAGTGATTTTGGACAGACTGTGATGCTAGCATTTTCAGCAATGTTCTGTAATCTGCCTTGTTGGTGCTAAAATATTATGTGCATCTCCTAGGAGTGAAGGCACCAACATGCCAAAGGAAATGACTCAGAAAGCCTTGCACATCATTGATCTTGCCCTGGACCTGTTACAGAAATTAGCATCAGAGCCCTTCAGAAATTTTAAACTATTTTCCAGCTTTGAAAAAAGCAATGATCAAACCAGCAAGAAATACAAACAGAATGTCAATCCTCCTATTCCTATAACCCAGATGATTTAGAGCAGTGAACTGAGTAGCAAAGGCAGCAGCTCTTCACCCACATCCTTCAGATCCCATGCAGCCACAGCATCAGGACAGCCATCAATAGATTTTTAATTTTGAAATTTGTGTTACCTGAAAGGGTTTAATGTTCTTGGTGCATTATAACCTATATAATTTTCAGTTGTAACATTAATCACAATCAGCCTTATGTTTGTAAATATTCTAGTTGCCATAAAATTACTCACTTAGGAAAAATAACTCTTGAGAGGTAAACAAAGATTTACCAGGAGATCGCAGAGCAATTCTTAGCGTGGCTCTTGCTAGGCCAGCTAAAGAAGAATCCCCTTACCCTTAATATCTCCTCTCGGTGATCTTACATTCCCAGGGCCCTCTCGCTGTACCCTCTAGCTCAAAAATTCCATTTGTCCTTGCTGTATCCAGAGTTGAACTCAATCTGGCCCCTACTGAAATAGTCTTGAAGAGAATCTTGCTTAGTGATTTTAACAAGCGTCAGAATAATTTCTCTTTGAAAAGAGCATTCTGTGTTTCTCTTTCTTTATATTTCCATGATGTGACTTGTTCTATACCTCCATTCTCAGTGTTGGAGAGAAATGCTCAGGATCATTAGCCACCAGGAAAACGCATATTAAAACCACAATGGGGTTTCCACTTACCCCAGTTAGAATGGCTCCCAATCAGAAAACAACAAACAAATGCTGGTGAGGATGTGGGGAAAAAGGTACCCTAAACTACTGTTGGTGGGAATGCAAACTGCTGCAGCCACTGTGGAAGACCATATGGAGATACTTCAGTAATCTGAATATAGACTTACCACATGATGCAGCCATCCCACTCCTGGGATGCAATATAATAATTGTCTATCTAGCGTTTACATTTATTTAGGTATTTTAAGTGATTCAAAGATGACTTAAAGTGAATTATAGGCATATACCATGACATTGTATCTGTTATTTGAGCATCCCCATATGTTGATATTTGAAGATGTTCTGGAATCAATATTCAGTAGACACCAAAGGAAAACTATATAACCTTCAGAATTTCAACAGTGGATTTATACTAGATATATTAACAGTATATTCAAGGCCCATCAAATAGTACTTTTGACAAGATAGCATAAGAGACATGAGCACTTTAATTTCTAAAATCTCTGCTTACTAAATGAAAACTCTGATTAACTTCACTATTTTCTTAATTATTATGACTCAGACAAAATTCCCCTCAAAACTCCCCTTCTGTTCTCTTATTAGTTTCATTGTTATTCTGAACTCATTTCAGCTTGTCTCTGACCTAATGTACTGACATGCTGAAATGATACCATGAAATGCCTAATTGTTCTCAGAACAGGACACCTTCCACAATGCCACCTAGAGAAGCTATGACAGCCGGTTTCTCACAAAGCAAAGTCTCCAGAGGACACCCACGTACATGTCACTAATCACATACACATTCCATTGAATGACTATGTGTAGTGATCCAAGTAATATAGCAAACATAATTTTTTCTTTCAATGTTAAAAGATAAAAACTCAGCAATAAATCATGTTAAAAATATGGCAAGGTGTGACTTTTGTCTATGATCAAATGATTTATGATTATTAAATAATCTCTTCAAAAGCAACTAAGAATTTGCACCAAATACAATGAAACAGACACTCTAGAATATTGAAATGTAACCACAAGAATAAAAAAGTCCCAGAAGTGCTTACCTTTAAAGAATGGTGAATATCAGACAGAGTCTAACAGGGAGACAGATGGCAGAAATGTAACATATGGAGTGGAACAAAAACAGTGGGATTTGGGCTTAATGACAATATATAGGGGCTGGTGCTGTGGTGCAGCAGGTTCAGTCAACTCCTGCAATGCTGATGTCCCATATGGATGCCAGTCTGAGTCTCAGCTTTTGGAAACAGCTCTCTGCTAATGTGTGTGGGAAAGCAGAGGAAGGTGGCCCAAGTGCTTGGGCTACTGTCACTGATGTGGGAGATCTGGATGGAGCTCCAGGCTCCTGGCTTTGGCCTGGCCCAGCCCAGGTTATTATGGTAATTCAACAATTCAATCAGCAGACAGAAGATTCTCTCTCTCTCTTTCTTTCTCTCTGTCTCTCTTTCTCCTCCCTCTCCCTCCCATCTCCCTAACTTTGCATTTCAAAAAAATAAATAAAATCATTAAAATGACAGCATCTAAATATGTTTATCTAGCCAGAAATACAATAAGAATAGTAACTTAAAACTGCAGTCTGTTCTTAACATTATTGATGGCAAATTATGTTCCTTCAAAATTGTGGGGTGCCCATACATCAAAATATGCGTGGAGATCAACAATATAGAAGACTTTCTAGATATGGTACCTACATTAGTCTGAAGTGGAGAAGTTGAATACCTGTAGTTGGATGTGTTGGGTAGGGGATAGGAGGAGCAAGAGCATTGAGAGAAGAAAGGGCATTTCAGATAAGTAGACAGAAAAGTAAGAGAAAAAGATATAGACATGTTGTAATACAGACATGTTGTAAGGTTATTCTGTGTTCCAGTGGTTTAAACGCAATTGCAGTGAATTTTAGAGGTTGTCAGGAACCAGATTCCGATTTTGTTTCCCACATGGTTAGAGAAACATTTCAGAAATTTGCTTACTGGTGAGGGTTGTCTCAGATATGTAGATTAGATATGTGAGTTTGTTGCAAGCAGGGATAACCTGGAATGAGAGAGATATTATTATGGTCTCCCAAATAGTGTGGAATGAAATGATAGACTTACAGCTGGCATTCTCAAAGTGTTTGACCTTGAAACTCCTTTACACTCTTAAAATGATTGAGGGTACAAAGATCTCTTGACATTTTCTCTTTACTTCTAATTATTCTACTGGAAGTTAAAATAGAGTTTTAGCAATTTATCATTTTAACTAATTGAAAGTATCAACAAACCCACTGCATAAACATTTTGCATTTATAGGAACATAACTATTTTCCAAATTAAAAAAAAATTCAGTGAAAAAGAAGAGTGGCCTTGTCTTGCAATACCATATATCTTTACAATATCTGGGCTAATAAGACAGAAGGATCCTTATACCCACTTCCATATTAAAAATAGTCAATCTTGTTTCAGTTGATTATAAAAATAATCTTGGCCTCACACAGGCAACAGGCATGAGTTGGAAAAGCTAGCAGAATTTTAATGTCATTTCAAATAACTTTCTTTAACACTACACCAAAACATACAAGTTCATTATAGTTAAGTTGCAATGTGGTATCTGAAACTAGATAATAAACTTTCTCTAGGCTGTTGCACTAAAACCCATTAGTCATTTCATAGTTTAAATAGGGTTTTTCCTCAAGAAGGATTGTATAACATAATACATTGGAAAATATTGAGTCACTACATTATCCACTTCTTACAGATATTGATATATTTCATTCTGCAGTGTTTTTGAAAATTTATTTTTTATGTATTTGAAAGGTAGTGTGTGTGTGTGTGTGTGTGTGTGTGTGTGTATGTAAACCAGGAGCCAGGAACTCCATCTGGGTCTCTCATGTGGATTTCAGGTGCCCAAGCATTTGGGCCATTACTTGCTGCCTCTCAAGGTATGCATGAGCAGGAGGTTGGATCAGAATCAGAGATGGGACTGGATCCCAGGTACTTTGATTTTGGTTTCCACATACTAAGCAGAGGCTTAACTTGCTATGCCACAACACTTACCTGTAATATTTTGAAGAGTCCTATTTGTTATCATGTCTGATCTCATCAGAATAAGTGCAATCTTTGATGTCAAGACTATGATAAAATAACAGAAAAGCACATTTCTCAGAATATATCCTGATTGTTAAAGGATGCATGATTGAATTATTACATTAAGAACTTCTAATTATTTTTAAATTATTCTAAAATTGAGAAGAACCTTCAGCTTCAAATATTAAAATTACAGCTATTGGCAAATTAATTATTTTTCCATTAAATTATGATGAAATAATGGAACATATAACAAGACTTAATACAGGAAATCTCAAATGATAATATCTTTCTGACCTGTTTTCCTATTGAAATAATTTATTAAGTATAACTTCAGAAAATTATGATAGTGATTCATGACAGGTGAACAGTTGAGAAGGTTGGTATGAAATATTCTTGATCCAATAATAGACTTTTAAAAGTAGTATATCATAGAAACTATAATGCCTCCATTTTCTTTAGATATTTCTTATCTCACCTTCAACACCTATCTCTGTGACCTCATTTGAATTATACAATTTTCATAATATTATAATTTGAACAAGAAGTGGCAAGAAAAAATTCACAATCATTGATGGACAGAGGTTGGTACTCTACCCCAAATTACCAAAAAGGAGGAAAATACCACTTATATTTTTCTAGATCCAGTTTTTTTTTTTTTAATTCATTTTAAGCCTAGGCTGCATGGCCTTTGCTGTATCAGTTAGTTGTAGTACACTTTAATTACATATAAATAAGATATAAATTAGATGATTTTTCAACTTCCTTCTTTTTTTAATGATATTCAGTCATCAATCTATAACCATAGTCACCAAAATTATTATTTTATTATGTGTTAAAAATGTTCTGTGAGTTCTTTTTTTTTAATTTTTGACAGGCAGAGTGGACAGTGAGAGAGAGAGAGACAGAGAGAAAGGTCTTCCTTTTGCTGTTGGTTCACCCTCCAATGGCCGCCGCGGTCGGCGTGCTGCAGCCGGCACACCGCGCTCATCAGATGGCAGGAGCCAGGTGCCAGGTGCTTTTTCCTGGTCTCCCATGGGGTGCAGGGCCCAAGCACTTGGGCCATCCTCCACTGCACTCCCTGGCCACAGCAGAGAGCTGGCCTGGAAGAGGGGCAACCGGGACAGAATCCGGCGCCCTGGACCGGGACTAGAACCTGGTGTGCCGGCGCTGCAAGGCAGAGGATTAGCCTGTTGAGCCACGGCACTGGCTGTGAGCTCTTTCCAATAAATGAATCATTTTGATAATAATTGTTATGGTGTCATGATATTTTAAGCCTTTTCCTGGTAAACTTTTAATGTGTGCAATTTCTAATTCCACATGTAATTATTAGATGATAGTTTTATTTTTAAGCAAATTCAAATTAAATTTCCTTCTTCATATTTATTGAGGCTATTTGGAAGTGCAAAATATTTTACAAACCTGACTCTGATTCCTACTATGCATTGTTGAAAAAAAAATGAAAAATTAGAATTTAATAAGAAAATAGCATCAATTGCTAAGGGTATAAATAATATAATATCTTCTATATATACTTTTAAAAATAGTTTAGTTCCTTTAGATGATTAGACATAAATTAATCCTCCAAACTGAGTAGAGTTTTAAGAAATTACAATTGATTTTTATTTCTGTTTTTCACACAAAGAGAGAAGGAGAGGCAGAGAGAGCAAGAGAGGTCTTCTATCTGCTAGTTCACTCCCCAGATGGCTTCATGGCAGGAGCTGCACTGATCTGAAGCCAGAAGCTAGGAGCTATCTCCAGATCTTCACACGCAGGTGCAAGGGCCCCAAGGACTTGGGGCATCTTCTACTGCTTTCCCAGGCCATGGTAGAGAGCTGGATCGAAAGTGGAGCAGACGGGACTCAAACCCGCGTCCATATGGGATGCCGGCACTGCGGGAGGTGGCCTGCTATGCCACAGTGCTGGCTCAAGTTTTTAAAAATTATTTATTTATTTGAAAGGTAGAGTTACAGAGAAAGAGAAAGTGAGATCTTCCATCTGCCAGTTCACTTCCTAGATGGCCACAACCACAGGGGCTGGGACAGGCAGAAGCCATGAGTCCGGAACTCCACTCAGGTTTGTCCTGTGGTAGCATGGGCCCAAGACCTTGGGTCATTTTCTGCTGGGTTCCCAGGTGCAGTAACAGGGAGTTGGATTGGAAGAAGAGCATCAAGGACTCAAATCAGCATTCATATGGGATGCTGGTGTTGCAGGTGGAGGCCAGTCTACTGTGATGGAATTAAAAAAAAAAAAAACCAGAAAAAAAGAGCTCAGTCATGCTGAATTTCTCACTTACTGAAAACTGAATTTTCTTTTTCAGAAAAACCATTTCAAATAAGGCATCTTATTTTGTGTTTGAAAACCTCACTCCTGTATAATCCACTGCTATCTTTGCCTTCATCTTTTCTCATGTGTGCGTTATCTAAATAGAAATATTTTTATATCTTTAAGATAAAATGTCTACATGAACCAAGAATATGCACAAAGTATTTATATACATATAGCAGATAATGAACAATTTTGAACAATTATAATATGAAGATAATGAACAATTATGAACAATAAGGAACAATTACTGAATCTCTCAAATAATTGATTTAGCTAAGAAATCTAGTGGTTTACAGTTGCTCCATGTCAAAAGCATGATTTGTTAAAAAATTTTACTTGTGCCTTATCTAAATCAAACTCAATAATCCATCTCAAGGCATATTCTCTATTCAGTTATATTTGAAATTTATTTTTGTGCATAGATTACAAAATAAATCAACTAATACTTTTAAAGACCACAGATACAAAGTCATCAGAAGGAATTAGTGTGCACATTTAAGCCCACATGAGAAAAATGTAAATTGATCTTTTTTCTTGCCTTGAAAAATAATTTTTGATTATAATAAATGCAGCTTATGTAGAGTTATAGGGCCTAATTATAGCAACATTTCCAGCTATGGAGAACTTTACTTAACATTGACCTTGAAATCGTTCTTCTAGCTTCTGCCAAGAGGAGATTTATCCATACTTTAAATGCTGTGGCTTTCTTGGCCTCACAGAAAATGTATCCTCTGAAGTCTCCAATACGTTTTTTCCTTGAGATGGAGCAATATTTTCTGACAGAGTAATTGAAGCTGTAGTTATATGTTGATACCGCATTGCCTAAGGCTTAAGAGACAGTGCTGGACGAATTCTTACTTTCTGTACTCTCCAAAAATGAGTGTGATGGCAAAAAATTAATCACGTCTCTCATTCCAGAAAGATGAAGGAGGCCAAGATGAGGAAGTGCAGCTCCTTGAGTGGAGTTCATGTTCAGTTGTGAAACCGAAGTTACACTCCTCCCACTACATCACTGAGGCGGATTTTTTTTAAAAATAGAAAATAATGTATAATGAAATGTATTATTTCCAAAACCAACTAACAGCATCTAGTAGTCATGTGGAAATGTATGTTACCATCTCTGCTTCCCTGAGACAAGTGTGGTCCTTAGGTCAGCAACACCAGAATATCTGAAATGATTGTTAAAAATGCTATTTCTTAGTTTTCAAACTGTTGAATCAGATTGTGAGAGTGAAGGCTGAAGAGTCTGAATTTTTAATGAGAACTCCCAGGGGACTCAATTAATGGTGAAGTTTGAGAACTGCTGACTCCGAGCGTGAGGATGACTGGGCCACAATTAATCATGAAATGAACTAAATTTTCCCTCCTTGGACCTTCTTGATGTTGACTTTCTACACAGCCCACATTGCCTTATACTGACTCTACAAAACTGCCTTTGTTTTATCAAGTTTGGACTTTTATACATCACCTGGTGAAAAACATTCAAAGCTATTGTATAGTGGAATTGCCTCAGGAGAATCAATTTCTTTATCTTCACAGTAATTTTGGGGTATCTTTAGGAATATGATTTCCTTTATATAACATACAATATAATATAAAACAGAAGTACTAAAACAATGATTTCTCAATGAAAAGTCATACATAAGAGAAAAATAGATTATTATAAAAATACTAAATAAATTTTATAATTTATATATATATATATATATATATATAGTAATGTGTTTGGAAGTGTGTGTGTGTGTGTGTGTCCGTGTGTGTGCATGTGTGTTTGCAAATCTTTCAGGAATATACCACATGTTAACTTATGTCAAGGGGACGCATTTGGCCTGGTGGTTATGATGCCTGTGTCCCACATTGGAGTGCCTAATTTTGACTTCTGGCTCCAGCTCCTGACAACAGCTTCCTGCTCATGTGGACTAAATGTGGGTAGCAGTGATAATCAAGTTATTCAATCCCTGCTACCCACAAGGGAAACCTGGATTGAGTTCCCGGCTTCTGGCTTTGGGTTTGGCCATGCCTGCCCATTGCAGGTATTTGGGGAGTGAACCAGTAGATGGAAGTTCTGTCTCTCTTTGTCTCTCTCTCTTCGTGTCTCCCTACTTCTCTCTCTCATATATATGTAGATATATAATATTATATATGTATGTAAATGTATTATATGCATATAATGAGAAAGGGGAGAAAACAAGAAAACAATCAATGAGCATTTGTCAAATGATGATAAACACGATGAAGAATAAAGCATAGTACCGGGGTGTAATGTTATATTGTGGTCAACGAGTCTGTCTGATAACTCAGTTCAGAACGGTAACCTGAAGGAGCTGAAGGAGTAATCCATGCAGCTTTTAGAGAATGTGCATTTCAGGCAGACAAAACATTTAGTGCAAAAGCTGGGGGAAGGAGAGAGCTGACTCAGTGTCCTCTAGGGGAAGCAGGGAGGCCTATGTGGCCGGAGTAGGGTGAGAGGTCATCCAGAAGGAGATGATACCAGAAAAGCAGCAAAAGGGGCTGACATTGTGGCACAGAGAGTTAAGCTGCAGCTTGATACACCAGTATCTCTTATCAGAGTGCTGTCTCAAGTATCAAGTGCTCAGCTTTTATCCACCTCCCTGATAACGCACCTGGAAAGTAGCAAATGCTGGCCTAAGTACATGGCCCCTGCTACCCACCTGGAAGACCCAGATGGAGTCTCTGGCTCCTGAGCTGAGTCTGGTCCAGATCCAGCTGTTGAATTTATTTTGGGAGAGAACCAGCAGACAGAAATGCTGTCTGTCTCTCTGTGTCTCTTTGTCTTCCCCCTTTTTTCTGTCTCTCCACCTTTCAAATAATAATAATAAAAAAAATCTTTTCTTAAAAAGCAGAGTCGAGTCCTATAGGTTGTCTTGAGGACCTAAGATTTACAATGAGTGAAGGGGGGAGTCACTGCGAATTTGAAGCAGATGACACTGACAGTTTTAAAGGAGTTACTCTCATTTCTCTGTGGGTTGTACAAGAGCAAGAGAGGAAATAGATCATTTACAAGTCAACATATACCAGTGGAATCAGGGAATGGTTGGATTCTGGGTACATTTTCACAATAGAATGTGTTGTTAAATTAGATGTGAATGTGAAACAAAGAAAGGACAAAATATCTCTAAATTTCTTGACCTAACATCTAGATCAGGTTAATGGCACATCATATTAAGCTGCACTTGTGAGGCTGGCATCCCATATCAGAGTTCTGGTTTGAGCCCGAGCTGCTCTGCTTTTTTTTTTTTGACAAGCAGAGTGGACAGTGAGAGAGAGATAGAGAGAGAGAAAGGTCTTCCTTTACCATTGGTTCACCCTCCAGTGGCCACTGCGGCAGGCGCACCGTGCTGATCCGAAGCCAGGAGCCAGGTGCTTCTCCTGGTCTCCCATGTGGGTGCAGGGCCCAAGGAATTGGGCCAACCTCCACTGCACTCCCAGGCCACATCAGAGAGCTGGCCTGGAAGAGGGACAGAATCCGGTGCCCTGACCTGCACTAGAACCTGGTGTGCTGGTGCTGCAAGGCGGAGGATTCGCCTATTGAGGTATGGCACAGGCTTGTTCTGCTTCTGATCCAGCTCCTTCTAATGTGTCTGGGAAAGCAGATGTTGATAGCCCAAGTACTTAGGCCCCTGCCGCCCACATGGGAGACCCAGATTATAGCCCTGGCTCCTGGCTCCAGCCCCAGGTTTCGCTGCAATAAGGGGAGTGAACCAGTGGGTGCAAGATCTCTCTCTCTGTGTTTGTGTGTGTCTCCCCCACTCCCACCTCTGTTACTCTTTCAAATAACTAAACAATTCTTTAAAATGTATAGAGAATCATATAGCAAATTTATAGTAATAATTATAAAGAGAAACAATGTTGGCATTTTTGGAGGTTAGCAGGAAGAATAAGGTGAGTGTTTGAGGAGAGAGAGGGGCACGTGGGATAAAATGCTTAGTTTTGGGCCTAGCATATCTGAGATGTCTGGGGGGCAGGCACAGGAGGTGTTAGGCAGGCCATTGAGCACAAGGAGCTGGGGTTCTATGCAGAGTTAGAGTTACAGGTGTGAATCTGTGGTCATTAAGAATAGATATTATGTCATGTCAAAGACCACTTGGGATCACCAAGGTAGCACAGAGGGACAAAAACAATGTCCAAGAAGAAATCCTCAGAAGAAACCCCTCAGATGTGGGGTCAACAGATGAAGGAGCTGGAATCGGTAAGGGAATCTGAAAACATGAACATAATGCAGAGAATGAGGTGCCCGCGGAGACAGGTCTGTCCTTGACAAGAAAGGGTCAGAGATGATGCTGAGCTTGTCCATAGAAAGCAAGCTGATCCTGGCATTATCTAAAGGTGAATTACAATGGGATGGGCTTTTGATGCAACAATTAAATGCTGCTTGGAATCCCATATCAGAGTTGCCTTGCTTCAAATCTTGGCTCTGCTTCCAGGTTAATGAACACCCTAGGCAGACTGAATTCTTGGCTCCTGGCTTTGGCATGGCCTGGCCCTGGCTGTTGTTGGCATTTAAGGATTGAAGTAGGGAACAGAAGATCTCTTTCTGTATGTTTCTCTTTCAGTCATTCTGCTTTTCAAGTAAGATGAAAATAAATAAATAAAAATTGAAATAAAGTTGGAGTATGAGAGGATGATTTTGTAGTATTATTTCTTTTTTCCATTCCATGTTGGAGTTTTTTATATGTTGTTATAGATGAAGGAAGTTGAACTGAAAAGTAACTATTAATACTTCAAAATATGGGTCATTTATGGGATGACATGATATATGACATTCTTAACATATGTTTTGAAATTTTATACAATATGAATAACAGAAGCTGGTGAATATTATTAACAACAAGTGTGCATACTCTACTGTCCTCTCACAAACTTGCATTTTCTAGGGTAGCAAACAGACTCAGTTACACGCCAACGAATAATACTATCTTTTTGAGGATGGTGGATTTGGGTTAGAAGATTCCTTGGAAGAGTATGGCATGTTCCCCTGAGTTCTCTGCTCACACTGAACAAAACAGCAGGGACTTTCATTTTTTTATTTACCAAATATAAAATGACACTTCTGTGACTTCATTGAAGTTTTAATCTTAATAAGAATTTTATTTAGCATGATGAGACTTTATACTTTTCACCGAAGAATAAGAATTCTCATTAATAATGCCAGAGTTGGAATTCCTAAATCCTGCTTTGACAGGGAACCCATGTACCCTAATGTTGGCAGAAATGATGCATATCCAATGAGACATACTGTCTAATGAAGTTAAGTTCAATGTCTTAATCAAACCTTGTGTGAACACTATAATTAATAAAATATTTGGTTAAGTATGATTTCCATTCTTATTCATCTATTTGTCATTAGTCCCAACACATAGTAAATACTCAATACATTCAGTTGGATCACAAATGATTTTATGTAGACACAGGAAGAATTTGGTCACTAAGAATTTTTCCTGAATGTCTTAGACTTGTGAAAATGTGTAGTGGTGTTCTTGTGGCAGCATGCATCACACACTATGCTTAAAGTCATTACACATATCCTTTTGTGTATATTGACATTTTCCTTTTGAGCATGAATGCATCATTTTACCATGCACAATAGAATTAATGCATCTTATTTTGTGGAATATAAATGCTATAATTTATTTTTTTTATTTTTTAAACTTATTTCTGGATCACTTTGCAAGATTTATATTCAAAGTAAAATTGGTAATTTTAGCATAAGGATTATAAAATTACAATGTAACATTAAGATCATTTAACCTAGACATAACTGGGTCATAACTTTTAATATAGCTTTTAATGCAATAATGTTACCATTATGTTTCTATCTAAAATCTAGTTTGCCAAGTAGAATTTTTCCATTTGATAGAGCAGGTGATTAAATAGTGAAATCAATGACCTTATCATTTAAGAAACTGTGGGATAGCATTTCCTGATTACATGGGTAATAGCAAAATACTATTTGTGATTGTTAGGAGTAATTCATATTATTCCACTCAGAAAATACGTTATAAACAGCTATGCACTATTGACATTCCTTTTAAGTGATTAACACAGGCCTATAGCACATTTTTAATATATTCACGTATCTTTCCTCAAATATGTTCTGCATACATTAAAATAATCAATCATGAAACATATCCATGCACTACCACAAGTAGGAGTCAAGCAGTCCCTGAGATGTACTGTCAGCAAGGAGCTGGGTGTCATACATGCACAGTGTGCCTTTCTTTGGTTGAAATTTATTCAAGCCCTAGATGTGCCCAAGAAGGGAAGAAAAGCACTCCTAAGCCATTTCTGGTTCCCTTTTCTCTGATATACCCATACATATTTTCTTTTATACTTTTTGGTAGACTTAAAAAAAATCTCTCTCGGCCGGCGCTGTGGCTCAACAGGCTAATCCTCTGCCTTGCGGCGCCAGCACACCGGGTTCTAGTCCCAGTTGGGGCACCAGACTCTGTCCTGGTTGCCCCTCTTCCAGGCCAGCCCTCTGCTGTGGCCCGGGAGTGCAGTGGAGGATGGCCCAAGTGCTTGGGCCCTGCACCCCATGGGAGACCAGGAAAAAGCACCTAGCACCTGGCTCCTGCCATCGGATCAGCGCAGTGCGATGGCCGCGGCGGCCATTGGAGGGTGAACCAACGGCAAAGGAAGACCTTTCTCTCTGTCTCTCTCTCTCTGTCCACTCTGCCTATCAAAAAAAAAAAAATCTCTCTCTATCGTCTCTGTATCTATCTATAAATGCATATTCACTTAAAGGCATACATACACACATACACACCCAGATCCCATGTAGGCGTCAGAGACATAAGTACTTGAGTCACCACCTCTTACCCCTCAGTGTGTGCATTAGCAGGAAGCTGGGATTGGAAGAGGAGTTAGGTCTTCAACTTGTGCACTCTGACATGGGATGTTGTTGTCTCAGGTGGTGTCTTAACTGCTATACCAAATTCCTGCTCCTATTTCTATGGATGAACTACTAAAGCCATTAAAACATACATGAACATGATATATTTCAATAAGTAATTATAATAATTATGGAGTAATAGTGTGGATTTTTACTCCTCATCTTGTTGAGGCAACATAAGATAAGTTGGGTAGAAAACCTAGAGAAACAAACATTTAAAAAATGAAATTACTTTAGAATAGCAGTTTTCATGCCTTGATCTTCAGCTTTAGCAACTTTCCTTGTGGAAATTCAGTGTGTATCCCATAGCGGGGGCAGGAGGGACTACCATTAAACATCCCTCTTTTATGGGAAGGCTTCTAAGTACAGAATCCAGGAGCTCTGCTGCATACTTTGAAAAGTAGTGGCTTGGGCCGGCGCTGTGGCTCAACAGGCTAATCCTCCGCCTTGCGGCGCCTGCACACCGGGTTCTAGTCCCTGTCGGGGTGCCAGATTCTGTCCCAGTTGCCCCTCTTCCAGGCCAGCTCTCTGCTGTGGCCAGGGAGTGCAGTGGAAGATGGCCCAAGCGCTTGGGCCCTGCACCCCATGGGATACTTGGAGAAGCACCTGGCTCCTGCCATCGGATGAGCGCGGTGCGCCGGCCGCAGCGCACCGGCCGCAGCGGCCATTGGAGGGTGAACCAACGGCAAAGGAAGACCTTTCTCTCTGTCTCTCTCTCTCACTGTCCACTCTGCCTGTCAAAAAAAAAAAAGTAGTGGCTTATAAACTTCACTTTTTATTAAATATTAGTTTTAATTATGAAACTTCTAATAAAAGTAACTACTGTGTTTCATTAAGCTAATGTGACTGAGTCTCTGCTATGTGTCAGGCATGTTTCTGGGAGCCTAAGATGCTTCTTGTGCCCTTTAGCTTCTTCATATTTCTACAAAACCATTGCCATTCATGGAAGTTTTCTGTTTAGAAGCTTTTGAATATAGTTTTTGGTTTATCCTTGAGTTGTTTCTGTGTATTTTTTCTTGTAAAATTATAGAGGCCAGTAAAAGAAATTTAAAAATATATAATGAAATATTTTTACTTTGAATAACTTGAATTACTTACACTCATAAATATAGGTACAAAATGTCATTTCTACAGTGGTCCTTCATCTGGTAGTGTGAACTAAGGTGTAAAAGTTAGGCATTTAAATCTCATCTATATATTGCACTTCCCAGCACCAAACCCACACTTTTCCTGTCTTTACAGATGTCCGGACTGCTTTAGCCAGCTGATCAGACCAAAATTTCCAGCGTTTTCCTTAAAATGATTCTTGTTTGTTACTCCTTCCATATTTTATCCACCCATGGTTCATTTGATTCTACATCAAAAGTATAACTTCATTCTGTCTATGTCTGTTCATATCTAGGTCTGACATGTGGTCCAATACTTTATAACATTTCTGGTAGGTTATTGCAAAGGTCTTTTAAATTATTCTCTGCATTTGTAAACTGATTCCCATGTGAAGTGTTTTTGATAATACAGACTAATCAGAAAAATTAAATTATATTATATCCTCTCCATAACACCCTTTCAATTAAAATGGTAAAGTCCTAATAATAGTTTCTGTCTACTTTTGTTCTTTTAGTCTTATCCTACCTCTACTAACAACAGCTAAAATGGCCTTTCTTCTCTCCTTCAAAAGAGCCAGCCACATTCTGTCCTACTAGCCTTCCCACATTTGCTCTTTTTCCTTTTCATAAAATACTCTTATTCTTTTTTTTTTTAAAATGAATTATTTGCTTGTTTGAAAAGGGGGGGGAGAAGGAGAGAAGGAGAGAGAGAGAGAGAGAGAGAGAGAGAGAGAGAGAGAGAAACTTCCCAAATGGCCACAACAGTAAGGGGTGGGACAGTTTAAAGCCAGGTCCCAAAGGCTTCATCTGGGTTTCCTATGAGGTTGGCAGGAACTCAAGATCTTGAACCATTATTCACTGCCTCTCAGGCATATTATCAGGGAATTAGATTGAAAATGGAGTAGCTGGGACTTGAACCAGGCACTCCAAGTTGTGGCTTACCCTGCTGAACCCAAACTACCAATCCTTCTTTTGTTAAATACTTTTATTGAGATACCACTCACATAGTATATATTTCATTAATTTAAATTGTATGCAAGGTCTTCAATAGCTCATGGAAGTTATGGCCTGACATAAAGCAATGGAAGATGGCCCCAGTGTTTGGGCCCCTGTCACCCATATGCAAGACCCAGGTGAAGCTTCTGGCTACTGGCATCAGCCTGGCCCAGCACTGGCCGTTACGGCCATGTGGGGAGTGAACCACTGAATGGAGGATCTCTCTCTCTCTCTCTCTGTCTCTCTTCCTCTCTCTTTGTAATTCTGATTTTCAACTAAATATGTATTTTACAAAAAGATATTAGCAGTTAGCAGATGGATAGCTCATTTTAAGAAGGGAGAAGATGTTGAAGATGAAGCTGGCAGTGCCAGACCATGTACTCAATTTCTGAGGAAAAAGTTCAAGGTTTTGTATCTAATTGAAGAAGATTGGCAATTAACAGCAGAAACACTATCTAACACTATAAACATCAGTTTACGCAATTCTGAATGAAAAATCAAAGTGGAGCAAACTTTGCTCACAAGATGCCAAAACTATGGCTCCCAGATCAGCTGCAAAGAAGGAGAGCCTTCAATGGAACTTCTAAACAGCTGAGATCAAATTCCCAATTATTCCCTCAGAGAATTCTAATAAGAGAAGGAACACAGCTACACTATACAATCCTGAAGACAAAGCAAAGTCCCCCTATAATTTCAATAGGTAGTCATTGACCAATCAATAAGGTATATCTGTTAATCATTCTATAAGTGTTTTGGGCATAATTTTTAACATAATGAATATGCTCATATTTTCCTAAGAAATGTAAAAATAGACCTTAATCCAAAAAAAAAGAAGCCAAAAATCTACTAGGGCAAAAAATAAATGTTGGCACTCACAAGTTAACTGCATGAGATAATAGAACAGTTAGTACTCACATTCTTTTTTAAAATAGATATGCTAAGACAAGCATGCTTAATGCAATTTAAGAAACTCTCACTTAAAAAGAAGTGTATAAAAATACTATTAACCAGATTGGACTGAGCTTCCATTACAGCATAACATAGTTATGCTTTTATAAACATCATGTGGCCAGGCATCTTAGTACTATAATGCATTTGACATTTCATGTTCACTTTCCTTAAATAAAGTGTTCTTGAAAATTTCATTTA
Organism: Sylvilagus floridanus; assembly: GCA_949820135.1. Classification (NCBI taxonomy): domain Eukaryota; kingdom Metazoa; phylum Chordata; class Mammalia; order Lagomorpha; family Leporidae; genus Sylvilagus; species Sylvilagus floridanus. The sequence continues at coordinate 23,532,897 of OX463246.1, read as the reverse complement.
AGGAATTGGTATTGTAGCATAGTGGGTAAAGCTGCCGCCTGTAGTGCCAGCATCCCATATGGGTGCCAGTTCGAGTCCCAGCTGCTCCATTTCAGAACCAGCTCTCTGCTATGGCCTGGGAAAGCAGTGGAAGATGGACCAAGTCCTTGGGCCCTTGCACCTGAGTGGGTGCATTGAGACAGAGAAGCATGCCCAGTTGCTAATGGGAATGTAGTTAAAAAATAGGGAAGAGTTGAGGATTTTTTTTTGTTTTTGTAAAAGTGATACTAAGTCTTGTAAGATGAATGAGAGTGTGAGTTACCCTGAATATCAAAGCTAAAATGGAAAATCCAAAGAAAGAAAACAGCATGGGAAATTTCTAAAGCCTATCAGCTTATTGGAACTCTTCAAGTTCAAGTAAACGAACTTTGCAAATGTTTCTTCCAGCTCTTGTTAGTACTTCTTCAGCCTGGGTTCCTAGATACATGATATATGCTACAAATAAAAAAAAAGAATTCTTGAAATACAAGCACTAAAAATACAAAAGCTGAGCATCTTCAACCCCATACTTTAAGAGACTGCTATTCTGTTGGAATATACATAATTTATGTGAGTTTCAAAAAGCAGGTATTACTAGGCTTAAATACAAAATATAAAATATATAATCTTGAACACATTTTTGTATCTTCTGGTATATCAGTAGAATGCAATTTTGTTAACTTTAATTTTCCATTTATATGAGTATTGAGTAGTTCATACCCAAAGCAGGCTGAATATTACTGAATGAATAAAAAGAAATCATTGAATGTTCATCTTCTTACAAATGTACCCACATATCCACAAGATAAAGGCCTTTCTTTTTCTTACCTTCCTTCTTCTTTTCCTTCCCTTTAGTCTTTCTCTATAAGTTAATCAGTGTAAATTAGTCAAAATGAATATTGTTCATGAATTTAATTCTCTGTGTGTCACACACTTACAATTTACACATAAATTGTTATTTTAGATGTGCTGCGCATATTTTTCAGAAGTTTTATGCCCATCAGTTAAGACAACTGCATCCAAAAATCTGGGTCCAATACTCAGCTCTAGTTCCTGATTCTAGGTTCCTGCTGAAGCAGACCTTGGGAAGCAATGTTGATGGCTCAAGAAATCGGGTTCCTGCCACCTGTGTAGGAGCTCTGGTTTGAATTTCTATCTCTTGACCTCAACCCAACCCGAGCTCTGCTGTTGAGAGAAATAGCAAATGAGAGCTTTCTCCATCTCTCTCCTTCTATCAAATAAATAACATTTTTAAAAGTAAAACTTTAAGTGCCTATCTTATGATTAGTCTTTTGGGACAAATAGAGATTTTTTAAAATCTTGAAAATCAAATTATAATTGCAAATCATTCAAGTCTACATCTTGCATACCCACATAATTTCTCACGCTGTTATTGAGTCTTTACATACAAATTTCTTTGTTTTTTTTTTAATTTGTTTTTTTATTAACTTTTATTTAGAATATAAATTTCCAAGGTACATACAAATTTCAATACTGGAACATAACGTCCTACCAAAAAACCAGAAACCTCTAAGGCGAAAATAAATTATTTTAATTTTGATTGATTGGAAATTGAACATGGATGTGAGGATTGTTTGAATTTAAAATAAAACCACTAGATGGAGCTCTGCATCCTGATGATCAGAGAAATATCAGGCTGTTTAAAATAATACAATTCTTGAATCTGGTGTTACCAAGGCAACATGCTCAGGTTTATCTGATCACTTTTCCTTGTGCCCATTTCTCTCTCTTCTTTCTGAATAATTGGTTTTCCTATTTTATGCACCATGTCTATTAGGACAGGGAAGAATTGAAAAGAAAACATTAATGTAATGTATTGTACACTATTTTGGAGTAACTTACTACATATCAGTCAATTCTGAGAGAAATACAATGAAACTTTTGCTCATGGTCTGAAGATCTGAAGCAACTTGCAAGCTGATTTAAGATCACGCCACCATGCGGGCATCCCATGTGGGTGTCAGTTAAAGTCCGGGCTGCTCCACTTCTCTTTTTTTTTAAGATTTATTTATTTATTTGAAATTCAGAGTTACAGAGAGAAAGGGAGGGAGGCAGAGACAGTGAGAGAGAGAGAGAGAGAGAGAGAGAGAGAGAGAGAGAGAGGGAAATCTTCTATCCACTGGTTCACTTCCCAAATGACTACAGTGCACGTGGCTGGGTCAGACAGAAGGCAGGAGCCACAAGCGTCTTCTAAGTTTCCCATGAAGGTGCAAGGTCTCAAACACTGGGTTATCTTCCTCTGCTTTCCAAGGTCCATTATCACAGAGCTGGATTGGAAGTGGAGCAGCTGGGCTGGTGTTGTAAGGTAGTAGGTAAAGGCACGACATGCAACATTGACACCCTAAATGGGTGGGAGACCCAGAAGAAGCTCCTGGCTCCTGGCTTTGGTCAGGCCAAGCCTTGGCTGTTGTGGCTATTTGGGGAGTGAATCAGCAAATGGAAGACTGCTCTTCTGTCTCTTCCTCTCTTTCTGTAACTCTGCCTTTCAAGTAAATAAATAAATATTTTTAAAAATCTCCACCAGTTCCTCCTGGGGCCAGGGCCGGGGCAGGCGTCCTTAGCTCTGACCATCACCCAGCGCAAAGCACCTGCCGCAGACTCGCGGCTTAGACAGCAGGCGTCTCCGCTCTCAGCTTCAGTGGGGCGGGAATATCACCGAGCGGCTCTGGCAGGGAGCGACGCAGCTGCCGGGGCTCCGTCTCCCCTGTAAGCCAGGAGCCGACCGCGGTGTGGCTCCCTCTGCCCCACACAGGCCTCTTCACGCGTGGCCCGGCCCTGAGAGGGAGCACGCAGCAGGCTGCGGTGTCGTAAGCTGTTTGTGGGCCGCCGTCTCCAGGTCCTCTGGGGACGCATGCCGGCCTCTTGGGGGCATTAGGAACAGCATCCCTGGCTCCGGGCGCCTGGCCATGGCCTCTGCCCCCTGGGGCTGGCGGGATCCTGCTCGGAGCTCCCAGGGGACGCAGCTACTGCAGATTCCTGACGCTGTCGTTAATGCAGAGCGTGCTCCCGGCTCTGTCCCGGGTGCTGCACTGGGCTCCCGGGCTGGCGATCCTGGCCCCCCTGGGTTTTTTTTTTTTTTTAATATTTACTTATTTTTTTTGAAAGAGTTACACAGAGAGAGAAGGAGAAGCAGAGAGAGGGAGAAAGAGAGGCCTTCCATCTGCTGGTTCACTCCCCACATGGTCAGAATAGCCAGGCTTGCGCCAGACCAAAGCCAGGAGCAGGGAACTTCATCTGGGTCTCCCCTGTGGGTGCCAGGGTCCCAGGGGATGGGCCATCTTTCACTGCTCTCCCGGGTTCATGAGCGGGGAGCTGGCTCAGAAGTGGAGCAGCTGGGATTTAAGCTGGGGCTCATGGGATGCCGCATCACAGGTGGCTGCATCATCTGGCCCCAGAGCTATTTTTTTTTTTAAGATTTATTCGCTGTATTCGAAAGGCAGAGTTACAGAGAGAGGGAGACCCAGAGCCTGAGAAGTCTTCCATCTGCTGGTTCACTCCCCAGATGGCCAACAGCCGGAGCTTCCTCCGGGTCTCCCACATGGGTGCAGTGGCCCAAGTACTTAGGCCATCCTCCACTGCTTTCCCAGGCCACAGCAGAGAGCTAGATGGGAAGTGGAGCAGCCGGGAGTCCAGCGGGCGCCCCGACATGGGATATGCCCGCATAGCACTGCACCACGACACTGGCCCCCACCAGAGCTGGTCATGTCAGTGGGGACCTGTGTCTGGGCTTGGCCGGGATACCGGGACCTAACACGTGGGCGAGGGACGTCAGTGAATTCAGCCACTTAGAAGAAATGGCCGAAAGTGACATGGCTGAGACAAAGCCCGTGTCTATCCAGACTTCAAGTCTGCCCTGAGAAGCCTCTGGGCAGAGACAGCCCAGGCCCGGGCGGCTCCTCCGGCCCGTGGGTCAGTCCGCCAGGGCTGGGATCGGAGCAAGCTCGGGAGTCTCCCCGTGGTCAGAGCCACGTGCAGGCACCATCCCTGCTGTGCCCGTCGGGCTCCTGGGCACTGAGGGTCCAGCAGGGAGTGAGACTTGCTGAGTGATGAGGCCTGGGGGAGGGGCCTTTCCCTGGGCCTCGGTTTCCTCGTCTCTGAGCGGGGACGGCAATGGCCACCTGCCGCCCACCCTCAAACCCAGAGCGATGGCGAGGGGAGGGAGGCAGCCACGGCGGCAGCTCCTCGGCGTCACTCACGCCTGTCTCTCTGTCGTGTGTGTCCGTGTGTGTCCACGGCCCGGCCTCTCAGGGTTTAAAATGTGTGTCAGCAGCACCGGCAGCAGCCACGACCAGGCCCCCGTCCTGAGCGACAAGCACCTGGACGTGCCCGACATCATCATCACGCCCCCCACCCCCACGGGCGTGCTGCTGCCCCGGGACTCGAGGCCGACAGTCTGGCTGGACGAGACAGGTTCAGGCCCGGATGACGGAGACATCGACCCCGAAGCTTGAAGGGAGCCAGCTGCCGGCCATCGGTTTGGCTCCTGCTCCAGGCGTCCGGGATCCTGGCTGCCTGGGACCCTGTGCTGGGAACCTCGAGGCACAGCAGGAGGCCTGGCCCCGTCCGAGACCTCCGCTCCCCGTTCCGGCTGACCCCAGCGGAGAAGGAGAGGAGAGGGCACTGCCGGTGGGTGAGGACTGCCCTGGACGAGCAGGCGGGTGTGGGACCTGCCCCGAGGCCAGCAGTGACGCCGACTTCTCCGTGAGGAGTGGCGCGGGTTTTTCCGCGCTGTCTCACCGACTCCGAGACGTGACCTCCAGAAAAGTGACCTCAAGTCCTCTTTTGCACACTGAATAAAGACTCTGTACGAAAAAAAAAAAAAAAAAATCTCAATCATAAAAAGAAATGAATAAAAACATAAAATACTTTGTTTAGTCTTAATTGTGAGGTTTCAGTAGTAAATATGGCTTGTTCAAGAGGGCATTATATCACAAAGTAAAAAATTACTTAGATGACCACTAACTAAAATGAGTTACATGCAGGGATTTGTTTATTTAACAATCCTAGTCTCCATTTTTGAAAATGTTTGGACTAAGCCAAATGATTTTTGAGGCTTCACCCAGTAATTATATTATTTGATTTTTCCTTTTGCCGCTAGAACTATAGGAATTGAATGAAAGTTTTAGTCCACAATAAGCAGAAAAATCTCATGAATGAATTGGAATTTATAGTGCATATTTGAAAAGGTAAAGTCTAAAGAGAAATGAATGTGCAATCTGAGGTTGCTTCACACCCTGTCATGCACAGACCTGTGTGTTTGTTCAACTAAGAAGGTTGCAGATGCTCACAAAGGGAATGCACTCTGAACATATAGAAGTCATGTTTCTCCAAACATTTGGAGATGAAATATGACTGTGAGAGTTAGGATAATAAAGGAAAACCATGATCTTGAGAATGACTAAATAGAGAAGTCCTCTAAACTGTCAGTGTCTGCTACAACAAAGCAGAAAGAGGAAAATATGATATACACTCATGTGAAAAAAAGCTGGCCCATTTTATCAACGTATTTTCTGAAGATGCCCTACACTGGAATCACTGTTGGTGGTTGTTGAATCTATATCTTCTTGGACTGCATGTGAAATCAAACGATTAGAATCTGTGTAGGGTGAGTTTTGAAAATCTTTTTTGACAAAGTTCTTTAAAAAGTTTGAGGAGCAGTTAAGTAGAGAACACCTGCTGTCAATAATTTGAAGAAATATGTATTCATGAATGTAAGAAAAAAATCACAGAATATCAACAAACTGGAAACTGGCAACATCTCAGGATGTTTTGCTTAGGGAAGAGAGCACAGAAAATTTCTTAAGAAGAGACTGAGCCTTGAAAAGACCAATCATGGAGACAGTAAGAAAAAACATTCATGACTTACATGTTTCTCCATTTCAATAAGTTAAAAAAAAGTAGCATGTAGTTAAGTGGCTATCTTCTGTTAATCAATTATATTGATTAATTATTTAGAGTATTATTTAATAGATAATTAAATGAAGAAATGGGTACAAAGGGAGAGGGCTTCATGATGGAATGTCATTGGAGTAGCTAATTTGAGTTCAAATATCTTATTTTCAGCTATCAGTTCTTTGTTCATTTAATTGTAGACTGGGCCACTTCTGTTGTCTAATTCTCCCATAGCTTAGCATAATTATAGTGCTAATGTTATGAATTTTTCTTATTTTATGTATCAAATTTATTGATTATCTACTTCTATACATTAGTATAGATCTATGCATTCCTCAGTGTGAGTACGTATTTGGCAGCTATGACCATCAACAGGCCATCATGGAGTCCTGAGAGTGTGGAGCTGTCCACATTGACTGCCCAGACACAACCACATTCCTGCGCCCTCCCATTCAGCCATAGTGTTTTCACAGCCCCAGATCACAAGGCTCCCACAGTCATGAGCATTTGGCTCCCTTTATTCTCAGCTGGTTCTAGTGTGAGGACACAAGCTGTCACAGCTGTAATGTATGTCCAGAATGGTACCTGTTCTCTCTTCGCCAGTAACAGGACACCAGTGCGGGGTGGTCAGGGAGAGAAAAGCATGCCCCCTTTTTCTCCCTCTAGGTTGGCAGGTACACTGTCCTTCACTGTGCTCCAAGCCGGACTCATGCATGGCTCTTTCCACAGCTTTATTGCCAGTGGCTTGGGCTGCTGCAGTCTGGTCTCAACTCACTCTGCAAAGCTGGTGCTGAGGCTCACATCTGCTGGAGTCCTGAGGTGTGGATGGCCACACCCTCCGCATAGATCCACAGTGTCCCTCTAATTTGCATTGAGTTTCCTCTGCAGCTTTCTCTGTAGTAATTCCTTGAGACTGTACTCTGATTTTTTCTATGTTCCCCCTGACTAGAGCAGCAAGCTCCCTCCCTATTCTACCATCTTGGAAACTGTATTATAAATCAAATAATTTCATTAGGAGAAAGTGAATATTCAGTAAATATCTTATCTATTTACTGCTGATGCCACAGTATCAACTCCAGGAAGTACATTGCATGCTTTGAGGCAGCAAAAGCTTGCCTGTTAACAAATGTTAGTAACACAATGGGAATGTTGTGTTCTTTTAAAACAGTATCTAATGGAGTAATTGGTTGTATGCAGAAGGGACAGGGGAAAAGGAAGTATAGAGCACAGATCACTCTCAGGACTAACTTGAATAACAACATCTTCTTAGGAATGTCAGATGCTGGAGGGGGTGGGGGGCAACAGAAGAGAGCTATGTACTATGATATACTTCCTAACATGTACGTCCCTCTGACCAGGCATTAAATACATATTTCCAAAAGACCATCCCTCACTGTTCTAAAATATTTAGCACAAATCTTCCTTCAATACATTCTGCATGATACTTTTGGAAAGTCACATATGGGGAAAGTTTTCTGTCCTATTAGAGGTTGAAGTTCAATAAATTGCATTTTAAATGGACAGAAGACAAATTAATTAACTTTAGAATTTTTCCTAGGATCAGCTCTGGGATTGTTATCACATTCAAAATAGAAGCTTGCCTTGAATTCACCAGTAATGTAGGCTATATCAGAAACATCAAAGATGTCAAGAAAAATTCCTAGTCCTACCAACTTGTATAATAGTATCATACTATACTTACTAATTTGTATGTATTTCATTAAGAAAATCAAAGTACAAGTATTAGATTTAAAGATACATTCTTCAGGTCCAGAGCTGTGGCACAGTGGTTAAAGCCCTGGCCTGAAGTGCTGGCATCCCATATGGGCACCGGTTCAAGTCCCAACTTCTCCACTTCCGATCCAGCTCTCTGCTATGACCTGGAAAGCAGTAGAAGATGGCCCAAGCCCTTTGGCTCCTGCACCCATGTGGGAGACCTGGAAGAAGCTCCTGGCTCCTGGCTTCGGATACTCTCAGTTCTGGCCATTGGGGCCATCTGCGGAGTGAACCAGCAGATGAAAGACTTCTCTCTGTTTCTACCTCTCTCAGTAACTCTGTCTTTCAAATAAATAATAATAAATCTTAAAAAAGGATACATTTTGGAAAAATGTTAGGAGACACAATTGACCAAATACTTCTTTGGAAGAGTGTAATTTTTTTAAACTTCTTTTGAGATAATTGGAAAGAGTTTTTTTTCTTTTTCAATAGATATATTGTGATGATATGGTTATTAAATCTTGATGAGATCTGTTGTTTTAATTCTTCTTAAATTCTTGCCTTGGTGGAGATACTTTCTAAATCATTCTGTGATGCCAACATTATCATGATACCAAAATCTGAAAAAAAGACAATACAAGAAAAATATAGATGACCATCAATCATGTACCTAGTTGCAAAAATACCAATTAAAAAACTGTCAAATCAAGTCAGACAAAATATAAAAAAGAAGAGTAATCCATGATGGTCAATGCCATTTATCTTGGGAAACAAAGGTTAGTTTCACACTTGAAAGATCATTGTGACTTAGTATGTTATTAAAGCAAAAATAATAATTCATATGTTTAACAAAAAATACAAAAAATATTTGACTAATAAAGCATATATTTTGATAAAAATTATAGAAAAAGAGAAATTAAAAAATTGCCCATCTTAATATAGACCATGTACAGAAATCTGGCAACTAACACCTCACCTACTCCTAAGAATCTGAATGCTCTCTAAGATCAGAAATGAGATAAGGATGACTGATGACACAACTTTATTTTAAACAACCATTCTTTTGTTTGTTTTTTAGAAAGCTTTTATTTAATAAATACAAATTTTATAGGTACAGCTTTAATATAGCTGTTCTTCCCCCATACCCACACTGTCATCCTACCTCCTACTCCCTCGCCCATCCCATTCTTCATTAAGTTTCATTTTTAATTATTTTTATATACAGAGGACTTATTCTATACTATGTAAAGATTTCAACAGTTTGCAATCACACAAACTTAAAAGTTAAATAAAGTACTCTTTGAAGACAAGTTTTACCATTAATTCTCATAGTACATCTCATTAAAAACAAAGATCCTACATGGAGAGTAAGTGCACACTGCCTCCTTTTTGTTGATTTATAATTGACACTATTATTTATGATGTCAGTGATCTCCCGAGGCTCTTGTCATGAACTGTCAAGGCTATGGAAGCCTTTGGAGTCCACAAACTCTGACAGTATTTAGACAGGCCAAAAGCAAAGTAGAAGTTCTTTCCTTCATTCAGAGAAAAGTACATGCTTCTTTGATGACCACTTTTTCCACTGCGATCTCACTCACAGAGCTCCTTCATGTAGGTCATTTTTTGCCACAGTGTCTTTACTTTCCACACCTGAAATTCTTTCATGGGTATTTTAGCCAGATCTGAATGCCTTAAGGGCTGATTCTGAGGTCAGAGTGCTTAAACACCATTCTTGAGGTTTTCTTATTGCATTAGGCAAAAGACAAAACTAAACAAACAAGACAAATGAAAGTCATCCAAATTAGAAAGAAAGGTGAAAATTTATCTTTTCCATTTTCTTTTTATATGATTTTCTATGTAGAAAATTTTATGAAATCTTCAAAAATACTACCAAGACTATTCGGTTTAGGGAAGCTGAAGTATCCATATGCAAAAATCCAATGCATTTCTATACACTAATGATGAATGATAAGAAACAGAAACATTAAGATATCTACTTAAATTGTATTGACATAAAATACTTAAGAATGAAAGAGAGGGGAGAGAGAGAGAGAGAGAGAGAGAGCGAGCGAATCTTCCATCCACTATAGTACATCAATTGGCCAGAGCAGGGCCAATCAGAAACCTGAAGCCTGGAGCTTTTTCAGGGTCTCCCATATGTGTGAAGGGAACCAAGTACCTTCGTAATCCTCTGCTGCTTCCCCAGGTACATTATCAGGGAGCTGGATTGTAAGTGGAGCAACCAGGAATGGAACTAGCACTCATATGCAGGATGGATGTGCAGGCATTGCAAGTGGTGGCTTTACACATTGTGGCACAGTGCAGGTTCTCATCCTGTTGTTTTTTTTTTAAAAGGAATTCTGCTCACAGCACCAAAGTTTGTGCCTGGGACTTGGGGCCTAGGACTAGCAGATCCAGATTCTCACAGGTCAGAAAACACCTTGGAGCTCTTTGTGGGTTTGTTTATATGTCCTTTACTCACAGTGGTGGTGAGAAATGCACAAGGAACAGCCACTTATCCCTAACATTGGTGAGACCACAGGAACTATTGCTTTTGTGCCATTGTGGAGGTGGGACGCACACACACAGAGGCATCTACACACATCCACACATCCACAAGCAGCCACACCTAGCTGTGCCCCTCTCCCACTTGCTCCTGTGGGTTAACAGACAAAAGTGGTCCACAGCCAAACCAACTCATAACACACTTGTGGGCAGCTAGCCAAGTGGCTAGACTTGTCAGTTACCATAGCACCAGTTACTATAGAGACACAGAGATCTGGGAGCACAGAGCTAAATGGGCAAGGGCAAAAGGCGTGATAAGATGATATATTCACCTTCCCAAGTTCATCTCAATAACTCCTTAGAAATTTTTCCTTCTCATGAAAGTCCTCTTTGAGCTTCCAGAAATTTGTCATTAGTGTCCCTACAGCATTATAACTTCAATGACCTCTGCTCAGGAGACCTTCATTGATTCTGCATTTTTCTGGAAGCGTGTATCTCCTCCTGGATTGGAGAGGCAGTTTGCTCTGTGATTTCAATTTTTTTTGGGTCCAAAAAGTTGTGGATTTTCAGTTTATGTATCTTTTGTAATGGTAATGATGCTTCCAATCTGTTTACTGCTGGAACTGAAATTAGAATTTCTCTTTTGATTAATTTTTCAAGAAGTTTTTTTTTAATTTAAAAAAATCCATTTCATTTAACCAAAATGCAGATAACAAAGAGGGAATAGACTGAAAGAGAGAGATAGATCTAATCAGCTGATCCATTTTCCAAATGCCTGGCCAAGGGTAATGCCAGGACCTGGGAACTCCATTTGATCACTGAAATGAGTGGTAGGGACCCAAGTACTTCATCACCAGCTGCCTCTCAAGGTGAGCATGAGTAAGAAGCTGGAATAGAGAGAAGATCCAACACCCTAGTCCAGACACTCTCATATGGGACGAGGACATACTGAGCCTCAGCTTAATCACTGTTTCAAATGCTTGGTCCAATAAGGATTTGTTGAGAAGCTAATTTGTACAGGAAATTCTTAAGCACTGAAGATGCAAATGCAAACAAAATGCACCTTTATGAAATTTTATGTCAAAAACAATCATTGAGTAGTTGGTATACATACACCTAATCAATCTTTACACACAGTACACTAAACATCAAAAAGACAAATATAAAGACAAATAAGGGTTGCTAAGAAAATACATATAAACATGACTTGCACAATCGATGCACTAGAATGGCAGGAAATTCAGCTATTGAATTTTCATACATTTATTAGATACCTATATATATATACCTATATATAGATACCTGTATATATATATATATATGTATATGCATGTGTGTATATATATACATCCATAAAATTTTTTGAGTTATAATTAGGTAACAGAACAGAGAAAAAATATTTCTAAATTTGATTAAGTCTGTTTTTATGAACGTTGGGTTCATTATAATGTATGACATTTGAAATTATGACATATGAGCAGAATATGAAATACTCAGTTAAAACAAGTTTTTGCTATAGAGTACGATATCAGCTTAATTCTTTGCTAGGAATCACATGAGCATATTTGTGTTAACAGCTGGTAACTGCAATCAGATAGGGTGTTTCTTTGTAGTTAAACATCATCTTTCCTTAGGAACAAAGCAATATTACATAAATGATTTTGGCAGTAGCTTTCTTAAAGAGTATTATACATCAGAGGAATGAATTGCATTATTTGAAAATGTTAAGATTTCCCAGAACAACTGAGCATAAAGCCATTTACCTTCAAACTCAACTATAATTATTCACAGAAATAGACTTTTAATACATGGTGGAGTGTTTAGGTATGTGTTCTATTTAAAGATTCAACTGGAATGTTTCTTTATTTTAAAATTTCATTTAAAATTTTTTGTTATTAATGTTTTTAATTGAAAAATATTATGGGGTACAACATAATATTTTAATACATGCACACAATGTGGATGATTAAATCAAGATGAGTAAGTATCATGTGCATCACCTTTCTTATCAATTATTTTTATGGTAAAACATAAAGTAACATTTGGAGGGTATGTGGAGAAAAGGAAATTATTTACACGCCATTGGTGGACATGGAAATTAGCAAGTCATTTTAGAAACATTTTGGAGGTTTCTCAAAAGCCAAACAGAATTACCATATGATCCACCAATCCCACTACTGGGTATATACGCAGAGGAATTAAAATAAACATATAGAAAAGCTGTGTACACTGCTATGTTCATAGTAGCATTATTCATAACAACTAAGAAATGTAAGCAACCCAATTGTTCATCAGTAGATGAATGGATTTTACAAATGTGACACACACACATACACACACATGCAATAGGATACTATTCAGCCTTATAAAATAAAACAGGAAATTCTGTCATTTGCAACAATATAGAAGAATTGGTAGGGTATTATATTAAGGGAGTAAGTCAGACAAAGAGACAAATACAACACGATCTGTATATGTGAAATATATATATTAAAACTGAACCCATAGAAGGAGAGTAGAATATTGGATACCAGAGATATGGAAAGAGATGACATTGGTCAATGGGTACTGTTAGATGATAGGAATACATTCTGTTTTCTATTGCATAGCAAGGTGATTATAGTTACTAATACTACATGTTTTATTTCAAAGTAGCTAAAAGAGGTTATCTAGTGTTCTCACCAGAAACAAATGATAAATATTTTAGGATATGGATGTGCTAATTAGCTTGATTTGATAATTCCACAGTATATACATCTATCAGAACCTCATATGTGTGGTGAACATTTAGTCCAGCAGTTAAGGTGTGTCCCACATCAGAGTACCTAGGTTCAACATTTGGTTCATGACTCCAGCTTCCTGCTAATGCAGAAGCTGGGAGGCAGAAATGATGACTCAAGTAACTGAGATCCTGCCATCCATGTGGGAAGCATGCGTTGTTCCACATGAAAGAACTGCAATGATTCCTGGCTTCCATCTTCAGCTCTGGCTATTGCAGGCATGTAGGGAGCAAGCCAGTTGATGGGAATGTGTGAGTGTCTTGCTCTCTGTCTCTCTTCCTGTCAATCTCTAAAATAAAACAATAAAAAGAAACACCACCTTGCATTGTACCTACCCAATAAATATATACATTTACTTGTCAATTAAAAATAAAGTAAAACTATAAACAGTACAGCAGTATCTAGTCCGTGGCTGTTACGGTAGTTATATTAGAGTCTCCTTCACTGACTTTGCAACTACTAGTTAATAGGCAATTATTGCATTCTTACCATGTTTCTAGCAGGTTGTAGTCAATTTGGTGTGTATTGGAAAACAAGGTATGGTTCCTCTGTTTTAACGGAACACAGTATTTTGCAAAAAAAAACAGGTACAATTCAGGAAATTTGACAATGTATAGTTAATTATTAAAATGATATAGATGTTAAGCTCAAAATGAATTTAGAATATGGATAATGGCCGGAGCCGCAGCTCAATAGGCTAATCCTCCACCTTGCGGCGCCAGCACCCTGGGTTCTAGTCCCAGTTGGGGCACCGGATTCTGTCCTGGTTGCCCCTCTTCCAGGCCAGCTCTCTGCTGTGGCCAGGGAGTGAGTGGAGGATGGCCCAAGTGCTTGGGCTCTGCACCCCATGGGAGACCAGGATAAGCACCTGGCTCCTGCCATCGGATCAGCGCGGTGCGCAGGCCACAAAAGGAAGACTTTTCTCTCTGTCTCTCTCTCTCACTGTCCACTCTGCCTGTCCAAAAAAAAAAATAAAAATAGAATATGGATAATGAACAGAGGAACTTCCATGACTAGAATTGTTAAAAATATGTGATTGAAGAGGAAGCTGACCTTAGATGGGACACAATGTGCCTTCAATCAGCAGAAGAGCAGACAGGGTTTTACTCAAGGTAAGGATCACTCTGTAGAAGTCGCAATAAGATCCGTGATCTTTGATTTCATTATGTTAAGCATGTGGGTGGGCATGAATGGTTTATGTCATGGAGCAGAGATTTATTTCAAGATTTTATTTTGCCACCTAGACTGGAACCGAATTGGATGAGACATTGAGTGGACACGGTTGCTCTTAAGAATCATTTTTGACAAAGAGCAAATTGACCTAATGAAAACATTAGTGAAACAATGACTTTGCATTTGCTTGGGGTGATTTAGATTCATGTGTGTAAATACAGCATACTATTTCTATGAGTAAAAAAAAAATAATCCCAAAGGCACAGAATGCTTATTTCATCTTTCATCATATCAAAAAGATCTAACCATTTATGTGGGACAATTCTTATCATGGAATCTCAAGACAAAGTGCTAATATAATAATGTGTTTAAATGCAGGAATTTTTAGAAAGTATGGTACATTTCATAAACTGTAGGCTAATTACTGGTAAACCACTTGTAAAAGGGTTTAATATATCCCTCATAAAATAAGTGTGTATTTTTTGTGAATTTTATGAAGTAGGGGAGACTGTTCATTTCCTCCAGAGTGCATCAAACATTCATTAACCATAGGATACACTGTACACTTACCACAATAAAGCAAATGTACCTGTAGACACACAATCTCGATTTGAGAAAGAACACAAGTATTTAGTTCAGACTCTCAAACTGATTGTGTTTCTTCTTCTAATACTGTCTGTGAGTGGAGAAAAAACAAACAGAAAGTCATGCTGATAGAGGGAAGAGAAGATCAACCTGAAAATACAAAAATACGCTTGGGTGCCTCATGGAAGAGAGAAGATTAAAACTCCAGCTTCCTCATGGGTGACAAGGAGTGAAAATTACTGCATCACCCACTGCTCAGTGTTGTTCAGAGACTGATAACAAGGCAGAATAAAGCCAATGTGGAGCTTTTTCCCCATGTGGCTCACAGATCCAAGCATGACTAAACAGCACAGTGAGCTGGCTATGGAGCTGTACCAATTGAAGCTTGTTTCTTTTTGTTAGTTTCATAAAATCTGAGTTGTCAGCTAAGCAAACTTTGTGTGAAATAATCATTGTTCATGCAGCAATCAGGAGGGAAGAATGGCTCGTGTTTCTTAATCTAAGCTATAATTTACATAGCTTCATCATGAGACATATAAATACACCCCACAAGTCCTTCAGTGGCCTCAAATTCATTAGCAGAATTGACATTAGACATTAACCACATTTCCCCAGTGTTACCACTTGGTTTCCTGCAAAATCAAGTATGAGATTCAATCTTAAAACTAAAATTAATACATAAAACTCATAAAATTGATGTAATATTTTGTGTTAGGAAAAGAGTTGAGATTGGTGCCTCCTCACACGGAACCAAAATGTTAGGAAAAGAGGCTCAGAATAGAGAGGAGGCAGTGTACAAATTTACAGCTAGACCAAATTTATTTAGAGAAAATAAATTCGTAGAGATGGGTGACCAACTGCCCCCATGCACATTGATGGAAGACTTGGCAGAAGGCCGGATCCCCAGGGGCCAGGCCTTTTTATATTTTAGGAGGGCTAGGGATGAGGATGGGAGTAGGGGAATTCTTGAAACTGGTCTTTCAAGTATTCAATATTCAAGCAATGGGTCTTTCTTTTTTTTTTTTAAGATTTTATTTATTTATTTGACAGGTAGAATTACAGACAATAAGAGAGAGACAGAAAGGTCTTCCATCCGTTGGTTCACTCCCCAAATGGCCACAATGGCCAGAGCTGTGCCGATCCACAGCCAGGAGCCAGGTGCTTCTTCCTGGTCTCCCATGTGGGTGCAGGTGCCCAAGCACTTGGGCCATCTTCTACTGCTTTCCTAGGGCATAACAGAGAGCTGCATCAGAAGAGGAGCAACCGGGACTAGAACCGGTGCCCATATGGGATGCCGGCGCTGCAGGTGGAGGATTAACCTAGTGTGCCATGGCACAACCCCTGGTCTGTCATGTGGCTATAGGTGGTGGGGTATGAAGGCAATGGGGTGTGAGACCCAACTGAGATTCAAGGGCAAGGAATACATTCCAATGTTTATCTATCTTTTGGGCAGTGAACTAGAATGGCTGAGACTTACGTCTTTGTTCCATCATTTTGCATACATTCAAATGGGATATGTCACTTTATATTAGAATGTATTTTTTTAAAATTTATTGTGGAGGCCAGGAATGTGGTATTATGGGTAAAGCTGTCGCCTGCTGTGCTGGCACCCTGTATGGCCATCGGTTCGAATCCTGGCTGCTCTACTTCTAATCCAGCTCTTTGCTATGATCTGGGAAAGCAGTGGAAGATGTTCTAAGTCCTTGGGCACTTGCACCCATGTGGGAGACCCTGGCTTCAAATCCACACAGCTCAAGCCATTGTGGCCAGCTGGGGAGTGAATCAGAAGATGGAAGACTTTTCTCTCTGCCTTTTCTTCTCTCTTCTTATAACTCTGCCTTTCAAATAAATAAATAAATCTTTAAAAAATATTGTGTAATATATATTGTATAATATATTACACAATAAAATAATTTATATTAATAATATTATTTTTATATATTATATAAAAATATTGTGTAACATATATTATATATATATATATATATATACACACACACACACACACACCCCGTAAGGGTAAAACCAAAAACTTGCCATGGGACTCAAATCCCATTAATCTGGGTGGTAATAATGCCATCTCATGTGTTAAAGTGATCATATTAAGTGTTCAATTGATCATACAGATAGGATTAAGTATTAAAGAGATTACATAAATAAGACCAAGTGCCTGGTAATAATAATAGATAAAATTAAAAAGGAGAGAATGTTGCAACATGGGAAGCAGTCCACACAGCAGACCCATAGAGTGACAAATGCCCTAAACAGCACTGTGACCTCAGAATCAACCCTTAAGGCATTCTGGACTGGCTAATAAGCCTATGAGAGCATTTGAGGCATGGAAAGCCAAGACACAGTGGCAAAAAAAAAATGCTACTTGAAGAATCTCTGTGACTGAGATCCCAGTGGAGAGATTCCAGAAGGAGAGAACTTCCACTTTGCTTATGTCCTTGTCTAAATACTAATGGAGACTGTGGATTCAAAATGCTTCCACAGTCTTGGCAGCTTATGGCAAGAGCCTTGAGTGATCATTGACATCATAAATGTCAATTGTTAAAAAAACAACAGGAGTCACTGTGCACTTACTCCCTATGTAGGACCTCTGTCCTTAACGAGATGTGCTGTGAGAATTAACTGCAAAACTTGTTCTCAAACAGTACTTTATTCTGTGTATGTGTCAGTACACACTGTTGAAATCTTTACTTAGTATAGAGTTGTTCTTCTGTATATAAAGTTAATTAAAAATGAATCTTATTGAAGAATGGGATGGGAGAGGAGGTAGGAGGTTCGACAGGAGTGGGGATGGGAGGGCATGTTGTGAGGGAAGAACCGCTATATCCCTCAAGTTGTACCTATGAAATTTGCATTCATTAAATAATAGCTTAAATTATATTTTGTAAAAAAGTCACAGAGCAGAGTTGATATTAATGGATATTTGTATAGTGAAGTATACACATGTATGTTTATCTATCTGCTGAAAGACAATGAAAATGAATATACTTTGATGTTACTGGGCAGGCAAACAGAGAGACTAAACTGTGAGGTTGGAGAGTTCTATATGAGTTCCTTCCAACTTTGGACTGTGGCTTAAAGAATCTTTTATCTGAAGTTATTAAATGATCAGAAATTTTTAAAGGCAGTATATGTATATGGAAAAGTTTCAAATAATTAGAAAAGCAAGTATAAATATTAATATTTATCTATTTTATTGCTTAAACTAAACTTCCATATTTGTCAAATGAATTAGCATTATTTGTGTAGTAATAGGCTGACTCAAATATATGCAAAATAGAATAAAAGCAAAGAACCTATATACAAATATAATGTTATATAAAGATCAAGGATTGTCATTTTTGATTGTTTTACTCCTATTGGCATCATTCTCTTTTTATACTGCCCTTGCCTTTTCACTCTTTTCTCTTTTTTCTCTCAATAAGCATGGAAAGATGAATGTAGTAACATTTAATCAGTTACACCCCATTGTTTTCTGATGATGGTGAATGTGAAATTCAGATTGAATAATAGATTATTATTTTCCTATTCATCAACTATTGGTTGATATCAGTAAATATCTTTGATTAATATCTTTACTAAAATATCTCCTTCACACATAATATGCTATGAACACTGTGGTTAAAATTTTAACCTCAACCAAGGCTTCTAATGAAGCTCACACATCACATATCCTGTTATCCTGTGTGTCTCTGTATTTCAATGCATGCTTGTTGAATGAAAGAATTGCACTCTCTGTCTTAAATCCACTCTTGGATTTTGAGAATTTGTATGACAGGAATGCAGTAAAACATCAGAATGATTGTTTTTTTCCTGTTCTAGTCTGTTCAGACTACCATAATAGAAAACCATAAACTGGGTGGCCTATCAACAATAGAAATGCATTTCCTACAATTTTAAAGGATAAAAGCCCAAGGGCAAGGTGCCAGATACATTACTTGTGGGCCCCTTTCTGCCTTATATCTATGTCCTCACGTTGTGGGCAGCAGGAGGAAGCTCTGTAAGTTCCTTTTCATAAGGGCATTGATCCTATTCATGATGGCTTCATCCTTACTACCAGCGTTAGCTTTGCATAAATGTAATCAAATAGGCAGCTCATGCTAGTTTCAGTAAAGGAAGATCACTTACAGTTTTGGAGGGTGAAGGGCATGGCACCGGATTCTATTCAGTTCTGGTGAGAACTTCAGAGTAAGTGTCAGATGCCAGCGGGCATGTGGAACAAGGATCTCAAAGCCAGCTAGGAAGCACAGAGATTAAGTGCGACCCTGCTCCTTTTATTAAAATATGTCAAAGGAACCCCAGGGGTATGAGGAGAACTAGCTCATCCCCCCATTGGCCTAAGGACTCCCCAGGGTTCACAAGACACCCTGGGGGTGAAATCTGGAATCCCAGGAAAAGTTGAGGTCAACAACTAAACCATGTCTAAGCAACAGCACCTCTGAAAGTCCCCACCTCCAGAGACCCTCAAATTGGGTGTTAACATTTCAACATCTGAATTTTGAGGAAACAAAATGTTCAGTCTAAGGCATTTCCCCTCTATTGCTAACTATATCTTTTCTTTGGGAAGGCAATGCTTCCCTTTCTCTGGATAATCATGTTCCTTTTGTTCTTTATTTGTCATTATGTTCTCTCTCAGTATAACTTTCTGCCTTTATGATTGTTAATTATTGAAAATACAGGAAAATATTTCCTTCTTTTGAAAAAATTAATCTTATCCTTAAGCTATTATTTTTCTTTGCCTCTTTTACATATTTTACTAGTATTTTCTAAGTGACATTAAATGAATACTTGCTTTTGGCTAAAAGCAATTTAAAAGAGAAGAGATGAGAATATAAACAGAACAACTATCTTGTTTCAGGACCACTGAAAGGCAAAAAATACTATAGTAATATTTTAAAACTTAATATTTGGGGCTGGTGCTGTGGTGTAGCAGGTAAAGCCACCGTCTGCAGTGCTGGTATTCCATATGGATGCCGGTTTGAGTCCTGGATGCTCCACTTCTGATCCAGCTTTCTGCTGTGGCCTGGAAAGCAGTAGAAGATGGCCCAAGTCCTTGGGCCCCTGCACCCACATGTGAAGACTTGGAGGAGGCTCCTGGCTCCTGTCTTCAGACCTTCACAGCTATGGCCATTGCAGCTAATTGGGGAGTGAACCAGCAGATGGAAGACCTCGCCCTCTCTCTGCCTCTCCTTCTCTCTCTATGTAACTCTGACTTTCAAATAAACAGGTAAATCTTTAAAAAAAAAGAACCTCAATATTGAATGCCTATCATGTGATAAACACTGTTTTAGACTCACACAGATATAGGCAAGTCTATCTCCATTCCAAAATTAAGAATTTAATAATAAAATAATAATAAAATTTTTATTTTATTTCATGAGCTCTTTTAGAGTAAGGCACAATCTTGACACTGTTGTAATATTTCTTACATTTTCTATCACTTCCAATAACCATGTGGATTAGGACTTTCTCTCTTCTAAGGTCATTTGATACATAGATGGGTAGATAGATAGACATTTAGATAGAAAGGTAGATAGAAGATAGATGGATCTATATAGACACACATAAATACTCTTGCAAAATAGATATGGAGCAATCGGATATACTGTTGCAAGGTACAGTTTTGTTGTCATAAGATAATATGTGTATTTGTCCCCTTTGTGAGTGAAAATTAAAGGTTTTAATGAAGATAATTTTCACATTAAAATAGAATTATAGGCTCTCTGAGAAGACATCTGAGCTAAGTCCTTTCATGAAATAGGGGCCTACATGGGAAGTGGAGAGGGCTACCTCAGATCTGGCAAAGGGACAAAAGGATCGAGGCAGGAAGATGGAGAGAAGGACTGTTACCCTCTTCTTCAACAGTATGATTTGTGGACTCTGATGACCCAAATATGACCTCAGTTCTGGAGCGACTAGAAGATTCTAAGAACAATCAATCACTTCATCAGCAATTGAAGTGGTTGATATGTGAACTCTGCGGATTATAGAACCTTCCTAAGCACTTGCATGCTGAGATGCGAGATCAACCACTACCCGCAGGTCAGAATGGGACCACAGAGGGAGTCACTTCAGAAGAGGAGGATGAGGAAGAGGTGGCTGAAGATATAGAAGACTCAGATCACTATGAGATGAAGGAAGAAGAGCCTGTTAGTGGGAAAAGTCAGAGGATGAAGGAATTGAAAAAGAAAACTTGGCAATATTAGAGACAATTTGGAAGACTCAAAGGCAAGACCATTTAAATGTTGGGGTGTCTGAGTCAGTGGAGACACATAGACTCATGAAAGAGCTCAGGGAGATATACAGATCACAGTTACAAGATGGGGGTTTATTCGGTGGAACTCATAAAGGACAGTTTATATGACTGTCATACTAAACTGCAGACAGTCCTGATAGTCCTTTGCACAGGGATCTTCAGATTAAAAGAAAAAGAATGCATAGAATATATTTTGCTTAACTTCTCTTTTAAGGATAACTTTCTGTTTGGTCCTCTGTTTGTTCAGGTGGTGTTACCTGTTTTTTCAGGAGAGTATGTGTTGGGTGGAGGAGCATTGTGTATGAAACTTCTCACAAAACAGAGCTGGAGCAGTGCCTACTAATAGAATTGGTCATCATGCATATAAATGCCACCTTAGTCGAAGGCAAATCCAGAGTGCAGTTTGGAGCAGATAAGAATCAATGTAATGAAATAAGAGCTCAGCAATCCTATAACTCCATTCTACAGATACTTGAGAAAAATGGCTGGTACACCCCTCCAGAGAAAGATGGCTAAATATGTTGATTGTCACATGTGTGGACCAATGTTGCTTTAAAGAAAATCTTTCCAACATGCAGGCACTGCTTTGAGTAGCCCATAGCAACAGTACTGAAGATGTTAGCTAATAGATATTTTAGTGGATAATCTGTCAACTGGCATCCAGTATAAGTTACATCCTTCTCATTTTGCTCATTTTAGGTATTGTGGACTGAGCAGTAGGGCCTATACTGTATTTCTCCTGATAAATACACATACTGGCCACTCTTTATCATCTCTTTTTCTTGAAAAGTGAAATATTTTAAGCATACAAGTCAATAAAAGTTTAATAAATGTTCAGTATTGGTTAGAAAAATTTGGATTCCCTAAACCAAATCGCTTTGTCAGGTCTAAAACTATTTTATGATACTGCCAAAATAATGACAAGAGATCTAATTAAATTATCAAGAAATTTTAATGGCTATGTGATGATATGAACTGTTGACTGAAGGTCTACTCTTAATTGAGCGGTAATGTACC
This sequence comes from Sylvilagus floridanus, assembly GCA_949820135.1. Taxonomy (NCBI): domain Eukaryota; kingdom Metazoa; phylum Chordata; class Mammalia; order Lagomorpha; family Leporidae; genus Sylvilagus; species Sylvilagus floridanus. The sequence goes on along the minus strand of OX463246.1, from coordinate 23,510,922 downwards.
TCTTAGGCAAAGAAAGCAAGTTAAGAAATGCTAGTTAAGAGAGTAGGTGGTCATGTCCACTGGGCAGCAGTCTTTTTGGGCTGAATCTGCTTGTTAGTTTCATATTTCTTATGAAGAGGAGCCACAGTATAGAGCTTGAAGTTATTTAAAATACTATCATTTTACATTTCCATTTTATTAATGGGATATCGCAATCATTTGTAAATTAATAAACTTAAAAAAATAATTGGCATGGAGACATGAGCAAAAGCTGTAAAGTTAAGAACAAAAAGACCTAATTTGGAGACTCTTAAAATTTTTGCTGTAAGTCATAATGAAGGCTTTTACATCAAATACTAATAAGAATTCTACATATATTAATTCCTTTATAAGACCTGACTCAAATCAATGTACTCCCCACTTTATTGGCTTACCCAAATCACTCATGTTTGGTTGGGAATAGATTGCTTTTTTTTTATGCACCCCAACTTGATTTAAAAGAAATTCTTATGACTAAGCACTTTTAAAAAGAAACCCAGAAGAACATTTTTCTGCACAAACTAGTTATGAAGTTCAAAGTGTTTCTTATGTGTTTGCTTAGGATTCAGTTTTTAACTTTGTAAACCATACCCAAGGGACTTAGCACTTTTATATTATTATGAGTGTTTGATTTCTTCTCATTTTATTTTGGTTGAGAGACAGTAGATAAAGATTTTCTGGCACTCTTGTTCACTTGTTTACATTCATAAAAAGATTGGATTGTCAGTTGCTCAGATAATAAGGGACAAGGCAGAGTTTTTTAAAGCATTAAAGTTCCTTATACCTAAGGCTGCATCTTGAGTACGTTACTGAATTCTTTAATATCAGATGGCTAGCATATGAACAGCTGCACACTGATTTTGGGTTTTTATTTTTCATTGCATATTTATTTGGCAATGTACAGTAAATCTTATAAACTTGCATCAAGTTTACGAATAAAGAACCATTTAAAAATTTAAAAGAATAGAATTATAGAACATGTATTAGGACTGGCACCGCAGCTCACTAGGCTAATCCTCCGCTTGTGGCGCCTGTACCCTGGGTTCTAGTTCCGGTTGAGGCACCAGATTCTGTCCCTGTTGCCCCTCTTCCAGTCCAGCTTTCTGCTGTGGCCCAGGAGTGCAGTGGAGGATGGCCCAAGTGCTTGGGCCCTGCACCTTCATGGGAGACCAGGATAAGCACCTGGTTCCTGGCTTCAGGTAAGTGCAGTGCGCCGGCCGCAGCAGCCATTGGAGGGTGAACCAATGGTAAAGGAAGACCTTTCTCTCTGTCTCTCTCACTGTCCATTCTGCCTGTCAAAAATAAAAAATAAAAAAAATACAGAACAATGACTAGTCAATTTAACAAACATTATGAACAAGATAAATAATACAAAATCAGTATATTTTAGTCAATGTAAAGACCCCCAGTAGGAACTTAACATTGCAGATGCAAATATATACTGTTAAACTCTTAACTACTATTAACGTATATGCTTTGACTCTTCTATTTTTAAAAAGTCAATTAGGCATTATTTTTGAGAATTATCTATCAGAGATTCTCTAAGAAAATATCAAGTAATGTCTTATCTATGTACTAACCATCACCATCCAGGTGCAATAATGAGGACTTTGATGGGAGATGTGAAAACAGAACAATACAAATATTAATAGAAATTTTAATTTGTTCATTTTAAATCTCATTTTATGTGTACAAGAATTCAATTATAACATTTTGATTAGCACATATATATATATAAATACATACTTCATTAAAGTAAAATTAATGTAGTGTTTTAAAGTAACATCAACACTTTCAAGGAAACCAGCCAAAGCAAACCACTAAGCAGGATATTAAAAAAATGCAATCTTGATTTAATAAAAGGCAAATTATGTCATTTACTAGAAATATGCGATGCTTTTGACATTGACTTAGGCCAATAAAAATAAAGATAGCTTATATTATTAAAGAATGATTAGAGAATCTTCACAATGGCATTACCATTGGATTTTAAGAAATTCAAATGGTTAATTTGGTATAAGATTCCAAGGTAAGACTTGGAAGGAGGTGTAGTAGCTTGTTTTTATTCCTACATTTGGAAATTGTTATTGTCTTTTCTAACTTATACTAAAATCGAGATGGTTGATGGTTTTATGTTTGTTCCTGTTCTATGGCAACGGAGCCTTTCTGTGTACAGGAACTTCCTCTTTCCCTTCCTCCTGCACCCATACTGTGGCGGCATGCCTACCGCTGCTCTTACTCATCTTGCCGATAACACAAAACCATTCTTCCTCAATATTGGCACATGGGGCCCATGGTAGCAGATTAAGCTGCTACCCGTGACATCAGCATCCCAAAAGTGTGCCAGTATGAGTCTGGGCTGCTCTACTTCTGATCCAGCTCCTTGCTAATGGCCAGGGAAAGCAGTGAAAGATGGCCCAAGTGCTTGGGCTCCTGCACTCACATGGGAGACACAGTTCTTAGTAAAAAGTACAAAACTAGAGGCATCAAAATACCTTATTTCAAAACAAGGCTATTGAAGTCGAAACAGCATGGCACTGGCATAAAACTGGGTATGTAGATCAATGAAGCAGATTTGAGAGCACAGAAATAAATCACATATTTATAGTCAATTGGTTTTTAGCAAACACATTGAGGAATATTTCTGGGAAAGGACAGACTCTTCAATAACTGTGTTGGGAAAAATGGATATCCATGAGCAGGATAATACAAGTGAAATACTTGAAACACAGCCTTTGCTAAGGCAGAAAATCAGAAATTTCCTTGGAAATTATTAAATTCACAAACACAGAATACTGGTTAGTACGGGACAGGAAATTGCAAGAAGCAGTTCTACCAGTTCCACTGCATCTGCTTCTTTAGGTGTCGTTACAAACAACATTCATTGCCTCTGTATGGTCTCTAGTAAGCCCTGATAACCAAGGCAGAGAAATGTGGCCTCTGCTTAATTTCTGCTTTCCAAATCTCACATAAATACCTCTCGTTCCTGCAACCTAACTTGCTTCTATAATATAGCTGCAAGGGAGTGTGTTCGATCTAGTTCTCAGCCTTACAGATTCTGCAGTGCAGAAAGGCACATTCAGGGAAATTGAAACAGATGGATGTCTTGCTGTATCTCCCACATTGATGTTTTCCAGTTTTCACTAACATGGCCATGTGTGATCATCTGAAAGTAGTAACATAAATCGTGCTGCAGTGTGAATTCCTTGAAGGCAGGAACTGTGTGGGCTCCAGAGTCTCCAACAGAAGTTGGCACCACAAGGGCAAATATAAAGTAAAAGGAATTTGGTATTGCCGATTGAAAATAAGGGAAGAGTGGCTCCCACTTTCTTATTTACTTTCAAAACTGTTTTCCCTGTCTCTTTGAAACACATGCTAATTATTCTAATATCTGTATGGACCTCCTATCAGTTTGATGGCCCAAGAATGGTTTTCTCAAGGGTCTGGGGACCTTCTTTTTAGAATGTCATCATCCAAGCAACAAAACCCCTTGGAAGCAGTTTCTGTGCGTAATGTTGGCTCCTCTAAATGTAGGAGCCTCTAAATTGCCAAACAATCTCTTCTAGTAAAAATATGAATAGCTCATTGATTTCCTTTAGTTAAAGTCAATTAGCCAATACAGATGATTACCAAAATTATGAAGTGTGTTAGGATAAACTATATGTGATAAATGACATGATCAAGTTAGGATTAGGTATTGTTTATCTTCATAACAAATATGCAGTGGGTTATATATACTCAGTTATATAGCAGATTGCTATTTCTTTCTGTCCTTATCATCTTTTAGCAGATAATAATGAGCATAAGGTTGTGTTTTAATGCTTAGTTGATAATAAGTATTTGCTTTCTGCTTTACTTCTTTGGGAGGTTTTCTGGCCTGGAATGTTTAATTTCAATTATTTTTCTCCAGAGATTTGGGTTAGAGTTCTAAGGAAAATGTTGATGAAAGAAATCAGCTTTTCAGGATGGTAAGAAAGCTAACGAATGCTTGTGTCCTAAGAGGGCTGGAATTAATCCAGCAATATTAAGAGCTGGGAATGTCCTAAAAATGTTTTCTATCTGGTGGTGAGAAAGATTCTCATAGTAATTTCTCCCTTTATGATCCAGGGAGTGTCTGTTCTGCCTTGATTATTTCCACTCTGAATTGGACTCTCAGGAACATTTTATGGCTAGTTTTCTTTCTAATCCCTCTTGGTAGATATGAAAATATAATTCCTGTGGCAGTGGGAAGGTCAAATGCCTGCAGCAAGTCTCTTTGGAAAGTTAAGATCCATCACTGCAATTGTGATCTCAGGGGATGAGAGGGGGATGGGAGCACTTCTCACGCTAGAGACTGGAAATCCAGAGAGACCTAGATGTGCTGCATGGTGGAAATCTGTCTCCCTTCATCAGCAAAGATGCTTCAGAGAGCTCCTGTTTTTAACACTTCTTAGGGAAGAATGTAGAGCAGGACCTCCATGGATAGGGGCAAGCAAGTGGATAGAAGAAAACATATCCAGTAGCTTTTGCGTCCAGTGTTTGACAATCTCAAGACCTTTGAACCATGGTGAAGATTGGCCAGGCTAGGTGAAAAAGGACAGTTTTATAGAAAGACATAGCTACATTTTAATGCAGTAGGATCTCAACGAACATAGTTATCATACTGAACTGTTATTTTGCTGAGATAGAACAAATACAGTACAATATGTGATATAAAAATGCAGCAGCTTTAAGCTCATCAGAGTATTTGGGTTTTCCACATCCCCTACATATCCAGCTTATAATAATTATGTTAAATCAGCATTATGCTTCTCTTTTCTAGCTTCCCCCTCCCCAAATGCCCCTTAAAGGCAATGAGAATACATTTCATATTTGAATTCCAAGCAATGAGCACAGTGTGTGGCTCATGGTTGGTACTTAATGAAAATTCCTCACTTCTTAGTCCCTTACTTCCTGATGGAGTACCACAGTCTATTTTAGGATAACATACAGAATGTGTCTGATGAGACCTAGAGAAATTTTTTTCTGTTCTTTGTTTGGAACACTATACTTTCTATAAAGATGATTCCTTACAATACATGTTTCATCACAAGTCTCTTTTATTTTTTCGAGATAACTTTTTAAAGCCTTCTTATTGGAAATTGCCCATTTAAATCCTTTCTATTTGTGGGAAAGCTACATTGTTGTTGATAAGGAAGCCAGAGAAAATTGTAGGTCTAAATATGAAAGTCTTTTTGCTGATTATTGAGGACAAGTGAACATTTTTTTGTTTGGGACTGAAATAAATTCTTAATATCTATTTTTAAGAAATGCTTACAGTATAAATAAGTCATCCATGATTCTTGAAGAATAAGCTTTGCAAAATGAGCTTGGAAATGATCTGTATTTAAATCTGAAAAGAATGCATGACAAGAACGCTACTAACTATAGAGTATACAATGTTTTATGTCATCTAGAGGGAAAAGTATAAAGCTGTCCCTGACTTCCTATGGTAATTAGTGCCTCTTTTATGGTAGCACCAAGTGCTGTAATTGTAATGTTGTGAGAAGTCATTTATTTTTCATCAACTGCTGGAATTACTTCCGATGCTGCTATTAAAAATAGACGTATATTGGTGTGGCCGTGTCTGGGGTGTGGCACCCCAATATGTATCTTCTTAAACTAGGTTTCTTTAGTGGCTCAGATGAAAAGACTGATTTTGCAGTCTCATCCCTCACACTAAGGGAAGAACATCTGCACATTTGCGGATGTACATTCATTTTTTTTTTATGGTGGTGAGAAAGGAAGAGTATCTGAAGGAAAGTAGATCAGTGGTCAGCGCCGAAGCTCCATAGGCTAATCCCCCACCTGCATCGCCGACACACCGGGTTCTAGTCCCGTTCAGGGCGCCGGATTCTGTCCCGGTTGCCCCTCTTCCAGGCCAGTTCTCTGCTATGGCCAGGGAGTGCAGTGGAGGACGGCCCAAGTGTTTGGGCCCTGCACCCCATGGGAGACCAGGAGAAACACCTGGCTCCTGGCTTCAGATCAGTGCGATGTGCCGGGCGGCCACAGGGGCCATTGGAGGGTGAACCAATGACAAAGGAAGACCTTTCTCTCTGTCTCTCACAGTCCACTCTGCCTGTCAAGAAAATAAAAAAAGAAAAAAGAAGAAAGTAGATCAGTGTGGAGGAATCAGAAAGAAAGCAGAAAGTAGGGAGACTTTTTTTTTTTAAGCTGAGATAAAATTTCTACATGTTTATAGGGAATCATGCTTTGTCTCAGTGCATATCTACATTGTACGATATTGAAACAAGGGTAAGCATTTATCTTCTCAGACTTTTAGAATGTATTTCTTTTGGGTGAAAATGTTGAAAATCTTTACCTCTAGCTTCATTGAAAAATGAGCATACAGTAAATAATTGTCATCTGTTGTTACCTTACTAGGCAGCAGAACACAACATCTCTTTTTCCTATTTAACTACAAGTTGGCAACAGTTTTAGTTACCTATCCTTTTTCTAGCCTTTGATAACCATCAGTCCACTTCCAATTATTAGGGAGCAACTTTTTTTTAATATTCCACATTTGAGCTAGGTCCTGTGGTGCTTGCCTTTCCCAGTCTGGCTTCCTTTACTGGACATAATGTCCTCCAGTTCCATCTGCATTGTCAGAAATAAAAATATTTTAGGCCAGCGCCGAGGCTCACTAGGCTAATCCTCCACCTGTGGCGCCAGCACACGGGGTTCTAGTCCCAGTCAGAGCGCCGGATTCTGTCCCGGTTGCCCCTCTTCCAGTCCAGCTCTCTGCTGTGGCCCAGGAGTGCAGTGGAGGATGGCCCAAGTGCTTGGGCCCTGCACCCCATGGGAGGCCAGAAGAGGCACCTGCCTCCTGCTTTTGGATCAGGGCGGTGCACTGGCCACAGCGCGCAGGCCGCAGCAGCTATTGGAGGGTGAACCAACTGCAAAAGGAAGACCTTTCTCTGTCTCTCTCTCCCACTGTCCACTCTGCCTGTCAAAAAAAAAAAAAAAGAAAATATTTTATAACTTTTTACGACTGCATAATTTTGTTTTGTGTCTGTGCACCACCTTTTCTTAATCTATTCACCTGTTGATGGACATTAGGCTGATTCCATGTCTTGGCTACTATGAACAACACTTTTATGAATGTTGGAGTGTAGATGATGATTTGACAGATTTGATTTCACATCCTTTGGATACATAACTAGAAGTTTCTAATTGTCTTATTTTTCAATTCTTACTATCAATCTATCAGGTTTCCTAAACTTGAAAACTGATCTCATCCTCTTAAGGTTTATAAAGAAAGATGAATTTTTAAATGATATTTCTATACAATTAGGAAAGAGAAAAGAAACAGAACCAGCTCCCTCCACCTGTCTGCCTGACAAAAAACCCCAAAGAACAGAAAGTAGTAAAAGAGAAATGAGAATGAAAAACCTTTAATGTGCTGCGTTGTTAGAATCAGGGTCTCCTTGTCTTCTTTCATCTCATCTGATTACTTCTTTATCTTGTTATAGTGTTCATTCTTGTCTCTTGCTCTTTTCTGTCTTCTTTAAAAATTTTAAAACATGTTTCATTAAACATTTTAATCCTTACAAAATCCTTCATGTCAAACCTCCAGCACAGTTTCTGCAAGCTGGCTCTGCATCCCCCTGGAGTAGCCACCTGCTGCCTTGACCCCCTTCCCAAAGACAGCCCTTTTCAACATCAAGCAGCCAGAGCTATCATCATTGCCCAGTTCCCCCTAACAGGTGTTAAGGTTTCCATCTTTGGATGGTAGGAATGTGAGGAGTCAGATTGGTTAATAGGGAATCCCAATGGAAGCTGAGGTGTAAAATATTTGCTTCCTTCCACAAAACATTATCTTTAGCAAGAACAAACAGGCCACCCTTCTTCCTTCAGAATCTCCAAATTTACCCTGAGACTAGCCAGGGAGCTTTACCTGGACTCACAGCTTATTGTGAGTCCCACCCTTAGCAGGCCAGACAGGATGGAGAATTGAAATCAGGCCCTTTGGGTTTTGTCTCTGCCTGGTAACTGAATACCAATTTGATTGTCAATTTTTTTTTCCCCATCAAAATTGTACTTAAAAAGCCCAGTCCCTTTGGGTTTTTTCTCTCTTGGAACTCTGCCCTCTCCTCCTCCCCACGCTGCTCTGGCTGCAGGACCTTGATTCTTTTTATTTTTTTTTTAAAGATTTTATTTATTTATTTGACAGGTAGAGTTATAGACAGTGAGAGAGAGAGACAGAGAGAAAAGTCTTCCTTCCGTTGGTTCACTCTCCAAATGGATACAATGGCTGGAGCTGCGCTGATCTGAAGTCAGGAGCCAGGAGCTTCTTCCAGGTCTTCCACACCAGTGCAAGGGCCTAAGGACTTGGGCCATCGTCTACTGCTTTCCCAGGCCACAGCCGCGAGCTGGATTGGAAGAGGAGCAACCGGGACTAGAACAGGTGCCCTTATGGGATGCCGGCTCTGCAGGCATAGGATTAACCTAGTGCGCCAAGGTGCTGACCCCGGTCCTTGCTTCTAATTAATACTTTTAAATCTCAAAAAAGACATCCTTCATGTCACACTTTCAATTATTCCAATAGTGAGTGCAAGAATCTTTCCATTTAAAGATTTATTTATTTATTGGAAAGGCAGAGATACAAAGAGGCAAAGGCAGAGAGAAAGAGAGATCTCCCATCCGCGGCTTCACTCCCTAGATGGTCGCAACTGCTGGAGTTGTGCCGATCCAAAGCTAGGAGCCAGAAGCTTCTTCCGGGTCTCCTATGTGGTTGCTGGGGCCCAAGGACTTGGACCATCTTAAACTGCTTTCCCAGGTCATAGCAGAGAACTGGATTGGAAGTGGAGCAGCCAGGACTTGAACCAGCACCTATATGGGATGCCTGCATGGCAGGCGGCAGCTTTACCTGCTATGCCACAGCACAGACACATCCATTTATTCTTTCTTCCATTGTATGGGTAAGAATAATACATCTGTGAACATTATAGTCTATTTAAATTCTGAAAATGGCAACTCTACACTAGGGAAAGGGGTTTCACAATATCTTTGGGAACAAATGTTTGAGTGGAGTTAAACACATGAGTCACATGAAGATGGGTAATTAGCTCATCTGTTTCTGGGTACACATTACATTGTCACATTTTGCCAGCAGAGCCATGGTTACATAGGTGGACAGAGGAGTCCTGATTTTGAAAGAGTCCTAGGAACATTTCTAAATTTATAGTAATGAAATAATTTTATAATAATACAAATAGATTTAAAAGGATGGCACATGGGGAGCAGTTTGTGTCCTGGCTGTTCCACTGGAAGTGGAAGTGTTCCACTTCCAATCCAGCTCCCTGTTAATTGCCTGGGAAAATTGGAAGAAGATGGCCCAAGTGTTTGGGCCCCTGCCACCCAAGGGTGGGAGCTTTATTGAGCTCTGGTTTTTAGGGGTAGGTTCTTTGGAAAGTGCCTGGTTCAGACTAAGTCACCAGGGTGGAGCTCCCATGATTGAATCTCAGTAGCTTTCTGAAGAAGAGAGACCACACAGGTATTAGTGTAGATAGACCCGCATAGTTCAAGTTACATGTATTGCTTTATGCAAGAAGGCTATCCCCAAAGGAGATCCCTACATAGTACATTCCAGAATCTTAACAAAGATAAACATGTTTTTACTTTATTTCATTATAATAATGAAAAACTGATTACTACAATGAGCTCTATGCTAATTAAACAAATATGATGGACTATATGCTAGGCATTAAATTATTTGGGTTCACTGTATGGAATTTTTTAGAATGAGAGCAACTCTCATTTAAGAATATTGTATCTCTATGCAGTCTCTCATTTAAGCAGCAAGCAATGTCTTGAATTTTTATGAGTCTCCGTAACTTAGTTAAGAAAATAGAGTTTAAGAAGATATGGAAAGGAAGATAGAGAAAGAAGAAAGAAATGCAATAAATAGAAGAAGGATTTATTTTGTGTTACTCTGTCAATAGAGTAGTATTAATATGTGTTTTCATTACTGCTAAATGGAACTGAACTCTTTGCGTATATTAAACTACTCAAGTAATAAGGAAGCTAAGTAGTGAATAAAACTTTTCAAAGTGTCAAAACTATGGGCATCCTTTGACTTGACCACCTTGCTGGAAGCTTTGGGAGAGGATCCAGGAAAAATAAGCCCCCTAATTAAATGTAATTTCTCAGTGAGCAAGTTAATTTAAGATTTCTGGATAGTAAGTCTAACCTCAATTTTCATAGCTGAATTTCCAAATGCATAATATGGTGCTATGATATCAATCCTCTGACTAGTGAGAGCAGTGCATGTATTTGGTGTCTTTTAGCTCCACTTGTGTTGGGATGTAACAATGTACTTTAGCAATAAATGTAAATTCTTGTATCTCAGATAATAAGCCTGGCATCTGGGAGACTGCTTTTTAATAAGAACAGTATAGTTTTATCTTTTTATGTAATGTACCTATTTATATTTCTAATTTTTCAGTATGCTTCTTCATATAAGTGTTACAGAAAAAAATGACTCTTTAATGAAGATAAAGTAAAACAGAATCCACAACTGTTAGTTAAGTTTTGTTGTGGCAATAAATATCTCTTGCCTATTGACTGAATAATGAATCAATCTATATGACTTGGTTATGATTAGTTAGGTTTGGATTCGGGATAACTTATTGTGTTTCCTATTCTAAACACGAGGTCAAATTAATTTCAATCATCAGGAACATGTTTCTTTCATGATGGATAAAATGAAAGCAAATGAAAATACATAATTCCTCTGTTTTAGCATTGCACCATTTCATGTTAATACACATTTCTTGGCCTGAAGCAAGCCGTATGGGCAAGATTAAGTTAATAGGGTAGAGCTGTATAGCCCAGCCCAGTGGAACATCTAGCACAGTCTTTGGCATATAATTATAATGCATTAATGTTGCTTTAGTCACATGTACTTTACTATTTTATATCTTTTTAATTGTACATATTTATGTGATTTTAATACATATATTCAATGTGTGAATCCAATCATGTTCTTTAGCATTTCTATCTCATTGAAAATTATTTTAAAAAGTTTAATTAATAGTTATTAATAATTTTTTGCATTTATGGAGCACATTGTGACACTTCAGTAAATATATACAATATGTAATGATCATGATAGCATATTGTATATTTTCTGAGCAAACAGAGGAGAGGAACTCAAAGGTTGCAATCATAGAATAACAATAAGAAGAAAAGGTTAGCTACCCATATTTTATTATTATTTTATATCTTGACAGTACACATTATTATTTTATATCTTGACAGTAGTGAAACAGGGGCAAATTAACACTGCAAATGGCTAATACTTTATTTTAATGGCTAGAGGATTATGTGTTTCTTTTATATATTAGATAAAAATTTTAAATAAGTATTTAAAATCAATCACTTGAAAATTAAATCCAATTAAGTACATTAAAAATTATACTATATATAATGATCTGACTTGATTATGAATGCTATGTTTCAGTTATAGTTATGCAATACCATTTACATTCATGTCATGTGTTACTCCAATCAAACCTTACATAATCACAATAAAGTTACTTTAAAATGCAATAACATATAGAATATTTGTGATAACCGTATATCCTTAAATATTGTCTGCAACTTAAATATGTCTCCAATGAAAGCTCATAACTAATAGTAAGAATATTTGCCAAGGTAATAATAAGCACTTGAACTTCATGATGGTTTTATATTGTGTCTGTATAATGTGATACAAAGTAACACAAAAGATAATTGTGCCAATTTATTTAATGTATACTTTACACCAGGTTAGGTGGTCAGAACATTTCTTGTATTTTGTCTCTGTATCTCCCAAGAGCATCGTGAGTTTCATGTTATTATTACTACCTTATACATATGAGCACTTTTTTTGAAATTAAGTGAGTTAGGGGCTAGTGCTAAGTGGAATTAGTCAAATACAGTTAGAAAAACATTGTATAATCTAACTTATATGAGGAATCTAAAAAAAATACACAGAAACACAGTGTAACAGTTGTTATCAGGTTAGGCGAGAGTTAAAAATGGAACATGTAAGTCAAATAGTACAAAATGTAGAGATTTGGTTCAAGGGTACAAAGTTTGTCTTGAGAGATGAATAAATTATAGAGATCTAATACACAATCTAATGGCTATATTAATGATATTGTGTTGTATCCTCAAAATCTGCTGAGAGTAGATCTTAAGTGTTCTCACTTAATGTAACAGAGCATAGGGTATTGACATCATAGATCCCTCATGGTTATCTGAAGTCACAGGGAGGTCACACAGAGAATCTGAAATGCCGTTAAGAATCATTCACATCACCAACAGAAAATAGCAGAAGGGGGACTCGTATGCATGCCTTTTGTATTTCATATGTACTCAATAAAGACAGGGTCCAATTCTTGTTACATTTCTTCCTTTATATAAAATATGCTTAAGTAATTGGATGCTCCCATTTTAAGCAATTGGAGACTTTACTCATATTGAAATTCAATCATGCCTTTTCAAATGTAAATTTCTATTCCTCAAGTATTTCAGGATAAATGTGTAAGGTTTATTCTTCAAATTTTATAAAGAGGACCCAGCTCTTGCAACTGTTTAACATATAATGCCTGGTTTACAAGCATTTCAGATTATGAGAAAATTATATTTACCACAATGTTGTGATTTTCCATTGAAAGCAAGCACCTTATTCTAAAATTGAATCATGATAGATCTAAATACTATAAAAGATATCTTACATAGTATGTTGAGAGCTTATAAGACATAATAGAGAAATACATACTTAGAGAGTCATTTTTGTGCTCAGTGGATTTGGTGACCTCTTACTAATCTTCATTTATCTCCTATACATGAGCACACATTAGCCAAAGCCTCCTTCAAGGACAGCACATTTGCCTCATGGACTCTATGAACTATTCTTATTATATCATCCTAATTAAATTAAGATTTATTAATAGTTGGAGAAGAATGCCAAGCTATTTTTTAAAATTATTTCCATTTTTTATTATTTCCTTATTTTTATAATTTTTATTTCATATTGAGTGTTATATAATTATGGAAATGGAAAGCATTTGGTTCTGTGGTTAAGACACTCACACACTGGAGGGCCTTGCTGTGGCCCAGTGGGCAAATCTGCTGCCTGCAGTGCCTCTATTCCATATGGGCTGCTCCACTTCTGATCCAGCTCTCTGCTATGGCTTGGGAAAGCAGTAGAAGATGGCCCAAGTGTTTGGCCCCTGAACGACATGTGGGAGACCTGGGAAAAGCTTCTGGCTCCTGGCTTCAGATCGGTGCAGCTCTGGCCAGTTGGGGAGTGAACCAACAGATGGAAGACCTCTCTCTGCCTCTGCCTCTCTATGACCCTGCCTTATAAATAACTAAATCACGAAGACTAAAAAAAAAAAAATACAGCAGAGAGGAGGATGTGGAAGAACATCAGGATTGTCAGCATCACTACCAGTATCCCAAGAACTAACTCCATGGAGTACCTGCCATGAAATCAGCATGACTCCAAGTTCTGGATCATAACATCTAATCATTATTATTCTTTACACACACACACACACACACACACACATATATATATATATATATATATATATATATATATAAGCTTTTATTTAGAGAATATAAATTTCCAAAGTACAGCTTATGGATTACAATGGCTCCCCCCCCAACTTCCCTCCCACCCGCAACCCTCCCCTTTTCCGCTCCCTCTCCCCTTCCATACACATCAAGATTCATTTTCAATTCTCTTTATATACAGAAGATCAGTTTAGTACATATTAAGTAAACATTTCAACAGTTTGCCCTCACATAGGAACACAAAGTGAAAAATACTGTCGGAGTACTAGTTATAGTATTAATTCACAATGTGCAGCACATTAAGGACAGAGATCCTACATGATTTTTTTTTTAAAAAATTGATTAATTATCTATGCAATTTCCAAATTAACACCGAGTTTTTTAATCATTGTCAATTATCTTTATATACAGAAGATCAATTCAGTATATACTAAGTAAAGATTTCATCAGTTTGCATCCACACAGAAAAACAAAGTGTAAAAATACTGTTTCAGTACTAGTTATAGCATTACTTCACATTGGACAACACATTAAGGACAGATCCCACATGAGACGTAAGTACACAGTGACTCCTGATGTTGATTTAACAATTTGACACTCTTGTTTATGGCGTCAGTAATCTCCCTAGGCTCTAGTCATGAGTTGTCGAGACTATGGAAGCCTTTAGGGTTCGCCGACTTCGATCTTATTCCGACAGGGTCATAATCAAAGTGGAAGTTCTCTCCTCCCTTCAGAGAAAGGTACCTCCTTCTTTGATGGCCCCATTCTTTCCACTGGGATCTCACTCACAGAGATCTTTCATTTAGGTCTTTTTTTTTTTTTCTCCAAAGTGTCTTGGCTTTCCATGCCTAAAATATTCTCATGTTCTCTTGAGCGAGATCTGAATGCCTTCAGGGCTGATTCTGAGGCCAGAGTGCTATTTAGGACATCTGCCCTTCTATGAGTCTGCTATGTCTCCCGCTTCCCATGTTGGATCATTCTCTCCCTTTTTCATTCTATCAGTTAGTATTAGCAGACACTAGTCTTGTTTGTGTGATCCCTTTGACTCTTAGACCTCTCAGTGTGATCAATTGTGAACTGAAATTGATCACTTGGACTAGTGAGATGGCCTTGGTACATGCCTCCTTGATGGGATTGTGTTGGAATCCCCTCATTATTATTCTATTTATTTTTCACTTGACTAAATAGAGTGATTAAATGAGAAGTCCAACATCACACAAATGGTAAGTTGTAAAACCAAGATTTGAAAACACATTTCCCAGTGGATCTTCTGGTGCCTCTGCTTCCCACAGTCTTACCAAAGCTGGTTATCATCAAACTAGTTCCTGTCTGTCTGACAGGGACCATCGTTTAGACTCCTGTGTTTGCCATCGAGAAAATGGAACATTCCTGATACTCCCTGGCCCTATGCATTGCTCCCCTGTGAATTGTACATATCTCTCCACTGTCCCTCTGAAAGAATTGATTCAATAGTGTTCTTAAAAAAAAAAAGATTGCTTAGTTGAAAGGGAGGGTGGGAAGGGAGAGAGAGAGAGAAAGAGAAAGAGAGAGAGAGAGAGGGAGAGAGATTGATTTTCTATCTGCTGATTCACTTCTCAGATGATCACAGCAGCCTGGTCTGGGCCAGGCCAAAACTAGGAGCCAGGAACTCCATCCAGGGTCTTTATATGAGATTCCATTTGGGTGGCGGGGGCCCATGACACTTGGGATATCATCTGCTGCCTTCCCAGGTACATTAGCAGGGAGCTGGGTCAGAAGTTGAGCAGCCAGAAGTTGAACTGGCTCTCTGATAAAGGATGCTGGCATCTCAAGTGGTGGCTCAATCTTGCTGAGCCACAACTGCTGTACCAAGGGAATTCTTCGAACCTCTGAGATAATTTTTTAATTTATTATTTATTTATTTTTGACAGGCAGAGTGGACAGTGAGAAAGAGAGAGAGAGAGAGAGAGAAAGGTCTTCCTTTACCGTTGGTTCACCCTCCAATGGCCATTATGGCCGGAGTGCTGTGCCAATCCAAAGCCAGGAGCCAGGTGCTTCTCCTGGTCTCCCATGCGGGTGCAGGCTCCAAGCACTTGGGCCATCCTCCACTGCACTCCTGGGCCACAGCAGAGAGTTGGACTGGAAGAGGGACAACCGGGACAGAATCCAACGCCCTGACTGGGACTAGAACCCAGTGTGCCGGTGCCGCAGGCAGAAGATTAGCCTAGTGAGCTGCGGCACCAGCCTGAACCTCTGAGATATTAACACTTACTCTAGCTGTGGTTTTTAGAGAATATTTTTCCAGTTTGTGGATTGTTTCCCAGATTTCAAATTTTTTCCTATTTTTGTTTTGAACACAGAATGATTCATGCATTTCCATTGTGTTTCTGGCTTTTTTTGATAGAAAATCAGTCCCTATCCAAAGCTTATTAAAATATTTATTCTTGGGGTCCTATTTTTACATATAATCTGTGTTTATCTGGAATATTCCTGTTTAATAAAACATAAACAAAAGTAATCAGTTTTTTCATCTGTTGTGTGGCTAGACATAAAAGTACTCATATTATAAGATTACACTGATATTAAAAATCCAGAAGAGGTAAATGTATGAAGATAGAGTTTAGGGGTTGCCAAGGAAAAGGAGGAGAAGAGAAATGAGGAGAAATTGCTTGATGAATGCATTGTTGGTACAAATGTTCTTTTTTTTAATAAAAGTTTTATTTATGTATTTGAAAGCATAATTACAGAGAGAGAAAAAGAATGAGAGAGAGTAGAGAGAGAGAGAGAGAGTTCTTCATTATGCTGGTTCACTCCACACATGGCTGAAATGACTGGAACTGGGCCAGACCAAAGCCAGGCGCCAGGAGCTTCTTCTTGGACTTTCACATGGATGGCAGGAGCCCAGGGGACTTATTTCTCAGGTACATTAGCAAAGAAGTAGATCAGAAGTGGAGCAGCCTGGAATAGAGCCTGTACTCACTTGGGATGGAACCTGCACACATGTGGGATTCTGGTGCTGTAGGCCATGGTGTAACCCACTACACCACAATGCACCCCTGGGTATAAATGTTCTGGAATTAGATAGTGGTAATGGTTGCATAGGACTGAGATGTACTTATTGTCACTGAACCATATGACTTTTTAAAAAAGACATGAAAACATTATTTTTTTCAGAAATAAATATCAGGATATAAATTTGGAGGAGATGGAGAAATAATAAACTATCAGACAGATAGAAGCTAAGAGAGTAGATGGGCAGCTTAGGGGCAGGAACTGGCATGACTGGCATGAGCTAGGGCTGGCACTGCTGAGGTCAGCTGAGTTGCTGCAAGGAGTTTAGCTCTGGGGCTACTGGAGCAGGTATGTCTGACACTAGAGTTGCCACTGGGACAGGTTATGGTGTTGGGTCCAGATCTCTCTCTCTCTGGAGCAGAACTGGGGCAGAACCTTGGTGAGGTATTCCTGCTCTTTCTGGGTATTGTATACAACGGAGATGGAGCTGTTGATGACGGAGTTTGCTGGAGCTCTGGAACTACTGTGGGCAATGTGAATTGTGGTGCAGGTAATGCCTTTTTAAATTTCTCTCTAGAACTAACCCTTGAGCTTGTTCTGGTAATGGATCTTCAGTGGCCACAGTTTCTTAAGATGGTTTTCACATTAGGCTAGAGGTGATTCTAGAGCTGCAAGAGAAGACAAGATTTCCAACATGATTAACTTTCTGTTGCCTTCTACCATCAAACCCCCTCCCACAGTCTCTTCCTGGAGTCTCATTTACAAACTCATCTCCTCCCCTGCAAGGAGATGTTCCTCAGTCCACTGCATGAGTTCTTCTTATAGCTCCTCATACAAAACCCTCTTCTGCTAGCTCTGCTCTCTGTGGCCCTGCCCCATTCCCACCTGTCATTCTCACATGTAACCAGTTCTCCTCACTCTTGGACTCTGCCTCAGTGGTGTCTAAGTGCTTCAGCTGGCCCAGGAGGATGGGCATGGTGCTTGTGGTCTGAGTCAGCCTACAGAGGTGCCAGCGTCTCCAGCTCCTTAAGATGGAGATTCTAAAGGCTTTGTGTGCTGCGGCTGACAGGAGCCCAGGATGGAAGAGAAGGTGGTAGGGGAGGAAGGTGGGTAGCACAGTCAGGGGCCTCAATGGTCATCACTGCAGGGGGTAGATTCCAGCATCTTCCTCCTCCTGTCCCGTGTCCATGCTAAGTCTGGTGGAGAGAAGCCTGGTTACTGAGGAAGATCTGTCAAAAGTCTCCACGGGAAGGAGACTTAAGCCAGGAGCACGACCTTGTCTCTCTTGTTTGCAGAAACCTGTCACACCCTCTGTATCCCTAACTGTCTCCCCTAGGGAATGCCTACTCTCTGAGGGAGGAGTTGGTCCCTTATGGTGTTCTTTGCCTTCACTGCATTATGATAAGGCCTCTAGTGGATAAATGAGGCAACAAAGGGAGTCTGTCTTCTTCCCTAGACTCCTCAGAGCCCTTGTGAGTCCATAGGTGTAGCTTGGACACCTGCAGGGTTCCTAATTATCTGTAAGTAACATGTGGGTCTCCTCTTCTCCCAGTTAAAGAAGAGGAAGAAGGTCAGCTGGACCCTGGAGCTCTTGCCAAGCCTCCTGAACACCTGCTAAATATCACTCTAGGGTTTCCAGTCCTACTTTTGAGCAGGGCATCCTCCACAACTTCTATTTTGAGTCCCATGATGGGTAATAGTGGAGGTATATATAATGCTTAATGGGAAGTGAAGAGAATGGATTATTTCAGGGCAGACTGTGTCTTTCAGTCTCCCCTACATGCCTGCTGTGGCCCTGACTGTCCCCATCTCTCTTTCTTGTTTACTCCTGCAGGAAAGCACTCAGACCTCGGCCCTCTTGCAGGAATCACAGATGTTTAGGGCCCAGGATTCTGAAAGTCCCTCCGCAATCACTGACTCCCACACTTCACACACAACTGGGTTGAGACAGAAGACCCTTCATTGACTCAGGGACCACTTACTGTTCAGTTGATTCCAAGTCCACTTCCCTCATCAGAATAATGCAGGATGCACCCACAATGGGAAGAGAAGGAGGGCAAATCTGCCGTTCTGTGGACACCTCCTGCTCCTACAGGACTGATTCTCAACCAGAAAGACAGCTCAGGAGGAAAACTAGAATGAAAACTTTTAAAGACATTTGCACATTGGGGCCGGTGCTGTGGCATAGCAGGTAGGGCCACTGCCTGCAGTACCAGCATTCATATGTGTGTCAGTTTGAGTCCCAGATGCTCCACTTCTGATCCAGCTCTCTGCTATGGCCTGGGAAAGCAGTAGAAGATGGCCCAAGTCCTTGGACCCCTGTACCCCTGTGAGAGACCTGGAATAAGTTCCTGGCTCCTGGCTTTGGATCGGTGTAGCTCTGACCATTGCGGCCAATTGGGGAGTGAACCAGCGGATGGAAGATCTCTATCCTTCTCTCTCTTTCTTTCTGCCTCTCCTTCTCTTTGTGTAACTCTGCCTTTTAAATAAATAAACAAATCTTTAAAAAAAGACATTTTCACATCATATGCTGATGACTACTACCTACATTAAATTTTAATGGACATATGTGATTTATATCTTTATTTTGGTAGCTTCTTACCATATACTGATTCCCTTTTTATAGTCCAAGAATCTTTCAGTCTTTTACTTGATTAAGAATGATGTTGGTCCTATCACCATCTGTTCTGTAAGCATATGATTCATTCTGCAAATGGAGAAATTGAATTCAGAGCAAAGAAGCAGGAAAGAGCAAGACAGAAGGGGGAACACAAGGCCAGCTTAGTGGTTAGGAAGGAGCTGGTCGAGTGGATGAGAGAGATGACAGTCCTCTCTTCAATGCAGAACAGGGAACATTGACCATGATAAACCCTGCTAATCAATGAGACATTATTTTATATTTTTTTAAGATTTATTTATTTATTTGAAATAGTTATGGAGAGGCAGAGGCAGAGAGGGAGAGAGCAAAAGTCTTCCATCTGCTGGCTCACTTCCCAGATGGCTGTAAGAGCCAGAGCTGGACTGACTTGAAGCCAGGAGCCAGAAGCTTCTTCCTGGTCTCCCACGTGGGTGCAGGGGTCCAAGGACTTGGGCCACCTTTCACTGCTTTCCCAGGCCATAACAGAAAGCTGGGTCAGAAGAGGAATAGCTGGGACACAAACGCATGCCCATATGGGATGCTGGCACTGCAGGCTGTGGCTTTACCCACTATGCCACAGCACCAGCCCTGAGACATTATGTTAATGTTATTGAAGAATTGGTGGGCTAACTGCAGTGACTTTTCTCATAGACATATATAGTTTACTGAGATTATTTGCTGATTAGATCTTGTGAAATATAAGGGTTGTTTGTTTTAGTGATCCCGACTTCTTGATTTGTTTCAGTGACCTCCTGCTAAAATATTCTAGGAACATATTGGTCATTGAACAAATTGTCTTTATAACTCTCTGCAGTGAAGAACATACTCATCCATACCATGGGAAAATGTGAGATATTAAAAAGAAACTACCCTGGGATTTTGGTTTTGATTTGCTGATATAAGGGAGATTCTAAGGAAGTGAGGAATCTCTTTCAAATGGACAGTATCAGAAAGCAGGGGCAATTATAAAGAAAGGGTGAGCGTTTGGCTTATAAGCTAAGACACTGGTTAAGATACCTTCATCATGCACTTGAGTGCCTCCGTTCCATTCCCAGCTCTGAATTTTGATTCTAGCTTCCTGATAATGCACACTATGAGGGTCGGGGATTTGGTTCAAATAGCTGGATCTCTGCCATCCACAGAGAAGTCCTGAGCTGACATCCTGGCTCCCAGTTTTTCCCTTTCTCACCACACACACTCCACTGGCTCTGAATGTTATTGGCATTTGGGGAATAAACCAGTAGATAGATCTCTGTCTATTTAATAATCTCACTCTTTTTGTCTTTATATTCTTGTCTGATTCTCAATTAAATCAAAGTATAAAGAGAACATGGGTAAGTTAGAGTGTAGATGATGAATTTTTATAAATTTATTTCCTGAATAATATGACATTTGGTGTGAGAGATGTATATTAATAGCGAATCAAGTTTATTTGAACTATATTCTTACTTGAAAATAAAAATGATGCTAATTTGAGTGGACCAGGCCACAGAACATCTTTTTTTGATGTATTTAATTAATTGAGACATAATTTAATACAAATTATTTAATAACAATTTTTACTCACCTATGTGTACTGAAATATCTTGTAAATTAGTAAGTGAAAATATATTTTAGCCAGTATTTAGTCAATAGGTTTTTAAATTTTGCTTTGAGGTACACTAATTACGGATTACTGTATTGTGTCCAATTCCAAAAAAATTTTTTTAGAAGTTCCCATTTTTGGGCCGGCGCCGTGGCTCAACAGGCTAATCCTCCACCTTGCGGTGCCGGCACACCGGGTTCTAGTCCTGGTCGGGGCACCGGATTCTGTCCCGGTTGCCCCTCTTCCAGGCCAGCCCTCTGCTGTGGCCCAGGAGTGCAGTGGAGGATGGCCCAAGTGCTTGGGCCCTGCACCCCATGGGAGACCAGGATAAGCACCTAGCACCTGGCTCCTGCCATCGGATGAGCGCGGTGCGCCGGCTGCAGCGCGCTGTCCGTGGCAGCCATTGGAGGGTGAACCAACGGCAAAGGAAGACCTTTCTCTCTGTCTCTCTCTCTCACTGTCCACTCTGCCTGTCAAAAAAAAAAAAAAAAAAGAAGTTCCCATTTTTATGGACATATAAAAAACAAAATCTTAAATTGTGATAACAAGACCATTCACTAAGTATTGGTTTACAATACTTGCTTAAATTGTGATTTTTCTTATTGTCTTTCCTTTTATAGAACTAAGAATTCAATTTGATTTGCCATGCACTTAAGATAAACTTTTGAAAGTACATTTTTCCATGTGAAGTATTTGAATTGCATAGCTCTGATACTAAAGCATAATATTCTTGACCATGTAATTGGGATTATTATTATGAGTCATATGCATGTGGGGTTAATTGAAAATTGCAACATGTAATCCTATCAGTTTGAAGGTGGATAAAAGGGAAGATTGGCAGTTAGCAGACAAGCCATTTTCTATTTCCCATTTACCTAACAGTTCCAAATACTGTTGCAAGAAAAAAGGGGAGATATTACCAATGAAAATGTTGAAGTCTGCATTGAAAAAAATGCCATACAGTAATAACTTTAAATTATTGCAATCTCCTTCACTCCTCAAGGTATTATAAATCATAATGCCAATGAAACCCGAGGCTTCTTTATCCTCTCACCATAAATAATAATGGATTCCAGAGTAGGCGAATAGATATTTGTAAGACTATTTAAGTGCTTTGACTTAGAGTAGTCAATGAGCTCATAAAAGCACAGAAGACAAGTGAAAGTAAACAGCATGGAACGGATATAATAATTTAGTGCTGGGTTTTTCTTTAAATGCTTGAAGGATATACACAGTTTATGAGCTAGTAATAAACTCCATCTTTTTTTTTTTCCAATGAAACATCTTTGACAAGAAACCAAGCATAGTTTCCTGGTGATTGAGCAAGGAATGAACTGCAATTGAGCTTTTAAAAACTCTCTTTGGAATGCATTAGTGTGTATAATTATTGAGAATCTTGAATGCATCCTTGCTCAAATTCTTTTTTAAAAATATTTATATATTTATTTGAAAGGCAGGGCTAAGAGAGGCAGAGGCAGAGGCAGAGAGAGAGAGAGAGAGAGCCGGAGTACAGCAATACAAAGCCAGGAGTCAGGAGCTTCCTATGTGGGTGCAGGGGCCCAAGGACTTGAGCTATCTTCTACGGCCTTTCCAGGGCGTAGCAGAGAGCTGGATTGGAAGTTTGGCAGCCGGGACTTGAACCTGCACCCATATGGGATGCAGGAACTGAAGGCAGAGGCTTTACCTACTAGGCCACAGTGCTAGCCCCTCAAATTCTTTTCAAGAATTTACAAGCGCTTTTTTGGAATCCATGACAAATAGGACATGGATCCAGACATACTGATGTTGGCTCCATGGTCTATTTTTCAGCATCAATTTGGCAAAATGTAATAGGATAAATCCGATAAAGATCTTGTCCTCTCAGGAGCTACAGTACCTTACAACTGTGTGCTATTGCCTAAATAGGATCTGGCTCCTGAACTCATGCGACCCTTAAACCCCAGTCTTAAGTTAGTGACACCAATAAAGGTGCAATGTTATTCTGATAATGGTGCTGAGGAATTGGACCCTGGAGGGGAGTTTTTGCATCACATAAGGTATGCCCTCAGAAGGTAGTTCTCACAAGAGGGTCAGTTATAAAAGCTTAAGTTGAGTCAGTCATTCTTTCTCTGCTTCCTGGATCACCATGAAATCTTTCCACTGCTGGAACTCCACCATTGATAATCACCAACTTCATCAGATTCCAAACCAACAAGGCACTGTCTGATCTTAGACAGTGAACATCAAAAACTGTGAGTCAAAACAAACCTCCTTCCTTTGTAAGTAGCTTGTTTAATTTTGTTGCAATAATGAAAAGTTGACTAGTGTATTGTAGATTGAGTTATTCTTTACCATTATATATAACTTTATTTCAGAAAACATGCTTGTCATTGAAGCAAGGAACTGTAAGAGCATTGATGCCTATATGCCACATGGCAGGAGAAAAGGGATATGGTACACATTTATGGGGAAAATGTTGTATTAGTAGTCTTTATACATCTCAAATCAAGATTATGGTCACTTCAGAAGATTAATTTACAGATAGGGATATATAATGGAAACTCATAAATACACTAGTCTGAGTAGTTAAAACGATGTTTGTTTTTATAGGCATGAGTATGACTGTATGAAATTAGTAATTCTTACCACAGGAAAAAAAAAAAAACAGCAGGGGGCCATTGCTGTGGTGCAGCAGGTTAAATCCCCAGCCTGCAGAGCCAGCATACCATACGGATGCTGGTTTGAGTCCTGGCTGCTCCACTTCTGATAGAGCTCCCTGCTAATGCACCTGGGAAAGCAGCAGAGGATGGCCCAAGTCCTTGGTCCCTTGCAACCATCTGAAAAACCTAGAAGAAGCTCCTGACTATGAATCCTGGCTTTAGATCGGCTCAGCTCTGGCTGTTGTGGCCAATTGGAGAGTTAATCAGTGGATAGAAACCCTCTCTTTCTTTCTCTGTCTCTGCCTTTCTCTGTCTTTCAAATAAATAAAATAAATCTTAAAAAAGAACCAATAATAAAATTTTTAGACTCCTATGCCACTCTGACTTCTAGTGATGTTGAGGTGTTACTATCATACATAATCACTCACATATCATGTCCAATGAAAGGGTCATCATCTCTTATAAAAATTACTCAGAAAATATCCAAACTCCAAAGGGTATTGGGTAAGAATATGGAAAACACATTCCTTGTGCATGATTAATGAACAACAATTTTAATGTAAGAATAAAAAGTGAAGAGAGACAGAAAAGCATAGCAAACCAAAAATCAGTTAGATGATATTACTAGTTAAGATTCCTTCGTGGTTTTCTCAAGTTCCTAGTCATATGACTAATGCGAAATTTTGTTGAGGTACTTATTTACACAAAGCATTATCTTAGGAGCTTTGTATTCATTTCCTCATTTTATAACAAATCATTACTAATTTATTACATTAAAATAACTCAAATTTATTCTCTTATAATTCTTTAGGAATAAACCCAAAATGGCTCACATTGGACAAGAAGCCGTCAGTTGGGATGTATTCTTGCTGGAGATTCCAGGAGATTTCTTTCTTTTTCAAGTGTTCAGGGGCACCCTCATTCTTCAGCTGTTTCATTGACCCATCTTCTTCTCTGACAAACTCGACCTCCTCTTTCTTCCACTTTGGAGATTCTGAATTTATTCACATATGCAAAGTCTCTTTTTTCATGAATATCAACATATTCATGAGATTAGGAATAAACACTTGGGGGACAATTATTCTGCCTCTTCAAGATTATAACACTACTTGTTTTGGACACAAGATGTCATGACTATTGTACATGAAATGAAAGGATGCTGGACCCAAGTTATGACTCTCTGATATCATTGTGACATATTCTATACGTGACTGATTCTGTCTGAGCAGCATTTCCCTAAACTGCACAAGCCAGAGTCCAACATGCCTCCCTTGATACTTCCCAGATGCATCATAAAAGTGAAGTGATAGAACCTAGGAAAATGTATTCCACAAAGCATTCATAATTTACCAAAGAAAAGGTTTGACTCCTCAACCTATTAAATACCGTTGAGAAAAAGATGTCAGAAGTAATACATTCACTGGATTTCTTTCCTCACATGTGAGCAAGTGATCTCTTGGCAGCCATGGAGATCAATAAAACAGTGGAAGGAAGGAGAACCCTCTGTGGAACAGCACTTACATCATTGAGTGCTGGGCTAGTGGCTTTTGAGGTTGAAATTGTTTATGTGTACTATGGAACCAGTCTGAGAACAGCCATTCTATTCTGCTGACTGGGAAACTTGAACGCAACAGGTGGTGCTACTTGATGTAGTCATTGCAATAGGCTATGAGATTCTGTTTTTCGGCTCTGCGAAGAGATTGGCCTACTCCCAGAAACTTGATTGAGAACTATAACAATATGTGGCCAGCGCCGTGGCTCAATAGGCTAATCCTCCACCTGTAGCACCGGCATACCAGGTTCTAGTCCTGGTTGGGGTGCCAGATTCTGTCTCGGTTGCCCCTCTTCCAGGCCAGCTCTCTGCTGTGGCCCGGGAGTGCAGTGAAAGATGGCCCAAGTGCCTGGGCCCTGCACCCCATGGGAGACCAGAAGAAGCACCTGGCTCCTGGCTTCGGATCAGTGTGGTGCACCGGCCACAGTGCACGGGCTGCGGTGGTCATTGGAGGGTGAACCAACGACAAAGGAAGACCTTTTTCTCTGTCTCACTGTCCACTCTGCCTGTCAAAAAAATTAATTAAAAAAGCAGAAAACTATAACAATATGTTCTGACTGGAGCAAAGACTCTCAGGAGCACTCAGAGTCACACAAATTGATGTGAAAGTTTAAAGAAAAAGATCTATATCACATATGACATTTTTTTACTTTCACTATGATCACTCCTTTATCTTCAAAGTAAACTATGCCATATGTAGTATTCATTTCTTTTTTAAAAAGATTTATTTATTTATTTGAAAGTCAGAGTGACAAAGAGAAGGAGAGTCAGAGAGAGACATAGAGTGAGAGAGAGTGAGAGAGGTCTTCCATCCGCTGGTTCACTCCCCAATTGGCTGCATGGTTGCCACTGTGCCGATTCGAAGCCAGGAGTCAGTAGCTAGAAGCTTCTTCTGGGTCTCCCATGTGGATGCAGGGGTACAAGGACTTGGACCATCTTCTACTGCTTTTCCAGGATACAGCAGAGATGGATCAGAAGTGGAGGAGCCGGGACTCGAACCGGCATCGATATGGGATGCCAGCTCTGCAGGTGGCGGCTTTACCCGCTAAGCCACAGTGCCGGCCTAAGTATTCATTTCTGACTTGTAAATCAGTACAAAAATGAGTTGATACCACAGTACAAAATGTGCTAGGGCATGAAAGTGTGCTGATATGGGAAAGTGAATTACTGCACTTAACAGCCCTTTAAAGAATCTTCTCCTCTCTCTCTCTCTCTCTTTTTTTTTTCTTCTCATTGCTCTTATTTTTAGTTGCATCCATTGCTTTTGAGTACATTATCTGAAGTGGTGTTTTTTTTTGCAAGTTTCTATTTATGTTTGTGATTCATAAACATGTTTAAATTCATACCCTACATCTCCAGTTTTATGTATAGAGTTCAAGACCTTTTGCTACTGTTGCCATAGATATATGGTCTTTAATTATGTGAGATTTTATATTTATTTTCTCTATAATACACTCCTGTCTGCAAGATTTTTGAGTTAATTTGCCAAAGAAACACATATTTTACAAGAGTGGAGTAAGGGGTAGGAGAGGAAAAAGGACAAGGAGAATACAAAGGATAAGGAAGAAAGGAAGGGGACTGGGACATGGACAGGAGAATGCACTTCAGTGCTCTGTGGTTTTCTGCTGTAGGATATGTAACATATATTTGTTGTTTCTATTTTTAACTTATAAAGACAGTCATTTGATTCTCATGTATGCCAGAATATACTTACTATATGTATATATATATATGTAAAATATGAATTCCACATCATTGAATGTACTCATCTTCAAATTTACTAAAAAAAGGAAACTATGCAACAAATTGTTTTGTAGTCCTGTTTTAATTTTTTATAAATTTATCTTATTCCATTATTTGAACATCAGAGAGAAGACACACACACACACATATACACATATACTGATCTTCCATCCACAGGTTCACTTTCCAAATGTCCTCAGAACCAGAGCTGAGCCAGGCTGAAACCAGGATCCAGGAACTCCAACTGGAACTTCCATTTGGGTATCAGAGATGTAAATTACATGAGCCATATTGTGCTACCTCGCAGTGTGTGCATTGGTAAGAAACTGGAATCTAGATACTCTGAAATGGGATGCAGGCATACCAAGCAGCATTTTATTTTATTTATTTATTTTTTTGACAGGCAGAGAGGACAGTGAGACAGAGAGACAGAGAGAGAGAGGTCTTCCTTTGCCATTGGTTCACCCTCCAATGGCCGCTGCAGCCAGTGCACTGTGGCCGGTGCACCACACTGATCCGAAAGCAGGAGCCAGGTGCTTCTTCTGGTCTCCCATGGGGTGCAGGGCCCAAGCATTTGGGCCATCCTCCACTGCACTCCCAGGCCACAGCAGAGAGCTGGCCTGGAAGAGGAGCAACCGGGACAGAATCCAGCGCCCCAACCAGGACTAGAACCCGTTATGCCGGTGCCGCAGGCGGAGGATTAGCCTATTGAGCCTTGGGGCTGGCTTCCAAGCGGCATTTTAACTGTTACACCAAATACAGGTCCCATAGAACTGATTTTTAAAGCAATACATACTGAACTCTCCCCCCTCCCCCCAAAAACCATATTCTCTTTTCATATTCATATACTATGCAATGTTGGACCAGTGATTTGCTTTTCCTGTCTGTCATTTCTCATCTGTTCTGTGGAATAGTTGGCTTTTGTGAGGGTTCAATGAGGTTATCACAAGTGGTCAATTAATAATGGATTAAAACAGAGGAAGGAAACATGAAAATGTTCACAATCATGCATTGCACCTACAACTCACTGCTTTCTTCCTAGTCCTTTTGAATTGAACAGTTATAAGTGAAATGGAGCCTGAACACTGGCTGATATTCAGGAAAAAAAAAAAGACCAATTAACAAAATCTTTATTGACGGTTTCAAGATACTTGGCCTCTATTCTGAGCTCCACAACTAACATCTGGGCCTCTTTTTTCCTCATTTTCAGACGCAGTTAGGGACTACAATTACTACATGATGACTGAGTTATTCAAATTTAAAGTCCTCTCTTTTTAAAATACATCAATTAGGAAGTACATTTTCTATACAATCTACATGTTTAAAGCAATTTAAAATTCTTCCAGGCAAAATTCGTATTACTACTTTGATTGAGTACCTCCAGAAACAGAGAGCATACTACCTTCAAAAAAGAGATTGATTTTTCTTGTCTCAATGGTAGCACATTATTTTGTTTTGAATGGGCACCTGCCTACCTTTGGCAGGCCCATGGTTCTGGTGATATGTATATTGTAAGAACATTTTCTGGGGAACTTATTGTGCTATGTCTTTTCCTTGGCACTTTATAGACTTCTGAAGGAAACAAGAATTTGTTCAAAATGATTTTAAGTCCTAATCATTGCAAGAGATAGAACCTTAACTAATCACTTAATTACTTTACTGTTGCAACTGGATTTTTATCCATTTCATTTACATGCACAACTGGTTTAATAGCTTTACTGAATAGGTTGTTTGAACTAATTGACTGGAGAATCAAATAATCAGACCAATGCTGCATAGAGATGTGGAGTAAATATCTCCTCTTATAGATTTTAACTGGTCATTAGCCTGTTTATGAAAGTCTTAACTAATTCCCACTCACCTTT
Source organism: Sylvilagus floridanus (assembly GCA_949820135.1). Lineage (NCBI taxonomy): Eukaryota > Metazoa > Chordata > Mammalia > Lagomorpha > Leporidae > Sylvilagus > Sylvilagus floridanus. Next base: position 23,482,301 of record OX463246.1, on the reverse strand, counting down.
TCGCCCTGGACTGTTCCTTTTGAGTCATTCTCTTGAGAGGAAAAACTTACTTTAGCAAATGAGATCATTGAGTTGCTCAGTAACATAATTTATCCTCCAATAGTTGCCTGTTTATTTACTAGACCTTGATTTGAACATTTTGCTCTTACTGTTATTGATAAATTCATAATTTATTCCTAGAAACCGTAACTTCCATTTTAAGGAATTAGCAATTTTCATTTGTTTTGTGAGAAGTGTTAAGTGTTACAATGATTTCAGCAATATGTTTTTTATTTTTTATTTTGTGACAATTGTGATTTCCTAGGGAGTTGTAAGAAACAATGCAGAAAGTTCTTTTATAGTGTTTACTAGCTTTTTCCCAATGGTAACCAACTGTATAACTATAGTGCAAAATTACTGGAGTAAATACAATCCATTTACTTTACTCAAGTTTCATCACTGTTAAATGTACTCATATATGTGGGGTGGTGTACTTAGTTCTATGTATCATCTGTCATTTACAATTATGTGACCATTATCACAATCAAGAAGGAGAAACAGAAACACCCTGCTTGAAATCCCCGTAGGCATTTATGTGCTGCAATTCTTGTCCCGACACTCCTGGTCCTTTTCCTCCTGCTTCATGCACAAAGCGGCCACTGGAGAAAGGACAAATGACACTGGAACAATTGAACAATCATTCTTTAAAACTTAATCCTTACCTTATAATAAATATAAAGATTAATTTTACAATAGCCTCCATGCCACCTACTCCATGGTTTTACTTTAAATAGTTGCATTTACTCACCATCCAGCACAGTGTCAAAAAACTAAAAGGAAACTTTCAGAAATAAACAATTTGCAAGTGTTAAATTGTTTACTCTCTTGAGTAGTGTGATGAAATCTTGCACCATCTTGCCCTATCCCAAGCAGGACATATCTGATACTTTGGTCCAGTGTAGCCACTTGCGGGTAGCCATCTCAGTTATCAGATCAACTGACAGGGTATCAAAGAGCTTATGTTCACATGACTCTTATTTAACTAAATAATGACCCTGATGTGAAAAAGTAGGGACCCTACCTTTTGGATATTTCAAAGAGAAAGTGCTTCTTTTAAGTGACACGTTAAAAACTCCTTACCTAATATTGGAAGAAAAAAAAAATGTGCTGAGATTGCTATGACTTTCCATAAGAAGGAATCTTCTATTTGAAATTGAAAGGAAAAAGAAACTGTGGAGTTGGACTTGGAAGCTCAAACTGCAAAAGTTATGGCCGTAGTGTTTTGTATATGCTTAGTGAAGTCAGAAAAGGCATTACACATTATATAATTATTTCTGCAGTTTCAGGGATCCACAGATATCTTGGAACATAATGACAAACTGCTGTCTTTACTGTGCTATAAATAGATCATGGATTTAAACAGTGGGTTTAAAACTATTAAGTTTGTAGAAGAAAACAAAGGGAATGATCATATTTTGGTTAGGCAGAAATTTCTCACATATGTGTAATGCACAAATGATTAAAAATTGACAAATCAAATATTGACTCAAATAGTCATGTGAGGCATTATGGACTGTGAAGTTTGATACTGATCTTTTTTACCAAATTAAAAATACACTTAAAGCACAACATGCTACTAAATAACTTAAGTGAAATAAAAATCAATAGGGAAATCTCTATGCTAATGTCTATAAATATTTTATTCATACTGTCAAAGTTGAAAATTACTCCAATATCAATCAATAAGAGAATGGATAAATTAATTTTGATGCATCCATAGAATGAAATACTATTTGGCAATGAAAAGGAATATATCACTAACACACATAATATGGATGAGCCTCAAATGCCTTATGGTACATCAAAGAAACCAGATTCAAAATCCTACTTTGCATGACATGTTGGAAGCATAAAACTTTTAGGAACAAAGAGATTAGAAATTTGAGTGCTCTTTTCAGATCCTGGAAAACAAAGGGTCACATGAGACCATCTGTGTGACTGAATTGACCTATATTTAATTACAGGGGAGTCTATGGGAATGACGTACTTGTGAAAATTTACAGAACTATACATACCAAGCAATGTATTTTGCTACATATGGATGACATGAATCAAATGTGGGTTAAATTAAAAAAAAAGTTACAAAACATGGATATTCATCTTGGAAAAAGGGATTAGAAATCTGCATTTAATTGAATAACATACATAAATTTCAGACAGTAAATATAGAATTTAAAATATTTAAATATTCAAAGTGGATGTTAGTCCCTGCAGTTAAGATATGGAAGTCCTATATGAGAGTGCTTAGGTTCAAAATCTGGCTCCAGCTCCTAAGTCCAGCTTCCTGCTAATACTGATCCTTGGAGGCAGCTGTTGATAAATCAAGTAACTGAGTCCCGGCAGCCCATGTGAGAAGGGAACTGAGTTTCTGGCTCCCAGCTTTGGTCTCAGCCCAGCTACATTTAGGGAATGAACCAGAAGCATGGAATTCTCCGTTTATGTATCTTTAACTTTTTCTCTTTCTTTCTCTCTCTCTCTCTCTCTCTCTCTCTCTGCCTCTCAAATTAAAAAGAATAAAACATAAGCCTTGTGGTGCTGGCACACTGGGTTGTAGTCCTGGTCAGGGCACCGGATTCTTACCTGGTTGCCCCTCTTCCAGGCCAGCTCTCTGCTGTGGCCCGGGAGTACAGTGGAGGATGGCCCAAGGCCTTGGGCCCTGCACCTGCATGGGAGACCAGGAGAAGTTCCCGGCTCCTGGCTTCAGATCAGTCGCGGTGGCCATTGGAGGGTGAGCCAACAGGAAAAGGAAGACCTTTCTCTCTGTGTCTCTCTCTCTCACTGTCCACTCTGCCTGTCAAAAAAATAAATAAATGAATAAAAACTTAAAAAAATCCTTTAAAAAAAGAATAAAACATAATATGTTCATAACTTGGGGATAAGGAAGACTCATATAAGAAGTCGTTTTTTGGATAGCATGATCTCAAGTATCTATTACGCATATACTTTACATAATATTAAATTCAGAAATTCTCCCTCAAAATATCTTAGGAAACATTTAACAGAGAGAAATATATCAAATTAATTTTTTAAAAATGGGGGCAACTTAAATATCCATTAGTAGCAGATTTATTCTTTAAATCACAGCACAAAAATATCATAACAAATTGGTGATCACAGAATATTATGAAGTAAATTCATACAAATGGCAAGGAAAGTTCTTCTCAGTCATATTTAAAAAAATACAACTAGGGCCGGCACTATGGCATAGCGGGTAAAGCCACCACCTGCAGTGCCAGCATCTCATATGGGCGCCAGTTCAAGTCCTGGTTGATCCACTTCTGATGCAGCTCTCTGCTCTTGCCTGGGAAAGCAGTAGAGGATGACCTAAGTTCTTGGGCCCCTGTACCCACGTGGGAGATCTGGAAGAAGCTCCAGGCTTCTGCAACTGGATCTGGGTAGCTCCAGCCATTGCAGTCAATTGGGGAGGGAACCAGTAGATGGAAGACCTCTCTCTCTCTCTGACTCTCCTTCTGTGTGTAACTCTGATTTTCATATAAATAAATAGATATTTTTTAAAAAATACAACTCATAGGAAATTCCTGTCTTCCGCTTTCAGTTATAAAGGACACAACCCTGAACATGAAACTGTAAGATCTTTTGTTAATATCATTGTATAGTACCATTAAAAAAGCTAGCTATGTCTATAAAAATTGGACCGAGTTTTGGAAATAGATAGATATAGATATAGATGCAATCTTCTGCAAAGCTGATGTTTTGTGAAGTAAAATGGACAGTGCCAAAAGGTAAACACTTTCGTACAAATCATTGTCTGTCATTCTAACACTTTCTGAACTGACTTTAGGACTTACACAATAAGAGTATAATGAGAACATTATCATAGTCGATAAAGAAAGTCATACATATTTCATGAATGTTTAACAACTGCAAAATCTTAAGAATCTAATCAGCATATTAGCAAATATTATAAAGAAACTTAATATGCAACAGGGAATGCATGGTTAAATGTGAAAGACAAAAGGTTACATTTGAAAATCACAAATCAGAATGTAAAGAAATGCAAATTTAACATCTACTAAGTTTAGTTACATTTAGGAGTATTTTGGATGTGGAAGCATTTTTCAGCACACGAGACTTTAATATATAACAAGAATCTGAGTTTATTTATCTCGCTATAATATTTCTACTTGAAGAGTAAAAAAAATCAATTTTAGAGTCTTGAATAAAAATGATAAACTAAGATAACAAAAAGAGTAAGGAAATCAAGCAGATGCTCACCTCCTGAATTTTCGAAAATGCCTAATTTTAAAGAATGTTTACCACATTTCTATTTTCATCAGTAAAAATATAATTTTGGAAAATCTTTCTCTTTCCTATTTCATTATCACCTCCTGCCTTCCTGCTCCCTAGGAAAAGTAAAGCTTAATGAGATGTTTTTATGTAACAATAGAAGTTCTTAAAATTAGAATGTTTGCTCCTGAAGGGATTTGTGGATTAATTTGCCCAATCACCACCATGTGGGAGAGGGGGAGAAGGAAATCAAAGAAATATTTTTCATAAATGGAACCACCTGCTTTTTCCTACATGATAATTATTCAGGGAGCCTTGGCTGCCTTCTCTTAGTGTGGTATGTCCTCAGGCTTTCGTCCAGTTGACTCAGGACTCAGACATGAAGGGCGAGCCAGCAACAGCAGGAGAATATTTGGGAGCTGGTAACATGAGCAAGAGTGTAGGATTTGAGAAAAGGAAGAGAACAGGAGCACAGGCAGAAATCTGAAAAAGTTTATTTTCCTGAGCAAGTTCTCAGAGGGTGTCCCAGGAAAGCTTATCTTGCAACATGCAACATTATATTCAGAGACCGCCAGACAACCCTGACAAGCAAAGGTGCATGAAACCTATCTGAGTTTAATGTTCGAGCATCTAATCAAAGAAGCTGTAAAGGTGGCATGAACAGGAATGGTGCTTCTGCTTCCGGCTTTCCACATCCAGGACACCTTGCTGTAAAATCCCTGGCAAATGGCTTCTTGGGGAGGCAATTTCGTTAAGGAACTCTCCCTTCCATTGTGTCCTGTACTTGTCACATCAATAAAGCATTCTTCCGAGCAACTCCTGCTTCAGATTTGGCAACAGCCCAAGTGAATGGACCTCTTGTGTCTGATGATGGTAAACCCACAGATCATATTCAAGGCAGAATATAGCTTTCCACTTCTCTGTATACCAATTTTATTTTTCTTTTGTCTTTAACAACAGAGAGAAATAAATTATGGAATAGTTTGATTTTTCTATGATTGTATACATTCAGGCTTGGGACAATTTACACAGAATTCAGAGAATTCCCCTCCCTTCCCTGCCCCCCAACCAACCATCATACACACAAACACAACTCATTAGAAGGGAAAACAGGAAAAAGAATGAGATGGAGCAGGGAGTAGCTGTCCCGCAAATATTCCATTATACCTTAAACTGCATCCAATGTACTAAATTCTGTCTTTGTGGAATTGTTGTGGGGTGCTCCCTAGCCAGGCTGGGTCCAGGTTGTTTTTTTTATCTCATGACAGAATTCAAGGAAGATATGTAGAAAATGGTTAGCAGAAAAGCAAGATATATTCACATATAAAGTGAAAATATACACCCAGAAAAGAGTGCAGCAAAATCAGGAAAGAGAGATTCACTCCACAAGGTTTAATCTGTCTATGTGTTCAGGAGGCATAGGGAGCAGTGTTTTGGTTAGTGCTTAATTAAATATTCAAAGAGGGTGGGGCTTTGGAGGCTGGGCTGGAATACTGCCCGTTTTCTTGCCCTTTTCTGGAAATGAAGTGTGATGGTGTCAGGTGCATTATGGGAATATGAATGTTAGTTGGGGTAATTTTATAATGAACTAACAGTAGTCATCACAGGGGTGCAGCCTGCAGCCATATTGGACAATTCTGCAGCCATATTGGACAACCAGCTGGTGCTGGTTCTAAGTGGCAAAATTTCAAAACTTGCAGTTTTCTGCTGCCCCTAAGAGTGGAGTTTTGAGCTGTGCATAGAAAGGGGCTTTGGATGGTGCACAGAAGTGGGTGGTTTTGAGTGGTGCAGGAAAAGAAGGAAGGGGTTATTTCAGCAGTATGGATAAACCTACCTGTCAGCCAACATCAAAATCATTACCATCTTTTCCTCTGGGGATAACTAAGTATTTTGGTTTATCACTTACTCTTGGGATTCTGTGGTTATCAATGTACAACCAAGAATAGAATTAAATATTATAATTAAAACATTTTCCCAATTATCCTGAGTTGTCTAAATTATTACATAGGACTGCATTATGTGCTTATCCTTGTGACTATTGCTATAATCAGCTATCATTAAGACCCATTGGGAAATTGTCTTTCCCAAGACAGAGTGATTCTTTGCCATAGCTGACATGATGAAGAAAGGCCCATGCATGCCCACAATTCAACTGTCAGCCGACCTCCTACACACTGAAATTGCACCTTGAGAGGATCACAGTGAGCAGTATTAATAAAAGACACACAGAGCCTCACACAGAACCAAACTAGGGAAAAGTCATCCAAAAAGGAATTAAATGGAACATGTGTATTTTTCCTAGGATAGAAGTCCTTGGCCAAAAAACAAAAAAGGAAAAAAAAAAAAACTAAAAAAAAATTTTTTGATGGTAAAGTCCTAAATCTTACCAGCTTAAGACACACTTCTCAGAGAGTAGTAGATTCAATTCCTAAATTCAGGAAAAGCACAAATGTGCAATAAAGGAAACAAAAATGGCTTAAATAATAATTCAGGAAAATTCACTAACCCTGTAATACCTAACCCACAGCAACTAAGAAATTCTGACTACCAAATTACCATTTGTCTGTCTGAAAATAAAACAGTTCACTGCAGTGTTCTACATGGACAGCAGTTTGGCCTGGACAGAATCCAGTTGAGTGTACACAGTTTTCCATTTCTGAAGTAGAAAACCAACTTTTACTACAGACAATTAAGTCCTTCCTGGGAGAAAGGACCTGTTTATTTCTGGTGCAAACATGTCTTCCAGCCATTGCAGAGAGATTCCTATGTAGAGAAAGTGTTGGCCATCAAGGTGATTGAAAATAAATCTTTTATTAAAGTTTTTTTTTTTATTTGAAATCGAGATTATTACAAAGAGATGGAGAGACAGAGAGAGAGAGAGGGATGGAGAGAGAGAGAGAGAGAGAGAGAGAGAGAGAGAGAGAGAGATGTCTTGCATATGCTGATTCACTCCCCACATGGCAGCAACTGCAGGGCTGGGCTAAGCCATAAGACAGGAGCCAGGAGCCTGGAGCCCAGACCAAGGGACTCCTCTTGTGGGTAGCAGTGACCCAAAGACTTGTGCGTTATTCTGCTATTATTCCCATTAGCAGGGAGCTGGATCAGAAGTGGAACATCTAGGATAGGAATGGGCACCCAATGGAATGCCGGCATTCCAGGCAGTGACTTTACCTGCTATGCCACAATACCATACCCAAAACAAATATTTTTTAAGATTTATTTATTTTGAAAGAGTTACAGAGAGAGGGATCTTCCATCTGCTGGTTCACTCCCCAGATGGTCACAAAGCCAACTCTGGGCCAGGCTTAATCCAAGAACCAGGAACTTCATCCAGGTCTCCACAGGGATTGCAGGGGCCCAAGTACTTGGGCCATCTTCTGCTATTGTTCCCAGACATTAATAGAGAACTCAATCAGAAATGGAGCAGCCGGGACAAGAACCAGTACTATGTGAGATGCTGGTGTCACAGGTGGTGGCTTTACAACTATGCCAAAATGTTGGCCCCCAAGCAAATCTTTTATGTCCAAGGTAACATGTTTTGCTAAAAAACAAACAAACAAACAAACAAAAAAACAAAACAAAACAAAACAAAAACACAACTCCACATTGTGGGGCTGGCACCATGGCTCACTTGGTTAATCCTCCGGCTGCAGTGCCAGCATCCCACATCAGCGCCAGTTCTAGTCCTGGTTACTCCTCTTCCAGTAAAGATCTCTGCTGTGGCCTGGGATGGCTTGGAGGATGTCCCAGGTGCTTGGGCCCCTGCACCTGCATGGGAGACCAGGAAGAAGCACCTGGCTCCTGGCTTTGGATCTGTGCAGCACCTGCCAGGCGGCCATTTGGGGTGTGAACCAATGGAAGAAAGACCTTTCTCTCTGTCTCTCTCACTGTCTATAACTCTACCTGTCAAATAAATTTGAAAAAAAAAAAAAAGAAAAGTAAACACATTGTTAGAGGAATGTCTGTGCAGGCTACTGCCCTAAGTTACCTCAGTAACGAAAGTGTTTCTTGTATCTGGGCCACACACTGTGGGGTGGTAGGATTGGGTCACACAGTTTGTTGCAGTGAAAACAAAACAATATACCTTCCTTCATGGGAGAGAGCTGGCTCATGCCAGTTGAGAGTTAACTGGCTTTGTTCTGTAGGGGTTCATGTAGGAAAGGGAATGATGAGATAGCTTTGGAAAAAAAATCCATAATTTAGGCATTCTTTTTGGATTTTTTGCATACATTTTAAAAATTTAAAGTCAATTCCACATCTTCATGTAAGTCCATTCAAATGATGCAGATAGTGCCCCATAACAAAATAAATGAGGGAGGGTTAAAAGCTCATGTCTAAGAACCATTTGATTTTAAACTAATTGCTCTCTGAAGAAACTATGATAGCATAATTATAGAACACATTGACAAATGGTGAAATATGGAACAATTAAAACAGGGAATACCTTCAGGGACTTCAAATTAAATATAAAACACACAAGCTGGAATTTCTCAGTTTGTACATGGAGTACCTAAGGGCAACGTTGGCTGTCAGTACTCAAACCTAGCAGACAAAAATATCAAGAAAATGGCAACTAAGATTGTTACCAACCCCAGTTCTTTACTCAGATAGAAGTAGAAATTGACAAAAGTTCAACATGTAACTCAGACAAGGTTCATCGGATTTATGCTCAAACACAAGGGAAACAGCAGGGCAAGAAGTAGTTCCACTGACCAGCTTCCACACCGGAACTGAATGAGTGATTTTCAACATTCAGGGAGGCCTGGCAGTTCCACTTTAACCTTCAGCTCTTAGATCTGCACCTGCCTGGAGTTCCGGCTCACCCCTCTTAGTGCATGGTATTTGGGTTTCCACTGAGCTCAATGTTCTTTTTGTGCAGGCATGGGTTTTTTGTTGTTATTGTTTTATTATTTATTTATGTATATATTCATTTGTTTTTCACAAGATTCACTCCAAGTGAAGTGTTAAGATTACCATGGCCGGCACCGTGGCTCACTAGGCAATTCCTCCGCCTTGTGGCACCAGCACACCAGGTTCTAGTCCCGGTCGCGGCACCGGATTCTATCCCGGTTGCCCCTCTTCCAGGCCAGCCCTCTGCTGTGGCCCGGGAGTGCAGTGGAGGATGGCCCAAGTGCTTGGGCTCTGCACCCGCATGGGAGGCCAGGAGAAGCACCTGGCTCCTGCCATCAGATCAGCGTGGTTTGCTGGCCGCAGCGTGCTAGCCGCGGCGGCCATTGGAGAGTGAACCAACGGCAAAGGAAGACCTTTCTCTCTGTCTCTCTCTCTCTCACTGTCCACTCTGTCAAAAAAAAAAAAAAAAGATTACCATCATCGCCCCAGAAAGACACATAGCCCTCACATTGGGCTGTTGTAGACCTGTGTGCAAGTTGGGGAAAGTCCCCATGCTAATTCATATCTGGTCGTCAGTTCCTTAGATACAGTACACAAAAAAGGATATTCTAGAACTGAAAAACAATGCTATGAAAGATATGTGCTGGTGCTTATGTGTCTTAGCTACTGTCTATCCTGCTTTTTTTACCATACCAATGTCAATGCTATTGCATTAAATTTAACCAATATTTTATGTTCTTACAATAAGTACAAATATGCTCAATATGTCAGGAAATGAAGAGGGAAGTAAGACACTTTCTAATTTTTTTTTTTTTGACAGGCAGAGTGGACAGTGAGAAAGAGAGAGAGAGAAAAAGGTCTTCCTTTTGCCGATGGTTCACCCTCCAATGGCCCCCGCAGCCAGCGCACCGCGCTGATCCAATGGCAGGAGCCAGGTGCTTCTCCTGGCCTCCCATGGGGTGCAGGGCCCAAGCACTTGGGCCATCCTCCACTGCACTCCCTGGCCACAGCAGAGAGCCAGCCTGGAAGAGGGGCAACCGGGACAGAATCCGGTGCCCCGACCGGGACTAGAACCCAGTGTGCTGGCACCACAAGGCAGAGGATTAGTCTATTGAGCCACAGCACCAGCCCTCTAACTTTTTTTTACTTTCAATTGTTTCATGCTTTTATTAACAATTGAAAGCCTGTAAATGATAGTTGGGAGTAGATTGGCACTGTAGTAGAAGCCTTTGTCTTTTACTTAAACTTGTTTCTAATTAATATTATTAAGCTTGTGGTAGAAGCCTTCTCAAGTTCAGAAGAAAAAAAAAGGAGGAATCTATCCTGGCAACGACATGTTATTGTTATCTGCTTGCCTATGAATGCTTCAACTGTAGTTACTATTTGCTTATATGTAACCATTTAGATTCAGCTTGCTAGTACAGAGCATTGGTATTAATCCTTGCCAGACAGTTTATGGCTTAGTGTGTGTGTAAAAATATTTATCATCATTAACCATGTAGGCATGTGCAGTATTTTGTGTCAATTCTTGTAGCTGTCATGCAACATTAGAATATCCAATCAAATGTATGCATGTAGCCATCTAAGGGAGACAAAGAGACTAAAACCATTTATAAAGATGTGCCACTTTGTTCTGAGCTCAAGCTCTTGGGTAAGAAATTCTATCGTCCTGTTAAAAGATCTTGGTGTATTATCTCTGTACACAAATCCTATTACAGCATAGCAGGTTAAGCCACGTCTTGTGATGTTGCCATCTCATATTAGAGTGTCAGTTGGAGTCCCAGCTGCTCTGCTTCTGAGCCATCTCCCTGATAATGTGCCTGGGGAAGTAGCATAAAAATTGGGTCCCTGTCACCTCTGTAGGGGATCCAGATGGAATTTCAGTCTCCTGGCCTAGCCCAAGTCACTGTGAACATCTGGGGAGTGACCCAACAGATGCAAGACCTCTTGCTCTCTTTTTCTGTCAGTATGCCTCTCAAATAAATAAAATAAATTTCTTAAAAAGTAATGTTTATCAAGAGTTGTATTTATAGTACATATATTTATAGTTTAAAGGTGTATATATATATATATATATATATATATAGCATATATAGAAAGAATTCAACAAAAATCTTAGAATTGTTAAAACAATCAATGACAAATGAAAATTTCTTAACTCAAATGGTTAAATATTTAAAAATTATTACTTCTTTGAGACACTTTATTGCCATTAGATATCACTAGATATGTACAAGTGAAACACTGCCTCTGAAAATTGTGCATACATATAGTGGTCATGAAGCAAGTATATGTAGAAGGAGAGCAGAAAACAAAATGTCTTTGGAGAACTAAGCAGGTAACTTACCTTCAATAAATGACACATTTATTCCAAAGTATATTCCTTATTATTGGAGAGATTTATAAAGAACTTATGTCAAGGAACTCAGTAATATTCTAATGTCAGTCAAATCAAATTCCTTTTGTACAAAATTATTTATTTAATGTTTATTTATTTATTTGCACAGAGGAGAGAGAGACTTGCTATGTGTTGATTCACTCCCCAAATGCTAGCAGTGGCTTGGAGTAGGGCAGGAGCTTAAGTTAAGAGGCAGGAACTCAATCTAGGTCTCCTACATAGGTGGCGAAACTCAATTGCTTGAACTGTCACCACTGCCTGCAGGGTCTGTATCAGCAAGACAACTGGAATCAAGAACTGGAGCTGGGCATGAAACCCAGATACTGCAGCATGGAACATGGTCACTTAACTGAAGTCTCATCTCCTAGGTGAAATGCTCACTCATGGAATTACTTTAGCACTGCAAACACCCTTGTTTTTTCCTATTACACTGACGTACAAACATGAGAATATTTTTGCAAGTGGTATTCATAAATGCCTCCATTGATAAAGTAACAACCCTGCCTCTTACAAAACTTAAGTGTAACCTTCCTAAACAAGAGTAATGTCAGCAACAAAATAAGCTTTCAGTTACAGCACCATCTACACTCCTATCATGAGCAAAAGTAAGAAGCAAACACAAAATTCCAAACAGCAACAAAATATCAGCTGAGAAAGTACTTTAACTTACAAGTATTTCCTTAGGTTACTGTAGCCCTAGGATTGTGCCTACAGACTACATTGAATTTGTTCCCTTTGTACTAACATCACATTAACATGAAAAATAAAATAACTGATGGTACCAAAAAAAAAAACACATACAAGTGCATAAAAATAAAAATAAATACCTCATTTTTGAATAATGTCATTACTGAACTTACTGACACTTAAAATGTGTTTTATTCTAAACTTAATTATATGAGGATCCTTCAAAAATCTCATGAAAAATGGAATCAAAAGATAAATTGGTTTTGATGTGAAAGAGTTTAGAACCCATGCATGTTTTTTCTCATACTATATATTTTCCATGAATCTTTCTATGTATGGGTTTCCAGAAATGGTTTTTGCTCCAAATTATTTTTTAAATTCCATTTTATATCAATGATTTGAAGTGCTCTCATATTCCCACCTCCTGCACAATTGTTGCTGCTCAAATTATTTGACTCATATTAATGTTCTGGATGCTAAGAAACCATTTACTTCGGCAACGTCACAGCTATACACATACAGGTGGGTGGAGAACACTCACAATAGATGGTTTCCAATTAAAATGTCAAACCCTTGAGAGCCTTTGTGTTTTGACATCAGGGTAGAAATTATTCATTTGTCGGGAACAGCAGGCCAGATCATTGCATAACGCATTTACCATTTTGTTTATGCTACTTGGAAATGGATTTTTTGAGACTCTGAATAGTGACAAAGAAAAACCTTTGTAAGTAGCTGCAGAAACCTGGCACCAAATGGACATAAAAGTGATGCATGGAAGCTCTGGCATATTTTATCTTGTTTCTGGCACACAGATCTCATTCTGCAATCTCCATGAATATTTCACAATTACTGCTCTCCACGCAGTTCAAGGAAACAATGATGCAGCCCTGCAGGGGCCGTTATGGAGAGGCCCTTATGGACAATTCCCAGAGTTGTGTCAGGATAAAGAGCGGGAAGGAAACAGGTACCAGTTGGAGACCTGTTCTAGGGAAGCTAAGTCAAAGGCCCCCAGGAATATCGGGAGGAAAAAAACATATACCCGGCAGGTTAAGAAGCCTTTGTAAATGCTACCTCATTAATCCTCACCCTTGCTAATTTTCCTCTGCACACGTTCTATAATCTAAAACAAACTGAAAAGCTCCAGCCCTCTCATGTTCTTTCTGAATCACAGGTTTCTTAAGGGAGAGAAAGGACAATTTAATTATTATATAAGTTTACTCATAACCAAGAAATTTTTCATGGGTATTGGAATAGATTCGGAATTTCCTTCTGGCCTTATTAACTGCAAAGTATAATAAATAAAATCTCAATGAGCCTTAACAGGAAAGTACATGTATAGAGGTATAGAGTGAGTCATCTTTTACTTGGAAAGCAGATTTGAAAGTGTTAGTGTTTTTGATAACTTATAAAATCCCAAATTTGTCTCATTAGAAAGTCTTTAAAAATATTCAAGGATTCAATGTCGCTTTAATATTCCTGCTTAGAAATGAGTTGGTTCGGAGTGATTCTTTCTATGACAATGATTTAAGTGTTGTAATGAGATTAAAGAAATATGTTTCCCTTAATGAAAATAATCTATGAGAAATCAAGTGTACTTTCAGCTAGCTAGAGCAGTTTGTAAGCATTTTATTCTTGGTACACACTTCAAGGAGAAATTTCTTACGTGAATGAAAGTTGTTTACTTTCATAATGTCATCTTGAATATAAGAGATACTGGACATGTACTGATAACACAAAGAAAACTTACAATTTCTACCTGTTAAGTCCTCACACTCTTACTGAATTATATGCCTGTTGGTCCTTCTGGGAAGCAGATGCCAAAGCCAAGAATGTGAGAGAAGAGAAAGAGGAGGCAGGAATGGGCATGGAGAAGTTTCAGAGTTAATACAGACACCACACCTACGAAGAGAGAAAAATGAAAAATGATCAGGCTCATAGGCAGTGCTCATGCTGAGTTAGATACTAAGAAAGTCCTATATCCTCCAGGAAGGATCAACCATTGATGGAGCAGCCCAACAGGAGGCTGGCTGTAATATGAACATTGCGATGGGTCCTTGTAGGAGTCAGTTGAAAGAAAACCATGCATTTTCCCAGAGGCCATTGTCCACTCTTCATACCAATGGGACTGATTTCTCCACATGGATACAGAGAACATATGCTCATTGGTTTGTGTGGGTTTCTTCTTCTGAGGAAAATATAGAAAAATGGTAAAATAGATGAGCTGTAGTTCTTCCTATAATTTAAAAAAAATTATTGTCAATGTTTATTTTGACTACAGAATATTAGAAGCAAAACAAAAACAACAACAACAAAAGAACACACTACCAAATAACCTGGTCATTTGCTTTTGTGGAAATAAGGTTGGGCAACCTACAAACAGTTAAAGAATTCTCAGATATAGAAAAAATTATGCTTAAATTAATATGGAAACACAGGAGACCCTGAATAGCTAAAGCAATCTAATACAACAAAAGCTAAGTCAGAGACATCACAATACTAGATTTCAAGATATACTACACGACAGTTATAATCAAAACAGCCTGGTGCTGGTACAAAAACAGATGGATAGATCAATGGAACAGAATAGAAATTCCAGAAATTAATCCAAGCATCTACAACCAACTGATCTTTGACAAAGGAACTAACATCAATCCCTGGAACAAGGACAGTCTCTTCAACAAATGGTGCTGGGAAAATGATCACCACATGCAGAAGCATGAAGCAAGACTCCTACCTTACACTTTTCACTAAAATCCACTCAAAATGGACTAAAGGCCTAAATCTATAAGCTGACACCATCAAATCATTAGAGGACATTGGGGAAACCCTACAAGAAATCAGCATAAAGAGTTCTTAGAAAAGACCCAAGAGGCACAGGCAATCAAAGCCAAAATCAAGACGTGATTACCTCAAATTGAGAATCTTCTGAACTGCAAAAGAAACACTCAGCAAGCTGAAGGGGTAACATACAGAATGAGAGAAAATATTTGCAAATAATACAATGGATAAAGGATTAATAACCAAAATATATAAAAAGATCAAAAAACAACAACAAAATAAACAAACCAGTTAAGAGATGGGCAAAGAACTTAAACAGATTTTTTTTTCAAAAGAGGAAATCCAAATAGCCAACAGACACATGAAAAAATGTGCAGGAGTGTTATCTGTCAGAGAAGTGTAAGCGAAAACCACAGTAAGGTTTCACTTCACCTCCAATAGAATGGCGTTCATATAGAAATCAAAAAACCACAAGCACTGGCAAAGATGTGGGGAAAAAGTACCTTAATCCCCCATTGGTGGGAATGCAAACTGGTATAGCCACTGTGGAAGACAGTATAAAGATACCTCAGAAATCTGAATATAGACTTATCATATGATCCAGCCATCCCACTCCTGAGAATCTACCCAAAGGAAATGAAATTAGCATATGAAAGAGCTATCTGTACCTCCATTTTTATTGCAGCTCAGTTCACCATAGCTAAGGCATGTAATCAACCCAAATTCCCATCAACTGAAGACTCAATAAAGAAATTATGGGATATGTACACCACGGAATACTATACAGAAGTTAAAAAAAATGAAATCTGGTCAATTGCAATAAAATGGATGAAACTAGAAAACATCATACTTAGTGAAAAAGGCAGTCCCAAAAGGACAAATTCATATTTTCTCCCTGATCTGTGATAATTAATTGAGCACCTAATGGGCAACTTGTAGAAGTGAAATTGTCACTTTGAGAAGCAGTGACTTTGAATAACCCTTGTCTTCATTGTTGAGGAATAGTTGTTTTTTCTTCCCCTTTATCATATTCTCCTTATCTTTCTTTCTTTCATGTTATCATTGAACTTTTAGTTAACATAGAGTTAACCATATGTGTATAGAGTTAACTGAAAATAGAGTTTAGTAAAAACAAGAGTGAGAATAAAAGAGGGAAGCAGAAGGGGGGATGGGAGTCTGGGTGGGATTTTAGGCATGGAGTGAAGAATCACCACGATCCTAAACTTGTAATTGTGAAAGTATGAAGTTTGTAACTGCAAAGAAGTGTAGTTCTGCACACATTCCTTTGGACTCACTTAAGGGTACAGTTTTGAAGCTTGCCACAGGAACCTAAATCCCCTTAAGCTGGGTGGTAAAAATAGCATTTTAAGCATTATAGAGATCATATGGATAGGACTAACTGTTAAAATGATCATATAGATAGGATCAAGTATTAAGGTGATAATATAAATAGGACCAAGTGTTCAGTAATAATAATAGAATTTAAAAGGAGTGAATGCTCCAACAAGGGAAGCAGTCCATACAGCAGACTCAGAGAATGACAATCACCTTAAGTAGTACTCTGACCTCAGAATCAGCCCTCAAGGCATTCTGTTCTGGCTGAAAAGCCCATGTGAGCATTTCAGGCATGGAAAGCCAAGACATTTTAGCAAAAAAAAAATGTCCTACATGAAGGACCTCTGTGGGTGAGACCCCAGTGGAAAGAAGTGGCCACCAAAGAAGGATGTACTTTGTGTGTGTGTGTGTGTGTGTGTGTGTGTGTGTTAAGATATCCAGGGCTTTATTTTGTAATGCAGAGGACAAATCATGGCCACTTCCCACAGGATGTACTTTTCTCTGAATTGAGGAGAAAATTTCTACTCTGATTATGGCCTTATTGAAATACTGAAGATTTTTGTGGATCCAAAATGCTTCCATAGCCTAGGTAGCTCATGCCAAGAGCCTCAGGTGATCACTGACATCATACAGAAGAGTGTTAATTATCAAATAAACAACAGGAGTCACTGTGCACTGACTTGCCAAGCAGGGCCTCTGTCCTTAAAGAGTTGTGTTGTCAGACTTAAGAGTAAAACTTGTTCTCAAAGAATTACTTCATATCAGTGTATTAAGTGGTGGATATATTCTTATGTCTCATAAATTATAGTTAAGTGTAAGTGTTTGCAAAAGATGTATCATTCTTTCATCCTTGGGCTCTTCTTTAAAGACAATTAAGTTTCAAAAAAAGTGAAATTACCTTCAAAATGCAATGACATTGAACAGCCCTTGTCTGGACTGTTGAGGAACAAATTTTCTTTGGGTTTTATTTTTGTTTTTCTCTCTCTTACAATGTGTTGAACTCTTCACCTATAATAGAGTTAATCTGTGTATAAAGTTAAATGAAAAATAGATCTTAATAAAATACAAGATTGGGAAAAGGAGAGGGAAGAGGAGGGGGTGGGAGTGTGGCTAAGAGGCGGGGTATGAGGGGAAGAATTGCAATGTTCCTAAAGTTGTATTATTTATGAAATGCATTCAAATAAATAAATTAATAACAAATAATAACAAATAAGCATTTAAAAAAGAATTCAATCCCTTCTCTCTCTCTGTCTCTCTCTCTCTCTCTCTGTCTCTCTCTCTCTCTCTTTCATTTTGACACTGTTAAAATAAATTTTCTTTTGGAAATGACCAGGTTATTTGGTAGTGTGTTCTTTTGTTGTTGTTGTTGTTGTTTTGCTTCTAATATTCTGTAGTCAAAATAAACATTGACAATAATGGTTCTGTCAGCTTTGAAAATAAAATTAGCAACCTTATACCTGAAACAAACAAAAGCAAAGACATGAGAGAGAGAGAGAGAGAGTGAGAAAGAAAAAAGAGAGAGATATATTTCCATTGTTTATGAGCACCCAATCTATGGTATTTCTGTTGTAGTTGCCCTAATCAATTAAAGTCAATATTAGGTAATTAACCTTGATGTGAATGACTTGAAGTTTGTTAACATTTTCTCTGGGTTTCATATACACTATTGTTGAAAAATTGCCCTAACCCATAAGAAAACAACCACATAAGTAAGTGGAAAATGACTGGTTAATAACTAAAAAGTCATGCAAGGTATTCTTAAGACTTAAATTCATTTAGAGATAATTCAACTGATTGAGAGTTTTTTTTTTTTTTTTGACAGGCAGAGTGGACAGTGAGAGAGAGAGACAGAGAGAAAGGTCTTCCTTTGCCGTTGGTTCACCCTCCAATGGCTGCCGCGGTCGGCGCGCTGCGGCCAGCGCAACGCGCTCATCCGATGGCAGGAGCCAGGTGCTAGGTGCTTTATCCTGGTCTCCCATGGGGTGCAGGGCCCAAGCACTTGGGCCATCCTTCACTGCACTCCTGGGCCACAGCAGAGGGCTGGCCTGGAAGAGGGGCAACCGGGACAGAATCCGGTGCCCCGACCGGGACTAGAACCCGGTGTGCTGGCGCTGCAAGGCGGAGGATTAGCCTGTTGAGCCACGGCGCCGGCCCGAGAGTTTTGAATACCATAGTCTAAAATTTGGTTTCAATTTTAATTCAGTTGTGCTTTACTAAACATATAAAACACCTGATATAGTACAACTATTTCCTTTCATTACTTCAATATTCACTCCCTCTTTTTATGCATCTTCAGTTTAAAACTTTTTGTATTTATTGATTTATATTATTTGAAAGGTAGAGACACAGAGAGATGCAGATATGTGAACAGATGGAAAGAGATCTCCCATCTTCTGTTCATTCCCCAATTGACCACAACAGAGGGTGAGAGCCAGTCAGAAGCCAGGAGCTCAGAACTCAGTCTGGGTCTTCCATGTGGAATGCAGGAACCCAAGCACTGGCGTCGTTACTGGCTCATAGGGTATGCATCAGCAAGAAGTTGTATTCAGGTGCCAGAGCCGGGACTCTAATGCAGTCACTCCTGCATATGATGCAAGTGTCCCAACAAGCATCTTAACTGCTATGACGGCTGCCCACTACTGCTCCTGCCATTTATTTTAAGTCAGAAGTAAACCAAGTGTTAAGAGCATATATGTTATGGAAACATTGCTTATTCTGAAAACAGTATCATTGCTAGGATTAAAGTAAAGGAGTTGATTAACAACTTTATATTTCTACTATTACCATTGCTACTGACCCAAGTTTTTTTTAAAATCAACTATGGGAGCTCTGAGAATGGATCTCTGTGTGCTTATTTCTAAGTTCTTTGCGTGATAGGGATTTTTGTGTGATAGAATCTTTGTGTGATATCTCTTTGTGTAGTTCACACTTTAAGCATTTCTTAAAGCACTTAAATGGACTCAGGGCAAGTAATGAAGGACAAAACACTTGGTTTAAATTGAAGTAGTTTTTAAAAATATAATTCTATGTTACAAAAATTTAAACATTACACCCAAGTTCTTAAAAAAGTAATCAGTGATGCTATAGGTTGTATTGTGCCCTTCAAAAAGTTATATAAAGACTAACCTCTAGTATGTAAGACTGTGACTAGATTTGGAATAAGGACAATTGCAGATTTAATTAGTTATATTAAAAACGAGGGACTGGGTATGTGGCCTGATAATTAAGACAATGGTTAAGCTGTCTGTGTATCATAGGGAAGTACCTGGTTTCATTTTGAGGTTCCAGTTCTTGACTACAATTTCCTGTTAATTTGGATCCTAGGAGGCAGTGGTAATGATTTCAAGTAGCTGAGTTCCTGTCCTGTGTATGGGAGGCATGGACTGTTTTCCTAGCTTCTGGTTTTGGCTAGACTCATTGCTGGCTGTTGCAGGCTATTACAGACACATTGTGATCAAAATACCTCAGGTAGAAGAAGGAAGGAAAGATCAATCTACACATTTCAGAGATCATGGTGCTGCTGAAGCCTTGCTCTTGGACTTCTTGTCTCCAGAATTATTCCATCTCTTTTTTAAGCCATGTGATGTTGTGGGTGTTTCAGTGTTACCAATAGCACAAGTGGTAAAGCAAAAGCTACTATTTGAAAATCACAACTCTAACATCTCTCTGGCTAGATACAGTTAGACCACACAAACCCTGTATAAGCAAGACTCCAAAAAAATGAAAGGAAAATGGAAACCATAGGACAAAGATGATAGTTCTCATCATTATTGTCTGTATGATCATGGAATATTCTGATATTTGAAACTCTGAAAATATAATATTGGCTAAATCAGTGTGTTCTAAATGTCACCAAAACATATTCAATGAAATAAATGTAAGTAGTCTGTATGCTTACATGAAATTCTTTTCCTGTCCAATAGATACCCTTGATGAAGCATGCAAATAAATATGTTCCATCATTACAAAATGACTGAATTTGATAACTGAATAAATGGAAGAATGCTGAAAGCCTTAGGCTTCTAAGCAAGCTAAAGTGTATAAAGATTTAAAAAGGGTATCTCATAGTAAAAAGTAGAACAGAAATCATGCAATCCTTAGCATTTAAAGGAAGATTAAGCTTTAAAGCTCTTATAATGTAATGGCAACAAAACCTTCTTACACTTAACAGCAGTATCTACCTCAAGGATGATTCTAAAATAAATGTGAGAGGGCCGGCACTGTGGCACAGTAGGTTAATCCTCCGCCTGTGGTGCCGGCATCCCAAATGGGCACCGGTTCTAGTCCTGGCTGTTCCTCTTTAGATCCAGCTCTCTGCTATGACCTGGGAAAGCAGTAGAAGATGGCCCAAGTCCTTGGGCCCCTGCACCCACATGGGAGACCTGGAAGAAGCACCTGGCTCCTGGCTTTGGCCATTGCGGCCATTTGGGCATTGACCCAATGGAAGGAAGACCTTTCTCTCTGTCTCTCCCTCTCACTGTTTGTAATTCTAGCTATCAAATAATAAATAAATCTTTTAAAGAATTAAAATAAATGTGAGGGGTTTCAGAAAGCTTTCATCATAGTGGCAATAACTCTAGTACAAGCTGAGAAAACCACATGATGAAAGCAAACATGTCAATGACCTTGAGTTTGTTCAGACTGCAGAGAAATGCAAAGCAAAACAGCAGCAACAGTCTCTAAACTTGAAACTCTAAATCTATAGGTCACACACTAGCAAAACCCTTAGCAAAGTCTCTGCGGTACTCTAGAGTATTTGACATTTTCCAAGTCAGCCTTACCTCATTGCACACTGAAGAGGGAACTGGTATCTGTGTCTTTTGGTTAGGGAATGCTGTGATAAAAATTATGTACATGCTCACCATAACCTGAAGTGACAAAATGTGAAAATTTCCACGGTAAACATTAATAATGCTTTATATAAGAGCGATTGGTTACTTCTCAGCTGTTCTAGAACTTTATAAAAGCTTAATTACCTAAAATAGGCCTAACATTTCAGTTAGAACATTTAGAAAATGGAACTCTTCTTTCTGAAGTTCATATTTCATTAAATAGAAAAAAAAACACCTGGCTTTTAAATTATTTTAAATTTTAGTTCCTTAAGTCATGATTGGGAAAAATGCCATTTTCCCCCCATACAGAAGATTAATCAGCCATGGTTTTCAGTCTTTTAATATATTATACATTAAATACAACATTTAATCATTCAATGTTTAAAAATGCAATGCTCTAAGATAGAAGGAAATAAATGTCTCAGAATTTGGAGCAGATTATATGACAGAATACATACAGATAGTTTTAGAAAGGTGGAAAGAATGCAGTCTCAGGGAAGAGTTAGGAAAGAAATTCTATGCAAATTTGAGGGACACAGTGGAGCTACATGGAGGGCGAGGACACACACAACTCAAGACTCCAGCAACTGAGATCCTCTGTACCAGCGTATGGAGAGTGAGGTGAGGACAGATTGCTGCAGCCCAGGTCATTGGCAAAAAAGCTGTAGGAAAAGCCTAGAGGGACTCTGTCTTGGAGCTCCATGGGAGATAGTGTATCTGCCAAACTAGAGGAGAAAAAAAAAGGGTGGGGATGATTTCTCTCTCCCTGATCACCCAGCAACTGTGACTAGAAACAAGGTGATAGAGATCAGGTGCCATTTTAGACATAGGTAACAGTTGTGCCAGCTTGTGTCCACTCCCAGAAACTAACCAAGCGGATACTCTTATGTCTGGTGGGGAGAACTCACAGGGGGTGGATGCTCATAACTGTGGGAGGCTTGTGTGCCAGGACTGTGAAAACACTGAGGTTGCCTGGGAGGACTTGGGGTGTGGCTTGGAGTTTGAGAAGTCACTGTGTGAGGATACACACCATCAGGGCTCCTTGGTTTTCTGGTGAGGGACATTGTTGGGGAATCTGAGCCTACACTGAGGAATGCGGAGAACCTGTGTGTGGTCCTTCTGGCAGAGTGGATGAATATTATACCCAATGGGGCTATAGCCCAAGCACTGGTCTCCTTTAAGGAGAGGAGCTCAGCTGAGTCTATGCCAACAGACAAGAACAAACCTCTCATCTGATAAAAAAAAGAGGAGATTTAATACTCAAATCCTGGGTGTGTCACCTCAGACACACCCTTCACCCTGGAGCACCCAACAGGGTTCCTTGGTCAAATCCACAACATGCCTGTAGATATTTGCTGAAAGCAGACAATCCACTAATCCACACATAGTCCAAAGATAATAACCACAAGGTGAAAAAAACAAAGAAGAAAGCAATGAGACTTGCCCCAAATGGTGAAGTTAGAAATGTGCCAGGGGATCCCATTACAATCCCATCAAGGTGGCATATACCAATGCCATCAAACTAGTCCAAGTGATCAATTTCAGTTTGCAATTGATCACACTGATAGGTCTAAGAGTCAAAGGGATCACACAAACAAGACTACTGTCTGCTAATACTAACTGATAGAATCATAAAGGGAGAAAATGATTCAACATGGGAAGCAGGATACACAGCAGACTCATAGAATGGCAGATGTCCTAAATAGCACTCTGGCCTCGGAATCAGCCCTTAAGGCATTCAGATATGGCTGCAGAGCCCATGAGAGTATTTTAGGCATGGAAAGCCAAGACACTCTGGAAAAAAAAAAAAAAAAAAGAAGACCTATATGAAAGATCTCTGTGAGTGAGATCCCAGTGGAAAGAACGGGGCCATTCTCTGAAGGGAGGAGAGAACTTCCACTTTGACTATGGCCTTGTCTAAATAAGATCAAAGTCAGCAAACTCAAGAGGCTTCCATAGCCTTCGCAACTCATGACTAAAGCCTAGGGAGATTACTGACACTATAAACAAGAGTGTCAAATTGTTAAGTAAACAACAGGAGTCACTGTGTACTTACTTCTCATGTAGGATCTGTCCTTAATGAGTAGTCCAATGTGAAGTAATGCTATAACTAGTACTGAAACAGTATTTTACACTCTGTGTTTCTGTGTGGGTGTAAACTGATGAAATCTTTACTTAATATATACTAAATCGATCTTTTGTATATAAAGAGAATTGAAAATGAATCTTGAGGGAATGGAATGGGAGAGGGAGCAGGAGATGGGAGGGGTGCGAGTGGGAGGGAAATTGGGGGGGGAAGCTCTTATAATCCATAAACTATACTTTGGAAATTTATATTTACTAAATAAAAAAAAAATTAAAAAAAACCAATGAGGCTCTCCACAAATGCCAAATAACAAACACACCAATTAGTGAAATAAGAATAAGAAGACAACAAAAAGAACACAACACTTCAATACTAGATTGTGGAGATGATGAGATGGAAGAATGCTAGAAAAAGAAATTTTTAAAAATCACCATAGGATTACTTCAAAGTAGTCAAAAGCAAATATATGAACTAACGGGATTGATACATTATATGAAAGAAAAGTTCTCTCATGAAATTGAAATTGTAAAGAGAAATCAAAATGAAACCTTGTAAAAAAAGACTTCAATAAAACAAGCAAAAATTCAGAGGAAAGCCTTAACAACAGAATCAGTGAAGCAGAAGAAAGAATATTCAATAAAGCAGAGGAAATTATACAGTCAGACAAAACATAAGAAGAAATTAGAAAACTAAAAAACACTGTTGGATATCTACACGATACCATCAAGACCCAACATATGGGGTTCTCAGAGTTCCTGAATGCATGGAAAGAGAGAAAGGATTAAGAGGGCTTTTTAGTGAAATAATAACAAAACTTCCCTAATTTGGAGAAGGAAAGGGACATCCAAGTACAGGAAACACATAGAATTCCTAATAGATATGATCAGAAAAGATCTTCACTATGACACATTGTAATCAAACTGTCCACAGTAAAACATAATGAAAAGATTCTAAAATGAGCATGAGAGAAACTCCAGGTTATTTTCAGAGAATCTCCAATTAGACTCACATTGGACTTCTCATCAGAAAAACTACAGGCTAGGAGAGAATTGCAATTTTTTCCAAATCTTAGGAGAAAATAACTGTCGCCCAGAATACCTTCAAGGCTCTCATTTATGAATGAAGGTGAAATAAAGATCTTCCATTACAAATAGAAATTGAAAGAATTTGTCACCACATATCCAGCCATGCGGAAGATGATTAAGGACATGCTGCACACAGAAACACAGAAACATGTTCATCACTATGAAAGAAGGTAAAGAAAGTAAATCTCCCAGTAAAAGTACAAAGGAAACCCAAAGTAGAAAACAGGAATAATTATGGAAAAATGGCAGGGCAAAGTTGTTACTTACCAATAGTCACCTTGAATGTAAATGGCATCAACTCTCCAGTTAAACGGCATAGACTGGCTGAATGGATTCAAAAGAAAATCCATCTATTTGTTGCCTACAAGAAACACATCTAAACAATGATGCACACGGATTCAAAGTGAAAGTACATAAAATGATAGCCCATGCTAACAGAAACAAAAAAAAGAGCTGATGTAGCCATCCTAATATCAGATAAAATAGACTTTAACAGAAAAACTGTTAAAAGAGACAAAGAGGGGCACTATGTAATGATTAAGTGATCAATTCAACAGGAAGATGTAACTATTATAAATGTATATGCACCTAGTTAAAGGGCGCCTGGCTATTTAAAATAAGTGTTAAAGGTTATAAAGGGAGACATAGACCCAAATAGTTAATTTACAGTATAAATGAAATGTACCTAACAGATATCTACAGAACTTTTGATCCTGAAGTTGAAGAATACACATTATTCTCCTTAGTACATGGAACTTTTTCTAGCATTGACCACATTCTAGGCCATATAACACATCTCAGCAAATTAAAAAAAATGAAATCATATCATACATCTTCTCATATCACAATGAATGAAGCTGAAAATTAGCAACTCAGGAATCTAGAACATATGCAAATACATGGAGACTGAACAACATGCTCCTGAATGAACAGTGGGTCATAGAAGAAATCAAAAGAGAAATAAAAAACTTTTTGTAAACAAATGAAGATGACAACACAACCTATCAAAACTTATGGAATATAGCAAAAGCAGTGTGAAGAGGAAAGTTTATAGCAATAGTTGCCTACATCATGAAACTGGAAAGGCATCAGATAAGTGAGCTATCAATGCATCTAGAAAAACAACAGCAAACCAAACCAAAAACTAGTAGTTGGAAAGAAATAATTAAAATTAGGGAAGAAATCAACAAAATTGGAACAAAAAAGTACAAAAGATCAGCAAAACAAAGAACTGGTTTTATGAAAAAAAAAAATTGACACACCATAGGTCCAACTCACAAAAAAAGAAGAGAGAAGACTCAAATCAATAAAATTAGAGATGAAAAAGGAAATATAGCAAAAGACATCACAGAAATAAAAAGAATCACCAGAAATTACTACAAAAGAGCTGTATGCCAACAAACTGGGAAACTTAGAAGAATTGGATATATTCCTGGACACATACAACCTACCTAACTTGAACCATGAAGACATATAAAACTTAAATAGACTCATTACCAAGTTGAAAATTGAATAAGTAGTAAAGAGCCTCTCAACAAAAGTTCAGGTCCAGAAAGCTTCACTGCTGAATTCTACCAGACTTTTAAAGAACTAATTCCGATTCTTCTCAAGTTATTAAAAAATTGTAAGATAGATAATCCTCCAAAATTCTTTCTATAATTCCAGCATCACCTTAGTTCATTAACCAGGAAAAGATGTAAAAGAGAAAGTGAACTACAGACCAATTTCCCTGATGAACATAGACATAAAATCCTCTACAAAATTCTAGCCAATTGAATCCAACAACACATCAGGAAGATCATTCACCCAGACCAGGTGGGATTTATCCTGTTATGCAGGGATGGTTCAACATTCACAAATCAATCAACGTGATACATCGCATTAACAAACTGAAGAACAAAAAACATACGAGTATCTCAATAGATGCAGAGACAGCACTTTATAAAATGTAAGACCCTCTCATGATGAAAACTCTAAGCAAACTGAGTATAGAAAGAGCATTCCTCAACACAATCAAGCAATGTATGACAAACCGACAGCCAGTGTCCTATTGAATGGGGAAAAGTTGGAAGCTTTTGCACAAAGATCCAGTCCCAGACAAGGATGCCCACTGTCACCATTATTCAATGAAGTCCTTGAAATTTTTGCCAGAGACATTAGGCCAGAAAAAGTAATCAAAGGGATACAAATTAGGAATGAGGAAGTCAAATTATCCGTATTTGCAGATGACATGATTCTATATATAGGGGATCCAAAAGACTCCACCAAGAGACTATTGAAACTCATAGAAGAGTTTGGTAAGATAGTAAGATATAAAATCAATATAAAAAAATCAACAGCCTTTGTATACACAGACCATGCCAAGGCTGAGATTGTCCTTCTAAAATCAATCCCATTCACAATAGCTACAAAGAAATCAATTACCTTGGAATAAATTTAACTAAGGATGTCAAAGATCTCTATGATGAGAACTATAAAACATTAAATAAAGAAGTAGAAGAAGATACAAAAAATGGAAAAAAATATTCCACATTCATGGATTGGAAGATCCAATATTATCAAAATTTACATTCTTCCAAAAGCAACTTACAGATTCAATGTGATACCAATCAAAATACCAAAGACATTCTTCTGAGATGCAGAAAAAATGATGTGAAATTCATTTGGAGGCACAGTAGACATCAAATAGCTAAATAAATCTTTTTAATGATTTATTTACTTATTTGAAAGTCAGAGTTACACAGAGAGAGGAGAGGCAGAGGCAGAGAGAGAGAGGGGTCTTCCATCCACTGGTTCACTCTCCAATTTGCCAAAATGACCAGAGCTGTGCCTAACTGAAGCCAGCAGTCAGGAGTTTCTTCCAAGTTTCCCATGTGGGTGCAGGGGCTGAAAGACTTGGACCATTTTCTACTGCTTTCCCAGGTCATAGCTGAGAGATGGATTGAAAGTGAAGCAGCCAGGACTCTAACTGGCACCCATATAGGATGCCAGCATCACAGGTACCACTTTACCTGCTACACCACAGCACCTGCCCTAATAAAGAACCTTATTCATCAAAAACAAAGCTGGAGGCATCACAATAAGAAACTTCAAGACATACTACAAGGCAATTATAATCTAAATTGCCTGGTACTGGTACAAAAATAGATGGATAGACCAATGGAACAGAATAGAAATACCAGAAATCAATCCAAATATCTACAACCAGCTTATATTTGACCAAGGAGCTAAAGCTAATCCCTGGAGCAATGACAATCTTCAACAAATGGTGCTGAGAAAACTGGATTTACACATTCAGAAGTATGTGGCAAGATGCTTACCTTATACCTTACACAAAAATTCACTCAACATAGATTAAAGATCTAAATCTATGACCTGACACCATGAAAAATTAGAGAACATTTGGGAAACCTTACAAGACATTAGAACAGGCAAGGAATTCTTGGAAAAGTCCCCAGAGTCACAGGTAGTCAAAGCCAAAATTAACAAGTGTGATTACATCAAATTGAGAGGCTACTGTACTGCAAAAGAAAAACTCAGGAAAGTGAAGAGGCAACTGACAGAATGGGAGAAATTGTTTGCAATCTATGCAACTTTATAAGGGATTAATACAAAGAGATCAAGAAACTCCACAACAACAAAACAAACAACCCAGTGAAGAGATGTGTAAATGATGTAAACAGACATTTATCAAAAGATAAATGGCCAACAGACACATGAAAAATTGTTCAGGATCACTGTCAGAAAAATGCAAATCAAAACAACAATGAGGTTTCACCTCACCTCGATTGGAGTAGCTGTGATACAGAAACCAACAAACAATAAATGCTGGCAAGGATGTGGGGACCAGGACCATGGCTAACTTGGTTAATCCTCTTCCTGAAGTGCCAGCATCCCATATAGGCACCGGGTTCTAGTCCTGGTTTCTTCTCCTCCAGTCCAGTTCTCTGCTGTGGCCTGGGAGGGCAGTGGAGGATGGCCCAAGTGTTTGGGCTCCTGCATCTGCATAGGAGACCAGGAAGAAGCACCGGGCTCCCGGCTTTTGATAGGTGCAGCATAAGCCGTAGGGGCCATTTGGGGAGTGAACCTATGGAAAGAAGACCTTTCTCTTTGTCCCTCTCTCTCGTTGTCTATAACTCTACCTGTCAAATAAAAAAAAAGGAAAGAAAAATGTACCCTAATCCACTGTTGGTGGGAATGTAAACTGATAAAGCTTCTATGAAAGACAGTATGGCAATACCTCAAAAATCTGAATAGAAATTATGCATTATGACCCAGGCATCCTATTCCTGAGAAAGTTCCCAAGGAAAATGAAATCAGTAAACAAAACAGTTATATGAACCTCCATGTTTATTGTAGCTCAATTCACAATAGCTAAGACATGGAATTAACCTGATTGCCCATCAACAAATGATTTGATAAAGAAATTATGGGATATATACACTATGGAACACTAAACAGCAGTTAAAATAATGAAATCCAGTCATTTGCAATAAAATCGATGACTTTGGAAAACATCATACTTAGTGAAATAAGCCAGTCCCAAGCAGACAAATACCATATGTTCTCTCTGATCTGTGAGAATAGAGCTCCTAAAACAAAATCTTCAGAAGTGAAATTGATACTTCAAGTGTTTATTTTTTTATTTCTTCATACTATTTGTTGAACTCCTTACTTAACACAAAGTTAATCATATGTGTATAAAGTCAATTGAAAATATATCCAGAAAAAAATAATAGTGGGAATAAGAGAGGAAAGAGGAAGTTTGTAACTGTAAAGCTATATAGTTCTGTATACATTCCTATGCACTTAGTTCTAATGGTACAGTTGAAAAACTTGCCATTTAGACTCCAAATCCCATTAAGTTTGGGGGTAAAAATGCCATCTTAATTGTTAAAGTGGTCATATTAAGTGTCAAAATGGACATATAGATAGGATTAATTGTTAAAGAGATCACATAAATAGGTTCAAGTGCCTGGTAATAATAATACCTAGAATTAAAAAGGAAAGAATGTTACAAAGGGGGAAGCAGTCCATACAGCAGACTCATGGAATAACAATCGCTTTAAGTAACACTCTGACTTCAGAATCAGCTCTTGAGGCATTCTGGTCTGGCTGAAAAGCCTGTGAGAGCATTTCAGACATGGAAATTAAAGACACTGTAGCAAAAAAAAAATCCTACATGAAGGATCTCTGTGAGTGAGACCCAGTGGACAGAAGTGGTCATCAAAAAAGGATGTATTTTCTCTGAAAAGAGGAGAGGACTTCCGCTTCGCCTATGGCCTTGCCCAAATACTGTCAGAGTTTGTGGACTCAAAAGGCTTCCGTAGCTTATACAGCTCATGTCAAGAGCCTTGGGTGGTCAGGAGTCAGTGTGAACTAACTCCCCATGCAGGACCTCTGTCCTCAATGAGTTGTATTATGAGAGATAACTTCAAAACTAGTTCTCAAACAGTTTATTGTGTGTGTGTGTGTGTGTGTGTGTGTGTGTGTTGTGTGTATGTGAGCAAATTATTGAAATCTTTACTTAGTATAGAGTTGGTCTTCTGTGTATGAAGTTAATTGAAAATGAATCTTGAGGCCAGAGCTGTGGCTCACTTGGTTAATCCTCTGCCTGCAGCGCTGACATCCCATATGAGTGCCGGTTCTTGTCCCAGTTGCTCCTCTTCCAGTCCAGCTGTCTGCTGTGGCATGGGAAAGCAGTGGAGGATGGCCCAGGTGCTTGGGCTCCTACACCCACATGGGAGACCAGCGAGAAGCACTTGGCTCCTGGCTTTGGATCAGTGCAGCTCCAGCCATGGTGGCCATTTGGGAAGTGAACCAACAGAAGGAAGACCTTTCTATTTGTCTCTCTTTCTCTCTCACTGTCTGTAACTCTACCTGTCAAATAAATAAATAAATAAAAGAAAATGAATCTTAATGGAGAATGGGACTGGCAAGGGGAGAGGGTGGAGGAGGAGGTGTGGCAGTGTGATTGGGAGGGCAGGTATGGTGGGAAGAATAACAACATCTAGAGCTGCATTTATAAAATTTGTATTCCTTAAAAACAAATTAAAAAATAAAATAATTTAAAAATAATTTTAAAATATATGTAACTTAAGAGAAAAAAATAAAATTATTTCCAAATTAAATTAGAGATTTTTAGGAGAAAGAATGACTAGCTTCGTTCACTTTTTATTCTCAGGCTGTAAATAGGAAGAAATTTATGATATTTTGTGGAATAATTCATTTTATTTAATCAAATAAGCCAAAAAAAGGATTAACATCTATGTAATAAGTGTAGAATCATCTCACCTTTAAAGAATAAATTAACAAATAAAAATATAGCATTATTATTTTTCTGATAATTAAATACATAGATTTTCATAAATATAACAAAATACTAGGCAAATTGAATGAAAATACTAATTAGAAAATAAGTTATTTTGTCATCATTGAGAATTATTATAGGAGCTGAATTTTTATATGCCTGCCTTTAACATTTACAATCTTATTTTTTATTTGTAAATTTATAAACAGGATGTAAGCTCTGGGAAGGTAGGTGTATTTCTGAGTATTCATTTCATCCATTGCATTTTCCCAAAGCTTAGAACGATCTGTTGCATTTAGTAAGGTTTAAAAAAGTATTTGCGGGGGCCGGGGCTGTGGCGTAGTGGTTAAAGCCCCCACTCGCAGTGCTGACATTCCATATGGGTGCTGGTTTGAGACCCAGCTGCTCCTCTTCTGATCCAGCTCTCTGCTGAGACCTGGAAAGGCAGTAAAAGATGGCCCAAGACCTTGGGCCCCTGTGCACACACAGGAGAAGCAGAAGAATCTCCTGGCTCCTGGCTTCAGATGAGCACAGCTCTGGCCATTGCAACCATCTGGGGAGTGAGCCAGTGGATGGAAGACTTCTCTCTCTCTCTCTGCCTCTGGCTCTCTGTAACTCTGTCCTTCAAATAAACAAATAAATCTTTTTTAAAAAATCTATTTATGTAGAATGAATAAAGGAATCACAAATTCAACACATTTTCCTGGTTAAAAATGCAAGTAACACAGAATTCTGTGTTTCACTCTCTGCTTCCATATTTGGGAGAGTAGGATCAAAGGTAGCAATTTGTCATGTGTTCTTCAACATTTGCTTTGCATCCCTCTCTGCCCTCCTCAGCACAGGAGCCCAGGTGAAAAATGAGATCTCTGCTGCTATTGACCCTGGGGTGTATTGTTTTCCGTTTGAGAAATGATTTAATCATAAATCTATGGCAGTTATTGAAGAAATGTCATAGATTTTAATTTAGCATTCATAATTTGGGTTCATATTTGAAATTGCTATTTGTATTATGTACCTATAATATGTACCACCTCTACTTTGTGCATGTTTAAAAAATAATTCCCAGGAGCTTAATATCTTGATACATCTAACATGTGCTTTTCGATTTGCATTAACCAAGGTTTATTGTGGTACCTCTTAATTCTTGGTCTACAACTGAGTTAACCACCCTTGTTAAAGTTACCTCACCTCCAAAGTAAATCTTGATTATGTAAGATAATTTTATACTTAAGTCTGGACATCATAAACATAGATTCTAAAGTTAATGAAAATGTCAGTTTCTGCCAAATGTGATGTTGTTGTAGAAAATCAAAAAAGTTAATTTAGGAAGTACCATTTCAATCTCTTCACTAATGCTCAGAAGAGACCTCAAGAAGACACCTAAAATACAAGTATAACATTTATCATGGAATAATTCACATTACTTAATCAAGTAATTAAAAAAACAGATCAATATCTTTACTGAGAAAAGGATCATCTCATCCTATCAGTATGTCTAGATTTGAGACTGGGCTCTTCTGATTCCAGCTTCCTGCTGGCGTGTGCCCTAGGAGGCAGTAGAATGACTCAGGTACTTGGGTCTGTGCCACTCACTTGGAAGACTGGATTGAGTTTCTGGTTTCTGGCTTTCTCCTGGCACAGCCCTAGCTGTTGTGGGAATGTGGAGGGTGAAGCATTGGATGAAAAATATCTCTCTTTGCTCAGGTTAGTGGATAAGATGCTGGTTGGGAGTGACATGTCCAATATTGGAGTAGCTGGGTTCAATATATGGCTTTGGTTGATGATTCCACCCTAGAAGTCAGCAATAATGGCTCAAGTAGTGGGGTTTCTGCCACCAGGTTGTAGAAAGCCCTGGACTGCGTTCTGACTTTGCCCCAGTACAGCCCTAGCCTTAAGAAGTGAAAGGAAGATCATCTCTCTGTCCCATTGCTTCTCAAATATATTCATTTACTAAGAAATTAAAGAAACACAATAGACTTAAAAGAAGATAATGAAAGTATGTCAAGGTATCAATTACATTCAGTAATTATCATTCTTCTAAAAATAGGTATTGGCTGGCGCCTCTGCTCAATAGGCCAATCCTCTGACTGCGGCGCCGGCACCCCAGGTTCTAGTACTGGTCAGGAAGCCGGAATCTGTCCCGGTTGCCCCTCTTCCAGTCGAGCTCTCTGCTATGGCCCGGGAGTGCAGTCAAGGATGGCCCAAGTGCTTGGGCCCTGCACCCCATGGGAGACCAGGAGAAGCACCTGGCTCCTGGCTTCGGATCAGCGCGGTGCACTGGCCGCAGCATGGGGTGAACCAACAGAAAAAAGGAAAACCTTTCTCTCAGTCTCTCACTGTCCACTTTGCCTGTCCAAAAAAAAAAAAAAAAAAAAAAACAAAAAAAGCTGTTGATCTTCTTATCAAAAAAAAAAATCAAATGACACTCTTTAAAACTTAAATTGCTAATAAGAAAATAGACACTGCTTCCTTTGAAGACAAAATGTGGCTTCTGGCAAATATTTGAAAGGAACTACTTTCTTATCCATACATTGCATTGGCTTCAAATTAGTTTGGATCCAGGTCAGAATGTTCACGGTGGCCTAAAAGTGCCTACTTAACAGAGGCAGTTACTGGTTTTTAGCTTTTGTTCTCCATCTCACTGCAGATGGACTTCAGATGGTTAGGTTATGCAGAACATCACAGAATCTGAGAACAGGAAGACATTCAGAAATTATCTAGTTTTACCTTTTCATTTTAAGGTAGCACAAAGAAGTCTCATGTCTTTGTCAGTGCTATTTAATTGTTGGATTCTTTATGCCTCTATTTGTTCCACAAACAGTGAGTTAGTTCAGAGTCAGAGAAGTACTTGAGGTTCCTCACAGCGGGCCCTGAATGCCCAGCTGTTCTGCTGTACATCATGTCCCTCCTTTCACTCATAGGGACAGTGAGATTCCTCCACTACATTCTTCGGATTTCCAGCTGTGCTGACACAAATCAGATTAGCCTGAGAAAAGCAAGCATATTTCATAAGTAAATTTTACATGTGTAGTCCTCACTATAAAAATGAGTACCCCAAAAAGTGGGTATGCCCAAGTGTTTATATACTGGTTTGAATATAGTGGCAACTGTGGAAAAGTCCCTAAAATCGATGAGACCAAGGAAACAAGTAATGAGGTCTTTTTGTACAGGTTTCTCTTACTCTTGATTCCCTGGTTCTGGTGATAGTGTTTCTTTTTTCATGGTTTAGGGAGAATGTCTTACAAATAAGAGCATTTACGAGTTACAGAGCTAACTGACAAGATGGCTTAAAAGAAAAATTATTATTTTTTTCTATTAAACATACAATTACTACTACTGTTTTTAAAATGGTAGAAAATATTGTTAAGCAGGAGATTATATTAACCAAATTTATGTAATTGTTTCCCTTGATAGTTTTGTCTGGGATCTCTGTCTGCATCTTACTGAAAAGGCAAAAATAATATGAATGGTGTTTATTTGCTAGTCTTATTTAATCATGTTTCATTTGAGCTCTATATTCACAGGATTAAAAACTTCAGTTCAGGCTGGCACTGTGGTGTAGTGGGTAAAACCGCCGCCTGCAGTGTCAGCATCCCAAATGGATGCTGGTTCGAGTCCCAGCTTCTTCTGATCCAGCTCTCTGCTGTGGAAGATGGCCCAAGTCCTTGGGGTCCCTGCACCTGCGTGGGAGACCTGGAAGAAGCTCCTGGCTCCTGTCTTTGAATTGGCACAGTTCTGGCCCTTGCAGCCATCTGGGGAGTGAACAAGTGCATGGAAGACCTCTGTCTCTCTTTGTCTCTCTGCCTCAGCCTCTCTGAAACTCTGCCTTTCAAATAAAATAAATAAATCTCAAAAAAAACCCTACAGCTTTTATTTAATATAATGATATAATCAATAATAAATATTTTTAAAACTTCCCTTCCAAAGTTTGGAAATCTTGGGGTATTATATCATTGCCCTTTAGACTTTTTGATGTAATATTATTACATTTCTTAGAAATTTATTTTGCTTTGCCATGTAAGTCCAGAATACATTAAGAGAGACATGCTTGGAATATTAAGTTGTGACAAAATTGAAAAATATTAGTGGCTATATCTATTTCAAAGTAACATTCAGCATTAATTCACTGAGCCAGTCTCTATTAATAGAGATGATTAAAAACACTGATATTTTGAGTCAAATAGTTAGTAATTATTATATATCCCAGGGACCAATATAGAATTGGCTAAAGGTTGATTCATTCAGCAGCAAATGAACTCTAGATCCAGGTTTTGAGTGGCCTGCAGTATTTCTCTATTACTCAGAAACGACATTTGTAAGTGGATTAGAGTATAAATATAATTATTATCACATCACAGGCTAATTAATTATCTCAGTAGATCTTAGCTTTCATTGCTTTTGTCTTTTGTGGATAAATGATTAAAATAATGAAAAAAGCATATTACGATTTCATGGGTTTTCAGAATGTTTTTTGTGTGGCATTGAGTTGTGCTTCGCCATTGTTTAGAATTTAATTTGATGCCTCCTGTGTGGTAAAAATAAGCAAATTTTGGCCAAGAAGGAGCAACAGGCTCTTGCTCTTCCATTCAATTCTTGTATGCTCGGTAGATTACTTCACACAAAGCTTGCTTTGCTCACAATTCAGGTTTAAAGACAACAAACCAACAAAATAAAAAGTTCCAAGAGGCACAGCTCCACAGCACCTCACTGTGCTGTTTAGTCACACTTGTTTCTGCGAGCCTCACAGCAAACGCTCCATGCTGGCTTTATTCTGCCTTGTTATCAGCCCCAAACCACACTGAGCTGTGGGTGATGCAACAAGCTTCACTCTTCATCACCCACCGGGAAGCTGGAGTTTTAATCTCCTCTCTTCCAAGAAGCGCCCAAGCGTCTTTCTCAGACGTCAAGTTGAGCTTCTCCTCCCTGTCTCAGCATGGTTTTCTGTCTCATTCTCTACTCAGAAAATGTATCAAACAATAAGAAAGGAATCAATGTGGATTTGATCTGGATATTTGTCTTACTATTGAATTGCCCAAATTGTATTTCTGGTTCGATTCTGTAGTTAGTGCGATGAGCCCAAACAAGCACCCATGGTTGACAAATTCTATGGTGGTCTGGAGGAATGAAGAAACACGGCTCTCCTTTTGCACAATTTCCCCAAGCCAATGGAGCTGACTCAAGAGAATTAGGAAACACTAAAAAAAAGACAAATTACTTACCAATTATTTCCATACAGCATTGTATGAAAACCTTTTTTTTTTTAATATTTCTCACACTGAAACACAGGATTCTATTCAACCACTTGTCTTGATACTGTATTTTCAACAAGCAAGTCTCCCAACTCCCCAAAAAAGTTTTGTAGTCATCTGTTACAATCAAGGATGAGAAAAACTCCATGTTTCCAGGACTATGAAACTTCACTCATCGGACTACCACAGTTCATTTGAACCTATGAACTTAAATCACCCCTAGGAAATGCCATTGACCACCTTGGTCATTGTTTTCTGTTATGTTTTATATAGACCCATTATGTGTCAAAAGTGATTCATGAGTCCCCAAATAAATCTCCTTTGAGTAGTTTTCAGCCCAGAGAGCAAAATAAAGTCTAGGAATTAATCCCAACACTGTGACACAGTCCATTCAGTCCCTCCTAGGTCCTAGCCTGAGGGTCTCCAAGATCATTTATCTCCTGGCAAGCTGCACAAAAGAGTGATGCTTGCCCAGAATAATATCCTTTCCTTTATGCTCCGGTGATCCAAAGCATACTTTAATTCAGGTCCAGCAAATGTTCCGTATTCTTAATCAAAGCTCTCTGACAATTTTAGACTTGGAAGCCTCTTCCCATTATTCATTCTGTAAATTTTGTGCTTACCATCTATATCAATGTATTTCTCCAAACATTATTTTATTTGAATACAGAAATCATAGCCTTATTTTCTACTATATGTAGAACTATCACAGTAAAAGGCACATCTGAAGAATTCAGTAAGGACCTGCTCATTTTGTAGTTGTGAAGTTACTGAAAATTTAATAAATTAAGATGAAACTAGTGGGTCCATTATTAACACCTAAAGAGAATACAGAAACAAATACTCTGTAAAAAATTCGGGTTAAGGGGCTGGTGTTATAGCATAATGGGTTAAGCCACTGCTGCAGCACCATATGGGTGCCAGTTTATATCCCAGTGGCCCCACTTCTGATCCAGCTTCTGGATAATATGCCTGGGAAAGCAGCAGAGGATGGCTCAAGTGCTTGGGCCCCAGGACCCACGTGGGAAACTTAGAAGGAGCTCCTGGCTCCTGGCCTCAGCTTGGCCCAGCCCTGACCATTATGGCCATTTGGGAAGTGAACCAGCAGATTCTCTCTCTCTCTCTCTCTCTCTCTCTCTCTCTCTCTCTCTCTCTCTTTCTCTCCCTCTCCTATTTCCCTCTCCCTCTCCTTCTACCTCCCTCTCCCTCTGCCTCTCTCTCTAACTCTGCTTTCAAATAAATAAAAATATATGTTTAAAAAATTCAGGTTTAATTTTTAAATAAAATGCCTTCTGTCTGGAACTACATGAAAACCCTCCTATTTAGGCATATTGAGTTTTTGTGAATAATTGCAAACAAGGGAAGTGACTTTGTGTTCATTGTTTTGGGAAATAATATTTCATACAACGGAACTCACTTTCCCAATGCATAACAAGGTTTTTAAAAATCTATCCAGGGGCCAGCACTGTGGCATAGTGGGTAAAGCCGTCACCTGCAGTGCTCGCATCCCATATGGGCACCAGTTCAAGTCCTAGCTGCTCCACTTCCAAGCCAGCTCTCTGCTATGGTCTGAGAAAGCAGTAGAGGATGGCCCAAGTCTTTGGGCCCCTGCACTCATGTGGGAGATCTGAAAGAAGCCCCTGCTCCTGGCTTCACATCCGCGCAGCTCCAGCCATTGCAGTCAGTTGGGGAGGGAATCAGTGGATAGAAAACCCCCCTCTCTCTCTGACTCTCCATCTGTGTGTAACTCTGACTTTGATGTAAATAAATAAATATTTAAAAAAATACAACTCATAGAAAATTTCTGTGGTCTGCTTTCAGCTATAAAGGACACCATCCTGAACATGAAACTAAGTTCTTTTGTTAACATCAACTTCATCTTATAGTACCATTAAAAAAGCTAGTTATGTCTATTAAAATTGGACCACGTTTTCGAAATAGATAGATATAAATATAGATACACTCTTCTGCAAAGCTGATGTTAGTTAGGAACAATGTATCAATATTGATTTATTAGTGTGACAAATGTAGCATAGTAAAGGAAAGTGGATGTGGGGTTTATGGAAATTTTCTTTCTCGTTTTATAACTTATTTGTAAATATAAACTTATCTAAAATACAAATAAGTGTGAGAAATTTACACATGGAATTCCTTTGTTAGAAACATCTTTTGAGATCAGCAGTCTCCAATGTAAAGAGACTGGAATAGCCAACCGACCTCAAAAGTACTGCTTGAATCTACATATATTTGATAAATTCACTATTGTGTTATTATTTTCATAGGCCATATTAATTAATGTTTCCTACATGTTTAATTCTTAAAGTCACTCTCCATCCCCTTTATCATTAACTTGATCTCATTTCTTCTTTCCTGAATAGTAACTTTTAAATGTGACTGCTAGTAAGAAATTCTTTAATTTGTGTTCCCCAAAATATCTGTATTGTGTTATGTGTAGAGATTATTTTGTTGATTTTATTACTAGTCTTTTGGAGCTGCAATAAATAATAAAATGCCACTGACTAGGTGGCTTATACAACATAATTTTATTTTTTCACAATTCTGGAAGCTGGGAGTCATGGTACTGGCAAGGTAGATTTTATTCTGAGGCCTCTTCCCTGGACTTGTAGGTGGCCATCAGCACACGGTGTGGTTATAGACCTCTTTGAGCAGTCTTGGAGTGTGTGTAGGAAAGGCAGCAAGCATGCACCCTCTGGTCTCTTTTAAGGGTACTGATCCTATTAGAACCATGCATTTATGCCTCCAGTAATAGCAGTTATCTACTGTTGGCCACATATGTAACACACATAGTCATATTGGGAGTTAGGGTGTCAGAATGTGAATTTTGAGGAGGACACAATTCAATCCAAAGCATTGGTTACACAATTTTTATGTTTGTTATTCTTTTATTCAATGCCATTGTTTTCTGGGTTCAATTTTTTACAGCAAAAGTTTTGAAAATTCACTGTTGGCCCTTGTTGAAGGTATCATGTCATTTTTCCTCTTTGTATTCTTTGAACACTTTCTCTTCTTTTTCCCACTGTGGTTTTATAAATCAGAAATAAGAGGAAAGAGTTGTCCTTTTGTCCCTTTTGTTGTTTTGTTCTGTTTTTATAGTTTGTTTTGTTTTCGTGTCTGTTCACTGAGTCAGTGGCTAATGAGCTGGCAGATTTGTTGTCTCCCCTAGGATACATCTCTGGTCTAAGACTCATCAGGAGGAGTAGGGGGTAAACATCCCCTTCTCAACATGATGGAAGTTCTTATTTTATTCCAGTAGGAAATGTCAGCAGGCAAAAGCTTTCAAGAGTATAAATAGCACGTTGGCACCACAATTCTTCTCTGATGGAATAAACTGGCAATTTGAGCTCAGGTCACCTTGAAACCCACTGATTTTTCTAGCTACACCTCAGCAAAGCTAGTGTTATCTTGTGGAGCACCTTGATCTTTGCCAGTAGAATCCTCACTTGCTCTGCCCGTGACATTTCAGAATTTCATGTCTGATAGTTACCTTCAAAGACCTAAGGCTAGGCTCCTGTCAATCTTTTTCACACTGCTTTAATAGCATACCTGATTGAGTAATTTATAAAGATTGGAGATTTATTTCTTACAGCTCTGGAGGCTGGAAATCCAAGATGCAGGGGTCTACATGTGGAGAGGGCTTTATGCTGTATCACTCCATAACAGACTGCATTCAGGCAAGAGAACTCAAGGAAGCTAGGAATTGAACTTCAAAATCCAGTCATGAGAGTGATGCCCTCATGATCTAGACATGTCCCCATAGGCTGCGCCTCCCAACACTGGCACATTGGGGATTAAGTTTCCAACACATCCTTTTTGGAGGATGCATTCAAACAATTAGAAACTGGTTAGGGTGTTGTGTGTGTCCAGGGAAAGAAAGAGAAAGCAAAAATCCAAAAACAAATCTTAAAGTTTCCATCTAGGCCATTTTATTTGCAGTATTATAAACACATTTGAATTTTACATTGAAAGAGTTATCATATCCATATTGGATTATATTGGAACTTCTGTATAACGTACTTCAACAAAGTGAGTTAGATATATTTCAGAATTCTTGAAGTCATCATGGAATATAGGGAGTATCATTATGTTTTTACAACTGTGTATATGATATACATGAAATCTGTTCACTTTATATTGCGGGGTCTTAGTCCACCCGAACGAGGATGGACTGGGTCCGAAGAAAGGTAAGTGCGTCGCTTGCCTGTTCCCCAGCCCCCTGATCCTGGAGGCAGTCAGACGCAGCGGGAGTCAAGTCAAGCAAACAAGAACTTGGTTTATTGCTTGCATAGCAAAGCCTTTTAAAGCACAAGACCACAGGATTACTGGGGCAGGGCATAAGGACCAACCAATTACTTAAAAGGTCATTTTACAGGGTGACTTTTTACAGGAGCAGCCATATGTCTGTACACTCTTCATCAGTTGTCACCTCCCCTGATGCTGTGCGGCTAATCAGCTTTGATGGTAAAAGACTTTGGGTACCGCCCACCTTACTTCCTTTGGGCTCCATCTTTGAATTGCCATGTGTGCCTAATTTCCCTGCAGGAGCCATCTTTGAATTGCCTCCTGTGCCTAAGTTCCCCACATATATAAATAATTAAAAAAAGCAAATGACAGATTACCAGTGTTCCTATTGATATCTCCTGAATGCCTTGTGCTATGTCACTTGGACTGATGAAAATATCAAAGCATTTGATTTCTAATATTTCTTCAAATAAGAAAATCTTCCTAGAATCACATATTGAAAAGAATATATTAAAATAACAAATAAATTATTATAAATATTATTTCAGAAACTTACAATACCCTTAATACTACTTTTACAATAACAATAGATTTACAAAAATGTCTTTAAATTTTCCAAAGTGGTACAATAGAAATTTGTCAGTTTAGTAAAGGTGATTAGATATCTACTTTTATCTCCATTAACTTTACTTCCCAAATAACCAAAATACTTGTAAATGCCAGTTGAATCATGTCCACTTGGTAGTCACAGACCTTTCATGACAGGAAGCTACAGACTTGAGCAAATCCAATGATGTTGGTCCACTTAGTCACTTTACTCATAGAATAAATGCCTTTGGAATATGACTCCAGAACAGAATTCCACAAAATTAAAAATTGTTTAGTTTTCAATCATTTCTTTTTCACTATATTTGTTTTTAAAGCCGGATTAAAATAAAATTAAATGATTTTAAGTTTAGTCCATTTTTTTCTATAACAGTTTGCAGCAGTTAATTTACTGAGTAGATAGTGCATGAGAATACTATTTTAATAAAGTAGAAAATCAGTTCTGCTTATTGCATTCTGTATGTCTACAGAAAATATTAACTACAGGGCTAGCACTGTGGCCTAGTGAGTAAAGCCACTGCCTGCAGTACAGGCATCACATATGGGCATTGGTTGGAGACCTGGCTGCTCTATTTCTGATCCAGCTCTCTGCTTGTGGCCTGGGAAGGCAGTAGAAGGTGGCCCAAATGTTTGGGCCCTTGCACCCTTGTGGAAGATCCAGAATAAGCTACAGGCTCTTGGCTTTGGATAGGCCCAGTTCCAGCCATTGTGGCCATCTGGGAAATGCACCATCAGATGAAAGACCTCTCTCTGCCTCTGCCTCTCTTTATCTCTGCCTTTCAAATAATAAATAAATAAATAAATAAATCTTTTTTAAAAAAGGAAAATATTAATTACAATTCATATCAAGTTTCTATGTTTTGTGACATATTTATTAGTTGTTTCTCAAACAATGCTTAAAATTAGGTTTATTTCATTATATCTTTTTTTAGTTATTCACAATTTACTTTTTCATGTCCACATTGAATAAAATATTAGTTTGGCAATGATTGATATGACAATGAAGAAATAGACCAAACTGGCTGAGTTGAAACAAATATATTTCTCTGGTTTCATCTGTACTCCTGACCACTTGTATAATTCCTGTATCAGTTGCTACTTCTCAGCCCCAGGAACTGATCCCAGGTGCTCTGATATGGGATGCAGGTGTCATAATCGTTATCTTAACCTCTAGCCTGAATGCCTAGCCCTGTGAGTTTTTTTTTTTTTTTTTTTGGACAGGCAGAGTGGACAGTGAGAGAAAGAGACAGAGAGAAAGGTCTTCCTTTGCTGTTGGTTCACCCTCCAATGGCCACCGTGGTTGACGCGCTTCGGCCGGTGCACCACGCTCATCCAATGGCAGGAGCCAGGTGCCAGGTGCTTTTTCCCTGGTATCCCATGGGGTGCAGGGCCCAAGCACTTGGGCCATCCTCCACTGCACTCCCTGGCCACAGCAGAGAGCTGGCCTGGAAGAGTGGCAACCGGGACAGAATCCGGCGCCCCAACTGGGACTAGAACCCAGTGTGCTGGTGCTGCAAGGTGGAGGACTAGCCTGTTGAGCCACTGCCCCGGCCTAGCCCTGTGAGTTTTAAACACAATACATGCTCAACATCCAGCTACATGCCAAGAGAGCTGGCATTTTTTTCTTTCTTGCTTTTTGTTGTTCATTTTTATTTATCTGTTTATTCATTTATTTCATTACTTAAGAAAGTTATTTTGTTTTCTGCCATGAAACATGGATACAATGAAAGAATTGACTTATAGATTATGAGCTGTTAAGGGAATCATATTCTGTATCATTCAAGAAATATCAAAGGTCTGAAACATGAAAACCAAATAGAACAAAGGAGACAGCTGCTGGTTAAAGATCACTCATCAAACAATTCATAAACTTTTGCTTCAATATTACAAATCTAAGAAGCTGACATTTAGAGAAGCGGGTCATCTTAAATGATAAAGTGACTAAGGCAATGGATGTTTAAGAACATTAATTAAACCTGGTTTTTTGAGTCATATGATGAAATTTTTATTTAATAAATTCTAAAGGTTAAAAGCTTTAAAATCAGCCAAGCAGAAATTTCTGAGCAGGTGATCCTACAGGCAGTTCAAAGTCAATTGAGCAGTGAATAGGCAATTAAACTTCCTATTTACACACAGACACACACACACACACATATATCTCTTTCTAGACACGTTTGCTCAAATTATGGAAAATTATGAGAATATTTGTTAAATCAAAAGAGCAAATTCTTCTTGAATAAAGACAATTGACATTTTATTGATGAACATGCTCTTTTCCTGAGCTCCTGCGAGCCAAGCTTGGAGTTGTCTATGTGTATGTGAGTATTTCAGAATCAAGTATTGAAACTCAATTCTTTAAATCTCATGTTCAGTTAATGAAATAAACATCTTCAATTTTTAGTGAATGGGAAATTTAGAGTAGCTGTGAGTTATACAATTACAGAGATTTTTTTAAGTGTTATTTGAAGACAAGTTTTTGCACAAACCTTTCAAATGTTATTTTGACTTAAATGTTTATGTACACCCAGAATATCTATCCCATAATATTACATGGCTACCTTTAAAGACTAAATGTATTTCAGAAAAACTAGAATTTGAGTAATTGTAGTTGAGAAAAGTTATGACTTGGTAAACTGATTAAGTTAATGACTTCTCTGTTTTCATTAAGCTTCCACACCAACCAGACCCTCCCACTTTAGCTCAGTTGACTT
This sequence comes from Sylvilagus floridanus, assembly GCA_949820135.1. Classification (NCBI taxonomy): domain Eukaryota; kingdom Metazoa; phylum Chordata; class Mammalia; order Lagomorpha; family Leporidae; genus Sylvilagus; species Sylvilagus floridanus. Next base: position 23,438,826 of record OX463246.1, on the reverse strand, counting down.
ACTTCTTTATATGGAAAATTCAGAGTGCTCTATTCTATGGCACTATGCACTTGTACATTCTGCCCGATGTTGTGAGTGCTTTTGCTGGAGTTATTCACACAGTGACTCCCTTATATGCTGAGGTCCCTGAGCAAATATCATCTCCTCAGAGGCCTGCTCTCTTTTCAACGTGCACATATATTTACTTTTAAGGAGTCACCTCCATCCTAACACTTAGCATTCTTCTCTATTATATTTATATTCTATGTATAGCACTTTTAAAGCTGTTATAAAAAGTTTTTATAGAGTTAAAATGCATTACTTGCTTTCTCTTATTGGATTGTAAATTCAGTGATGACAAGCAACACATCAGACTTCATTTCCTAAAAATACACACACACACACACACACACACACACACACACACACTTAATTTATTGAGGCAGAGAGACATAATCCCCACATACCTGCAATAGTTGGAAGGGTTGGGGAAAGCGGTAGGTCAAGTTGAAATTAGGAGCTGGGAACCCGATGCAGGAGTCCCACCTGGGTAGCAGAGACCCAAGTACTCCAACCCTCATTTGCTGCCTTCCAGGGCACACACTATCAGGAATCTCAATTTGGGAGTGGAGCCAAACTTGAACACAGGCACTCCACATATGAGATTTCTTTCTTTTTTTTTTTTAATAAAACTTTTATTTAAAGAATATAAATTTCCAAAGTACAGCTTATGGGTTACAATGGCTTCCCCCCCCATAACTTCCCTCCCACCCGCTACCCTCCCCTTTCCCGCTCCCTCTCCCCTTGCATTCACATCAAGATTCATTTTCAATTCTCTTTATACACAGAAGATCAGTTTAGTGCATATTACGTAAAGATTTCAACAGTTTGCCCTCACATAGAGACACAAAGTGAAAATACTGTTGGAGTACTAGTTATAGTATTAATTCACAATGTACAGCACATTCAGGACAGAGACCCTACATGATTTTTTTAAAGACATATGTGAGATTTCTTACATCCACATTCTGTGCCCTGATACATTGGGTGAAGAACTCAAGTAATGATGATTGATAGATCAGTGAAACAGGGATCTTTGAAAGTGGCTCAAAGATTCTTGAAAAAAAAAATGCTTGTTTTTCTAGGTTTTATACAGCAAATGAATGACTTAGATTTTTGCTTTATATCATCGACTAAACCACAACTAGTTTGCTAGGTTATTTATTTATTCTTCTAATAATCTTCTAATGTATTTATTTATTCTCAAAATAGTCTGTAAAAATGGTTGCAATACTTTATGAAACAGTTAAAGAAATCCAATGTATTTTATTTTACTTATAAAACATATTAATATTCAAATAGTCCAATAATAAACAATTTAATAAATGATGAATATACAATTAATTTATTATATATATCTGCTTTATTCTTCAGATCTTTTTTTAAACTTTTATTTAGTAAATATAAATTTCCAAAGCACAGTTTATGGATTATAATGGCTTCAACCCCCCATAACTTCCCTCCCACTCGCACCCCTCCCATCTCCTGCTCCCTCTCCCATTCCATTCCATCAAGATTCATTTTCAATTATATTTATATACAAAAGATCGATTTAGTATATATTAAGTAAAGATTTCATCAGTTTGTACCCACACAGAAACATAGAGTGTAAAATACTGTTTCAGTACTAGTTATAGCATTACTTCACATTGGACAACACATTAAGGACAGATCCCACCTGAGGAGTAAGTACACAGTGACTCCTGTTGTTGACTTAACAATTTGACACTCTTGTTTATGGTGTCAGTAATCTCCCCAGGCTCTAGTCATGAGTTGCCAAGGCTATGGAAGCCTTTTGAGTTCACCAACTTCGATCTTATTCAGACAAGGTCTTAGTCAAAGTGGAAATTCTTTCTCCATTCAGAGAAAGTACCTCCTTCTTTGATGGCCCCGTTCTTTCCACTGGGGTCTCACTCGCAGAGATCTTTCATTTAGGTCTTCTTCTTCTTCTTTTTTTTTTCCAGAGTATCTTGGCTTTCCATGCCTAAAATACTCTCATGGGCTCTTCAGCCATATCCAAATGCCTTAAGGGCTGATTCTGAGGCTAGAGTGCTATTTAGGACATCTGCCATTCTATGAGTCTGCTGTTTATCCCACTTCCCATGTTGAATCATTTTCTCCCTTTTTGATTCTATCAGTTAGTATTAGCAGACAGTGGTCTTGTTTGTGTGATCCCTTTGACTCTTAGGCCTATCAGTGTGATCAATTGTGAACTGAAATTGATCACTTGGACTAGTGAGATGGCATTGTTACATGCCACCTGTATGGGATTGTATTGGAATCCCCTGGCATATTTCTAACTCCACCATTTGGGGCAAGTCCGATTGAGCATGTCCCAAATTGTACATCTCCTCCCTCTCTTATTCCCACTGATATTTAACAGAGATCACTTTTCAATTAAAATTTAAACACCCAAGAATAATTGTGTGTTAATTACAGAGTTCATCCAATAGTACTAGAACAAAAAAAAAAACTATCATGGATAAAGTATTACATTGTACATCAACAGTGCTAATAAGGGGGTGGAAACTCAACCCAACTACAGTGTTTGGAATTAAGGCCTTTGGGAAATGATTGGGTGGGTCATTAAGATGGAATATCCATGATTGAATACTAAAGGCATTTTCTTCTTTAAAATATTTGCTTACTTATGTGAAAGGCAGAGTTACAGAAAAAAGGAGAGACACAGAAGGAAAGAGAGATCTTCTATCAGCTGTTTCACTCCCTGGATGGCCACAATGGCAGAAAATGGGCCAGGCTGAAACCAAGAGGGTACAGGGATCCAAACACTTGGTTCATCTTCTCTTGCCTTCCCAGGAGCATTAGAAGGGAGCTGGACCGGAAGTGGAGCAGCTGGGACTTAAACCAGTGCTCATATTGGATGCTACTGCTGCAGGCAATGGCTTAACCTCCTGCACCACATAGCTGTGGCTTTACAAGACTACATAAACATAAACAGACATGTGCATTCCCTCGCATCTAGTGATGATTTCCATCGTCTTGGGACTCTGCCAGCAAGAACACCTCCATCAGAGGCCAAATCCATAGGACCACTCAATCTTAGACGTCTCCAAAACTGTGAGCTGACAAGTCTCTATTCTTCATAAGTTGTTTGTCTTAGATATCCATTGCAGTAATGAAGAGCTGACTAATATACACAAATAGAAAAATACATAACCATGTGGGAAAGGTTATAGCATAAAACAGTTGTTTCAAAGAACCATGTTAATATTATAACAAAAGAGATTTTAGGAAAAAGAATTATTATTAGACAAAATAAATGGCACTTTATTAATAATGCTGGGTTGATACACTAGGAAAGCTATACAAATATTAAGATTTACAGGTGTAACAGCAAATCTTTAAAGTAAAAGAAGCAAAAGTTAAAAGAATCATGAGCAGAGGATAATATAAAATTAAAATTGAGTATATAACTTTTGATAATTGAAAATATGACAAGTATGAAGAACACTATCAACAGCTTAATTTAATATCCTTATAGAACACTCAAAACAAACAGAAGAATATACATGTTTTTAAACACAGGCACAAAGACACATTTTTCCAGGATAGACCATATGCTTGGCTGTGAAACATATCTTATCAAAATTTAAAAGATTGAAACCCTATGCAGAATGCTCTTTAACCACAAGGAAATTAAATTAGAAACAAATAAAAAAGAAAATTTGGGAAATCCCCCAAGAATTTGGCAACTTATAGAACTCCAAATAAGCATCTGTCCAAGGAAAACCAGTAGGGAAAATAAAACACATTGGGAAATAAATGAAACAAAAGTAACAACACATCAAAATTTATGTCATGCAAGTAAAGCAATGTTTGAGGGAAATTTATTACCTTTTAGATTTTTATATTTACAAAAGGCTCAAATTCATACTGATGCTTTAATCTTAAAAACTAAAACATATAAACCAACTGAAAACCAAGTATAATTAAACTAAGAAAAAGATGGAAGAAAATAATAAAACCAGAATGGAAATCAATGAAAGAAACATAGAATAACACAATGGGAAAATCAATGAAACTAAAAGCTAGTTATTGGTAAAGATTGTGAAAACTGTTGTGGGGCTAGCACTGTGGTACAATGGGTTAACGCCCTGGCCTGAAGCGCTGGCATCCCATATGGGTGCTGGTTCTAGTCCCTGCTGCTCCACTTCCCATCCAGCACTCTGCTATGGCCTGGGAAGGCAGTAGAAGATGGCCCAAGTGCTTGGGCCCCTGCACCCACGTGGGAGACCCAGAAGAAGCTACTGGTTCCTGGCTTCAGATCAGCTCAGCTCTGGCCGTTGCGGCCAACTGGGGAGTGACCTTCGGAAGGAAGACCTGTCTCTTTGTTTCTACCTCTCTCTGTGTAACTCTGACTTTCAAATTAGTAAATAAATCTTAAAAAAAAGAAAGAAAATTGTTGCATCTTGAGCAAGACTGGTCATAGAACAACAAGACATGACATAATTACTAGAATATGGGATGTCGGTGCCACAGGCGGAGGCTCAGCACACTACACTACAGCACCAGCCCAGTAAACCTATTTTCAAAGCATATATCTGAGAAAGGGCTTTTCTTCATAAGATAAAAAGCACTCTGTACTCAATAATACATTGAAAAACATTTCCATTAGTACAAATATATTTGAATAGGTACTCTCTTAAAGATATAAAGAGATGGTTCAGCATTTTTAATCAGGGAACTGTGTATTAATGCTGCAACAAAACACCATTGCAGAATCACAAATTAAAACTGAAGAAGATGTTGCTAGAATGGGTGGAATTTATAAAGACTAATGGTAAATGCTGGCAAGGATACAGAGAAACTGGAACACCATACCTTATTGATGGAAATGTAACAGTCATTTTAGAATAGATTAGTTCTTAAAAATTAAGCATATAATTATCTACATAAACCAATTTTCATTATTCAAGAGAAATAAAAAATATGTCTACAGAATGTTTATATATGAATATTTATAATTGCATTGTTCATAAAAGCAAAAGATTAGAAACAATGCAAATATCCACCAGCTCTTCAATGGATAAACTAAATGTAGAATATTCATGTTATGAATTATGCTCACCAACATAAATACTTCTGAGATATGCAGAAGACATGAGAAAGTAGCTGAAATTTTTTGGAGCTGGGTTTGGAAAGGGGAGTTAACAACAAATACAAGGAAATCTTTGGTGTAATGGAAAGGCATTAAAATGTGATTATTGTTATGGTTGCACAATTACAGAAAATTATTAAAATTATAAGTGCACCTAAATTTTATAAATTTATCATATGCGTGTATTAAGAAGAATCATTAACATTGAGTTCTAGTGGGCAGGAGAGTATGAAAGTCTACATAAGGCCTTAAACTGAATAAGAACATGTCCTGTAGGTTACGCATGACAATTCTAGCATTTCGTGTCGGAAGAAGTAAGAGATTAGGACTACCTATTCTGTCACAGTAGGAGTTGATGGTAGCACACAATTCAGGTTAATTGCATAGTAACTAAGCATAAAATAATTTTTATAAAAAATGAGTGATCTATTTAATTTAATTTTCAAACATTTTTACAATGTTTTTGACCTAACTAAATAGTTACTAGGTAGACCTAAAGTACAGGTGTATTTGTGTACCTATATGCTTAATTCTGAATCAAGTCTCCTTTTTGTTTTATAAAAATTAAGTGTAATTGTATTGAGAATTAACAAATAAAACATAAAAAGAAATTAATTTCTTAGCTACTTTAATTGTATCATCAGCTTTGCGAGGCACCAATTTATATGGCAAAATGTTATATAAGCTCATTTTATTAGTCATATACTTTCTGTGCATATTTTTCAAAATCCTACTAGGATATGACCTCTATCTATTTTCTCAACCAAAGAAAACAAGGAAAGTAATAAAAATTTAACTTTCTTCCTTGAAAAACATTGCAGGAATTCATGAGATACAACCAAAAGTAGATAGAAGGCAGTGAACCATCGAAATTACATTGTTCAATTTGCATAGGGCTGTCATGTGAACTCACTCAGGAGTGAGTACAGAGGGTGGAAAAAGACAGCTTTAGTTTCATGGCTACAAAACAAACAAATATAAAAGTACTCTCAAGAAAGGATAACAGGAACTGCCGGGCAAAAACAAAAGTAAAATATATTAAAATTATTGTGACTGACTGGTAATCACCTATATTTTTGTTACTATTTGCTGTTTTTTTTAAAACTAAAGTCAACATCCAAAAATCAGTGTTTACCCTACTGGGAATGTATGGCAACAAAATAAAATTAATTTTAGAGAAGGAATTGTAAAGCATTCTGGAAAGGAGGTAAAATATCACTACAGAAGGCCGAACACACTAGAAGAGTGCCCATAATACCATTTCCCATTGTGATTAGAAGATGATAACTTTCAAGGTCCATTTGGTTTTCATATGATTTTGATGTCAGCTCTCTGCCCCTGCCAAATGTTAACTGCCTAATATCTGAAACCACAGCTTCTCTGCCCTGGAACTCCAGGTCTATCTGGAACTAAAATTAAAATCACATAGACGGCAAGAGGGGGATTACTCTTCAACATGGACGCATTCTCCTATCTTTGAACCTTCCAATGCTCATTTAAGGCAGTTCATTGGTTAGCTGTTCATTTTAAAAACTGGTTTGGAAAAATGTTGGGGAAAGCAATGTGCAAGCAGATCTATGAGATTCATGCAACAAGGATCATTTATGTGATGCTTCTTCAATTATCCCTAACCCAACCCTCCCTAAGATTTGTTCTCCTGATCATACCTCTCCAACAGCAAATGTACCATGCATTATAGAGTTTAGAATCTTTTCAATTTAATTTAGCCCGAGGGTAGAAAATATAATAATGGAATATAATTCTGGAAAGAATTTTAAATATGTTTTATGCCAACTTCCTACCTTCTGATGTTGGAAATGTGAAAATACATGGGGGTCTCGTGACTTACAGAAAATTTCATTCATTAGTTGTGCCAGAGCCAGAGGTAGATGAAGAATCTAATTCACAGTCCAAAGTTTTAGTTCTTCCTCTTTTCTTTGAATTGTTCACCGACAATTCTGAAAGTTCTTTTTTTTTAAATATGGAAAAAGTTATATAGTTGAAGATACATAGAGTAATGCATTGATTATTTGAATTAAATGCCTGAATATTTGGTTTATGCAATTTGAAGGACACCTTATTGTCTTTTACCAAATACATCTTGAGCTAGAACATCTGAAAATATGGCAAATGTTTGCCTCAGGTCTATACTATACTATTTATTTAATTTTATACCTTCCAATGCATATCTGAATTATATGCTTAATTGCATAACATGTAACATTCCAAAATATGTAATGTTGGACTAATCTCAGTTTTATATGAAATTTCATTTAAAGAGTCTCAAAATCTAGAATCATGGAAATTTAATACATGGCTTTTTAAAGTACAAGAAGGTATTCATAGTTGGATAGAATTGCAGAGATATACAATCCTACATTGTTATGAATTACTATACTTTTTCTTTGATCTAGCTTATCAGAAATCCCATTCCAGAAAGCTGATATTTGCAAATTAGCTGAAAATTTTATTTGTCAGTTTAGGAGAATAAATTATGTCTTAATCTGCCCTGGCAAAAATGGGAGATGATTGCATAACAGGTAAGATAGAAATGTTTCAATACCAAATTCCTGTTGATTAACTAACAAATAATATAAGCCTTGTTAAAAGTTAAGACAGGTTTTGATTCTATGGGATAAATAAAGTATATAATACATACAGTATAATAGTTTATTTCATGATATGTTATTTTCATATGTTGATGAATGTGTGTTTCTTAAACTTATTTTAAAATCATATAAAATTGCTTGTCATCCATCATTAGCCTACTGAAAATGATGACTAAGTTGAGTATAAGTGTGTTAATTTTACAAAAGCACAAGATTACTTGCAGATATGTGTGATTATGCAGGCAAGCATCTGAGAAGTGATTATCATAATTACTATGTTTCATCTTTCATGAAGCTAGAGACAAAGCCTAGTCCCCCAACCTAAAAGAATCAAATTATCAGAAGTGGATTTCAGAAAATGACCCAAGAACACTTTTAATTAAATATAACTTTAAATGGTATGATTCTTTCTTTATTTTTTCAAATTTTTTCAACTTTTATTTAATAAATATAAATTTCAAAAAAACCAACTTTTGGATTATAGTGGCCTTTCCCCTCATAACCTCCCTCCCACCGGCAACCATCTCATCTCCCTCTCCCTTTCCCATCCCATTCTTCATCAAGATTCATTTTCAAGGCCGGTGCCATGGCTCACTTGGCTAATCTTCTACCTGCAGCACCAGCACCCCACATTCTAGTCCCAGTTAGGGCACCGGATTCTGTCCCAGTTGCCCCTCTTCCAGGCCAGCTCTCTGTTGTGGCCCGGGAGAGCAGTGGAGGGTGGCCCAAGTCCTTGAGTCCTATACCCTCATGGGAAACCAGGAGGAAGCACCTGGCTCCTGGCTTCAGATCTGTGCAGAGTGCTGGCCACAGCACACCAGCCATAGCGGCAATTTGGGGGGGTAAACCAACGGGAAGGAAGACTTTTCTCTGTCTCGCTCTCTCTCACTATCTAACTCTGCCTGTCCAAAAAAAAAAAAAAAAAGATTCACTTTCAATTATATTCATATACATAAGATCAACTTAGTATATACTAAGCAAAGATGTCAACAGACTGCACCCACACAAACACACAAAGTATAGAGTACTGTTTAAGTAGTAGTTTTACCATTAATTCGCATAGTACAACACATTAAGGACAGAGATCCTACATGGAGAGTTACTGCACATTGACTCCTGTTGATTTTTTTTTTTGAAAGGGAGAGTTAGACAGAGAGAGAGGTCTTCCTTCCATTGGTTCACCCCCCAAATGACCACCACAGCCGGCTCACTGCGCCAATCCGAAGGAATATGATCGTTTAAAAGTGATCCCTGTTAAAAATAAGAGTGGGAATAAGTGAGGGAGGCACATGCTCACTCAGACTTACCCATAATGGTAGAGCTGGAAACGTGCCAGGGGATTCCAATTCAGTCCAATCAAGGTGGCATGTAACAATGCCATCTCACTAGTCAAAGTGATCAATTTCAATTCATAATTGATCATAATGATAGGATTAAGTGTCAGAGGGATCACATAAACAAGACCAGCGTCTGCCAGGAGCTGGGTGCTTCTTCCTGGTCTCTTATGAGGGTGTAGGACCCAAGGACTTGGGCCATCCTCCACTGCCTTTCCGGGCCACAGCAGAGAGCTGGACTGGAAGAGGAGCAACCAGGACAGAACCGGTGCTCCAACCTGGACTAGAACCCAGAGTGCCGGCACTGCAAGTAGAGAATTAGCCTAGTGAGCCGCAGCATCGGCCTCCTGTTGTTGATTTAACATTTGACACTCTTATTTATGATGTCAGTAATCACCTGAGGCTCTTGTCATGAGCTGCCAAAGCTATAGAAGCCTCATGAGTTCACAAACTCCAATCTTACTTAGACAAAACCATAGTCAAAGTGGAAGTTCTTTCCTCCTTTCAGAGAAAGGTACCTCCTTCTTTGATGGCCTGTTCTTTCCATTGGGTTCTCACTCACAGAGATCTTTCTTTCTTTTTTTTTTTTTTTTTTGCCACAGTGTCTTATCTTTCCATGCCTCAAATACTCTCATGGGCTTTTTAGCCGGATCTGAATGCCTTAAGGGCTGATTCTGAGGCCAGAGTGCTGTCTAGGACATCTGCCATTCTGTGAGCCTGCTGTGTATCCCGTTTCCCATGTTGGATCGTTGTCTCCTTTTTAAGTCTATCAGTTATTATTAGCAGACACTGGTCTTTTTTATGATAATAAAAGTATTTATCATACTAATCACATTATCATATTAATACTTAACATGATGCACTCAAATTTTTTTCCAGCATCAAAGAAATATATGTCTGAAGATTTTTAAGAGAATTCTGGGAAGTACAAAAAAAAATAAGGTGAAATAGGACCACCATCATGCCAGTAAAAATCACAACTATAAGTAATTTACAAAGTTTTTCTTTTGCAATTTTCCATTATAAGCCAATAAATTCCAATGACATATGAAAGCTTCTTTTTGGCATCTGAATGTGATAATGTTACTTTTATATGGTAGTCAACTAAAAGAAAACATTAAGGACATTGCAAAACATTCCATTTTTTTAAAAAAAATAAAGAATCTTGCAAATTGTAGCATATTTTAACACCCTTAACCTAATTTTTTCAAGTTTGTGTCAAAAGGAACATTGTGTCAAGTTTGTGTCAAAAGGAACATTTGCTATTTTCCACAATAATATAAAAATTATGGGAAAAGTGCCCAAACTGGATTTCAGCAAGAAATGGAGTTATAAAATTATGAAAGTGACTCAAATAATGTTAACAGCTGAGGCTGTCTGGTGGGGCTAAGGGTCTGTGGGCCGCTCAGATTTAGGTAGAATGTCGTGGACAAGCAGATTTCAAGTTTTGTGCAAGTAGGCTGTAATTTGGGGCTAGAAACCTTGTTTCCACCTGTTGGCATCTCCCCAACGATAGCTTCCTATTCATTATGTGTGAGCCTGTGGTTTTAACCACAGCTTCAACTAAGTTGCACTCTTCCATCCAGATATAACAGAGGAAGGGGCTGAGCCCCTAAGGGGAATTGGGCTATCTCCAAGAGACCCTCACTCTCTCCATGAGCCCCAAGGCAATCAAAATACAGTATGTGAACCCCTTGTCTACTGGGCACCCCCATAGAATGAAATAATGAAAAGACAGTAATGCCCTAAAAAACCCTGGGCACTTCCTGAAAGCCAGTGGTCCATTTAGGCACTCTGTCTGGTCTCCTCTAGGACCGGATACTTTACTGTCACTTTGTAAACCAAATAAAATATTTGCTTCTTTTTTTGCAAATTGCTGCTTTTTATTTCTATACTATGTTAAGGAAAAGAACCCACAAAATCCAATCTGGCAACCACCCTCCACTAAAAAATTTAGAAATAAATACAAATAAATCTCTTGGAGAACGTACCCCATGTTAATATTTTGGTATGCATATTTGCAAGTATTATGTATTTATTTGAGAATAGGGGGAAGGGAGAGAGAGAGAGAGAAATTTCATGTTCACTGCTAAGCTCCCCACATGCTTGCAGTGGCTGGAGCTGGGCCAATCTGAAGTCAGTTACCAAGACCTCAATCCAAATCTTCTATATGAATGTCAGGGCCAAAGTAATTGAGCCACTGCCTGTGGTGGAATGAGAAGGCTTTGCCAAGATGGCGCTGGTGAGCGAGCGTCAGTTACTCAGGAAACGGTGGCAGAACCCACCTGGCAAAGGAGCCTGCCTAGCAACAAACAGTGATCGGTTACAGAATAAACTGCCCCTTGATCAGATTGGCTGCCTCGGCTATATAAGCTGATGCACTAACTGAAATAAACAAGTCTTCAGCTCGAAGACTGCTCACCTCTAGCCCACTTTCACCTGACTCCCTCTGTCTGTGTTGAGACTCCGCACCTCTTGCCTCCACTGCGCTTCTCCTCTCAGAAAGAATCCACAGCAACAATTGCCTGCTGCCTCCCAGGGTGTCCATAGCAGGAAACAGAGCTGGGACTGCCGAATGCCAAATGCCAAATGCATGTCTCTGGTGTGCATATTTCAATATTTCTACTATATATCAGATACACAGAAAAATACCAAATTATCTACTTTGTTTTGACAAGCATTTTTCCTAACTGTAATATTTATAATTACATATACCTCTGTAATATATTGAAAGTCAGATATTATATCAGGATGTTTACATTTCATAAATATATTCCATATATACAGTAATGGATTTCTAATTTCTCTTTTATAGCTACTACTAAAGATGATCTTTTTTTGTGCCTCTACCATATTCCCACATAATTCAAAGCTCACTGCTGAATTTAACAATTCATACTTTATCTCAGAATAAATCTTTTCCTATTCAAAACTTACTACTTATCCGAAGACAGATTTAAGACAAATAGACAAATTTTCTCCTTTGGTTTCATCTTCTATTTCTCCTCTGTGTATCTACAGACAAATTGAAATGCCTGCCATGCTGAACAGTTCAGGCTTTTGTGACTTTCTACTTTTGCTTATGCTTTGACTTAAATGTCCTTATCTTTGCCCACCTTTGGAAATCCTGCTGCCTTTTAGGATCTCTCTCCATTACTAGAGCCTCAGGGTAACTGTCATGATTTGCCCCTCCTGTGGTGTTTCTCCTCTCCTTAGATCTCCCATGTATTTGAATATTTTAAAAAATCTGTTAATCATTATTATTTATGCATCAACTTCTTTATTAAATTATATCATTATTTATGTATTAATTATATCCCTTCGTATACATTTTTAACACAGGAAACAGTCTCTCATTGATCTTTATTGATCTTTTCATTTGTATCTTTCAATATTTTGCATATAGCAAGTGCTCAATTGACACTGTGTAACTGAGTTTATGTAAATTTTAAGGCACATGATTAAGAGCTACATTTAAAATCATTTATTCCACTCTGGTGAAAACTTGAAATAATTCTAATGGTGAAAATTTGTAAACAGAGTTTTTAGGCTAAAATGCATTATTTTACTTTAAATGCAGTGACAGGATTAGCACATTCTTCAAGACCAATAACTAAAATAGTATGTATCTTTCTTGATCAAATAAGTTGATCTAGTTGCAATACCTATCTAAGTCAAGGGATAGTAATCTTGACTTCGTTATGAAGAAAAGTCTTATAGTAAAGACATTTTACAAGGAGAATTCCTCCAGCTTTCAGTAATTATCAACATTCCCAACTCAGGCTTATGAAAGGTTTATTCTTTTCTAAGTAAGCAGACTGAAAAATCATGCAAGGAGATGCTGTATGGTGACAACTTTGGTGACTGAGTGTGAGGGAGCAGGAACCTGCAAATTCTCAGTCCTTTAAACAAGTAGAGACAGAGATTGCATGTAAAGTCCTGTGTAGTTTTTATAGTGCACCTAGTTGTGACTCTCAGCATTGTTACCACAGGGGCAGTGTTTTGTGAGAAAAGCAAAATTGAAGTGTAATCAACATCACCTTTCATATCTCATAATGCATAGTTGAGCACTGTGAGTACTTTGACAGGAATTAAATAACAGCTATAGGGAGAAAATCACCCATCCACCTGCTAAAGTCAAAAATATTTACTTACAGTTATTATTTCTGAAATAAAGCATATATGAAGAAACAGAAACTTAGTGTTACCTTACAAGGATTATGGTATACAATGAACATGAAATTCGTATGTTGGAGTCCTAACCCCCAAAGTGATGGTAATAAGACGAAGGGCCTTTGGGAAATGATTATATCATAAGGTTGAAGTCATCATGAATGGGACTAATCTCTTACAACATGAATCACAAGAAAGCTTGCTTTCTCTCCATTTGTTGTCATGTCAGCATGCTTTGAGAAGATGACCATCTGTAAGCCAGGAAGGGGTTCTTCACCAAGATCTTAATCATGCTGTTACATTGACCTGGAATTTCCATCCTCCAGAAATGTGAGAAATAGTATCGGCTATTTAAGTACCCAATACATGGATATTCTGAATTATAACTGGCTAATACATGTCATTTTCCATGTTAACATAAGTAATTTACTGAAAAATATGTTATGATTTTGCAATGCTCCATACATGCTAGTCAAAGATTTGGGAAAACAGAATTGCATGTAAGTAATTTGTTCAAGGTGCAAGCATATCATGCAATAAAAATTAGATTTTCTCCAGCTTTGGATGTCATCAATCCACCATGATACCTTTCAGAAGAAAGTTTCCTTACTCTTAGGTCCATGATAATACATTTTTAGCCTTCAGTGAGGAACCTAGTTTCATGATTTTTTTTTTAGCTAAGTTCTTTCAGATTTGATGATCTTTGTGACAGATTGCTATAGTGGAAATAACATGAAACTATTCCCTGGTGCTGAATTGATAGACAACGTAGATCTATTTTTCCCAGAGAGTTGGTGGAGGATATATTATTTCACTTTCCCTTACTCTTGATAGCTATTTTAAAGAAAGATTGCTCAATTTTAATGTTCAACAGTCTGAAGAGGTTTCATGGTCAGGGAATAATCATTTTCTCAACAAAATTTAGTTCCTCAAAATCTGTTGGCCTTATGCTACAACGTACATCATTCAGATACAACTTATTAGGAAATTGTTTTAATATATCTTCATGATGTAGTAAAATAAAAAGAATGTTGCTCATGTATATAAGAGAAAAGCTGAACACATTTCATAGTTTTTAAGACTGCTTCTGCCTGTGTGATTTACTTAAAATCTTTATCAAGAGTACTGGAATTGTCCCTTGATTTATATCAATGAAAAACAAGGAAATTGAAGTCATTTTGAACAGTGTACATGAAGATAGAGCTGTAATGTCAACTGGGGTCCCCTTCCTCCTTTGTCATTCAGTCCTCCTGGCCACTGCATTATGTAGTGTATGTAGAGAGGAATTTATAATGTAGTCTTGTGAGGGGTGAGGGTCTGCTTCATTCATTTAAAAATTGTCTATTTTGACCAAAACTTCTCTTTTCATAATTGGATTTCCCTACAATATTGAATTATGTAAGCATGATTTTTTTGAAAATATAATTTCTTTAGAATCATGCTGTATGATTTAGGACAGAAACTACCAAATCACATCATGCTGGGTTGTGTGGCTCAGCGGTGACATTTTCCCTCACAAATCAATAAATGGATAATTAGAGAAACCCAATTCAGTCTCAGGTAGAACAAATACATTCACAAGCTTGTCATTCAGTCAGCACATGCCACTGCAGCCATTTCTCTTCTAACCAGTCTGGTTTCTACTCTGAAGGATAAATCTTCGTTCTATCAGCCACTGAATATCTTGAATAACACTCTTGCACAAAAATAGTAAAATGAAAGTCAGTGAGATAAAGCAATAAAGTCAATAGAATTTGCAGGAAGATTAAAAGTGAATGAAATTTAAAATTCAATTTATACCAGATGCAGCAGTAGCTTTCAATAGAAGATATGATGCAGATTAAATGAAAGCTTCCAAACTTTGGAAAATAGCATTGGATTGGAGGCAACAAGTTGTTTATTCTAATCTATTAGATGATTTGGTATTAAAGGATTCAATCAAACATGTCTCTTGATTGCTTTATCCTAAATTTTTCTGAGTTTCTAAGGCATAAGGATAGGTAATTTTGAAAATTTACTATGGCACTCTAATAATACTTTGATTTTGAAACAAGGCTAAATCTTGATTTAAGTTGGTATCTAAAATAGAAGTAGTGTCATTGACTAGTTTATGGGTAGAATTATGTACATCAAAACTCACTTGAAGTTATAACTCTCAATACCACAGAGCATGACCTTATTTGGAAATAGAAGCACTTCAGACCTAATTAGCTAAGATGAGGCCACACTGGCCTAGAGCCCAGAACAGGACAGGTGTCCTCATCAAAAGGGTCAGTTTGGACATGGATATGTGAAGAATAAAGCAAAGATGCAGTGATGCAGCAGAAGCCATAGAACCTCAACTATGACAGCAAACCACCAGCGAAGGAGGGGAGGTCCTGGGAACAAATTCAGAAGGGCCCAACACTGATGCATTTTCATCATAAACCTGTAGTCTCCATGACCATGAGCTAACACATTTCCATTGTTTAAATCATATGCGGCGTTTAGTTATGTTAACCCCAGAAAACTAGTATAGTAAATCTCTACATGTTTAAAATTTAAAGCTTTGTTTACTTCCCATACACAATGGGAAGAGTTGGCTGTGTTGGTCAAGGAGTCCCCCTCCAGTTCTCTATATGATCCATGTAACTCTCTGCTTTCTGTTTTTCCATAGAAAGGTCAACTTAGCATCTTTGTTAGCTTTCCCTTATATTATTTTCCCAATAGCAAATTATACAGTTATTTGATAGGAATATCCTTCACTCATGCCCAGATGATACAAGAGAACCATGATTATCGGGAGTGCTTCCTTTAGGTACCTCCTTCCTCTGTTGAATTATCTTTGGAAGAAGAAATACATTTCCAAATACCTTGAATGTATAGTTAGGTGTTACCAAATCTTAATCTTTCTATCAAGACTCATTCAAAACCTTTCCAGCTGAGGTTCTGTCAGGGATCCCTCATTCCTTTTTGTGTACCAGCAACCATAAAGAGTAATACAGAAAAACTAATTATCCCAGTTTCAACATCCCAATAACATACTTTTGTATTGTTGCCTAGCTCTTTGTATGATATGAGCAGAGGATTATTATTTATTGTTATTTTTTTAAGACTTACTATTTGAAAGGCAGAGTTTCAGAAGAGAGGGAAAAAAAGAGATCCTCCATTCACTGGTTCATTCGCTGAAATGGCGTTATTGAATGGGGCTGGGCCAGGATGAAACCAAGAGCCTGGAACTCCATAGAGGTCTTTTGCATGGGTTCAGGGACCCAAGAAGTTGGCCCATCTTTCACTGCTTTTCCAGGTGCATTAGCAGGGAGCTTGATCGTAAGCAGAGAAACTGGGACTTGAAAAGGCAGTTATATGGAATGTAGGTATCAGATACTATGGCTTAACCTGCCGTACCATTTTGCCTGTACCGAGCAGTAGGGATATTTTTAATGGGAGGAACTAATAAATAATCTACCATGGTGCTTTTGTTATCACCTAGGTAATAATTCCATAATGGTACTATTGGGAAAACGATTCTTCCATAGAGTGTAATACACAATTTATGTAGGAAGCAACACAATGAAGAAAATTCAAGTTATGTTTTCTATTATAGAAGTTTTCTATTAATACCAACATCAGAAGTCAAGGTGCAAATAAGAAGAGAAGAATAAAGAAATAGAATGATGGCAGTGAAGGGCAACATCACTATTAAAAAGCATTTAATAGATGGCAAGTAAGATATTTGTGTGAGGCAAATAGAACTGTTAACAAGAGAACCAGAAGGAGAAGAGAAAATGTTGCTTATAATGTCATTATGGACATGACTAAAGTGAAATCTGGATTAAACAAGTATGATTGAAAGAAGGGTCACGAAAGAAAGCTAAACAATCCAGAGGGCACTACTGAAAATGTCACCTTGGTTAATAGGAATATGTATGAGACAGACTTTAAAATAAGTCACTGCAAACAAATCTGTGAGATTCCTGATTTAGAGACAATGAAGAAAAATAAAAGTTAGTGGGGATTTAAAATAAAATGAAGCATTGACTTAGTTATATATCAACATTGAAAATTTGATTTCTTCAATACAAACACTTTCTTCCTGCTCAACATTCAAACTAAGCCATATTCTAATGATCTAAAAATATAATATTGCAAATGCTTGAAACCACTAAGTGCACATGAGACTACATGGACACAGTTACTTAGACATTATTTCTTGTTCAACGGGAGGGAAAAAGAGGTTTCCTTTACTGACATTTGAAACTGATTTTCACAGGCTTTCTCCAATCCACACTAAAATTCCATCCCGCTGAAATTTAGGCTTTTGGTTTGGCTTGTAGTTTTATATGTTATTTCAAAGCTCAATAAAAATACATCTCCCATGCATTAGAATATATAAATAATTCATACAATTCACCAAACATAGCACCAAGGTGTGGTTCTGTCTATATCTGAGTATTATAAAAGGTTTCAGTTAAGGGCTCCCATCAGATTAAGTGCTCCTATTTGACTTGCTTTGGACAAGAGACTGCCATGGTAAACACCAAAACAACACTCATGTTTTACTTCCATGCCTTAGAAATCATGTAAGGATGTGCCAATATGAAAACTCCATCAGCTCAGGTTACTGAGTGACTACGATGGATCCTTCCCAATGATCTGGGAAGGGTAGGTAGCGCAGCTTCAAAGTACTTATTTACGTTTTAACTCACCAACACTTGTAAGCTTGTGTGCCACTTTGGTATAACACACCTTATAATTATAGAAAGAACAGGAAACTTTATCATCTTGAAAGACATCAAAGTATAGCTTATTTTTAAATGTTTATTTAAGAAAAGGAATTTTTTCACAAAAGCACTTCATTGTGAATGTACTTTGAACATCTTACTAAAAGAAAGCAAAAACAAAAATGAAAACAATCCCCCTAATATTTGAATTTGTCTATTTTTTGCCAGAAGAGTGTTACATTTGTTAGATAGAATGAAAATCAGTCTATTTCAATGTATCATAAGCTATTTGAAAAAAATATAATTTAATTTAAATGTTCCACAAATATTTAATGTTTTGCATTTGTTCTCTTTCTCTCCCCTGCCAAAATAAAAACATCCCATTTTATTTTGCAGAATATACCTATTTTCTAGATTCCTTTCAATACTATGTAAATAGATTTATCTAACCATCAGATTTTAATAATTGTATGGGCTCTTTACCATATATTAAAAAGCAATCTAAACTGTCTCACTCATGTGTTTATTCATGTACTCCTACTGTTAACAAGAGATTTGTTTGAACATATGTAGTGGACAGAAAGCTCATGTGCCTAACAACCAATATGAGTACAATGTCATATTTGAATAAAGTTCCTACCCAATATTAAAACTTACTGGAAAATACTCCAATTCTTTTCTGAATTATATTAAAAAGGTCGCATAGGAAAATCATGCTTATGGAACAGTACAACTACTTTAACACCTTCCAGCTAGACTAACACTGTCTCATGTAGCATAACAGGTACCTCTCAAATTTGCAAATCATTCATTCCTCCATATTTTACCATTGCCAGGGCTCTTATTTCATTAAGTTAATGAACTTTAATAATGTTGGACTCTTTTTGTACTCCCCCCTTAACTACTTTAGCACACATAATGTCCCAAGAGTTAACGAGGAAAAAAATACAGTAATGATGAGAAAAATTTATGTCTATATAAGCATACAAACAAATGTCAATTATAAACAACTGAAATGTCTCTAGAAGGTATAATGTTGCTCTAGAATATAGATGGAAATGTTTTTCATTTTTATTCCTAAATTTTTCAGTGGAATTTATGTATAGATGCTCTGTTCATTTATCTCCACTTTGTTTCTCTTTCATTTGATCATGTTTATTTGATACCTTCCTACTATAGGTGAGGGTGTGGGGTAAGTGGGAAAATTTATCAAGTCTCTAAACAGTCCTATGAAGTCCTGAATCAGGTTTGTGTTCCACCATTATTAGTGTCTTCTTTTCTCTATACCATGTTATTTTGTTGTTTCCTAAAATTTGTAGTTTATTAAATGAGGAGACAACATATTTTTTTTAAAGTGTTTTATTTCCAGGAACTAAATGCTTGAATGTTGCAGTTTACTATTAACAGATGGTTTCAAATGGAGGTACTCTTGGGAAATTCAGTATGAATAGTGTGTATTCAACCTTTTAAGTTTTCTAGATACTGATCATCCATATTTTCGTCTTTTAGGTTTTTCATAAAGAAGCCACAGAGGATCATTTTCATATTTTGCAAATGAAATGACAGTACTGGAGTAGTTTCCCATAGTGGAGATGCTTTGGGCAATTGACAACTATTATATGACTCATCATCTTCAAATAATTTACCCACTGGAGATGAAAGGTAACTTCTCTTGCTATAATCACAGGTTAAACTAAGTGTTTTCATGAGGAAATTTTCAGAAATCCTGTGCAGAGCACATGGTGCGAATTTGTGACAGGCTTACACTTTTACTTAAACGCAGTTCTACATAATAGCTTATGGAAAATCAAATCTAAAAGAAATAGCTATGGAGGGAAAAAAGATGTATAAGCTGTATAGTATGGTGCTTGGGTGATCGTAGCTAACAGACTAGCTTTTAGGTAGAAAAAGCAATTTTTTCATGTCCTCAGAATCAAATAAAGCACAATAAGTCTTCATAAACAGAAATCCTAGTGGGTGTTTGGCCTAGCATTTAAGATCCAAGTTAGGATGTCTATGCTGTGTGTCTGATTCCCAGCCTTGGCTCTTGATTCTAGCTTTCTACTGATGTATACCCAGGGAGGCAGCTGTGATGATTCAAGTAGTTGGGTTCCCCTACCCACATGGAAGATCTCGGTTGAAATCCAGCTCCCAGCTTCAATCCCTTGGGAATATGTGGAGTGAGTCAGGGGATGCATTGAGTCACTTATTCTGCTGCTCTCTCCCTGTGTTTCTCAAATAAGTAAATAAAATAATTTTTTAAAGAAATGTGATTTTCCGTGGATGATTATCAGGAGTTGTGTAATCACTTTCTGAAAGCACAGCAGTAATTTCTTGCCAATAGAATACCATGTGCTGAGCTGGGTTTAAATAGTAGTTTAATAACCTATCACTAGGCAAAAAATTAATTTATAACTGCCTGCAGTCAATTTACAGCTCTATAATAAACACTTCAAAATAGCAATTCTCTTAGCATCATATTCTATAAGCAGTGGTTACTCAATAAATATGCTTATGGTTGTCTAATTTAGCTTTTATTTTTATGAATATGTGATTGATCATTGAGAGAATAAGGCCCTTGTGGGGATATCTTCTACTGAGATCACCCTCAGAGTCTTACAGTCTTGTAATACAGGCAAATTATAATTTATAGGATGAAGTGATACAAAGTGCTGAGTCAAGCATGATCCTGGAAAGAACAGTGCATTTTTTTTAAAAAAAAAGATTTTATTTATTTATTTGAGAATTAAAGTACAGATGGTGAGAAGAAGAGACAGAAAGGTCTTCCATCTGCTGGTTCACTCTGTAACAGCCAGAGCTGTGCCAATCTGAAGCCAGGAGCCAGGAGCTTCTTCTGGGTTTTCCCATGGGGTGCAGGGGCCCAAGCACTTGGGCCATCTTCTACAGCTTTCCTAGGCTGTAGCAGATAGCTGGATTGGAAGAGGAGCAGCAGGGACTAGAACTGGCACCCATATGGGATGCTGGCACTGCAGGCGGAGGATTAACCTACTGAGTCATGGTGCCAGCCTGAACACTGTACTTTTGAGTGGTGAATTATAGAAGATTCTGTTGGCAGTTCTGAGGAAGAGTAAAGTGTAGCAGAAGATGTTTATTGAAAGGATGGGTCTACAGATGCAGTGTTTTAATTATTTATCTGCTTATTTCCTGTAGACTTGTGGACTTCCATCTTTCTTTCACCCTCACAATTTTTCTCTTCCACCATCAGTAAAATAGTCACACACAATCACAATCCTATTATGTGCAAAGACTTTGAAGTACAGGGGTCCCTGGATTCCTGCAGTCCAGCATCCACAGAGCATATCAAGTGAAATATTGACATCTTCGGGTACTCCTTAGAGGACCAATGATTTGTGGTTTTGTAGACTGTTTTTATGGGAATTGAATGGTAAATGCAACTGCCATGAAATGGCTTGAATTGTCACATTGATGAAAATGCATTTGCTAAGTGATTTCGTAAATTACTTTATGGAGTATAAAACATCTGCATTTAGTTGGATTCTATTTGGCTGAATAAAAATACTTTCAATTCAAACCTCTTGTATCTGATAATGACAATGTACTGGAAAACCTGAAATTGCATAAGACAATCTAAACATGTTTTCTTTTATAAAGCAGTTAGCACTGTTAGTATGTGGCATACTAGATTGTGCTCACTAAAGTGACAAATTCTTCCTAAGGTTATATAAATGCCACACTATGCATTTTCACTTATATGTCCAAATAACACACAGCATCCGATAAGTGCTGGGCTATAAGAAGATAACTCCTAGGTCTACTTTTCAAAAATGTCAATTGTAAGAATAAAATGCTTTCTTACAAGAACATGAAATGATAGTAAGACAGTGTTCTTTCGAATGGCCTTAAAAGTGAAAGGAAATTTGATTGCTTGCTAATTTTGTGTTGTTTATCTATAGAATATTAAAGTCAGAGTGAAGTGTAGGAAAAAAAAAAAAGTTCCAAGAGTCCAGAGATGGTATAGCTTTATACACAAACATTTCCACCAGAGGTTTCCTATCAAAAAACACTAAAAGAAGACTTTATTTAAAGATTTATTTATTTGAAAGGCAGACTTACAGAAATTCAGAGGCAGAAAGAGAGGTCTTCCATTTTCCAGTTTACTCCCCAGATGGCCGCAATGGCTGCAGCTGCGCCAATCTGAAGCCAGGAGCCAAGAGCTTCTTTCTTGTCTCACACGTGGATGCAGAGGCCCAAGGACCTGCGCCATCCTCCACTGTCCTACTAGACCATATCAGATAACTGGATTGGAAGTGGAGCATCTGGGACTCGAACTGGTGCTCATAGGGGATGCTAGCACCACAGACAGCGGCTCTACCTGCCATGGCACAGTGCCAGTTCCTGTGATCAATTCTAAACGAGACTGTCTTACAGAGAGATGCAAGAATACCAAGTGTGAAACAGGTGTTGTGGCATCTCATGAAATACGTGCACCTTCATATAATTTACTATCCATAGTAACCCATAGTATTCTGTCTGAAGGAAATCTTTCTATGGTGTGAATCATAGGCTGTCTTTTCAACCAGATCCCCTCCTATTATTATAGCTCACTAGTTCTCCCTCCAGTTTAAACAGTAACATTATTTTAACACTTAGTAAATCATAAATTTTAGAGTAGTTTATAATCACTAGGACAATACTGTTGAAACTTTTAGCATATGTAATTTGAGCTAATTAAATATCTTATGATGGAGCTGGTGCTGTGGAGCAGTTGGTTAAGCATCTGTCTAAGGTGCCAGCATCCCATATGGGTACCAGTTGGAGTACTGTCTCTGCTAATGGTCTGGGAAAGCAGTGGAAGATGATCTAAATATTTGGGCTGCTGCATCCACGTGGGAGATCTAAAAGAAGCTTCTGGTTCTGGGCTTCAGATCAGCTCAGCTCTGGCCACTGGGGCCATTTGGAAAGTGAACCAGCAGATGGAAGACCTCTCTCTGTCTCTCCCTCTTTCTGTTTGTAACTCTGCCTCTCAAATAAACAAATAAATAAATCCTTAAAAATATCTATTACAGGGGCTGGCGCCATGGCTTAGTGGGTTAACGCCCTAGCCTGAAGAGCCGGCATCCCGTGTGGGCGCTGGTTCGGGTTCTGGCTGCTCCACTTACTATCCGGCTCTCTGCTGTGGCCTGGGAGGGCGGTGGAGGATGGCCCATGTGCTTGTGCCCCTGCACCCACATGGGGGACCCAAGGGAGGCTCCTGGCTCCTGGCTTCAGATCGGCTCATCTCTGGCCATTGCAGTCAGTTGGGAAGTGAACCATTGGATGGAAGATCTCTCTTTCTCTGCCTCTCTATGTAACTCTGACTTTCAAATAAAAAAAATAATAAAATAAATCTTTAAAAAAGTTAAAAATTATCTATTACAAATAAGCAGGCAATATCACTAAAACAGAGGAATAGAAGTGTCACCATTAGATTTATAGTCAAGGATACACAAATTAATCAAAGGCATTAGTGCAATTTGATCAAAATACATTAGTGATTTTGAGCAAAAAATCCCTGTGTGCCTCCTATGTCAGGATAGACTCACAACATTTATTCAAGTTCTTCAATGACAGGAAGGCATTTATCCTAACATATAAACAGTATTGTGATATGGATTTCACTATTTCATAAATTCTTAGTGGCATATTTTAATGACTTAAGTTTGCTCAATAAACAAAATTTAAAGTGAATATATCTCAGAAGAATCATGACACCTCTGGATTACAGAATGTGGTTTCTTTTCTACTTACTTTTCATTTGTTATAATTACTGCAATCCATCTACTTAGCTAATTCTTGATTCTGCTTCCAGAAACAAATATGTATGTTTCTATGTATTTGTTTATTCAGATATTTATCATAATGAGCCAAATTTGAAGATCCATAGCAAAACATCTAAATCATTGCTAGAGCATTTTGTTGATTAAAGATTTCTTTGGGTCTGTTATTGATGTTCAAGAAATCTCTCAATGTCTCTGAGTTTAAACAGTGAAATTTAGGAAGTTACAAAAGTACCTCACAAATATATGTTTATTAGCACTACACATTTTTAAATATTTATTTATTTGAAAGAGATAATTTAGATCTTAATTTTGTTTTTTTTTTAAGGCTTTATCTATTTATTTGAAAGGCAAAGTTACAGAGAGGCAGAGGCAGAGAAAAGAGAGGTCTTCCAGCTGCTGGTTCACTCAGCGCCGGCCCCTAGGGTTAGATTTTTGATTCACTGGTTCACTCCACAAATGTCTGCCACAGCTAGGGCTGGTCCAGGCTGAAGCAAAGAGCAAGAGTTCATTAGGTGTCTCATGTTGGAGGACAGAGACTCAAATATAAGTCTCCTGTCATCTGCTATCTCTCAGGATGCAGAACAATAGGAAGCTGGATTGAAGTAGAAGAGTTGAGACTGAAACGAGGCACTACATTATGGGAGGGAGATGTCTCAAATGGTGGCTTAGCCCACCACTATAAATGTATAAGTGTATTTATAAATGTAGATGAAATTAGCATTAATTAATCTTTGTTATGTACAAATTATAGAGAAAGAAGGTATGCTTTAACTGAGAGAAAATGAGTCATTTCATCTGGATAAGCAGATGGGAACATATCATTGACAGGTAGCTTGCATTAATAAGGACTACAAAGATTCAAACAGGCCATAATGTTAGTTTACCTCTCATATGCTAAGCAATGTCATATACAAAATTTACAAACACTTGTGAAATGCATGAAGTTTTTGACATATAAAAAAACTGTTTTAGCTGTTTTTACCTTGCATTTATAAGGTATCTCCATACCTTCTTAGAAAATTAATATTATGAAAAAAATGCATGGATACCAAATATTTTACACTAAAATAAACTTATCTTTTAATTCCATTTCCCATGAACTCTTTAAAGGTTCTTTATGGTGATACTGTATGGTACGTATTAACCACATGTGGGAGATGAGATGTTGATACAGGTATCAACTGGCTAGAGAGATTAAGTAACTTGCCTAAAGCAACATAGGTAGGGAAAATCAATATTTGGCCTTTGATTGGTTAGTTTCAAATTGCATGCAGTTAATCAACTTTCATACTGCCTAAAGCCTTCATTAATTGTGATGTATGCAACAGAGGCCCACTCCCTCTGTCCAACGATTTCAGCAAGTTATATCCTGATCCAAGCCCAGCATGTTAGAATCAAAGTATTAAACCTTCATGGAGCTCATGGGTAAAGGTCCAGGGCAGTCAGTAAGTGTAATTTTGTATCCTCCATCCCTGTTCTCCCCTACCCCCCCTAGTTTTATTGAGTTATAATTGACAAATAAAATTAGATATATTTAAGGTGTGCAACATGATTTGATACATGATTGCTGCAATCAAGTTAATTGACACAGCCAGCAGCTCACATGGCTATCCTTGCTGTGTTCAATTGACAGTGAATTCAGGAGCACCTATTCTATGTCTGGAAATATTAAGGCTGAACACAGAATGGCAGCTTGTCTGCAAAATTCATGGTGCAGGGATAGGAACTGCACCCTGACTGCATTTTGACAAATAGCAATGCGCTTAACATTGTGTAACATATTTAAAAAATCTCAATTTAATACTAAAAACAGTGTTATATAGAAGATTCTACTGTAATTGGCTCCATGCTATATTTGAGGAAACAGAAAAAAGGGAAAAATCAACTTTATCTAAGGTCACATTGTAAGTAGTGGAACCAGGATTTGAATTCTCATATGGCTACTCTCTGCACTTACTACATTGCACCATCTCCAACCAAAGTCCTGCCATGCCATGCAAGTTCACTTACAGAAAGTGTCTAAGGCCCATCATCCAGACATGTTCTCAGAATGTGTCTAGAGCTTCCCAAGTGCTGCTTCTATCAAATATACTTTGTGTGTATGTCCATTTTGATGCCTTGTTATTGTCAGATATGAGGTTACTTCAAAAAGTTTGTGGAGGAGCATCCTTTGGGCACAATGGTTAAATTGCTACTTGGGACATTTGCATCCTATATCAGATTCCCTGGCTACTCTGCTTCTTATCCAGCTGCTTGCTAATATATATCCTGGAAAGCACCAGGTGATGGCTCTACTACTTGGGCCCATGCCACCCACATGGGAGACATGGATAGGTTCCAGTGTCCTGGATTTGGCGTGGCCCAGCCCTGGCTGTTACAGGCATTTGAGAATGAATTGGTGGATGGGAAATTCTCAAGTTCTCTGTGTTCTTAAAATAAAATGAAAATAAATAGATTTTTTAAGTGTTGTGGAATTAAAAAGATACATTTATTGTGGAGAAAGATATGTGAAATCCATGTATTTTTTCATAGCATTTTGAAGACCTCTCATACTTCAGTAAATTAGCATTTCTAAAATATGAGGCTAGGAATTTAAAAAGTCATATGTAGTTGTATAATCATTACTAAAATTAATATATGAAACAGATTCACTGGGGCTAGCATTGTGCCATGGCAGGTAAAGCAGCCACCTGTAACACTGGCATCCCATATGGGCACTGCCAGTTCGTGTCCCAGCTGCTCTACTTCTGATCCCACTCCCTGCTAATGGCCTAGGAAAAGCAGCAGAAGATTGCCTAAGTATTTGGGCCCTGCCACCCATGTGGGAGACCCAGATGAATTTTTGGGCTCCTGGTTTCTGCCTGGCCCAGCACTGGCCATTGTAGCCATTTGAGGAATGAACCAGGAGATAGAATCTCTCTCTCTCTCTGTGTGTCTGTCTTCTCTTCTCTCTCTGTAACTCTTCCTTTAAAATAAATAAAAGCATCTTAAAATAAAACAGAGTCATCAACCACCAAATTCTGTCATGACCCTTATATTCAAACTATCCAAAATATCAAAATATTCAAGCTATTGTCAACTTTCATCTCCCAACATCTTATTTACTTCCTATTTTCTATAATTTTGACTTTTCTGAAGCGTCTCATGAATGCAGTTATGCAAAGTGTAGATACTTGATCTGTTCCTGTTCACATAGAGCAATGCATTTGAGATACTTCCATGTGATAGTCTGTACCAATAATCCGTTCCTCTTATTTCTGCAGTGTTTCTTTATAGGGAAGTGACGCATTGCCCTCACCTATTCTCAAGTGAAAAGGCATTTGAGCTGTTTTGAGTATAGTGGACAGAGTGGTTGTGTCCCCTAAAACGCTGAAATCCTGCCTGCATAATGCGATGGTACCAGGAAGGGAGCTTCAGGCTGTGCGTAGGTGGTGAAGGTGGAGCCCCTAGGAATGAGGTTAGTGAGTTTTCAAGGGGACCAACAAGAGCTCCTTCTTTCTCAGGACAAAGGTTCTTTCCACATACTGAATCTACTGATGTTTTCCTCTTTGAATTCTCAACTTCCAGTCCTGTAAGAAGTAAATGTTGCTTGAGCCATGTTCCCTTCTAACAACCTGAGCTAAGATACCAGGTTTGAGTGTTTATGTATAAAATCACATTGTTCAAGGGTGAGTACAAATTACATTTTCTATCAAAAATTCCTAACATTGGAGAAGGCGGGTTATATTGTAGGTATATGTTCAACTTGTAAAACTTTGTTCTAAACTTTCTGTACAATTTTGCATTCCATGAGCAACATACAGTGTAAAAATTCACATTCTTACTGGACATTAATTTTGCTAAATAGATTTCATTTTATCAATTCTATCACAAGTAAGTAGCATTTTATTATGGTTTGAAAATTTTGTATTTCTCCAATGTCTAAGCATCTATGCATGTGCTTATATGACAACTCCAGTACTTTACCTATTTTTAGTGAGTTTTATGTTCTTTATGAATGAGTTTTCAGAAGTCTTTTTATATACTAGACATACTTTTTGTCATACACGTTTTTTGAAAATTCATTCTTCTAGAACTTGACTTGTCTTTTTTATTTTTCTAAGAGTATCTTTGAAGAATTAAATGTTTTCATTTTGATAATGTCAAATTTATTTTTAAACAGATCGTGCTATTTCTCTTTTATCTAAAAAAATTTGCCCAACTCAAAGTCATAAATATTTTTTACTTAGTTTTCCCAAATTTGAAATTCTTAGGTCTTGTATGAATATTTGTTATCCATTTGTACAGGTATGAGTCAGTTTTTGAAATTTTTTTTTTTATTTTACATTTTGTTGTTTAAGCCCTAATATTGACAAGGAAATGTTTTATCCTTCTAGTTTTTATTTTCACTTTTCATGAAAATGCGACTCTAAGCCGATCTGAAGCCAGGAGCCAGCAGCTTCTTCCGGGTCTCCCACACTGGTGCAGAGGCCCAAGGACTTGGGCCATCTTCTACTGCTTTCCCAGACCATAGCAGAGAGCTGGATCGGAAGAGGAGCAGCCAGGACTAGAATCGGCACCCATATGGGATGTGGGTTCTTCAGGCCAGGGCTTTAACCTGCTGCACCACAGCTCCTGTCCCTTTTTTTAGATTCTTAAGATTTCAAGCATAGCAATCATATTTTCTTTAAATAGAGAACTTTATAAAAACATTTTACTTTCATTTTTTATTTTTTAAATATTTATTTATTTATTTTGAAATTCAAGGTTTTACACACACAAACACACTCAGACATACACACACAGCAAGAGAACTTCCATCAGCTGATTAACTCCCCAGGTGGTTAAAATGGCCAGTACTGGGCCAGGCCAAATCCAGGAGCCAGGAACTCATCTGGGTCTCTTGCGTGACAGGGTCCCAAAGTCTTGGGTCCTCTTCCACTGTTTTTCTCAGGCCATTAGCAGAGAGGTGGATCAAAAGTGGAACAGCCCGTAATAGAACCAACATCCATATGGGATGCCAGTGTCGCAGGTGGCAGCTTTATCTGCTATGCCACAATTCTAGCACTGACATGGGGAGTGAACCAGCAGATTAAAGCCCTTTCTTGTATTTATAAAATGCATGAAATTTGTACACCTTAAAATAAGTGGTTTCTGGAGGGGGAAAAAAGATCTCTTTCCATTTCTCCCTTTCTCTATAACTGATTTTCAAGTAAGTAAATAAATCTATTTTTACAAAAAAAAAATCTTGTTTATTTTCCTTTAATGATATTCAGTTTTTACATGTCACTAAGACTCAAAGTTTTCTTTAAACCTATACAATGGCTGTATCTTTTCATTTTATAAAATCTCTTTTTTGATGGCATCATGTATTAAAGGAAAATGGGCTGATTTTTATTTCTGTCTCCTCTCCATTAGAAACAGAGAACAACAACTGCAGATATTAGATTCTGGCGAGTATAACAATTCAACCAGCTTAATTAAAAGTAAAGAACTGTCTCTTTAAAACCTGCATTTTGACATAAATTTTATTCTATTATTTGGAATAAAATGTATTATTACTTTTTTGTGAACATTTCTGAAGCCTATAGTCACTAAGACAATGCTTTGATGTTATATGCAATTGGAGATAAGAAAAAAAAATCACTTATAATTGTCCATGTATTCCTTCTGTTCCTGTAAGAATAGAACAATGCACAGTTGTCGGAGGTAGTAGTCTCTACCTACCTAGAAGTGGTTCTATATTGTATAAATCGGGTTTCAGTAATGCATTGCAGATATTATATTTTTATCTTAGAACTTCTACAGTCATTTCACTAACATTTTAAATCATATTCTTGTTTCTATCTCTTGCACAGTGTTATAGAAGGCGTTTCCAAAAAGATGGTGGAAAAATACGTATACTGAGGGCCTGGCTCTGCGGCACAGCGGGTTAAAGCCCTGGCCTGAAGTGCGGCATCCCATATGGGTGCTGCTGCTAGTTCTGTCTGTTCCTCTTCTGATCCAGCTCTCTACTATGGCCTGGGAAAGCAGTAGAAGATGGCCCACGTTCTTGGGCCCCTGCACCCACGTGGGAGAACCAGAAGCAGCTCCTGGCTCCTGGCTTGGGATCAGTGCCACTCCAGCCATTGTTGCCATCTGGGGAGTGAATCAGCGGATGGAAGACCTTTCTCTGTCTCTAGCTCTCTCTCTAACTCTGTCTTTCAAATACATAAAATAAAATAAAATAAAAGAAATACATATATTGAGAAAATTATGTGTGGGTTTCAAAAAATTTTGAACCAAAATAGACTTAACCTTTAATTCCATTCTCCACAACCTTTTTAAATTACCTTCATTACGTAATTTCAGGTTTATTTCTAAAAAGATTTGTATGTTGATCTTGATAAACGTTCAGGAAAGATTATTCAGTGAAATTACTTAATTTAAAAACCTTGACCTTTCTTTTTATAGTTAAATTTCTACTTGATTATGGCATTTTCAGTTTGATTTCTCAAAAAGTTAATTGATTTGATGAAAGCTTAAATTTGGGTTGATAGAATGTTAGCACTTAGAAAAGAAAAAATGTTTTCTTCCTTCTTAGATATTTAGTATTTCTATTAAAATTAAGAAATGCCTCAAACTTATCAAAATGACTTTATTTTTCTAAATGGTGATGAAATAACTTAGACACCAACTTTAATTTTCATATTTTCATTTTTTTTGAAAGGCAGACAGACACACACAAACACATACAGAGTAAGAGACAAACAGATAGATCACCCATTTTCTGGTTTGCTCCCCAAATGTCTACAATAGTCAGGATAGAGCCAAGACAAAGTCAGAAATCCAGAATTCAATGCATATTTCTGATATGAGGGGCAGAGACCTAACTACTTGAGGCATCATTTGCTGTCTCCTAGCATACACTTTAGTAAGAAGCTGGAATTGGAAGCAGAACAAGGATTCAAACTCAGACACTCCAGTATGGGATGCAGGCATTTCAAATGATGCTTAGTGTGATGTCAAATGCATGCCCTTCAATGTAACTTTTTTTAAAGATATTTATTTATTTATTTATTTATTATTTGAAAGTAAGGACAAGGGAAAGAGAGCCACAATGAGAGTGCGTCTGGCTTTGGTTTATTTCCAAAATGACCATAACAGTTGGGACTGCGCTAGACAGAAACCAGGTGCCAAGAATGTCATCAAAGTCTCCCATAGGCAATTGGGCTGTGATATGCTGTCTTCATAGGTACATTAACAAGAAACTGGATTGGAAGCAGGGCATCTGGGATTTGAACTGCCATCCCGAAATGGGATACCAGCATGGCAAGTGCATCTTAGTTCACTGAGCACAAAGCTGTCTTCTTAATCTTATTATTACTTATATTTATAAACAACTAGCATAAGATGACTACCTAGTTCATATAAGAAGTGAAGTCCGTTTTTTTGTCATTTTGTTATCTTTATTTATTTGGCAATAATATTTTTTCTTTATAGTTAATATTTTTACCATCAGAATTTTTTTCTTTTCAACTTTTATTTAAAAAATATAAATTTCCAAAGTACAACTTTTGAATTATAGCAGCTTTTCCCTCCATAGCCTCCCCCCTACCCGAAACCATCCCATCTTCCACTCCTTCTCCCATCCCATTCTTCATCATGGCTCATTTTCAATTATCTTTATATACAGAAGATCAACTTAGTATATACTAAGTAAAGATATCAACAGACTGCACCCACACAGACACAGAAAGTACAGAGCACTGTTTGAGTAGTAGTTTTCCATTAATTCTCACACTTGATCTTAGCCTAAAGGCTGAGAATCAATACCATTAATTCTCATAGTACAACACATTAAGAGCAGAGGTCCTACATGGGGAGCAGGTGCACAGTGACTCCCACTGTTGATTTAACAATTAACAGTCTTATTTATGATGTCAGTAATCACCCTAGGCTCTTGTCATTAGCCGCCAAGGCAATGGAAGTCTCTTGAGCTCACCAACTCCAATCTTATTTAGACAAAGCCATGGTCAAAGTGGAAGTTCTCGCTTCCTTTCAGAGAAAGGTACTGCCTTCTTTGATGCCCCATTCTTTCCACTGGGATCTCTCTCACAAAGATCTTTCATTTAGGGTTTTGTTTTTTTTTGTTTTTTTTTTTGTTTTGTTTTTTGTTTTTTGTTTTTTTGCCAGAGTGTCTTGGCTTTCCATGCCTGTGAAACTCTCATGGGCTTTTTAGCCAGATCTGAATGCCTTAAGGGCTAATTCTGAGGCCAAAGTGCTGTTTAGGACATCTGCCATTCTATGAGTCTGCTGTGTATCCCACTTTCCATGTTGGGTTGTTCTCTCCTTTTTAATTTTATCAATTATTTGCAGATACTGGCCTTACTTATGTAATCCTTTGACACTTAACCCTATATTTTTGATCAATTATGAACTTAACTGATCACTTTAACAAGATGGCATTGGTACATGCCACCTTGATGGGATAGAATTGGAATCCCCTGGCACATTTCTAGCTCTACCACTAGGGGTAAGTCTGAGTGAGCATGTGCCGAACTGTACATCTCCTCCCTCCCTTATCCCCACTCTTATATTTAACAGGGATCACTTTTCAGTTAAATTTAAATGACTAAGAATAATTGTGTGTTGGCTTATTTCACTCAGCATTAATTCACATATTGTCCAAGAAAAATGAAAACAAATATCCACACAAAGATATGCATGTGAGTGTTCATAGTAACATTTGTAATAGCCCCCTAAAGTAGAAACAATCCAAAAATTATCATCTAATCACCCAATAAACAAAATATTCATTCAGTATGTGTATTGGATAAAAAGGAATAAAATGTTAATTCATGTTCCTTACTAGCAGTAATATACATTGCAACATAGATTAAACTAAAAATATTATGCTTTGGGGCAAAAAAAGATATAAAACAGGATATACAGTATGCTCTCATTTATATGCAAAATCCAGAATAAATATATTTATAGAGATAGAAGGCATACCTGAGTCTGGAATTGGTAGGAAGAAAAAGACTACAAATGGGTACAAAGCTTCACTTGGGGTAATGAGATGCTCTGAATCTAGGTTATGGTGGTCATTGCACAACTCCATAAATTTACTGAAAATCATTGAATTGTGCACTGCAAGGGTGAATTTTATAGTATGTAAATTATACTCCAATAAAGCTGTTTTAAAAAAGAGATTAAACTTAATGAATTGCCTTTTAGCAGACAGATGAATTAAGCAACACCATTAAATTAATGGGACATTTTAGTTTTCAGCCCCTTACTTACTTTTCCTCCCCTCAAAATTAAAAATTGCTAGGTAGCTTTTCTCATTTTATGTATATAACAGTAAAAGTTTGAATCTTAACATTCCATCTAGCATTATCCAATATCATGGCATAGAAAATATCAACTTGACTAGTCTATAGTTTAGCCTAATGATAAATTATCTTTGCTAATACAATTTTTGTTTGAATGATTTTTAAAATTATAGGCATAAAATCCTTCAATGTGAGATATTAATTAAATCAAGTAATTCTCAGAGTTCATGCTACTGCTTATAGTTTATTTCGTTATTCTATATGATCTTATGTTATTTTGTCCTTTCTTAATTGGATCATCATGAGAAGCAAATACAAGACATATTATACATAAAATTTTAGAAACACAATTAATTGAATTGCATAGTTTTTCATTCTCCTTTGGAAATTTAGTTACAAAAAAGTTTGAATATATATTAAACAACACACTGGGACACAACACTGGCCATTTCAAGTCATATGATATGTTTGATTACTATTTTTAAGGAATTGTTTATCTATTTGAAAGGCAAAGTTAAAGAGAACAAGTAGCAGAGAGAGAGAGAGAGAGAGAGAGAGAGAGAGAGAGTCTTCCATCTGCTGGTTCACGCCTCAGATGGCCACAATGGCCGGAGCTGTGCCAATCCAAAGCCAGGAGCCAGGAACTTCCTCTGGGTCTTCCCACGCGGGTTCATGGGCCAAAGACTTGGGCCATCTTTTGCTTTCAAAAGCCAAAGAATAGAGCTGGTCGAAAGTGTAGCAGCCGGGACTCGAACCAGTGCCCATATGGGATGCCAGCACTGCAAGTGGTGGCTTTACCCCCTGTGCATACTTCTTATGCATTGTCCTGAAATTTCAGCGCTTATCAGAATTCCCTGTTTAAATATTTCCATTTCAAAGCCATTATTTGAGAGAGAATGATCAGGTGTTTCTGGGAGACAGAGTCAGCATTTTATCAAGAATCTAAAGAACTATTATACAAATAGTCCAAGATTATACTTCAAAAAATTCTAATATATTCTAAGTTGTGATATTTGTGCTTTCCAATCCTGAAATTTTACCAGAATATTCTCCCTATATCAGTCCACTGCTCCATTCAGCTCAAGGAGCATGGAAATAGGCATATACGTACCGTTAAAATGTTCTGGGAAAATATTTTCTATGTCAATCGACAAATGACAGAAGAGGTAGTCATTTCTTATGAATCAGTTATCCATGGACCTCCTGTATGCCTGAATATCTGGCAAGCAGAAGCAACTGGGAGCTTAAGTTTTGACCTTTGTTTTAAGGGAGAGATGAAATATAAAGATATATAATATATAATGAGGTACAAAGGTAGTGACTCTATCTGAGGTGTTAGGCAAACATATTTACTGACTGTGTCATAAAGCTGATGCAGTATAACAACTATAACTTGCCAGCAATAGCAGATTAACTTCCAGACTCAGTTTGTCTACACTCGGGTTTCCTCTCCTGTAACACCATCAACACAGTTATAGACTACCTTACAATTGGAGGATCAGTGTGTTTTCCTGTGGGAACTGAGGTTAAAGGACATGGAAGAAAATGAAGGTGTTCTGACTATGGTATTGCTTTAAGTAATAAACTGCCCTTTGATCCAGGAATAACATGTATTTGTTCAATACTTGTGGTGTTTCACTTGGGTAAGTATTACTAAATCTCATATGCTTTGTGGTTCTTGATATGGCAACATGATACACAATTTTCTACTATTATAGTTATATTTAAGCCAAATTCCTAAAATAATGAAAAAGAAACTTGAAATATACCCTCAGAAAGTTATGAAAATATATAATTAGAATTATATAAAGATCTCATAGAATATTTGGTTAAGGATGAGTATAATTCAGGATATTCATACTACACTTCTTGAATATATTCGAATATTTCAAATAAACTACAACTAAAGAAGCCAAAGAAAATTTCTTCTATAACAGAGATCGAGCGTATTAGAAGGTTAAAATAATTGTCTTGAACCTGTATAAAATGTCTACCTATTTTTTCCTACTTGGGAAATTATAACAATAAAACTTTCATAAAATGTGGAGACATATGAAATATTAGCTATTTTTTTCTGCAGAGAGCCCCATTGCTCTATTGAGCCTTTGACAATCTCCCTTTAATTTGATGAATGCATTTATGTTCAATGCAAAATAGTTGAAATAACCTGAAATGCTTTATCCTCCTGATGTATTCTGAATTTACAGTAGCTTCTGAAGAAAATACTGCCTCAGGCTTGGAACATTATGAATATTTCAGTGGAACTGAAGCTGTCAAAATATAGGGGGAATGCCTGTGTGATATGTAGAATAAATGAATGGAATTACGACAATTGAAAATTATAATGTGTCCTTCTAAACAGATTTATTCTGCTTTGGAGAACTTACTGGGGAATGGAAATGGTAGGCTACAGTAAGTCTGGGAAATAACAGTGAATGAAAGTTATAGAGTAAATTCAATAACATGTGGTAAAGAAAGATATGATTAAACTTGAAAAGATAAATACTAGTATCCATTGTGATATTGTAAATTATGGCCTAGCAGAAGAACAATGAGTCTGTTTTGAATTTTATACTGAAAAGAAGGAGATTTCACCTTCAAGTAAGTAGAAATAAGGAGAGGAAATTTATATTGCATAAAATCAAAGTTTTAATGACATCCATTGATTTTTGTATTCCACATTTATTTAGAATATACTTTGTGTCAGTGGCTAAGGAATTAGAGACAATGATTAGATAGTTACATTAGAGATACAAACAAGTATAGGATATAAGAATATAAGGATATAAGTGGTGCCTGACAGGTATAAAATTAGTCTGGTGTCCTCTATGTGATGTTGCTAAGCTTATATTACTAAGAAGACACATGAAGAAGCCCTATCCCAGAATAAGATAATGGGAATCTTCTGAACTGAATATAAACGGCAAATAGGGCCCCTAGGAGCACAGAGTTGTAGAGGCTATGACAAATGTCAGGGAGCAAAGAGAAAAAAGCAAATTATCCAAATTTGAGAACTACAAATAGTTAATTGTGGCCATAATATAGAGTACAATGTGATGAATTAACCTGTTTCTGAACTCCAGGTCTGACTTTGAACAAATAGCTTTGTCTAGTGTCCTTGTGTCCTTATCTGATAAGCAATTTGCATAAATGAGTCATTTAACATTTTTTTTCTAAATTCCAGTTATTTATAATTCTATGGATTTCAAATACTGGCTTAAAATTCTGCTATGGGATGGGGCTGGCACTGTGGAGCAGTGTGTTAAAGCCCTGGCCTGAAGTGCTGGCATCCCATATGGATGCCAGTTCTAATCTTGGCTGCTCCTCTTCTGATCCAGCTCTCCACTATGGCCTGGGATAGCAATATTAGATGGCCCAAGTCCTTGGGCTCCTGCACCCAAGTGGGAGACCTGGAAAAAGCTCCTGGCTCCTGGCTCCTGGCTTCTGGCTTCCAATCCGAGCTGCTGTTGCGGCCATCTAGGGAGTGAACCAGCAGATGGAAAATCTCTCTCTCTGTCTCTACTTCTCCTTGTCTTTCAAATAAATAAAATAAATCTTAAAAAAAAAATTCTACTATGTAGGTGGTATTTAGTCTACTGGTTAAGATGATATCAATATCCCATAGCAGAGTGCATGGATTTGGATGCAGATTCTGCTCTTTATTCCAGTTTCTTGGTAATGCAGCCGATGGAGGTAACAAAAGTAGTGAGGTTTCTGCAACCTAGTGGGAGAACTGGATTAAATTCCTGGCTTCTTACTTCATCCTGGCTCAGCCTAAACCATTAACGGCATTTGGGAACTAGTCAACAGATAGGAGATCTCTCTGAAAGTCCATCTGGTGTTTCTCTCTCTCTCTCTCTCTCTGTCTCTCTGTCTCTCTCACATCTATTGATCTATCATCTACCTCTCATCTAGCATTAATCATCTATCTAAAATGAAATTGCACTATGGCCTGAAGTCTATCCCTAAAATGGGTTAATGTTTTATCATTATTTGTGATGTTAATTAACCCCCACACAACTTTAGGACTGGTTAGACAATATTACCAGCTTTCACCTATCTTCACCCATTTTTATGCATAAAAACTTATGCAACCTGGAACCGTTTTATGAAACTTCCTTTGTTCTCCACTGAGAGTGGGACCCTTGAATTCTTAATCACCCTTCTACCCCCTCCTGCTCAAGAAGCTATCTGTTTTATGGGACCATTTTCTCACAAGTTTCCCAAGTCATATAGCAAATTGACTCATACACAATAGTTAAATACATCAATAATATGTTAAGTATCTCAATTATCTTGAAAATAATTACTTTTCTAGCTGTATTTTTGAGGGCTAATCCAGATGAACATATTGCTAATGTTGAAGCAGACTCAAATAATAACTGGATGCAAAGATTTAAAACATCAGAGCTTTTTAACAGCAACCATTAAATATGGCATGAAAACATTCCCGTGTCTACATGCCCACAAGGGAATGGTTAATGTTCTTAACCTTGGAAAGGTGCTGACCTACTCTATGATGTTTGACTTCAAGCATGAGGAAGAGAGATTAGGATAGGCTAAAGAATTAGAACACCTCCCTGATATTGCGTCTCTCCTTCTTTGTGGTGTGTAGCCTGCAGAAGTACCCTGCACCTTCTGAATCCTCAGTCTCCTCATCATTTAGAATGCAAAACCTGATCACCTTTTATTTTATTGAATCAATGAACGAAGACACATACCCAAATACTCTTTTATAAATAAATAGTATAAATAAAAATTATTTTTTTCTTTTGGATAACACCATGAAAACATAGTCAATGTTTTTTAAGAGTCTTGTGAAAGACTATGCTGGAGAAGCTATTGTGCCTTTTCCTCAACCCAAGAAGTTGTCTTGAAAGAAATGTGCTGACAGCAATATAAACAGATGAAAATAACAGATTGAGAGGCATGAATTTAAAGAAGAACAAATACTACCTCTATGGGGAGCAAAAGGGAATGGTGTGAAGTGGAGGGGAAGGAGGTGACAAATCCAGGGACAGGGAGAATACTGTGAAGTTCACATGAGACAAACAAGAGAGAGCTGCTTGGATAGTTAAAAGGTTTTCATTAGTTGATAAACACCTAATGTTTTTACACTCTTTGATTTTAAACTGAGATTATAGAAAACAATAAAACTTATGACTATGTCTTAATCATGTCAACAAAAATGAAAGCAGAGGAGTATTGATTCAAAGTACTCAAAATGATTCCACTTCTCAAATAAGACTTTTTTTTTTTTTAAAAAAAAAAGAAAGGCTACCAAGACTTTAGGATTATCCATGGAATGTTGTTGATATTTTATTGTCATTTGTTATCAGTTAACCCACACACAACTTCAAGACTGGCATTTATATTCAGGCGGCTGTGTTTAAACATGCTGCTGAACTCTTGAGCCGGGCTCTTGTTCAAATACCTTCAAGAGTGCACACAGACTTTGTAAACTTGACCAAATCCTGTATCTGGGACACAATTCACTAGCTTCTGTACTGGTTGGGTAGAATATCACTGAGTCCAACCCCTTTTTGCAAGAATTGTACCCTTGTTGCCCTAGTCATGATTCCCAACAAATAGGAAATGTAATTAACACGCCCCCACACACATCCTTACAGTCAACCACTGTCTTGTAAAACCTTGGAGCACATTTTCAAGGCTGCTTGAATATGCTGCCTCCTGGATTGCAATTCTAATAAGCCCCAAATAAATCTGAGTCTTCTGTTTCTTGACTAGGTTGATTTTGTCTTGGTCGACAATGGCATCCAGCTTTTCCCAGGAGCACAGGTTTTGTATCACAGGGCTAATGTCCTCCTCTCTGAGACTGATTGGACAGACTCATTCAGGATATATAAGCAGTCTCCAGTTAACCAAAATGAGATGGGTGTTACTCAACATACCACCAGGCCCCATCAACTCAACTGACATTCCTAAAATTATGTGTTAATCTGAGGATCACTCCCACCATAAGATTGTCAGGATATCTGTTTACACTCTCAGTAACCCAACTAAAATGAGCCCAATATCCTTTAGGATGTTTTGCATTCTAAAGTCTATTTTCAAAATTTTATTTCGGCCTTTTTATCTTGTTACGCCCAGTTTGGGAGTAACAAATGGAACCCTAGTAAAAAAGATCCTAGAATCTGTTCAATGCATTACAAGCATTACTCTCAATGGTAACCATGAGATACTCCATCACTGTAGAGGATTTGGCAACATTCTCCCAAGCCTTCTGTCATCTCTGGACCACTCAAGATGACCACAAATAGACCACTGGCTTCTGAAACAAGCAGTTAACCTTTTTCAACCTCCCTCTTGGTGCCAACAGAGTGGCAATGACTGAGGCAGAGTCGTGTGACTTCTTCCTTGAAATGAAGGGTAGGATAGAATAGAGCCAAGCCTGGACTTCTGGTGTATCAGACCTTCAATATAATGCAGTCATTCCTGTCCTCAGTCTCTTGTCAAATGACACGATACTGGAGGAAGTCTCCCATCTCTTGAGGAACTCTTTTTGAACATTAAAGGTAAATTATACATTTATGGATGTCAATGCCACAGTTACATATGCTAAAACTTGCAGGAGAATAGCAATTTGTGATCTCTTAACTGGAATGATTCTGATAAATGATAGGGCCAAAGATTTAGCACATTTGCCGGAATTCAACCAATCATTGTAACGATGGATTCCCAGGAAAGCAATAAGCCCCATCAAAGTATTTCTGGGCCAACTTCATTGATATGACCATCTCATCTGGCCACTAGAAGCAGCAACACTTTTTTGTAAAGAATTGTTTATTTACTTGAAATATAAACTTAGAGGGAGAGAGAGTGTTCCATCTGCTGTTCATTCCTCAAATGGCCACAACAGCCAAGGCTGCCCTAGGCTGAAGCCAGGAGCCAGGAGCTTCATCCAGGTCTTTCATGTGGGTGCAGGGGTCCAAGCACTTGGTTCACCCTCAGTTGGTTTCCCAGTTGCTTTAGCTGGGAGCTGGATAGATAATGGAGTAACCAGGACTTGCACCAGTGCCCATTTGGATGCTGGCATAGGTGGTGGCTTAATATGCTATGCCAGAGGGCCATAACCCCTCCCCTTTTTGGGAAAATTTGTTTATTTACTTGAAAAGCAGAACTTCAGACAGAGAGAAAGATCTTCCAATCACTGGTTCACTCCCCAAATGGCCACAATGGCTGAAGTTGGGCTGATACAAAGCCAGGACCCAGGAGCCTCTTCTGGGTCTCCCGTGCTGGTGCTGGGGCCCAAGGACTTGGGCCATCTTCTATTGCTTTCCCAGTCCATAACAGAGAGCTGGATTGGAAGCGGAGCAACCAGGAGTTGAATCGGCACCCATATGGTATGCCAGTACTGCAGGCAGAAGCTTAACCCACTATGCCACAGTGCCAGTCCCCCCCCCTTTAAAAGACTTATTTAATTTCATTTGAAAGGCAGAGTTATAGAAAGAGAGGGGAAGAGAGAAAGAGAGAGATTTTCCATCCATTGATTCACTCCCCAAATGGCTAAACAAACGGACTGGGCTAAGACAAAGCCAGGAACCTGGAACTCTAGGTGATAGGAGCCTCAACACTCGGGATATCTTCTGCTGCTTTCCTAGTGGCATTAGCTGGGAGCTGAATTGGAACGAGAGTAGCTGAGACTCAAACCTGCACTCATGTTGGAGGCTGGCTTCTGAGGTAGCAGCTTAACCTGCAGAACTACAAGGCTGTCCCAAACAATTTGTTATCCAGACTTCCTCCTTCCTATAGAGTAAAGGACTCCAGAGTCTCTGGATTCAAAGACATCTATGCCTCTCTATATACCAAAGCTATAATACAGTCCTCACCAAGGTGCACTTTATTCTCTTCAGAGTTTAGTTGTTAATAGAAGAAAGCACTAATTTCTCCTTTCAAAATACAGAATACTCAGATATTGAAGAAAACGTATAATGGATCTCTAGCAACTCATACAGCAACCACAGGGTTTATCTGAGTAAGTTCAAATGCAAATAAGTGAAAGATGAAACACTTTGGTCATCAAACATCAAGGATGAATTAC
This sequence comes from Sylvilagus floridanus, assembly GCA_949820135.1. Lineage (NCBI taxonomy): Eukaryota > Metazoa > Chordata > Mammalia > Lagomorpha > Leporidae > Sylvilagus > Sylvilagus floridanus. The sequence goes on along the minus strand of OX463246.1, from coordinate 23,397,690 downwards.
AATAAAGCATTTGATACTTTTACAATATTAGCATTTGATGAATGACTGCTAATAATTTCCAAGTCTCATGTCTCTCCTTCTCCATTCCGTAAGAAATCTAAGGATGCTCTCTTATTTAGCGCTGGTGAGAATTTGAAATTTGATCTTTTTTTTTTTTTTGACAGGCAGAGTTAGACAGTGAGAGAGAGAGAGACAGAGAGTAAGGTCTTCCTTCCGTTGGTTTACCCTCCAAATGGCCACTACTGTCGGCGCACTGCGTCGATCCAAAGCCAGGAGCCAGGTGCTTCCTCCTGGTCTCTCCATGCCCAAGCACTTGGGCCATCCTCCACTGTCTTCCCGGGCCACAGCAGAGAGCTGGACTAGGAGATGAGCAACTGGGACAGAGCCGGCGCCCCAACTGGAACTAGAATCTGGTGTGCCAACGCTGCTGGTGGAGGGTTAGCCTAGTGAGCCACAGTGCTGGCGAAATTTGATCTTTGAGGGAGAACTCTCAACCCAATCTGTCTCTCCATCATCATAGAACACCAAGCTCGTCACTCCTCTCTGGATTTTCTGACCAGCAATTGGCATCATCTTTGGTTTTTGGACTTGTTTGGTAGCCTGTCCTGCACACTCCCCCAAAATGTCTCTTTATAGGAAGGCTGGATACTTTCCTACCTCAGTGGCCATGTTTCATCATCAGTATGAATATCTGATTCACATTTTGGGTCAGGTGGCCCATCTCCCTTCTACGTAATGACTACAGTAGTTCACCTCTGAATTTGACCTCCATTCAATAATATTGTCCCATATGTCTATTTTTGAAATGCAGCAAATATGTAACTTTGAAGTACAACCCCATAGGGACTAGTCCATTTCTTTGTCTGCCATACGAATAGTGGAGCCATGCTTTCTAGTTGGCTTAAAAAATGGCTTATCTGCATCACACTGCAAAGAGTGAGAAAGAAATGTTGATAAGAAAGACACAGAAACACATTCACCTGTCTGTTAGGACACCTGGAATAAACTGCCCTGTAGAACAAAGTCATGGTGTCCGTTGACTTCTAGGCTCACCTGAGATTGTATCACATAGTCTCCTTATTGTGTGTTTGGACCAGTCTGAATTTTATTCCTTTCTCCCGTGGAATCTGAGCAAGCAGTCACTTTGCTACTGTGCCAGGAGAAACTCAAAGACTTCCTTCTGAGGCTGGCACTGTGATACAGAGGACTAAACCACTGCTTCTGCCACCAACATTCCCTATGTCCCCTATGGGCACTGGTATAATCCTGAATGTCCCACTTACAATCCTACTCCTTGCTAATGCACCTGTGAAAGATACAAAAGATGACCATGACCCAAAGTGCTTGAGTCTCTGCACCCATAAGGGAGACGCAAATGGAGTCCCCTGCTCCTGGTTTTGGCCTGCCCCAGCCCCAGTTGTTATGATTATGACTGTGGGGATGAGCCAGCTGAATGAAGATTCTCTCTCTCTCTCTCTCTCTTTCTCTCTTTCTCTCTTTCTCTCTCTCCTCTCTCTTTCTTTCTCTCTCAACTCTGCCTTTCAGATAAACAAAAATAAACCTTTTATTTAAAAAAAAAGGGAGCTTTTTGTTAACAACTACATTGTGTGAATTTCCTTTCTGTGATCCTCTGGCTTCATAATTAGAGATATAGTATCTTATCTTTTGGAAATTAAATACCACTTCTGGAAGTTCAGTTATAGTGTGATTTTAGCTAGAGGTGATAAAATAGGGTTTTTATATATGTATATACATATATAAACATATGAACTATATCAACTATATATATATGAAATAATATAAGCTTACATATATACAATTTTATATGAGACAAATGTATATGAAGAATGGTTGCTCTTCATTTCAAGAACCCTTACACTGGATCTCTCCCATTATTATTGCTGCTGTTACTGATACTTTTTAATTTTAATAATTCATAATCTAGTAGTAACTTATCAATTAAATGTATCTGATAAGTTCTGAGAATGTCCTTGTTTGGATGGGCTATTACTTTATTCAGCTGAACAGAAAAATGTATTAGTGGAAGAAGAAGCTATTGATTTGTAATTGTTCTGTTGTGGGCAAGGCCGTAGTCAACCTGAATTCAATGCAGCAGCGCTATGTGTCCTAGGTGGGAGTAATGATGGAGAGCTGTAAAAAATCTGAGGGATTCAGATGAGAAAATCTATGCAGAATAATAATGTTGATAACCTACGATTTAGACTGACATTTGTAGTGTTTGTATATACATATTTGCTTCTCACAGCTCCAGCATGCATTTCATTATTATACAATTTTTTAACTTTGATTTATAGGAAAGACAATGGAAACTCAGCCAGATGGTAATGAATAATGGAAGCAAGCTTCTGATTTAAAAAAGCATTACTCCTCTTGGTCATTCTGTCCTCTTGGAAGAAATTAAAAAAAAACTTTAAACATTTTTATTTCTCAATGGTTGGTTGAGGTATCTGTGTAACAATGTCTATCTTATTTTAAAAAATCTAAAAATTCTAACGCCTGATGCCTTCAATTGCTCTTTTACCTGCAACAGAATTGTCGATAGTAAAATCTGCACAAAGGCCTCGGACTGGGAATGTCTGGAAAAGTTTTAAGTTGTAGAGTACTAATAAGTTATTACTTGAGGTATTGAGATATGCCACCTACTCCCCAGTTTTTCAAATAATGGGTTTTTCTACTTTAGTTTTCAGAAAGATGACTCAGGCTCTGCAGCTCAGAACTATTCTGTGTTAAGGTAAAAAGAGATCAAAGTGGTGCTCTGTGTGTGATATGTGGTACTGCATGTGAGCTCATTCATTGTTTTCTGACAGGAAGTGCCTATGTGCACTGGAGATGGGGACTAGCACCATCATTGGATTTCACTCATGAGGACAATTAATACAACAGGGTAGCCTGCTGTGTTAATTAATTAATTAACTCCTCCTTTGCCAAAGACACGACTTATGGGGCAGCATGATATGCTTAATATTGGAGCCAGTCCACTCAGCTAAATGCCAATTTTCCATTCTGCATTTTGATATCCTCACTCTCAGTGAAGCTACATCTTCACTTGATAAAAACACAAGGGTTTCTATTAATTAAAGAAAAATAAGCACTAAATAGCTTTTTACCAGGACTCTGAAACTACTCTGCCAGGTCCTCCCTAATAGACATTGTCAGTGGTATGATGAGAAAACAAGCATGTACTTCAGTAAGAATTTGAACAAGGAAATATAAATTTTGGCATCTCCAGTGTTGGAGACCTGCCCAGATGTGTGATTCTTTGGCTTCTAAAGCACATGGGGAAATGAGAAATAGCTTTGTCTTTTGTAGACAAGTGCTACAGAGGATGATAGTTGAGAAGATAAAGAAGAGAAAGTGATTTTATTATGAGAATCTCATACATAATGGGCCACACATTGGGGACAGGAGTTACAAGTGAAGGTGACTCCAGGATAATAATGTGGATAAAAAGTTTGTCACTATTTCCAGATGACAGCCAGGTCACTTACACGACAGGCCTTAGTTTTAAAATAATAAGATAGGGACCGCTGTAGATGGAAGAATAACTGTCTATGTTTACAGAAATCTGCTGATGTTAGCCTGGTAGAAACATACTTATGCTGCTGGACATCTTCATATCACTAAATAAATCATAAATGAAGAATTTTATGTGAAAAATGTAAACTAAAGCCCCCAAACACAAATATCATATATTTTCCCTAGACTTTGGTTAACTAATATACAGAGTAGAAAATAATGTAATGCGGGGCTAGTGCTGTGGCTCAGTGTATTAATGCCCTGTCCTGAAACACCAGCAACCCATATGGGCACTGGTTCCAGTCCTGGCTGCTCCTCTTCTGATCCAGCTCTCTGCTATAGCCTGGGAAAGCAGTAGAAGATGGCCCAAGTACTTGGGCCCCTGCATCCACATGGGAGACCCAGAAGAAACTCCTGGCTCCTGGCTTTGGATCGGTGCAGCTCCGGCCATTGTAGCCATCTGGGAAGTGAATCATTGGATGGGAGACCTCTCTTTCTGTCTCTACCTCTCTTTGTAACTCTGTCTTTCAAATAAATTTAAAAAAGAAGAAAAAGATGTAAAGTATATGAGTGAAATTGACATTTTGATAGTTGATTATTGTTTATCATCTTCATATATACTATTGAGGAATTGTAGTCTTTTTACTTACTATTTGTTGAATTATTTATTCAGTGGAAGATTAAGCTTGTGATTATAAATAAAATTGAAGTATGTCATTGTGAAATCGGAGAAGACCCTTTGAAATTCACACTGAAATGTGGCCCCTTAAAGTTCCATAGAAATGCTATCCAGGGTGCCACATGTACTACCGGAATTTGGGGTGCCATACGATTTCACCACGGGCTTATTACTAAATCCCCGATATTAATTAGTGCAAGAGGGTTCTTGCCTAATATTTAGAGAAGAATTCTAAATATCGGCACAGATAAACAAGGCAACATGGTACGTTTTAAGCTTTTATTTAGTGCAAGACATATCTAGAAAAGTGAAGGCTTTAGTTCAGGTAAGGGAGAGGGGAAAGTCTGGAAACTGGAGTAGCGTCCATTCCACTCAGAGAGCAGGCCAGAGCTACGTGCAGCAAGCAACTCTAGCTGCTGTCCACCGCTTATCACCAGCAGCACCACAGAGGCAGAGAGCCTTTTGCGACACCCCCTGCCTTTTTATATATTTTCCATAGGGGAGTGGCTTGTGGCCAGGTGGGTGCTCAGGTATGGTCAGGTAGAGCCTGATGTCACATGGGGGCGTGGTGGGGTATCAGGTAGAGTGTAAGGTCACACAGAGGCATGGTGAAGGTATCAGGTAGGGGGTGAAGTCACACAGGGGCGTGGAGAAGGCGTGGTCTTCCAGCTCACAAATCTAACCAATTTTAGCTTGTATGCCTGCCTGCTTCAATTATAAAAATAAAAAGGAAAGAAAAGAGGGAGGAGAGAGGGTGTAAAAAGAAAGTTGTGATGAAATCAGAAAGAAAACAAGAGAGGAGGAGGAGATGAGAGTAGATGAGGGAAAATTCTTTTGCTTAGTTTTGGACTCCATGCCCCCGCTCCTCTTTCTCTTCTTCTTCTTCCCTTCTTTCTTCTTCTTCTTCTTCTCCTCCTCCTCCTCCCCCTCCTCCTCCTTTTTATCCTCCTCCTCCTTCTTTTTCTTCTCCTTCTTCTTCTCCTATTTCTCCTTCTCACCACTTTTGATCAGATTAGTGTCCTTGCTCTTTATTATCCCCAAAATATATGCGTTTCCACCAAACATGCATTCTCCGTGATTGCATGAAATAGAGAAGTGAGGATTTTCTCAAGTATAAATCTGAAAGTCATTTGCTGGAAATTTGTATAAGGAAATAAGTTTTTCAGTTAGTGGTTAAGTCATGTATACTGCAGAGAACAATTAGTTATCGCTATTAGTCGGAATATGTAGAAAAGCTCCCTTGAGGTGATGTATTTATTATATATGTAATAGCTCTGAAAATAATGTTAACTACCAATGGTGGCTCTTATTTATTAATTAAGACTTACATGAAAAAGTACATAGTAGAATCAAAACTGGATTTTTATATTCATGAATATCTCTGAATGCAGATATCATCAATGTCACTGATGTACTATGATCAGATAATGTTTAATATAATTAACATTATAAGAGTTAATGATGGATAGACATGTGAAAAAATAGCAATGCCAAAGTTATCAGAAATACCCACCAGTTAAAATGATTTTATGTAATATATAATATGTGAAACATGTATGTTACTGACAATAATAAATGGAGTTTGGCACATTCTTAGACTACTGTTAAGTGTGCAGTGGGATCCTACAAATATACTACATTCTAATTTGAGTTTACATGGAGAAAGGTCTTCCTTTACCATTGGTTCACTCTTCAATGACCGCTGCGGCCAGTGCACTGTGGCCGGCACACCACGCTAATCTGAAGCCAGGAGCCAGGTGCTTCTCCTGGTCTCCCATGGGGTGCAGGGCCCAACCACTTGGGCCATCCTCCACTGCACTCCCTGGCCACAGCAGAGAGCTGGACTGGAAGAGGGGCAACCGGGACAGAATCCAGCACCCCGACCGGGACTAGAACCAGGTGTGCCGGCACCACAGGCGGAGGATTAGCCTACTGAGCAGTGGCACCGACCCATATCCTTTTTAAACCAAAAAATTCTTCCTTCTGTTTTAAACTTCATATCCTGATTATCTTCTGGCTTCCCTGCTTCCTTCCTTCCTCCCTCCCTTCCTAGCTTCCTTCCGTCCTTCCTTCCATTCATTCTTAAAGTAGTTAATTCATTTTTTAAAATCTCTGGAGCCATTGGGTGTACCCATGATTTATGATTCACAGGGGAAGAGTAGCCAAATATCTGAAAACATCTGCTCTTTTTTTTTTTTTTTTTTTGGGCAGGCAGAGTGGACAGTGAGAGAGAGACATAGAGAAAGGTCTTCCTTTGCTGTTGGTTCACCCTCCAATGGCCGCCACGGCCAACATGCTGCAGCTGGTGCACCGCGCTGATCCGAAGGCAGGAGCCAGGCACTTCTCCTGGTCTTCCATGCTGCTGCAGGGCCCAAGCACTTGGGCCTTCCTCCACTGCACTCCTGGGCCACAGCAGAGAGCTGGCCTGGAAGAGGGGCAACCGGGACAGAATCCAGTGCCCCAACTGGGACTAGAACCCGGTGTGCTGGCGCTGCTGGGCGGAGGATTAGCCTATTGAGCTGCAGCGCCAGCCAAAACATCTGCTCTTAAAGCATGGTCATGTCACAGTATCAGCTGTTAAACGTGTCAGAAATTTATGCTTGCTTTAATTGTTTCAATACTAGTGATTAGCCAATTCAAAAAACCTGCAGTTATCTCAAAGACCAAACCAAAGAAAACTAAAAAAAAAAAAACAAAAAACAACTATTTAAACAAAACTGAAATTATCTATGAAGCATGAGTATTCCAACCATACTTCAGGATTTTGAGCATTGTCTCCTAGTAAAACATTAGAACTAAAGTGGAAATTCATCTGAACAACAAATTTCATCATAAATTTCATTAGTTACAACAAATAGATTATGATTACGATAATAAGCTGTAATAATTAGGTTCTAATTAAAGGAAAATCTCCTTAAGTATTGATAAACATAAAGCTAACCAGAAACTTGGAATTCATAATAACGCTCATTGATATTCTGTAGAAAAACATTGTATTCTACACCTCTAGGTTAAAGATTAAAAGTCACATCATCTTGGTAAAGTAATCTGAGCATTCCTGTGGAAAAGAAAAAAAAATAGTTGTAAATCCTGTATTTACGAAACAGATATGAACAGAGTTTGTTTCTCTCCCAATATTAGACTCTAATCTACAGAATTTAAGTTTTGATCAAGGGTAAATAAAGATCCACCCAGGACCTACTACTCCTTTTTTAAACCCACTTCCCACTCTTTGAGATTTGAGAAACATCCACCCAAACCATGATGCAGGAAAGCTGATGCTGTGAAAAGAGAATCTAATAGACAGTATATCTACTGTTGGCCTCAAAACCAAAGGAAACTAATACTACACTTCAGTTTTCTAGGCTTCCAGGAGAGCTTCTGTTAAAATGTATTATACAGCCATCTGTAATAGCTGCTTGAAATTAAAGATTCATTTCTTTACCTAGGGAGATAATCTAATCCATGTATAAATTTCCTAAAATAATTGAGCCTAAAGTCCCACCTTAACATGCACCTCTGGGAAGACTGTCATGTCAACACTAACAGAACAATGCTGGCGTGAATCATCTCTCTCCATTTTGGGCATATACAGACTTATTGCCAGGCTTTTCAGATTCTAGTTTGAAATCTTCCCAGACAGACAGAATTTCATTGATATGTTTGTTCATTTAGTTCTCTGTGTATTTGAATGCACACAGGTGTGAATGCCTGTGAATATATCTTTTCCAAGGTCCAGGACTTTGATTCATTAAGATAAAAAGTGAGTTAAAAATCTTCCAAGGAAAAGAAAATAATGCAATTTCTATTCTACTAGTATCTCTAGACCTATACTGTCTATTAATTCTACTGTCTTCTGTCCTGTTGTCACAATTGGCTATTCAGCACTTTAAATGTAACTACTAAGGCTGAAAACCTGAATTTTAAATTTTCTTTTATTTGAATTAGCTTAAATTTAAATTTAACTGTACTTATTGCAATTATTGCAAAAATTTTAAATGACTTTGAAATCACTTCCTTATATAGATCTTTTTTTTAACTTTTATTTAATAAATATAAATTTCCAAAGTACAGCTTATGGATTACAATGGCTTCCCCCCTCCATAACTTTCCTCCCACTCACACCTTCTCTCATTCCATTCACATCAAGATTCATTTTAAATTTTCTTTATATACAGATGATCAATTTAGTATATATTTAGTAAAGATTTCAACAGTTCACACCCACACAGAAATACAAAGTGTAAAATACTGTTTGAGTACTAGTTATAGCATTAATTCACATTGTACAACACATTAAGGACAGAGATCCTACATGGGGAGTAAGTACACAGTGACTCCTGTTGTTGACTTAACAAATTGACAGTCTTGTTTATGGCATCAGTAATCACCCTAGGCTCTTGTCATGAGTTGCCAAGGCTATGGAAACCTTTTGAGTTTGCTGACTCCAATCTTATTTAGACAAGGTCATAGTCAAAGTGGAAATTCTCTCCTCCCTTCAGAGAAAGTTACCTCCTTCTTTGATGGCCTGTTCTTTCCACTGGGATCTCACTTGCAGAGATCTTTCATTTAGGTTTTTTCCCAAAATATTATGGTTTTCCATGCCTAAAATACTCTTGTGGGCTCTTGAGCCAGATCTGAATGCCTTAAGGGCTGATTCTGAGGCCAGAGTGCTATTTAGGACATCTGCCATTCTATGAGTCTGCTGTGCATCCTGCTTCCCACAATGGATTGTTCTCTCCTTTTTAGTTATATCAGTTAGTATTGGCAGACACTAGTTTTGTTTATGTGATCCCTTTGACTCTTGAACCTATTATTATGATCGGTTATGAACTGAGGATGATCACTTTGACTAATGATATGGCATTGGTTCATGTCACCTTGATGGGATTGAATTCGAATTCCCTGGCATGTTTCTAGCTCTACCATTAGGGGTAAGTCTGAATGAGAATGTGCCAAATTGTACATATCCTCCCTCTCTTATTCCCACTCTTATATTTAACAGGGATCACTTTTCAGTTAAATTTAAACACCTAAGAATAATTGTGTGTTAATTACAGAGTTCAACCAATAGTATTAAGTAGAACAACAAAAATACTAAAAGGGATAAAATAATAAATTGTTCCTCGACAGTCAGGACAAGGACTGATCATGTCATTGTTTCCCATAGTGTGCATTTCACTTCAATAGGTTTCCTTTTTGGTGCTCGGTTATTTTTAAAAATCAAAGTAGATTAAATATCACTAGTCAAAATGTAGTGTTTGCTGTAAAACATACAGTATATTCTGAAGATTTTTTACAAAATGTAAAATGTCATATTATACTCTTGGTTAGATATCATCATTGTGGACATATTGATTTAAGTAAAATGTACTGTAGCATTGATATTTATGTCATCTATTTGCATGCTTTAAATGTAACTAAAAGTTGGTTTAAATTATATATATGGCCAACAATATATTTGTATTTGATAGTTTTGCCCAGGACTATGGTTAATAATCCCATGCTGATAATTCTATAACAAAGATACAGGTAGTAGAATCACTATCCTCCCACCATATTCTGTTTTCCATGGTAATACGAAGATATAAAGAGAAAGATTTTCTTGTGTGCCTTGAAATAAATGGCTCCATTTATCTTTAAATGATGGTAAAAATTCCAGAAATCGCAAATAATAGTATAAGACATGAAGTTAAGCTTGAATTTCAGATACCAATTTTTTTTACTATAAATGTGCTTCATGCAATATGCCTGTACATTTCATGGAATATTTCAATTTAATTGGTATATATTTTTTAAAAAATTGGTGATAGCCTGACCCTTTGAGTAATTGGTAATGTTGTATTTTATCTGAAAATATCATTTCAATAAGTAATGCTAAGAAAATTGGAAGTCAGTATAGGAAAAAGAAATTTGATCACAACCCTACCTTAAAAATAATTTCAGGGGCTGGAATTGTGGTATAGTGGGTAAACCCACCACCTGCAACATCAGCATCCTACATGGACATTGGTTTATGTACTGGATGCTCCACTTCTGATCCAGCTCCCTGCTAATATTTCTGGGAAAGCAGCGAAGATAGTCCAAGTACTTGGGTCCTTTCTACCCACATGGAAGATACAATAGAGCTCCTGACTGCTGGCTTCCGACTGCCTAGTTCTGGCCATTGGGGCTATTTGGGCAGTTAACCAGCAGATGGAAGATTCTCTCTCTCTTTTTCTTCTCTCTTTCTGTACTTCTGCCTTTCAAATAAACAATAAATTGCAAGAAGAAAATGGGACAATAGTTCATAATGGATTGCATATCTGGATGTGTAAGGAAAATATTAAAAGTTTTATTCGATACAATAATAGCTTGTTTTTACTGACTTTATGTTAAGGAAAACTTGATAATTTTTTAATAAATAAATTATCCAAAATGGTAAAGATTTACTAATTAGATTTCAAAAACAGACGTTTTACCTATCTGAAGACATCATTAGGAGAGTAAAAAGTAAATGACACACTAGAAAATATTTTTTACAAAGACTATCAGCAAATCAGTATGAAAGACAAGTAGAATATTCAAAAATTTGGGCAGACAGTTCACAGATGAAGTTACATAGATAGACAATAAATATATAAAAGGTGCTCAACGCTGTGTGTCTTCAGGGAAATGAAAATTAAAACCATATTTTTTATCATTACACATGAGCCAGAAGGACTTCATCATAAATCTGGAAGAGAGGAGGACTTCATGGTTAGAAGTACATGGTTAAAACTGTGCTTTAAGCATCCTATTTTGTTAATAATATAGATCGGAGGAAGAAAAATAGCTTAGACAATTAGAAAATGTACCTACAAGAAGCATTAATTTTGCAAAGACATATTTTTCTAAAAATTTTGAAGGATAGGCAACATTTGATGCCTAGTTATAGGGAGTAGGGCATAACTTTATCTTGCAATGATCTGGGACCCCCATAATTGCACCTAATTTCAAATTGGTGAGATAGAAATTCTCATTCTCTCCTGAAAGAGACTTGGAAAAAGATTTTTAAACACTTTGATGGAAGGCATGGTCACATAATCAGGGCATAGACTAAAGAGAGATGTCGAAGTTCTCTGCGCCCATAGAGAGGAAGGAGGTAGGGTTGAGGAAATTGGTATCAACAAAGCATGGGGGAACATTTGTAGTATTTATAAAACTATTAGACTACATGGTGTAAAGTGTGGCAAGTTTAAGGCAATGAGTGGACATTATAGTCAGCAAGGATCTCGGACACTACGTAGTGCAATCTCTGTCTTCTCTATTTGAGGAAATTGAGACACAGAGAAGTGGAATTCCTTGCCCACACTCACATAGCTAATTAACAGTAGTCAGGACTAGAAATCAGGTCTTCTCTTTCATCCTCTGATATTTTATTTCTTTTCAATACTGTCCACACACAAACCTATGCCTGCCACAATGGCATGGACGTTGAGAAATTTTTTTCCATCTGGCTATAGAATGAAGGTATAAATGAGGTTGTATAGAATTCTGAAGTCTTAGTAACTGACATTTCTGTTTTTTTTTTAAAGCTTTTATTTAAAGAATATAAATTTCCAAAGTACAGCTTATGGATTACAATGGCTCCCCCCCCCATCACTTCCCTCCCACCCGCAACCTTCCCCTTTCCCACTCCCTCTCCCCTTGCATTCACATCAAGATTCATTTTCAATTCTCTTTATATACAGAAGATCAGTTTAGTACATATTACGTAAACATTTCAACAGTTTGCCCTCACATAGAAACACAAAATGAAAATACTCTTGGAGTACTAGTTATAGTATTAATTCACAATATACAGCACATTAAGGACAGAGATGCTACATGATATTTGTTTAAAAAAAATTGATTAATTTTCTATGCAATTTCCAATTTAACACCAAGATTTTTTAATCATTTGCAATTATCTTTATATACAGAAGATCGATTTAGTATATATTAAGTAAAGATTTCATCAGTTTGCATCCACACAGAAACACAAAGTGTAAAAATACTGTTTCATTACTAGTTATAGCATTACTTCACATTGGATAACACATTAAGGACAGATCCCTCATGAGACGTAAGTACACAGTGACTCCTGATGTTGATTTAACAATTTGATACTCTTATTTATGGTGTCAGTAATCTCCCTAGGCTCTAGTCATGAGTTGCCGAGGCTATGGAAGCCTTCAGGGTTCGCCGACTTTGATCTTATTCTGACAGGGTCATAGTCAAAGTGGAAGTTTTCTCCTCCCTTCAGAGAAAGGCACCTCCTCCTTTGATGGCCCCGTTCTTTCCACTGGGAAGTCACTCACAGAGATCTTTCATTTAGGTCTTCTTCTTCTTTTTTTTTTCCCCAAAGTGTCTTGGCTTTCCATGCCTAAAATACTCTCATGGGCTCTTGAGCCAGATCCGAATGCCTTAAGGGCTGATTCTGAGGCCAGAGTGCTATTTAGGACATTTGCCATTCTATGAGTCTGCTGTGTATCCTGCTTCCCATGTTGGATCGTTCTCTCCCTTTTTGATTCTATCAGTTAGTATTAGCAGACAGTAGTCTTGTTTGTGTGATCCCTTTGACTCTGAGACCTATCAGTGTGATCAGTTGTGAACTGAGGATGATCACTTGGACTAGTGAAATGGCATTGTTACATGCCACCTGTATGGGATTGTATTGGGATCCCCTGGCACGTTTCTAACTCAATCTGGAAAACATCATACTGAGTGAATTAAGCCAGTCCCAAAGGGACAAATATCATATGTTCTCCCTGATCAGCGACAACTAACTTAGCACCAAAGGGGAAACCTGTTGAAGTGAAATGGACACTATGAGAAACAGTGACTTGATCAGCTCTTGTGCTGACTGTTGTTGTACAATGTAATACTTTATCCATTTTAGTATTTTTTCTTTGTTTTGTTCTAGTACTATTGGTTGAACTCTGTAATTAACACACAATTATTCTTGGGTGTTTAAATTTTAACTGAAAAGTGATCCCTGTTAAATATGAGTGGGAATAAGAGAGGGAGGAGATGTACAATTTGGGACATGCTCAATTGGACTTGCCCCAAATGATCGAGTAACTGACATTTCTAAGAATTTAAGCTCATTGTCTTGAAACTGGAAAACTGCAAATCTAGGACATTCTGCTGTTATGCAAAAGAACAATGAACAGCAGAAATAGGGGCAAATGTGCATTTTTAGCACAAGCTTTTCACTACTTGCTTCATGGGAAATCTGGGGTGGGGGGGGAGACAAACTGATTTCCAAGATGGCAAGAAAACTAAATGTCTATGAACTTTGGTTAGTGTTACTACTCATTTTATTGTTTTGGGACTTACTTAAATTCCATAATTTGTTCTTATTGTTTGTGTTACAATTTCTGCCAAAATATTATTTGGCTCTGCAGACAGACTGTTACAATGTCCATACTTAATATATCTATCCAGTTTTATTTTAAACCAATCTAATCAGTTAATTAATTTTCTCCTTTCTGATATTTGTCTTATAAGATTCTTTTTGTCACCATTTGTTCCCTCTTCATTCTGGCTTTATTTGTCCTACCCAACTCTAGTCACAGTCAAATGGAAATTTTCACACACAGTCATCAAATACATGTAAGTGTGGCTATCAAAAACAACTTAACAGTAGATGCACAAAAAAATTGAAATGCATAGCAGGAATGCTACAAGAGATTTTTTAGAGTGTTAGGAAAATATGCCAGAGACTATCAGTTTTTGTACAGTGTTGAGGAGATATTTGAGTAAAATACTGAAGGATAAGTAGGGGTCGTGGAAACAATAAGGAAAGCAGAGTGCTAATAGTGTATACAACAGACTTCAGGAGTACGAAGTGGTGTAATATTGAATAGCCAGAGTGTAGGAGCTCAGCATGCAGTATAGCAGAGAGTTGAGGTTTAGGACTCAAAAATCCTTGTCCTCTTTTGACATTTATTATGGTAAGAAGTCAGTAGTGATTTTAATACAAACTATTGTATTTGATGTGTGTAAGAGAGTACAAGGCAGATTGTTGATACTTTAACAATTTAGAGGTTACAGAGGTTACATGATGTTAAAAAAATACATGGACTAATCCCTATACCTTTACTTCAATTGACTCTTTGTAGATGTATTTTAGATAAACAATGCTTTCAGATTTTGAAATCCAAATTTAAAATTCATTTTATGTATTGATTCTGCTATAATAGATCTATAATTTAAAATGTATGAATTTGCTATTGTGCAATATTCAATAAAAGTTAAGGTTTTATTAATTTTAATTATTCTTTTAAAATACTATATCTGTTATTTCAAAGGGCAATCATAAGTCATATACCTAGTTATTCTCACATGTTTCATGACACAATGTACCTGTCTAATGCCTTTGTAATTTGAACAAATGGATCTAAAATCCATTCTATAATTCAATAAATAAAAATTTTATTAAAGTAACAAAGGATATTGACTTTATACTCAGCTTTAACTAAACATAATGGCTTAAGTTAATCAGAAATATTAATTTCCTTCATAATAACATGAAATTCTAAAAGGTCTGAGGTGCTTTTAGTAGATTCAGATTAGAGAACTAAGATTGTATACCTTCTGTCTGTCTTGTAGGGACCCACGAGCAGTATGTTATTAAGATTAAGGTTTACTTTTTTTTTTTTTTTTTTTTTTGCCACTGGATTGCTAGGATGCATTTGTGTTATTTCTTTCTTTTTTTTCTTTTTCTTTTTTTTTTTTTTTTTTGACAGGCAGAGTGGACAGTGAGAGAGAGAGACAGAGAGAAAGGTCTTCCTTTGCCGTTGATTCACACTCCAATGGCCACTGTGGCCGGCGCACTGTGCTGATCTGAAGCCAGGAGCCAGGTGCTTCTCCTGGTCTCCCATGGGGTGCAGGGCCCAAGAACTTGGGCCATCCTCCACTGCACTCCTGGGCCACAGCAGAGAGCTGGCCTGGGAGAGGGGCAACCGGGACAGAATCCAGTGCCCCGACCGGGACTAGAACCCAGTGTGGCGGTGCCACAAGGCGGAGGATTAGCCTAGCGAGCCGCGGCACCGGCCTGTTATTTATTTCTTAATCAATATACTGTTAAAAATCAGTCAACTTCATTGATTCCAAAATATGTTTTATTAGTACTAACTGCTATACTCCCTACAATTTTGTGCCAATTTATTATTTGTAGTGATTTATAATGACAAATTTTCAAAATACTAGAAAAGGCATTTTAAACTGAAATGTTCTCAGATAACATAGACTTATAATAATATAGACAGATTGTGTTCACTGTCTTCTGGTCTATCTGCCCTGCCTACTTCTTTCTCAGAAGAAAAGACCTTGTCAAATCCCATTGAGAAATAATGCTGACCAAATCTGAAACCCTTGTGATTAGTTGTAATTATGTTTGCAGCAGGAAAAATGAATTAGCATAGTACAGTTAATGGTCTCCATGTGGAGAGTTAATAAAAATGGAAAGACCTGTCCCACTTACCAATTAAGATATTAAAAATTAGTATATGTGAAAAAAGTGATTAATTATGTGCATTCATGTAACATTTTGTAACTTCTATGTAAATGCTTCCCTAGAATTAAAATTAAGCTTTTAATAGGCAAAAAATCCCTATGATAGATTTTTTCACATTACAGTTACTATATAATTATCTAAATCATATAACATACTTCATTTTACATATGCTGTATCGTTAATTAGTACTGAATTTTATGCTCTATAATCCAGGTTAAGTAATATTCATAAGTAACAGACTTACAATGTATCTCAAGATGTAAAAATTTTGAAGGGTATTTTCTGTTGTCTTTACTTTTGAATGCTTCCTGACCAAAACAGCTAGGTATTCATGTAGAAATATTTAGAACTGAAGTTTTCCATTCATGTGTAAATGTGGTGATACTTTGCTTAAAGGCAATAGCATTTTAAAGTAGGACAAGGTGAGCAATGCTGTCCTAACAACACACACTGTGCTGTGAATACAAACTATTTATTAGAACAGAGTAACTCTAGATGTTGAAAAAACATGAAATGAAATTAATAGTGTAAAAGTGATCAAAGCAGAATTAGAAGAAATTTAGGTGCCAGTGTTTAGCATAATGGTTGAAATGCCATCAAGACACCAGCCATCGAAGTGCCTGGGTTCAAGTCTTGCATCTGCTCCTGACTCCAGTTTTCTTCCCATATGCACTCTGGAGGGCTGTAGTTATGTGTCAAGTAATTGGGTTCCTTCTATCCACATCGGAGATTTGGATTGAGATGTAGGCTCCTGGTTTTGGTCTGGCCCACCCTTGACTGCTGTGGGCATTTGAGAAGTGAACCAGAAGATGGGTACTTTGTCCATCTTTTCCATCTTTCTAATTTCAAATAAATAATAAGAAGAATTGGATTAAAATAAAATGAATTTATTAATGATCTGTATCTGCTAGTACACCCATTAAATACCAACAATAGCTGGAGCTGGGGAAACCTAAAGTCAGGAGCCTATAACTCAATGCCAGTCTCCATGATGGATGGGCAAATAAATTTTGGATCAGACCCCAATAACATGGGAAATCAAAGCAAAAATTGATAAATGGGGTTCCAGCAAACTAAAGAGTTTCTGCACAGTTGAGGAAAGTGCTAGTCAATAGATTAAAAAGCCAGACCACAAAATGAGACAAAATGTTTGCAGCTTTTAATTTTGACAATGGGTTAATAAGAAACTCAAACAACTCAGTGACAGGAAAACAAACACTCAGATTTAAAAATAAGCAGTTGATCTCACATCTCTTAAATGAAGGAAAAAAGTGACCTCTAGACATATGAAAAAAAAAAAAAAAGAATCAGGGGCTGGCACAGTGGCTCCCTTGGTTAATCCTCTGTCTGCAGCGCCAGCACCCCATATGGGTGCCGGGTTCTAGTCCCGGTTGCTCCTCTTCCAGTCCAGCTCTCTGCTGTGGCCCAGGAGTACAGTGGAGGATGGCCCAAGTACTTGGGCCCCTGCACCTGCATGAGAGACCAGAAAGAAGCACCTAGCTCCTAGCTTTGGATTGGTGCAGCTCCGGCCGTTACAGCCAGTTGAAGAGTGAGCCAATGGAAGGAAGACATTTCTCTTTGTCTCTCTCTTTCACTGTCTGTAAACTCTACCATCAAATAAATAAATAAAAAATCTAAAAAGAAAAAGAGAATCAACATCATTAATCATCAGTACAACACAAATCAAACCACAATGAGATATCATTGCAGCCAGTTCCACTGACTAATGTTAAAAAGACAAATGATAACAAATAAAGGAAATAGAGGACAGGGAATACTTGTACATTATTGGTGGAAATGTAAATTAATATATCCATTGTAGAAAGCAGTATGGAGTTTCCTCCAAAAACTAGAAACATAACTACCAAATAATCCTGCAATCCCAATCCTCTGTGTATACCCAAGTGTAATAAAATCAGTCTATGGAAGAGACATCTGCACTCTCATAATTTTGGCAGCACTATGCACAAGAGCCAAGAAGTGGAAACAACCTAAGTGTCCACCCACTGATGAATGGATGCAGAAAATGTGGTGCAGACAGGAATAGAATATAAAGAATACTACGCAGCCACAAGAAAGAACAAAATCTTGTCATTTGTAACAACATGATTGGTACTGTAGATCACTATATTAAGCAGAAAAAGCCAAGCGCAGAAAAACATGTAGCACATGATCTCACTTGCATGCAAAGTTAAAAAAAAAAAAGGTGATTTAATAGAAGTTAAAATTATACTTGTAGCTGCTGAAGTTGGGGAGGAAAAAGGGAGTGGGAAAATACGATTAATGGGAGCCGGTGTCGTGAAACAGCAGGTTGAAGCCTCAGCCTGCAGTGCTGGTATCATATATGTGCACTGGTTCCAGTTCTGGTTGCTCCACTTCTGATCTAGCTCCCTGCTAATGCACCTGGGAAATCAGTAGAAGATGGCCCAAGAACTTGGACCCCTGCACCCACATGAGAGACCTGGAAGAAGCTCCTGTATCCTGGCTTTGGACCAACTCAGCTCCAGCCATTGCAGCCATTTGGGGAGTGAACCAGTGGACAGAAGACTTCTCACTTTCTCTGCCTTTACCTCTATCGTTCAAATAAGTAAAATAAATCTTACAAAAATAGACATCAATGAGTGCTAAGTACTAGTAATTTAAAAGTAAGAAGTTCTGGGTTCCTATTGTGTGGTAGGATGACCATAGATAATGTACTATGTATTTTTCTATTAAAAAAACACCTATAAGATAGGAAATGATAAATGTTTGAGGTAATAGATGCATGTAACTTTATTGGATATTACACAATGTATGCATTTGTGAAAATTTCACATGCTACCCCATAAATATGTACACTTTATGTGTAACTTAACATTTTAAATTAAAAAATAAAATGAACACAAATCATATAACTAATACATCAATCCTGGCATTCTTAATATAAAATTGATCTAAATCTTCTAACCTCTTTTTATTGTCATTCTGAGTCACTCAAATACAAAATCTAGAGAGATTTAGATGCACACTTACTTAGTTCACTTTATATCAAATAGATCATCAAATCTTTTTTTAAAATTTTTTGTTTTTTTAAACTTTTACTTAATAAATATAAATTTTGAAAGTACAGCTTTTGGATTATGGTGGCTTTTCCCCCATAATCTCCCTCCCACCCACAACCATCCCATCTGCCACTCCCTCTCCCACCCCATTCTTCATCAAGATTCATTTCAATTATCTTTATTAAGATAACATTTTTTGGTATCGACTAAACTTACTATTTCTATTTTTTAGTCATCATTGTTGATTGGAGTTATTTCATTTTTATAATTCCTGTGTGATACTATTATTTTCTTAAATATGTTCTGCTCCATTCTCTTTTCTCCAGTTTTTCCTATAAGCAACTGTAGATTTTTATCCCCCATAGTCACTTCCATTATTATTTCCATTAAATGACTTTTCATTTTCAACAAAAGCAAAGTCCTATGCTATCTTTCCAGATTTATTTTTGAGTAACTCTTAAGTGAAAAAAACGAGTTAAATTTTATATTGGAATTATAAACCAATAATATATATTTTTGCTTTATATTTATAATTTTTCAATGAAATATTTTAAAATAATTTTAATTCTTTTTTTTTTTTTTGACAGGCAGAGCTAGAGAGAGAGAAACAGAAAGGTCTTCCTTTTTCCATTGGTTCACCCCCCAAATGGCTGCTACGGCCAGCGTGCTGCGTGGATCTGAAGCCAGGAGCCAGGTGCTTCCTTCTGGTCTCTCATGTGGGTGCAGGGCCCAAGGACTTGAGCCATCCTCCATTGTACTCCCGGGCTACAGCAGAGAGCTAGACTGGAAGAGCAGCAACCGGGACAGAATCGGCGCCCCAACTGGGACTAGAACCCAGGATACCAGTGCCACAGGCAGAGGATTAGCCGAGTGAGCCGCAGCGCTGGCCAATTTTAATTCTGTAGGTGGTTTTCAACCAGATGCCTTTTCATTTCAATTGAATAGTAGTATTGATGATCATAACAAGATCTCTGATATATTTCTATCAATTGTTTTATAATTTCCAAATATAAGGAAAACTCAAAAAGTTTGTGAAAAAGCGGAGTTAAAAGATGATTTTAGTGCAAAACATTTTTAAACACATGCCATCAATATTTTGAAGACCCCCTTATATTTTCAATGCATGGTATAATACAAAATTAAAAATGAACTTGATAGAAGATTTGAATCTTGCCTTTTCTGTATAGTAACTACAGATCATTTGGCATGATCATATTTCTTATATACTATGAAATGCAGTCTTCTAGTGAGTATGTTAATCCACACATCAGAAGAAGACATGTGAAAACTTTAGCATATTTACATATAAATTGCAATCCATTTCAATAAGAAAATGTATTTTTGCATGCATAGGATTTCATAAATCTTTTCCCTAATTGCCTTATCAAAATCTTTTCTGGGTTATATGGTTAATGCTACAACTTTCATCTTTTGTTCTCCTGTGTAATTTCTCTCAACTTCACTCTACTATGAGAATATGTACTCATAATTTAGAATAGAATCAAAGTAGACTAATTAAAATCCAAATTAGCCTGAATTAAAGACCATAAGTAAATTAAAGCAATGACCCAGGAATAAAGCTATTTGTGTTTAATTAAGTTATTAACTCCATGATTTGTGAAAATAGAGATTTAACTGTATTCATATTGAATCAAGAAAATTGTAAGGAACCTTAAAAATAGAAAATGGCAAACTGAATTTCAAATACATCCTTGGTAATAAATGGTTATACACCTCTTAGATTACTTTTTCGTAAGCTATACCAAGACATTCTCTAACTCTGCTTGTCAAAAATACTTTGTGTATTTTTCCCATAAAACAAGTATAAATTGTTAATGAATTTAATAGCTGTACACTTGAATATAACTTAAACCTTTTTTTATAAAGCTTTTATTTAACGAATATAAATTTCCAAAGTACAGCTTATGGATTACAATGGATCCCCCCCCCACAACTTCCCTCCCACCCGCAACCCTCCCCTTTCCCACTCCCTCTCCCCTTGCATTCACATCAAGATTCATTTTCAATTCTCTTTATACACAGAAGATCAGTTTAGTACATATTACATAAAGATTGCAACAGTTTGCTATCACATAGAGACACAAGTGAAAATACTGTTGGAGTACTAGTTATAGTATTAATTCACAATGTACAGCACATTAAGGACAGAGATCCTACATGATTTTTTTTTAAAGAATTGATTAATTATCTATGCAATTTCCAATTTAACACCAAGATTTTTTAATCGTTTGCAATTATCTTTATATACAGAAGATCGATTCAGTATATATTAAGTAAAGATTTCATCAGTTTGCACCCACACAGAAACACAAAGTGTAAAAATACTGTTTCAGTACTAGTTATAGCATTACTTCACATTGGATAACACATTAAGGACAGATCCCTCATGAGACGTAAGTACACAGTGACTCCTGATGTTGATTTAACAATTTGATACTCTTGTTTATGGTGTCAGTAATCTCCCTAGGCTCTAGTCATGAGTTGCCGAGGCTATGGAAGCCTTCAGGGTTCGCCGACTTCGATCTTATTCTGACAGGGTCATAGTCAAAGTGGAACTTAAACTCTTTTAAATAAATAAGGTTTCTGCTGAAACGTTAAAATGACACAATAATTAAATAATAATTATGCAACCATAGCTTATTTTCTCATTGTCAGAACTATCATTTTTATCTTTTTAACCCTTGAAACTAATAAATGTTTACTACTGTTTAAGAAGTAAATACAGGAACAGACATTTGACCTAGTAGTTAAGGTGCTGGCTAATACACCTGTATCTCGCACCAGAGTTCCTGGGTCTAATTTCCTACTGCAGCTCCTGATTCTAGTTTTCTGTCAGTGGAGACCCTGGAAGGCATCAGTGATGGTTCAAGCGATTAAACTCCTGCCACCCAATTGGGAGACCTGTATCATGCTCTCAATTTATTTTTAATTTTAACTTTAATTACTTTACAACAGGTTCAGTGTGATTTGTAGGTGTGATTCTAAGATTTTCTCCTACTTTCCTCTCTCCCACCTCTCCCCTCCAGCCTCCTTCTTCCTTTCTCTGAGTCATTTTTTTTTACTGTTTTTGCAGTAATTTGCAGAATTTACATTACAGTAAAAGGAGCTTAATACTTCTCTGAAATAAGAAGTTTAACACATAAAAAGCAAAAAGACCCTAATTTAGTGGGAATACAGACAATGGTTATAAACAATAATTGAATGGATCAAAGACCATTTCACCCATATACAGTAAGTTGTAAAGTAATCACAAATGATTGAAACTATAGTAGTATAACAATCTTGACATTGGTTTGAGAATGGTATAAAACAAAGTTTTACTAAACTGTATTTGCAGTAATACTGACACACAGATATTTCTTTTGTTAATTTTAGCTCCCATATATAGGGTAAAATATGCAGTATTTGTCAGTCTGACTCCAGCTTATTGCACTCAACATGAATTCCTCCAGTTGCATGCATTTTGCTGGAAATAATAAAATTTCTTTCTTTCTTACAGCTGAATAATATTCTATTGTGTGTGTGTATGCATGTGTGTGTGTGTGTGTGTGTGTGTGTGTGTGTATCCTGCATTTTCTTAATCCATTTATCTGATGATGGACACCTTGGTTGATTTGAAATTTTGGTTATTGTATGGGGCCGGCGCTGTAGCGCAACAGGTTGAAGCCCTGGCCTGAAGTGTCCGCATCCGTTGTGGGCGCCTGTTCTAGTCCCAGCTGCTCCTCTTCCAGTCCAGCTCTCTGCTCTGGCCTGGAAAGGTAGTGGAAGATGGCCCAAGTCCTTGGGGCCCTGCACCCACGTGGGAGACCCAGAAGAAGCTCCTGACTCCTGGCTTTGGATCGGCGCAGCTCCAGCTGTTGCAGCCAAATGGGGAGTGGACCGGCGGATGGAAGACCTCTCTCTCTGTCTCCACCTTTCTCTGTAACTCTGTCTTTCAAATAAATAAAATACATCTTTAAAAAAAAAGAAATTTTGGTTATTGTGAACAATGCTGCTATAAACGTGGTGGAACAGGTATCTCTGATTCATTGTGTTTGAGCCTTTTGGGTGTATGTCCAGGACTAGGTTTGCTGGTCAGCCCAGCTCTGGCCCTTGCAGGCCTTTTGAGAGTCAACCAGCATTTGGAAAATTTCTCTTTCTATCTACCTCTCTCTGACTTGCTGCTGCTCAAATAAATAAATATTTTAATGAAAAATATTTTCAGGGATAAAAATCTGAAGAGCAGATTGTTCATTTTATAAATTAATGAACTTTTCTTTTATGCAATAATACTTTGTGTATTTTTCCAGTAAAACAAGTATAAATTGTTAATGAATTTAATAGCTGTACGCTTGAATATAACTTATACTCTAGCATCATATAATAATACAAAATGTGATCATTTTAAAAATCAAATTGCTAGGTATATAATGCTTTTAAATAAGGTTAAGTAGAATTAGTAGTTTCTCTAACTATGTGTGAGTACATGTATAAAACGTCATAACAATACAGATATTATTCTGATTACATATTCAATTCTTTCCTAACAAAATAAAATGAAATTTTAAGTTTTATTTATTTGAATGTCAGAGTATCATGTTATCATCTAATTACTTTTAATATTCTGAAAGTTACCTCATTTTTCCATACTAATAGATTTAAAAGGTCTTAGCTCTCGAAAATTTATTGACATAACTAGTCTTCCTTAAAATTATTTTAATATTTTTAATAGCATAGCATTCATTGCAAAATAAAATCTCTCAGTTCTTGGATTTAATATAGCAAACTTTGTCTGTATAGAACTTCTTCCTGTCTGAATTTTGTTTTATCAGATGTTCGAAAATGAGGTTCACCTACTTATTACTGAAAACTTGCTTTCTTTACAGAATGATTGAAGCTGAACTTTCAGCACAAATTCTTGTAATATTAGAGAATATAGTAGAAAAGTACTGATGTCATTTGCCAAAAACTGCTCTCTTGTCATCTCAGAGGGGGTAATTATTCCTGGACTCTGGGTCCACTGATCCAAGGAGAATATAAAAGTTCAAAAAAGTCTAAATTTGAAAAAAAATGAAATATAAATGTTATAAATTTATATTTATTAATAAATATAATTTTATGAGGAAGCATGCATTTAAATCCTTCACCAATAAAAGCTAATGTGACTGCTAGTGGTGACTGAGCCATAAAAAGATTTTATTGTTATGTTCATACTAATTGTAAGAATAAAATACCCTCATATAGAAAATCTGGGGAATTTTAGAAAGCATAAAAAGTGCATAAAAAGTAACTACAATCCCATTAGCAAGGGATTTATCCCAATAATATTTTAGTATTTCTCTATCATTCATTTATCAGTGTTTATGCTAATATATTATTGAGATTGAGTGTCATAGTTCATAAATAGAAGACAGACATATGGTAAACATAAACGTAATTCCTACTTTGAAAAGGGACACACTGAGGTGATATATCTAAGGCACACTTACACAGGCAGTAAGCGGTTGAGCCAGTTGTCATCCTAGGTGAAATTCCTGTTATTTATGATACTCTGCTACCAGGACTGCAATGCCATGTGTCAACAACAGCACCAGTAACAAATTATACCTTCAGAATTACCAAACAACCATACTGCAGGAACAACTATGCGGAAATCAATAGAAAGAGTCCCAAGCAAACTAGAAATAACAGGAAGCACAGATTAAACACTTGAATAAAATATAATTAAAGACACTTAACTATTAAAAATGAAGATACTTTGTTAAACTATCAACGTCAAAATTGAATGGGTCTATTAAAAGTGAAGATATTTTTCCAGCATAATTGAGTATCTTCAAATAACCTAATTATTGATTCCAGTTTCTTTTTTTTATTATTTTATTTATTTTTTGACAGGCAGAGTTAGACAAAGAGAGAGAGAGAGAGAGACAGAGAGAAAGGTCTTCCTTTTTTCTTTGGTTCACCCCCCCAATTGGCCACTACGGCCGGCACACTGCGGCCAGCGCACTGTGCAGATCCACAGCCAAGAGCCAGGTGCTTCCTCCTTGTCTCCCATGCGGGTGCAGGGCCCAAGGACCTGAGCCATCCTCCACTGCACTTTCAGGCCACAGCAGAGAGCTGGACTGGAAGAGGAACAACCGGGACAGAATCCTGTGCCCCAACCGGGACTAGAATCAGGGGTGCTGGCACCGCAGCGGAGGACTAGCCAAGTGAGCCACGGGGTCAGTCTTATTCCAGTATCTAATCTCTATTTCCTTTAATTTTTATTCCATTTGGCCCAGAATTCTGTAAGCAATAATTCATGAAGGAGCCTGTATTTATATAATAGCTCTCGCATAAACAGTGGCTTTGAAAAAGTGAAAATTGAGTGAATTATGTCCCAACTGAGATTCCTACATACCTCAATCCTTTCTGGACATCTGATAATGATCTCATCTCTCTGATAATGAATCTCACATTGACTTTAGTTATCACCCAAATGTGTCTGTTCTCTTTCAAATATGACTTGTATCCCTTGTTTGTCCCAAATATAATCTGAAATGGCCTTCTGCCTCCATGCATTTCTGGTTTTTCTACGAAGCCAGGAGTAAGGTGCTTCTTCCTGGTCTCCCATGCGGGTGCAGGGGCCCAAGCACTTGGGTCATCTTCTACTGCCTTCCCAGGCATTCAAGGGAAAGAAAAAATGTTGCAATACTGACACTACTTGACTTTACGATTTAGTAAAACATCACAGCAATTGAAAGGGTACGTCATTGGCAAAATAACACATAGATTAATGAAGCAGAATAGAGAGCTCTAAAATAAACCAACTTAAATTCAATCAGCTAAACTTTGACAAAAAAGAAAGGCAACACAAAAGAGCAAAATTTTTTGTTTTGTTTTAACAAATGAGGGTGGCACAACTGAATATCAACCTGCAAAAAATGATCTAGGTATAGAATATATACTATTAAAAAAGTTCAATAAAAATGGATCATAGACTATGTAACTTTGTAACTCCTAGAAGATACTCTGGGGAAAATCTAGATGACACTGACTTTGACAATATTTTAGTTGTGACAATAATGGCATGCTCCATGAGAAGTACTGTTAACCTGGAATTCACTAAAATTAAAAATTTCTGCTTTGTGAAAGATACACTG
This sequence comes from Sylvilagus floridanus, assembly GCA_949820135.1. Classification (NCBI taxonomy): domain Eukaryota; kingdom Metazoa; phylum Chordata; class Mammalia; order Lagomorpha; family Leporidae; genus Sylvilagus; species Sylvilagus floridanus. The sequence goes on along the minus strand of OX463246.1, from coordinate 23,371,767 downwards.
TCAATGAGAGTGGAAATTCAAACCACCAATTAGAAGAAAATATTTTCAAAAGAATTATCTGGTAAAATATGGATACCAAAGATAGAAAAGCCACTCTTAAAACTGGACAATAAGAAAACAACCCAATTAAATATAAAAGGGCCAAAAGGGTTAAGAGACTCCTCACAAAAGAAGACATAAAAATGGGAAACCAGCACATGAAATGATTCTCCATATCACTTCAGGGAAATGCAAATGAAAATATCAAGAAGCACTGCACAGCTGTTAGAACTGGCCACATATCTAAAACTGACAATGTCAAATGCTGGCAAGCATGTGGAACAAAGGGAGTCTCATGAAAAAATGGCACAGACATTTTGGAAGACAGTTTGGTGATTTTTTTACAAGAATGTGAACACTTTTGCCAAATGATCCAGCAACTACACTGTTGGTATTTATTAAAACGTATTGAAAGTGTATGTGTACACACACACACACACACACACACAAGCCCTGCACACAGGGCTACTTACAATAGTTTTATTAATAATTATCAAACTTGGAAACAACTAAGATGTACTTCAGTAAGTGAGTAAATGCATAAACTGGCACATCTAGACAATGGACTACAACTCAATAATAGAAAAAAAAACTATTAGGGCATTAAACTTAAATACATATTACTTTTTGAAAGAAGTCAATTTGAGGGGCTGGTGCTGTGGCACAGTGGGTTAATGCTCTGACCTGAAACTCTGGCATCCCATACAGGCGCAGGTTTGAGACCTGACTGTTCCTCTTCTGATCCAGTTCTCTGCTATGTTCTGGGAAAGTAGCAGAAGATAGCTCAAGTCCTTGGGCCCCTGCACATGCATAGGAGACCTGGAAGAAGCTCCTGACTCCTGCTGCTTCCCTGGTACTGCAGCCCTGCCTAAACCATTCAACCCCCACCCGCCCTTCCAAGCAGTTCCTGTGGTTTCCTGGCTGAGAACTGGTAATAACTAATAACCAATGTGGCTACTGGCTGTACACCTGCCATGACTTCTAGGTAACTATAAGGTCATTATAATAAAATTACTATGTCTGACACTCCCATTCCCATCATGCAGCTGATACCATGACACTTTCATATATGAAAAATAACACTGAATTTCAGAATGATGTTATCATTTACCTATTTTTAAATATACTTACAAATCTTCTAATAAATTCCTTTGTTTCCTCACTAAAGAAAGGCAGATGTACTAAACTAAAAGTGAAATCCATATCAAGATGTTTTCCTGGGGCTGGCACTGTGGCTCACTTGGTTAATCCTCCGCCTGCGGTGCAGGCATCCCATATGGGCTCCAGGTTCTAGTCCCAGTTGCTCCTCTTCAAGTCCAGCTCTCTGCTGTGGCCTGGGAAGGCAGTGGAGGATGGCCCAAGTGCTTGGCCCCCTGCACCCACATGGGAGACCAGGAGGAAGCACCTGACTCCTGCTTCGGATCTGCATTGCTCCAGCCGTAGCGGCCATTTTGGGGTTCAACCAATGGAAGGAAGAGCTTTCTCTCTGTCTCTCTCTCTCTCACCGTCTAACTCTATCTGTCAAATAAAAAAAAAAATTTAATGGCCGGCGCCGTGGCTCAACAGGCTAATCCTCCGCCTTGCGGCGCCGGCACACCGGGTTCTAGTCCCGGTCAGGGAGCCGGATTCTGTCCCGGTTGCCCCTCTTCCAGGCCAGCCCTCTGCTGTGGCCCGGGAGTGCAGTGGAGGATGGCCCAGGTGCTTGGGCCCTGCACCCCATGGGGAGACCAGGAAAAGCACCTGGCACCTGGCTCCTGCCATCGGAGGAACGCGGTGCGCCGGCCGCAGCGCGCCATCCGCGGCTGCCATTGGAGGGTGAACCAACGGCCAAGGAAGACCTTTCTCTCTGTCTCTCTCTCTCATTGTCCACTCTGCCTGTCAAAAAAAAAAAAAAAAGAGAGAGTATATCTCTATTTTAATTTGGGATACTGGGGACATACAATTTTAAATTCTTTTTGGAACACCATTACATACAGAAAATAGAAAATTTATAAATATATGTAAGATTTTTGTTGGAGTAGTTTGATCTATAGGTGTAAAGAGACTGTATTCAAAACTCACAGGTCAAACCTGTAGCATGCAAGTCATGTAATAATTTTACTGTTATGAATTCACAGCATTCATTGAGCATTGTTAAATAGAGCTGATACTTTTTTAAAATAGTCATACTTAAGGTAAAAGTCAGTGTTTGATATCTTGGTCAATAAGAAGGTATCCACTGATATGGTGTGAAATTCATTAGGCATTATTAAAGAAATTCACGCTATGTCTAAGAACAGGAGAAATTGATTGTGCAATCTTCTAGAGAGTGAGAGACTGTTGAACTATTAATGAGACCTCAAACAGTTCACCATCTCTGAAACAGAGTACAAGAAATCCCACATTTATGAAAGCAAGAATTTTAAGCAACATGAGGAATCACTTATTTTGATCAGTGATTAAACTCTAAATGCTATTTATTCTACATGTTTTATGATAACAGATTAAAGAATAAAGTAAACCTGGTGTTCACTGACAGCAACAGACCCTTTCACCGATATTTTGTGGAATGCAAAATTTCTTATATACAGAAGTGGGGTTTCCAGACACAGACTAATCCATATATTTACAGCAAATTTGACATCCTTATAAATATTTCCAAGGTATGTCAGCATAAGACATTCATGTCCACAGTCCAGGTCAACTTTCAAATCGCAAACATGATATTTGCTTCCCTAAAGCAAGGAAAAATTCATTAAATCTGTGCGTGCAGTACTGAGTCTGTACAGATACACTCAGGCCCCTAAACAGTCTTATTGCATTCAAGGGTGAAACACTGCACATGTGCCTGATAGCGCTGTCGTTTCTGATTCGACGCCTAAGTCTCCTGGAGCCAGGGAGATGAGAAAGGAGACGGGCATCCCCCGCTTTTCGGGCTTTAACATCAACCTTTGAGGAAACCAGCTTTTCCCAGCATCTTCCCGGAACCACAGGGCAAAGCAGGAAGGGCAACAGGATGGTGGACAGAGACAGCTCCTGCTAATTCTGCCAAGCATTGGAGGGGGGAAAAAATGCACACGATTCGGTTGACAGGACTGCAGGGACTTCTAGAGGCTCCACACTGGGAAAGCAGGGCTCCCTGGAGCTTAGCACAGGGTGAATTTATCCAGCTGAACGCACGGGTACCCACAAATCTCACTCCACCTCTTCATTTCGTTCATGGTTGACTTTTCCGCTGTATCCTGGATTACCCTACCAGTCGAATGTCCCCTCCCAGCCTTGCCCTTTCTCTCACAAGACATCAGGTAGAAACTTAGCAGACTGTCCACCTCTTCCTGATGGAGCGTCTCTTGGGTGCACGGGACAATCTTGGAGGCTCCAGTTAATGCCCTGGTCTTGAGAGACAGACACAGAAGAGGGTAATCTGTAAAATGCCAGAATTGCGAGGTGTTGGGACTCAGAAGCAGGTCTGGAGGATCCTCAAGGACAGAGCTCCCTGTCACGGGAGAGTTCTGGCCCTGCTGGAGCCCCTCCATGCAGCCACCCAGGGGCTCAGGTGAGCCACTCTGTGCTCCGGAACTGGCAGTGGATTCTGCCTAGAGCTCAGGGATGTCACAGGTCCTTGCTTCCTAGCAAGCAGAGACAACCAACCAATCGCCGGGCTCAGCGGGTGGAGACTGCGGTGGCCCGTGCGATCGGAGAGGCGGGGCGAGGGCCTCAGAGTGGCACTGACCAGCACAGGAGACCTGGCGCGCACACCCTGGGAGCAGCCGGGGCTCTGCAGCTGGGATCGCGGAGCTGGTCAGTCCACATCCGCTGGGGAAATTAGACACGCTTCTGTCCCGGGCACTGGTTCCGTCAGAGCTGCGGGGATCGCAGGAGGGGTAGCTGCTTTCGTGCGCCTTGGCAAAAGGCGCGCGCGCACGCCCAAGGGCTCAGTGCCCACCGCAGGTGAAGCTCTAGGGGCTTGGAGTGGCTCAAAGCAAACGCGTGTTACTCCTCGCGCAGCTCAGGGAGGAAAGCACAGATCCACACCGGAGGCGACGAGCCCAGCGCTCACCTGTAGTGGGTGGTGGCTGACAGCCGGGCTCCGGACTCTGCAGAGGTGCCCACCGGAGCCCCGCATATTTGCAAGTCTCTCTCGATACCTTCTTCGGAGGGAAGCGCTTTCCCGGTTCACAGGTTCACACAAGGTTCCCCGAGGAGGGAGAATTCTGAAAAAAAAAAAAAAAAAAAAAAAAAGCGGTGGCCAAGGACTTGACAAACACAGTAACCGGAGAGGAAGAGGGAGCAAAGGGGAGGGAGAATTCCCCCAGGGTCTCAGCAAGCTGTTTAGGCCCTTCCTTTTCTATGGAATGTCTGAGATCAGAGTCTCTTAACAATCCTTACCCTGGAAAGCTGGCTGCCTGTTCCTCCCGCCAACCAGGTCCCCTCTAGCACCAGAGCTTGGGAGTCTGGAGGGGCCACCCACAGCGGGGGTGGGGTTCTCCTGTCTCGCCCTGAATTCCCATTGGATCTCTGGGGTGGGGTAGGCTCAGGCCAGCAACTGCCTCAGTTGAGCCCCTCTAAGCCTTTGGGTTCCCAAGGTTTCTCCTGGGGGTGTCGGGGTGCGCGCGCGCGGTGGGGGGGGGGAGATCAGGAAGGGGCTACCAAACCCTGCCCGCTGAAGGTTTAGGAGCCGCTGGGTCTAGTACCCGTTCCCTAAAGCGTGAGCTACTGAAGTGGATCGCATCAGCTCTGAGGACACTTGGACACTTAAGTGGGTGGCTGGGAGCGTTGCTCCTTTGCTGCTGCTTCTCCAGTGTGCTGGCGCTGGTGCATTGCAGCTACTCTGGACTAGTTGTGATTCAACAAAAACTTGCCAAAGCAGATGGGCAGATTGGCATCTGTGTTATGATGTTGGTTAGAATTTCAAGTCCACGATATTTGTTTTTTTTTAATTTTTTAAGCTGCAAATTAATAACTTTGGATTAAGTATCAAAAATCAGTGTAGACATCTACAGAGCCATATACAGCACCTTATTAAATGCCTCCAGCCTTATTTAACCAACTGCTGTGAAACAGGCTGTGTGAGAAAAGTGGAAACATAGATATGACTCAACTATAGGCACTGAGAAGACCAAGATCTCATCGTTTCAACAGGGAATCAAACTTCGTAGGAAATAAACTGTAGATTGATGAGTGTGGTGGTTAACATGCAGGCTGGGACAACAGCAATCCATCTGAGAGTACCTGTGATATTGACACCTGGTACTTCCACTCCCTTGCAATGGAAATTGACAAGAGGCCAGAGTGCAACCCAAACAAGGACTCTCTCAGGACTAATGCAGGATTTAAGGAAGAAGGCTAGTGAGAAGAGGCCCAATAAAAAAGGAGCTAGAGAAAGCTTTTTATTGGCGTGGAGGTGTTGTGATGCCCTTTCAATATATTTCCCACCAGCAGGTGCTCTGGATAGGCCCAGTTGTGTGTTGGGGTTGATTGGTTACCTTTTATGCATGGGATACTTTGCACATGATACACTCAGTTGCTCCTCATTGGTTTGGAGCTGGGTGGAGGGACACATGATGGGAGATGGACACATGCCAAGTTGGAAGAGGCTTCATTTTGTGAGTTCTACTTCTGTCTTACCTGAGTTTGAGTCTTTTTTTTTTTTTTTTAATCTGACTCAGGTTTTTGCTAGTATGCACTTGGGAGACAGTAGTTAATGGTTCAAGTGGTTGGGTCTCTGGGACCCATGCAGGGGGATCTGAGTCGAGTTCCCAGCTGCTAGTTTCAGCCTGGCCCTTCCCTGACTGTTGTGGGCATTCAATGATTGAAGAAGCAAATGACAGCTTCTCTCTCTCTCTTTCTCTTTCTCTCTCCCTCCCTCCTTCCCTCCTTCCTTCCCTACCTCAACAAACCGAAAAACAAATTGCAATATTGTACAACTCACTAACAAGAATTTAAAGTGCAAATAGGTATCTGGGTATGTTCCTGGAATCGTTCAGTTTTGGACGCAAGGAGATTATAGGAAAGGAAGACAGCTTACGAAAGGAGAAAACTAGGCTATTTTGCCCCCCCCCCCAAAAAAAACCTTTAAGTAATACAAACTTCATGTATTTCTTAAGTACAACTTTAGGAATACAGTGATTCTTCCTACCATAACTGCCTTATCAGCCACACTCCTACCCCTCCTCCCTCTCCCTCTCCCATTTCCAGTTCCATTCTCTACTAAGATCCATTTTCTATTAACTTTATACACAAAAGACCAACTCTATACTAAGTAAAGAGTTCAACAATTTGCATGCACACACACACAAAAAAACTGTTCCTCAACAGTTGTGACAAGGGCTGTTCAAAATCATTGCATCTTGAAGTTAATTTCACGTTTTTTTTAGAAACTTAATTAATCTTTAAGAAGCACCCAAGAATGATACATCTTTTGGGAGTACTTAGAGAGGTCCTGTTGTTAATTTAACAATTAACACTCCTATGTATGTCAGTGATCACCTGAGGCTCTTGACATGAGCTGCCTAGGCTATGGAAGCCTTTTGAATCCACAAACTCCATCAGTATTTAGACAAGGCCATAGCAAAGTGGAAGTTTCTCCTCCCTTCAGAGAAAACCACAACCTTCTTTGAGGACAACTTTTTTCCACTGGGGTCTCACACACCAAGATCCTTCATGTAAGACATTTTTAGCCACAATGTCTTGGCTTTCCATTTCTAGGCTGATTTTAAGGATGACTTGGGGGTTAGACAGGCAGACAAAGGAAAGAACATCCTAGGCAGAGCAAAGTATGTGCAAAGTCAGAAGCATAAAAGAAGTAGTACCTCAGGAAACAACAGACTGTTCTGTACTGTTAGAGCACTAGTGGTAGAGAAAAAGATAGAGTTAAATGTTCAGTTGAAAATGTTCCATTGGCATGAGCAGATATAGTCCACATGTTAAGACACCAGACAGTCACATCAGAGTGCCAGTGTTCAATTCCAGATCCCAGTTCTTGACTTAAGTTCCTGCTAATATAGAACCTAAGAGGGTGCAGGAGCAGTTGTGTTCCTGCCACACATGTGGGATAACAGGATAGTGTTACAGCATCACAGGTGGTCCAAGATTTGGGGAGTGAACCAGAATATGTGATCACCTCTGCCTCCAATAAATTCAGAGAGATACAGAGAGACTTCCAAATCTCTTTCAATGAAAGAATTGGTTTGATAATAGCTGTAGGTAAAATCCAAAACACATATTTTATGGAATATCATGTTCTGTAGCATGTTCAATGCAACATCAATGAGAATACAGAAATTCTGTGTCCCATATCAACAAGTTTAATGATTAGAAAAGTGTTACTTGGTTAATATAATAGATACATGACATGCAATACTCTCAATTTAACAATCAAAAAATGAATACAAGCTAACAGACCAAGAGTTGAGGATGGTTTGGCCTTGCTCATTGCACTCATAAATTCTAGAGCTATACATATCAGGTAAGTAGTATCATCTATAAGATGTACTTAAACAGAATCTCTTTCAAGCACATTTATGTAAATCAAAACTTTCGAAGCAGGTCATATTTAGGTGTTTCCTGAGAGCTTATTAGAAGTTTGATAATGCAAAGATATTTACTGAAAGTCTAGGGTTAGTAATAACACACAGAAGTGTTGCATTTTCCTGGATGATACATTAATTGCCAAGATTTCAAAACCATGAAATTTCAAATAAAACAACTAGGACTTCAAGATTCTCTACAGATAAAAGAAAATCTGGTAACCTTGTACTAATCTTCTTATATACAACTGTTTGAGTAGAAGATACTGTTTTTAAGTGAGAGAATCCAACATTTTATGCATATCGCATTCTTGGTATTAAACCTGGACATATTTCTTTTTAACATATTTCTGTGTCAGATACTCTCCTTTACTCATATATTTTAGCTACCAGGTCTCTCTATAGTTGATATAAACTTTCTGAATCAGCACTTCTTATCTGAACCACAAATAAGGACATAATGTTAGTAGTGATTTTTCACAATTATTCTAAAGATATATTACACATAAGATCAGTCTTGATGTGTCGGGGAGGAGTTCATCATCTACAATGGGTATTTTAGGACTTCAGGGCTCAATTTTTTCATGAACCTCAGTTCAAAAAGGCTGAGAATAAGAATTGTTTGATTTTCCAGGTTTGTAGATAGAATTTTGCATAGGCTGGGATTACTTAAGGTGAATAGTTGAACAAATAATTGAATGGAGCATTTGTGGCTTGAAAGTATGAATCAATGAATATTTACTTGTGGGAACCTAAAGGAATAAGGAAAAATAATGAGCCTAATTCACATCTGACCTGCTTTTGCCCAAAGTAATATAAATAATTGATCTTCACTCTGCAGTGCCACAATTATCTGTCTTCACAATCCTCTTGAAAGCTTTTTGTCAATACCTGTGCATAACTTAGAGCAAATTGTGTTCTCATAATAGGGCAGCTTAGTCAAATTACATGTTAGTTATGATTGCGACCTCTAATTAGGAGAGTCAGGAAAATGTACTTTCAAATTCTCTCAGGAAAATTCAAAATATATCTATTCATTACCTTCAATGAAACCTAAAGTATAAACTGCTCTCCTGTAGTTATATACCTGTAAAGATATAAAAGACACTGCAGTGGAGGCCTGGGAATGGAAGGAGGGTGAGTCATTTATTTTATATATGTGAAGAGGCCTCAGAAATCCTGGGGGGAAATGGAATTAGGAGTTTATTTTTGCTGCCAAAAATAGAAGCAATATTTTTGTTTATAATTATTTATGAAATGCATGCTATGAAAAATACGCATACCTTTTAATTATATCTTTGTACAAAAGAAATGAATGCACAGAGAGAGGAGAGTACTGGGAGTAAATGTGAGTGTGAAATGTTCCAGAGGAGGTGGATAGAATTCCTTAGGAGAAGCAGGTGAAATCCATGGCAGCTGACACCCATCACCCCTCTGCTGAGGTGAGGAAAGTTCTTGAATTGCAGATTGTTCCTGCTTTTTGATGACTAGACTTCTTTTAGGCCTTAAAACATACAACCTAAAAGAGTGCATTGCAACCTCAAGATCTGTTGCTGTAGCATTTTTATGCTATTTCTGAAAAAGATATAGCAAAACAAACAAGTAGATACAACAGAACACCTACAAATTCAACAAACTACCTGCTGCTACAGGTAGAATTATTCAGACTGTAGTTAAGAGCTTAAGGTAGAACAAAACTGGACATCAGGTAGTCAATCATCATTTTTTACAGAACTAAATCTTGAAGCAAAGTGGATTTAATGATTGACTGCTGTATCATTTTTGTTTCATTTATTCACTCAAGAAATAACTTTTTATAATATTCATTTTCCATGAACTCTTTGATGAATACTTATATGCATGAATTTCAATTTTTAGGCACCAAAATAAATTTATCTTTTAATTATATTTTCTACAAATTTTGTGAAATATTCATAATACTGTGGGCCTCTTGCAAGCCATGCACTATGTCAGGTTCTGGCATAAAGCACAAACCAAAATAAGCTCCATCCCTTTTATACATTCAAAAGTGAAGACAAACATACATACACATAAAATAAATGAGTTAATTATCTTAACATAAATAGAAGAATTACATGGGGAAATTATAATAGGAGATAATTCCTTGGTTGTCAGGAAAATTATTTTTTAACACATTATATCTTTTTGGGTTCTTTTTAAGATTTGTTTTATTTATTTGAGAGGCAGAGTTACAGAGACAGAGAGAGAGCACGAGAGAGAAAGAGGAAGAGAGAGGGGTCTCCCATCTTCTGATTCAATCCCCAAATGGGTCAGGCCAAAGCCAGGAGCTTGGAACTGAGAACGCCATCCTGGTCTCCCACCTGGGTAACAGGAGCACAAGAACATGGTCCATCTTCCACTGTTTTCCCAGGTGCGTTAGCAGGGAACTGGATCAGAAGTCTAGCAGCTAGGAGCCTCCTATGGGATGCCAGTGTCACAGGTGGTGACTTAACCCACTGTGCCATAATTCTGGCCCCCAAGAGAAGGTATTTGTGAGATTATGTAATGCCTAAAGTAGAAGAAAAGCAGTAGGAACTGTTATTTCAAGGCTATAAAGTCCAAAGTGGCTTGGCTAAAATGACTGAAAATGTACATAAAAAGGGCCGTTCTTAACCCTGAGACTGATTTACATTTGGCCTTTACACTTTGAGAATAAATTTACCTAAACTGAGATGTACCATCTTCCTGAAGTAAGGGCATGACAAATATTTCAGTTTGAGTCTTTCTTTTCAGTGAGATAATTCTCAGGGCCATTGAGCTACATAGGCACAGCGGTATAATAGTAGCCAATCATTCAGAGCTACATAGGCACATCGGTATAAAACAGCCAATCACTGAGAGGGTAATATCCCAAGGATGGTATGTGCTGATCTGTACTCTACACTGTATGTAAAACCTCACAGCAAGTTATTACAAAATTATGGTCACATGAAAGTACTGTGTGTGTGTGTGTGAGTGTGTGCGTGTGTGTGAGAGAGAGAGAAAGAGAGAGAGAGAGAGAGATTGTACTTTCAAACGTACTGAACATTTAATATGGTATTTCTTAAAAGGGTGATGAGAGATTTAAACAAACCTTCACAAATGATCTCACACTTGCACATTAGGTTCAGAAATACTTACCCAAACGTTTTTGCATTTCTATAAGCTGCATTAATGCATAAAGCAATAAACACTTATTTAAATGCAGGATTCATGGAGCTAAATCTACTGTATATTATTCAAGACATCATCTATCTACATAACTTAATATATTGAGTAGTCTTTTGTGGCTTTCAAATATAAGGAATTTTGAAATGAATTATGTAAGAATGTTTACCAGGCTATCTCAATGAATGAAAAAAAAAAGAGGTATCAGGTTCCATTATACAGTCATTCATAGATTAAAACAGCATAACAGGGAATATTCACAGTATATGTGTCTCAGAAGCTTGCTATAAATGGAGATGACATGTTTTCTGTTTCAGAGGCTGGAAGGGTTCCAATCACTGGCTGTCCTTGACAGAAAAGAAGCAAAATTCTATTTTCTGTCTGATCAGGTTTTTTTCAGGTTAGAATGCTTGGCTGAACAGTAAAAACAAAACTCCAGCCACTTTTCTGTGTAAAGCAGAAGGGACCTGTGGAGAACAGAAGGTTTTCAGTGTCTACATGTCTTTCTACATGTCTTGAAGCATGAAAAAAAAAAAAAAAGAAAGAAAATTCCCATTGGGAAGGGCGCATAGTAGATTGTTGTTCAGGAACTCACTGATTCTTGTCTTGGCCTAAAGGGATGCTGAGACACCAGCCTCCTGTGTGTTGACTTGGGAGTTAGGTGCACAAAGAGTCTTTCTCTTTTCGAAGAGCTAACTAAACAGGGCTGTGTTGTCTCTAGAAATTTGTGTTCCAATCAGTGATGTATAGGAATTTCTTTCCCATGACTTGATTAAAACCATTAATTGCTCACAGTGTTAATACAGTGTTTTAATGTATGATATAGTACAGTTTCTGAAACAATCATTGCTCATCAGACTTCATGGGTATCCTGTTGGGCCTCCAGCAGGTGAGATTCATGTGGTCAGCACATTTTTGAGTGACTTTTAATAAAGGAATGAAAATATGGCACTAGAGTCCTTTCTCTTTCTTTAAGATTTATTTACGGGTTTAAAAGGCAAAATACCAGAGAGCGGAAGAAAGGGGGTGAGAGAGATGGGGAGAGAGAAAGAAAAGAGAGGGACTTTCTTCCACTGATTCTCTCCCCAAAGGGCTACAGCATCCAGGTGTAGACCAAGCCAGAGCCAGGAGCCTGGCACTACACTTGGATCTCCCACATGGGTGGCAGACACCCAAGTATTTACACCATTGTCCACTGATTTCTCAGTACATTATCAGGGAGCTGTTAGAAGTGGAGCAACCCAGGCTCCATGATGAGTGTCCCAATATGCAACTTAGGCATTGCCGGTAGTGACTTAACCCACTGTGCCCACCAGCCTCAACACTAGAGCCCTTTCTAACATCTTCCTCTAGCTGAGAAATTTCTCATTTCAATGTATTTTTCTCATTTCTATTCCAAATCACAACTAAATATTGTAATCACATGGAAATTTGTTACTTTACCACTCTACTCATTTTAACGCTCTCTTTTTTCCTGACTTTGATTTATCAAGATCTAATGTCATGATCTCATCAGCAGGATTTTATGCAGTGAAACATACAGAATTTAACCATACAAAAAGTTACAACAAATTTAAGAAAGTTAAATCCTATGAAATAATTTATCTTTTTATTGTATTCTTCCTTTCGTAGATATAGCTCAGTTCCTTAAGCACTCTTTGTCTTACCTTTTTAAGAGAAACAGATGTCAGGCACTGGGGAATGCAATTCTCCGTAAGAAAAGGGTAACAAGTATAAGTCTGTCCTGTTCTAATTTAGGATTTGTCCAAAGGAAATCAAGAGGAGGATTGCAGGAAGAAGTGAAAGAAAAAGGCAATGACTTTCACAGCAAGTATTTGGAATCCTTGAGGTTTAGAAGAGATGGAATAGCCACAAAAGCAAAAACGTACAAAGTTGTTCTAGAGTCCTGTTCTACTTTTCTGACTTTCCTGCCCCCGCCCCCAGTTAATGCAGTAGGACTGAACAGACAATGAGAGGTTTACACTTAACTAATCTTAGTCAGTAAACTACCATTGAGACCATAGCAGTATAGGATCACTGGTGCCATAGTACGCTTTAAATGTAGGATTCATCCAGCAATGACACAGAAGTTTCTGCAGTGATTTGGCTTCTAGTGTATTGCAGGTATATACAACTTCTGCTTTGTCATATGTCATTGTCAATGCTAACACCCTGAAGTAACAGTGAAAGAACAAAAGAAGCTGTGTGCATCATATGAACAGAGAAACTTTATATCCCAAAGGTTGATTTTTTCACATACCTCTTCATATTTTATCCATTCTGTGACGTGATTAACAGCATCCTCCCTACTCTACAGATTGCAATCTGTGATTTAGATTGATGAATACTTTCCCTTGGAACAAAGGCCCCATAGATGCAGAGACATAATTAGAAGTAGACCTGGGGACAACACCGTGGCATAGTGTGTAAAGCCACCACCTGCCGCGCCAGCATCCCATATGGGTGCCAGTTCAGGTCCTGGTTGCTTCACTTCTGAATTACCTCCTGCTAATGAACCTTGGGTCCATGCATCCATGTTGGAAACCTGGATGAAGCTCCTGGTTCCTGACTTTGAGCTGGCCCAGCACTGGCTGTTGTGGTCATTTTGGGAGTGAATAAGCAGATGGAAGACCTCTCTCTGTCTTGCCCTCTGTCTCTCCGTAACTCTGCCTTTTGAAAGAGATTACAGAGAGAGATAAAGACAGATAGAGGTAGGTCTTCCATCCACTGATTCATTCCCCAGATGGCTGCAATGGCTGGAGCTGCGCTGATCCGAAGCCAGGAGCCAGGATCTTCTTCCAGGTCTCCCACACTGGTACAAGGGCCCAAGGACTTGAGCCATCTTCTACTGCTTTCCCAGGCCATAGCAGAGAGCTGGATCAGAAAAGGAGCAGTCAGGACTAGAACCGGTGCCCATATGGGATGCAGGCGCATCAGGCCAGGGTGTTAACCCTCTGTGCCACAGCGCCAGCCCCTCAAATAAAATAAATCTTTAAAAAATGTTCCCAGTTGTAGCTAAGATGGATAGTAAACAACATTAAGGACATACTACATTATACATCAATATTCTATTCTAGGATAATAGTTTAATGGGCCAAGCAACTGGTTTAACCTAAAGCAACTACATGTGTTATTTCTGCTCATGGCACTCGACATTCAAGTGTGATATCACAGAATTCAGATAATCTTTCTCCCTTTGCATATGATATACTTCAGAAGTACTTTCACAAGTATATTTTCTAAATATTTATACATGTGTGAATTTCATTCTAATATCTTATAGTCATTGATTTTCTGGAGAGCCTGAAATATCACACAATATATTAATTTCTTATTACACACATTAGCACTCCCTTACATAAACCCAGAACATTGGAGATAGGTAGGATGAAGACCAGGACAGTTATTAGATTAATCAAATCAGTACAAGTTAGAACCTGAAGAAGGAAGAAAGATTCTTGAACACAATTTGGAAGAAGAAGGGAACAAGACTAAGGAAGAAAAGTGAAAATTTCATGTGAGATCGAATGTGGTCATTTTGCAGATATTAGGAAAACCTCTTTTTAAATTTTTTTTTTTGACAGGCAGAGTGGACAATGAGAGAGAGAGACAGAGAGAAAGGTCTTCCTTTGCCGTTGGTTCACCCTCCAATGGCAGCCGAACCGAAAGTAAAAGGAGGAGCCGAGAAGCGACGTACGCTTCTGGGCGGTGTGTGCTAACCTGGGGTCACTTAGACCGAGGACAAGGACAAGGCAAGGGGCGTAGGAGGGGGTTCTGTGCTCACCCTCACAGAACCGAACAGCACACAAAACACCGAGGGGCCTACTTGCCGAAATCCTGAGGGGACCTCGCCGAGTCCGACACACTGTCTCTTTCTCAGTCACGTTGGCGCGCCAGATGTTGCAGTTGATTTTCTCAACAATGTTTCAGTGGATTCGTTTCTGAGAGGAGCAGTGTGGTGGGGGCAAGAGGCGCGGAGTCACCACACAGACCCCGGGAGTCGGGTGAAAGCAGGCTTGAGGCGAGCAGCCCGCAGACTCGTTTATTACAGTTGGAACCACTCCTTATATAGCCAAGACCAGCCAATCTGGTCAAGGGGCGGTCTATGCCCCAACCAATCACAGCCTGTTGCCAGGCAGTTTCCAAAGCCATCCAATCACAGCCTGTTACCAGGCAGTTTCAAATACATCCAATCACAGCCTGTTGCCAGGCAGTTTCCAATCCATCCAGTCATAGCCTGTTGCCAGGCAGGCTCCATTGCCAGGTGGGTTTCAAAGCCATTCCTGAGTAAGTGATGCTCGCTTGCCAGTGGCCACCTTGGCATGGCCTTCTCATTCCACCACACATGAGTCCAGCTTTCTTTTAAATATCTAAAAATAAGATTCAGCTGTCTCATTCCTTGCACTTCTCACCCTCATGGACAGGAATTCTCATTTTTTTCCCTTGATCTGAATATTAAAATTCTCATAGCACAAACAGTTTAGTCAAAATGATCCTCATGTGGGAAGTGGTTTATAGAAATAAGAAAAGACTAAGAACCTCAGAGCGTCTCTTCAGGGGGTATTGAAAGAAGAGGAAATTATGGAAGTGTAAAATTTGTAGTAGAAGGATAAAAAGATACAAGTTCAAGTAGTTGTAGCAGTGTGTTACTGATGGGCTTCATGATAATTGCGTGTCCTGTTCACAAATAATATAAAACCTTAAGTGCTATTCAACACTTAGAAAGTATTACATATTAAAATATGTTAATTCAGATATTATTAAGTGCCTATTATAGGCAAACTACTGTTTTAATTGAAAGAAAATTTTCTAAGTATATATATATATATATATATATATATATATATATATACTTTGACAGGCAGAGTTAGACAGTAAGAGAAAGAGACAGAAAGATCATCCTTTTGTTGGTTCTCCCCGCAAATGGCCTCTGCGGCCGGCACGCTGCACTGATCTGAAGCCGGGAGCCAGGTACTTCCTCCTCGTCTGCCATGCAGGTGCAGGGCCCAAACACTTGGGCCATCCTCCATTGCACTCCCAGGCCACAGAAGAGAGCTGGACTGGAAGAGGAGCAACCAGGACAGAACCGGCGCCCCAACCGGGACTAGAACCTGGTGTGCTGGCACCGCAGGTGGAGGATTAGCCCAGTGAGCCACGGCGCTGGCCACTAAATATATTTTTAGAAACCTGTTAATTATAACTTTTTTGGATTTTGTTTTAGTAGTTGTCAATAGTTGATTGTTTTTGTTAGAACTTCAATATAAACTATTAAATCCATTGCATGTCTTGGTCCCTATATAGTATGTTTTATTAACCACACTTGTTAAAATGCTGTCAGTTTAGAGAAATCTGCTTTCTTAAAAGTTTTACATATTTATTTGAAAGAGAGAGAGCAAGCTCCCATTCGCTGATTCACTCCCCACATGCCTGCAATGTCTAGGCTGCTGAGAGACACGAACACAATCCACATCTCCCAAATGAGTGACAAGAACCCAATTTCTTGAGCAGTCACTGTTTAATTGTAAGGTTTGTATTAACATGATGCTGCAGTCATGAGACAGAGCTTCAAATCAAACCTGGGTACTCCAATGTATGAAATTGGTGTCTTAACCACTTGGTTAAACTATGCACTTGGGGGAATCTCTTATAATTCTAGAATAAGAGTTGAGAAACCATTAAGTAAGGTTTTGATTCTACTATCAGTAGGAACGTTTAAACTGAATCATTAAACTTATGTATACTGGTTATTTTTCTAATAGTACAGTTTCCTTATAAGTTAATGAAATAAATCTTCATAAGAGAACAAGCTACACTGGCAATCCTTTAAAAACAGGAAATAAATGCTGGATGTCTTTATTTGTCTGCAGTACCCAGCACACAGTCCTACACTTTGCATACACTCAGAAATCATTTATCAATGGACATGATAAGAACACATGAAAACATTTCAATTTAAAAATTACCTGACAGAGAATAACTATAGATTTTTAGGCACCCTTGTACTTATTTATCATATCTCTGCATATATTTTGTTATTTCTGGGAATATGCTGTGTGTTCTTGAGCTAGCCATTGTATTTATAGAAATGATGGAAGCAAATTGGAAGATTTGTTGTCATTCAGTAATTAGAATAAAGAGGCCCAATCCTTCCTCGAGCCCTCAGCTCTCTTATTAAACTTTTAGTGTGCACACACTGCCATTTATTTTGATGTTGTTTTCCTTCTTAAATTCACTGGCTCTGCTCCCAGCTTCACTTTTCACAGCTCCATGACTCAGATACTAGAAGTAATTCATATAGCTTACTCTCTTTCAATCTCTGTGTTTATTTGGATTTTATTTTCCTCTTTCTCATCCCAAGCTCATCCCAGACTCCAGAATCTGTAGCCACTGTTTCCTAACTTTGGCCTAGTTTATATGGCCTTCCTAATTCTTACATTGTACACTTAGTAGATATCTTTACTATCCATCTCTATTTCTAGATCATGAAATTCTTCAAGGTGTAAAACATGTGGAGTATTTCTGTGTCCCTAGTGCCTAAGGATAGTGCCTAGAACCTAGCTATTAAGTGTTGATCAAATTAATAGTAAGTAATAAATTAGAAAAATATTTTTGGTTAAGGTTTATGTGATGGATGATGCTGGTTTTATCTTAAAAGGTAACATGGAAGAACACTGGATCTGGAAGAGAAGAGAAGCATATTTTTTCATGATTAAAAAAGAAAAGGAAAAAATGAACCAAAAGGAAAGAAGGTGAGGGAGGGAGGGGGGAAAGAGAGAGAGAGAAAGAGACAGACTGACTATATGTGAACTTAGACATGTAACTTAATTCTCTGGCCCTCGTCTCCCTCATTGATAAAATGAGATGTTAAACTCCATTAACTCTTATTAAATCTTATTCTCTCACAGGCTTACTCTAACAAAAATAGAAGTGAGATGCATAAAAGGTAAAAAGTTGTGTAGGTTTTCAGACCAGCTTGTCTTCCTTAATATTGTGTCTTCATTGATTTTGTAAGAAAGCTTTGAATTTCACAAAATATGTTCTAAATTATATTTGAATGAAAAAATAGACACATTTACAAATCAAATATCAATTCCTGGGATAGTATATCTTTTTAAGTTACCCATGTCACTGTATTCACTACAACTGGGCGTAATTGAGGACTGACTATAGATTGGAATTTTCATTTTGAGATTATGGCTTTCTTTGATGTTTGGAAGGAAATGGCTTACACATAGCCTAAGCCAACTGCCAGAATCAGAATTTCAATGTGGTATAAAACAGGAAAGACATATTCTTCTCTGTTCTCTTGGAGCCACACCAGTTTTACAGGAATGGACACTTGTTCCATCTGTCATTTACCCTTAGAGGTGGTAGGCAAAGGAGAGCACAGGAAAGCCAAGGCTGATGCTCAGATCCACGTTTGTCACAGAGGCTGCCTGAGGTTTCATCCTTTCTTGCAAAAATCTTTCTCGTCTGTCTTATGGGCTTCTGCCTTTTTATTCAAACTTTATCTTATCAAATATTTGTACAAAAAACTTCAAAATTTCATGCAAAATGGAATTAAATGATAATTTTCTTTGGTTCAATTTCTTTGCAGTTCTTGCATAGATTTTTCTTATTTCACATGTTACATGAACATTTGGCATGAGGAATGTCCTTTTTAACTTTTGTGTCTGCAAATATGACATGTGGTAAAGACATTTACTGGATATAGTCGTGTAGGAAACACAACTCTATGCAACCGAAACATGGTGGAACAGGGTTCTGCTGAAACGTATTCCCATGCACCCCTGGGCCAGCTTTTTACAAATTTGATTATTATGTCCCATGTGCAAGTCACAGGGACCAAAGTGAGCTTTCAGCAAAATTTGTTATCTGAACTTTCCAAGAACTGAGTCAAACTGTTGGCCAAGTGCTGCATGCTCATAGTGATCACCTCTGTCCCATCCTCTGTTCTCCTACTCTGCCTTAATTTTCTTATCACTGAAGTACTTAGTGCAAGTTTTCAGATATTACAACCTTTTTCCCCCAGTGCTTTTCTTTCTCTCTAGAGAGTAAGTTCAACAATGGAAGGCTTTTATTTGTTTTGTCTAAATATGAAAATATAAAGACTAAAATATAGACACTTCTGAACTGTTCATTGGAAATGACAATTTCTTTTTATTTCGCTAACTACCTTTGCAAAAGTATTGGGGAATCTGACAATAATTTGCAGTGCCATTTGTAACTTCTACAGAGCATGTCGTTATTCTTTCTTTGGATGACATACAATCCCTGTTTTTTTAATCTACTTAAAAAATTTCATAAATGCATGGAGCCAGCATTGTGTTGCAATGAGTTAAGTCCCCATCTGAAATGCTGGCATCTGATATGGCACCAGTTCAAATCCCGGATGCCCACCTTCTGATCCAACTCCCTGCTAGTGCACCTGGGAAAGCAGTGGAAGATGGCCCAGCACTTGGGCCCTGGAACGCACATGGGTGACCTGTACAGAGTTCCTGAGTCTTGGCTTCAACTTGACCCAGCCCTGGCCATTGCAGCCATTTTGGGAGTGAACTCGTGAGTGGAAGATTCTCTGTCTCTCTCTCTCTCTCTCTCTCTATCCCTCTCTCACCCTCTTTCTCTCTCACTCACTCTCAGTCTCTGTCTTTCAATAAACACATAAATCTTCTTTTAAAAAATTATAAATTCAGTTCCAAAAATGAAGTACAAAGGTACTTTATGATACTAACTTTGGGGAAAAACAAAATTAAGTATGACTTAATTAAAAATTAAGTGACTTTCTTGAACTTATTAGTAGAGCCATAGAATGCCTGTTCCTTCTGATGTAGGCAGGCAGATAGGATGAAATTGATCAGATTTGTGAGCTGGAGGACCATGACTTCACCATGCCCCTGTGTGATCTCATGCTCCTACCCAACCACACCTGTATGCCCACCTGCCAATCAGGCTACATGACCACTCCTCTTTGGAAGTAGGTAAAAGGCCTGGAGGCTGGCGCCGTGGCTCACTAGGCTAATCCTCTGCCTTGCCGCGCCGGCACACTGGTTTCTAGTCCCGGTCAGGGCGCCGGATTCTGTCCCGGTTGCCCCTCTTCCAGGCCAGCTATCTGTTGTGGCCAGGGAGTGCAGTGGAGGATGGCCCAAGTGCTTGGGCCCTGCACCCTATAGGAGACAAGGAGAAGCACCTGGCTCCTGCCATGGGATCAGCGCGGTGTGCCGGCCCCAGCATGCTGGCCGCGTGGACATTGGAGGGTGAACCACCTGTAAAGGAAGACCTTTCTCTCTGACTCTCTCTCACTCTTCACTCTGCCTGTCAAAAAAAAAAAAAAAAAAAAAAAGACCTGGAACAGGGTGGGCCTGGCCCTTTTTTCCCTCTTTGCACCCTTATTTTCCCCCACTGCCCTGGATCCCTATGTTGCCCTGTGCCTTTGGGGTTTGTGGCCTTCAGACAGCTCTGCCTTCCCTTCACTGCCATGATAAGCTGCTAGTAGCTGCTCATACCCAAATTCTAGCTGCATGTGGCTCTTGGCCTGCTTTCTGCTTGTTATGGATTCCAACTTAATTTCCAGACTTCTCTTTCTCCTTTAAATAGAGCGCTCACTCTCCTATGCATTTCTCTCATTGGATAAGAAGCTTAAAAACTTACCATATGCTCTGGTCTATTTGAGCCAGTATTCAGAATTCTCTGAATTCATGGCAAGAACCCACACAGCTTATTAATTTCAGAAATGTTAATAAACAGATGGGCTTTATTCCTCTGTGCCCCTACCGCAGCCATACAGCACCTTCAGACCATTTCCCATCAGCATGGACTCTTCTTTATAACCCAGTTGCAAAACTGTTGAACCATTTATTTGGCAGTTACTAATGAGCACTTTCGGGGCATCACTGTTTGTCACTGTAAAATGTTCTTTGCCTTTCATGTGTTATTTTCCTCAACTACATTTTCAACACCTTGAAGACAGTGTTAGCTCTTTCTAACTTTCACTAAATTTATATAATAGGCATGTAATAAGTGCTTGCATATCTTACACATCTCAGTGCAAAACATTCATTATGTAACTCATGGATTCAGAATTAATTATGACTGTACATTTAAATACAAATGGATTCCTAGAAGTTAGTCCTTACAATAAAGGACAAACACATTTAGATTTATTTTTTAAACAAATTATTACCTTGGACAATTTTCCAAATTTATACTTCTAACAAGAATATGAAAGTGCCCGATATCTTGCAGAATTTCTTTTTTACAAAAAGATTTATTGAATTTATTTGAAAGAGTGAGCAACAGAGACTTGAGAGGGAGAGACATATTGGGATCTTCTATCCACTGGTTCACTCCCCTAGTGGCTGTAATAATTTGGGCTGGACTTGTACCAGAGCTCCAATAGAAGAGGCCAACGTCTCAAGTGAAGGTTTAACCTACTGCTTCACAATGCTAGTTCTTATATTGCGGTTCTAATATTCAAAATCTACATCTTGATTTCTGCATACTTTGTATCTCTTAGTTGATTTAATGCTAACAGAAAGGTGTATTTTCTAGGAAGTTTCATGGGATACTCTACTTTTTAATTTCTTTCCTATTTGATGATATTTTTTCTCTTATGCTACATAGAGAGTTCTTGAGTTTTAATAAGTTTTGCCTACCATCCAGAAATATTTCTTTATGGTTTTCAATTGAATGTTAAATTATTCCTTTCAATATATCCTTTTAATATATTTTTGCCATTTGAGTTACCTTGACTTAATTTGATCACTGAGTAGGTTTGTGTGTGTGTGTGTGTGTGTACATCTTGTTTCATTTTTCATTCTTTCATTTTTTTTTCCATGAAAGAGTTGTGCATGTACGATAGTATTGATTTGTTATACATTGAAATAAAAGGTGCCTATGTCTAATGTCCTGGAGACATTTTATTTCCAAATTTCAGGGATTCATCTATTAAGTATGGACCCTTATAATGCTATAGAAAAGTCTGAGGACAGCGTAACTTTCTCCTTTTGTTGGTGATTTGCTTTTTCTCCCTGTTTAAAAAAAAGTGTGCAAATTCTAATTACTTTTCCAAGATATAACTGGCAGTTAAACATTCTGGGATTAATTTTCTTTAGAGTGTGTACTTTTGTTCTGTGCAATCAAATCTGTGAGGATTTTTATTTAATTATATCTTTTGCCTTTTTCTTCCATGAGATCCCTGTGTAAAATTATATTTATCTTTTGTGGGAAAATCAGTGCTCTTATAACGGCTCTCACCTTCCCATACTTTTTACACATGGGGATTGAATCTGTAGCTATCCCTTCATTCAGGTAATTGCTCTGATTCCAAAGGTTAAATGATTCCAGCCCTACTAAGATCTCCAGGTTAAGCCCCAGGGTGAGAGGGAGACTGAAGCATTATCTACCTAGAACTGAAAAGGGAACAAAGCACTAGTAATTGAAGACACTTTCAGTCATTAGAGCTCAGAGAAAACCTTCTG
This sequence comes from Sylvilagus floridanus, assembly GCA_949820135.1. NCBI lineage: Eukaryota > Metazoa > Chordata > Mammalia > Lagomorpha > Leporidae > Sylvilagus > Sylvilagus floridanus. The sequence goes on along the minus strand of OX463246.1, from coordinate 23,349,575 downwards.
GCTTATTTCCATATCAAATGGCAGTAGTTAACAAAGGATTCTGTAAGGAGGTAAGGGGTCAAGTTCCTCCTTCCCCTTTCTAGTCAGAGAAAAATAATTTTTGCTCAGCTCTCAGCTTTAGAATCTCATTACATACATCAGACATCTGACATCTCTTTGATCACGTTGTACCATGGATACAGCTTGGGATGAGAGGAGACCAATACATTTATCCTTTACTGCAAAGTGATTAATAAGTAATCAGTCTCTGACCAAGAATACCCCATTTATGCATGTTGGATACAATTAATACAGATGAATATTAATAATTTGATATTTGTGCTCTTGTACTAATTTTAAAGTAGTTAATAACTCAACACTGTTCTCTACGTTGAGAAATGAACAAGGACTGTACTTGTAGAACTTCTAGTCTTTATTTTCCTTTCTGTGTAAACATACATGTGGGTAGGCCTTGTATCAATGCCTCAAATTGATTTCCAATAGGATTCTGCAATGTAGTTTCATGGAGGATTGCTCCTACTACAGTCATTGCAAGCCTGCAGAGAGCACTTGAAAGCAACAGCACTTAACACGTCATCTCCATGTAACAGAACAAGGATGTCAGACTCACTGATTGTGTAAGTCAGAAGACTGGGAAAGGTAGTGATAAGGTACAGATGAATGAAACAATGATTCACATTGGAAAAATAATGTAGAGAATAAAGTGAAAAGAGTACTTCTTGGCTGGCGCTGTGGCTCACTAGGCTAATCCTCTGCCTGCAGCGCCGGCACACCGGGTTCTAGTCCTGGTCGGGGCACTGGTTTCTGTCCCTGTCACTCCTCTTCCAGTCCAGCTCTCTGCTGTGGCCTGGGAGTGCAGTGGAGGATGGCCCAAGTGCTTGGGCCCTGCACCTACATGGGAGAACAGGAGAAGCACCTGGCTCCTGGCTTCGGATCAGCGCAGTGCGCCGGCTGCAGCGTGCCGGTCGCAGTGGCCATTGGAGGGTGAACCAACGGTAAAGGAAGACCTTCCTCTCTGTCTCTCTCTCTCTCTCTCACTGTCCACTCTGCCTGTCAAAAAAAAAAAGAGTACTTCTTGTATTCTTTTATCCATTATATTCACTCGTAGTTGGTTTAACTGGAAGTTTTACTTCACCACACATAGTGGGCATCTCAAGTCTTTATTACATGCCAGGAGTTTGAGCATTTTGTACCATCCTTTCTGGAACTCATTTCTAACTTGAGCATTCAGTCTCATAGTGTGTCCTTTGGTGACTGTTTTCTTAGAGTAATATTTCTTTTCCATCTCATCATGTTAATTTAACCACTTACCTTTTTGTTCATGTGAGTTTAGGATCAAATCAGGAGCTTTGCTAGTGAGAGATAGTAAAGGGATATTTCTGCTGTTTTCATTGTTTTTTTTTCTAAGATGAATTGCTCTTCTCTCTTTTTCCTGTGTCTTCTGTCCATCATTTCCTCCATGCTGTCTTTACACTAACATAATCACTTCAGAGAGGGTCACCACTTTCTATTTTTTTCACACTTGGCAATTTCAGTCAAGACTGTTCACTCTATAATTTGAGTTTTTCTTGTCTTTCTTATTTGAAGTGCTATCCCATAGTGTTCTTGGATAAATCAATTTGTAGGATAAATCTGATGATCACAGGAGGTCTCCTGAACTGTGTGTCACTTGTAAGGACTAGAATGACAAGAAGGATCCAGCCATGTGACGATCCTAGGAGGAAAAGTAATGGCTTAGCTGCTGGGCCAGAAGGTGCTCGGAATATTTCAGAAGATAAAAATAAAGAACAGAAAACAGAGCTGACCACAGTGAAACAAAGGGACTAAGGAATTAGTCATGTGTGGGTCTTGCAAATTTGCAGACAACAGTGTAATAGTGTGAAAGGACTATAATAATAAAATCCCACATATTGTATGATGCCAACAATGGATCAGCGGTTGGCTGGTTTGTTTTCTCCTTTTATGTCGGCAAATACCCTCTAAGATAGTAGCAGTCAGGTTCCAATGTGTACGTTTTGAGGTATGCAATTTAACCTACATGAAATCCTACAAAAGCTTCTATGACACTTAGAATTTGATTCAACTTCTTAATCTTTCAAATGCTGATTTCTTTTGGTTTGAAGTGGGATGGCTGGATCATTTGACAGATCTCTATTCAGATTTCTGAAGTATCTCCATACTGTCTTCCACAGTGGCTGAACCAGTTCTCCACATCCTCGCCTGCATTTGTGTATGAGAACCATTCCAAGTATCCAACAGACACTTGAAAAAGTGCTCAGGATGAGTTACTTTTTTATATTTTTATTTAATTTATTTGACAGGCAGAGTTACAGACAGTGTGAGTGAGAGAGACAGAGAGAAAGGTCTTCTTTCCATTGGTTCACTTCCCAGGTGGCTGCAAGGGCTGGAGCTGTGTCAATCTGAAGCCAGGAGCCAGGTGCTTCTTCCTGGTCTCCCATGTGGCTGCAGGACCCCAAGCACTTGGGCCATCCTCCACTGCTTTCCCAGGCCACAACAGAGAGCTGGACTGGAAGAGGAGCAATAAAGACTAGAACCGGCACCCATATGGGATGCAGGCGCTGCAGGCGGAGGATTAATTTAGTGCACCACAGCGCCAGCCCCTGGATGAGTTACTTTTTAAAGAGAATTCACTATCCTGTACTCTGAGCTGGAGTTTGAGGTTTTTATATTCATCATCATTTTATATTCATTTTTCTGATTGTCTGATTTGCAGATCGATCAGGGAAACTGCAGTCTTTGTTGGAGGAACAGGGTTGTTTTCTCTCTTCTGAGATTGCTATAAGTAGAGTCAACTGGAGTTTTCTTCACTAGGCCTGAAATGTACTGTAGTACTGTGAGATGGTAATTCTATAATTCAGCTCTAATTATTCACAGTACCTCAGGTTGTCTCTCCCTGGCAGCTGATGCCAGCCACTTCTCAGTAGAGATAAAAAGAAAGGGGGATTTCTGTGGAGTGATGGGGAAAGGACAGAAATGAGCCTCCTTGCACTTCTCCACCCTAAACCCAGGAGCCTACTGTTTAAACAGTCTCACAAGTTCCATGCTCCCTACTTATTACTAAAAATAAGGGGCTGGCGCTATGGCTCACCTGGTTAATCCTCCGCCTGCGGCACCGGCATCCAATATGGGTGCTGGATTCTAGTCCCAGTAGCTCCTCTTCCAGTCTAGCTCTCTGCTGTGGCCCGGGAAGGCAGTGGAAGATGACCCAAGTGCTTTGGCACCTGTACCCACGTCAGAGACCAGGAAGAAGCACCTGCTCCTGGCTTCGGATTGGCATAGCTCCAGCCATGGCAGCCTTTTGGGGGGTGAACCAATGGAAGGAAGAACTTTCTGTCTCTCACTGTATAACTCTATCTATCAAATAAATTAAAAAAGAACAGACCAATGGCAATTATTTTTTTCTCTTCCTCCTACTTCTCTTTCATTGTAAATGTACAAAGTAGATAGGGCTGGGTCCTGGGACTTTTTTTGTCTTCTACCAAAAATTGAACACAATGGTTTCCTTCATACTGTTTTAAGATACAGGCTTAATGTTTTACAGTGCCACATTTTGTGTTTGTGAGTGCTACAGGGCATTCTTAGTGTTTTCTAAGTATTGTTTCTACACCTTGAATATTTTCTAGGTGCTGATTGAATCAGGACAAAGTACACTGGAATTTTCATTAGTTGCTTTTTGACCACTGTGTTTTTAATTATCTTTTCTTGATGGATTGCTTCTGGTGAAAGAAAATGCTGGTTCACTTATTTATTTATTCACCTTCCTCCTCATCATTATTTTTTGCTTAGTCTTAGTAGAAGGAAATCATGGTCTGCTTCAATCTGCCCCAAAGTTTCTCAAAGTGTGTTTTTTACTGCATATTCCTGTGGTTGCTTCACATTGGCTTTTGCATTTCATGATTCAGTTACATGGATGCCCCATACAATCTTTAATTTTAGCCTGACTTCACTTGTTATTTTTTAATTAAACAGTGTATCTGCTGCGGGATTTGTGCTTTTTTAATCAAGAAAGCGAAAAACAGCAATTTGTTGCTTGAAATGATGAACAAACTAAACCATACACTTCTCAGCAGACATTGATTTTGTTGAGTCTTTTGCATTCTAAATGAAGAAGGGAACTCATAAAGGGCTCTGCTGTGAATAGAACAGGGTGAGATAACACGGCTCTGACACACCACAGCTAATTACCTGCACTAAGTGATTTGAAGCAGGGCCAACAAGAGATTGGGGAGTAAGCATATTAAAGCCACTGTAATAGAAGACATGAAATGAGACAGAAGAAATGAGGGATGGAAATGTAATGCATGGAAGGAGACTCATATGGAAGATTATGAAAATTACATTTCTATTGTGTTATATTCCAATTAAAGTGAATGACCTTCAATGACAACGATTTTGAAACTAGCATTGATGAGCGGACACACACTGATTCTGTGGTGGATGGCATAGGGGAACTCCCTTTTGTTCTTCTAGCCCCGCCCTCTTCCCTTCTTTATGTAGACAATTAGTTACATGGCAGAAAATTATATGGATGTCACCTCAAAGAGCAGGGATGCTCTGGGCTATGCTTCTCTAGCTGAAGGCAGGATTTTTCCAATGTCATATCTTCTTCATCGGTCACAAAACTGCCAGGCTTATACATTAATAATCCCACAATTGGTGAGATGATGTCCTGTCAGAGTGCCTCTCCCCAACTTTTAACGAACTGCTAGTCCCAGAAGGATTGGCCCTCAGTTGGCTGAATGTCTCTATTGATACAAAGTCATTTTTAAAAATAACTCATTGTAATATACTATCAACTGTGAATAATGTGTTTTATCTTTCTGACAAGGTTGCAGTGAGCTGCAGGGAACACATCTGTACATATTTTTCCCTACAGAAGAAGCATAAAGTAATATCCACAACATTAAAAATTATGTTATTTATTTGAGAAAGAGGGAGATAGAGAAGGAGGGGGAGGGAGAGAGAGTGAAAGAGGAAGAGGGAGAGAGAAACAGAGTGTTCCCCCATCTGTTGGTTCAGTTCCCAAATGCCAACAACTGTCCATGCTACGTTTTGTAGCTAATTCACTCCAGGTCTCTCAAATAGGTGGCAGAGACCCAGCTACTTGAGCCATCACCTGCTACTTCTCAAGGTAGATGCAAATAGGATGTTGTAATTAGTAGCAAAGCTAGGACTTTAACTTTGGTTCTCCAGATAAAACATGCAGATGTCTAAACTGGTAGGCTAAACACACCCTTAATACCCACAGCATTTGAATGAATATATACTTGGTTAACATGAGTGGACTTCAAAAAGTTAATGGAAAATAAAATTAAAAGATAAGTTTACGTTGTTGTAAAAATCTTTTGAAATACATACATATGAAGAATCTTCAAAAATAATGAAAATGATTATTATGAAAAAAGCAATGCATGGGTTTCAGAAAAGTTTTAAACTGAAATAAATACCTTTGATTTCATTGCTCACAAACTTTTTAAACATCCTTATAAAGGAAGAACAGAGAAACAGATAAATATAATGACAACTTTTGTTAATTGTTAAAAGTAAGGAAGCAAAGTAAGGAAGTAGGAAATTAGTCTAGTCAGATAATACACTAGTAGCAAAGCAGTTTATAGATTGAGTCATTATCACATGGTTTTTGATCTGTCATGCCTTAATATGATTTGGTCATTTTAGCAAAATTAGAAATCTTGAAGATCTATTGGGGGACTACTACTACTCAATATACTAGTATAGAGATGTTTCTCAGATCAAGATGGCAACAATGATACACTGGAGAAAGTTCAGTTTCCCAACAAAATAATATATATAGTATATATATATATATATCCAGAATGCAAAAATCATGGCTAGAATGCAAGTACCCATTTTGAGCAAAGAGCTGTGAGACCAACACTAATGCTGAACAAGACCTTAGTGACTACCAAGGGTCCTGATCTGACTGACCACGTATAGGCTAATTTTATGTGAGAAAGTAACTTGTTTCATTTATCTGTTGCAATATTAAAATTCCTGTTCCTTATAGTCATATATATTTCATTCTAATAATCAAATTTTTCCATAAATTCTTACCACTTCATATTTCCATCAAAAATAAATAAAAGCATTCTTTCACCTACATTGTGGCTGCTTGTAATTTTTGCTAATTAAATGAATTCAAAAATTTGATGTTAATTTAGTGTGAATTGCCTCACTGTTTTATTTAAATCTGAAATCATGTGCATCTGATCACTTGAACTTGTTTTTGTATGAATTTTCATGACACTTTAATTATTGTTTTTGTGAAAATATGTGATAGATTTGGGAATGTTTCTGATAACCTTATATCTCATAGCTGCCATATTACTTTTCTACAAATGTCTAACGAAGAGTAATGCACAGTAATTTCAGTTAAATTTTTGTTTTTTTCTCACAAGTGCTATGTTTTGTTAAATTATTTTCATTATAGGTCTTCCATGTAAAACAGCAACTGAAAGAATTTGTTGCCACTTGTCCAGCCTAACAGAAGACGCATAGATGCTTAAGGATGTACTAACACAGAAACACAGAAAGATAGCCAACTTTGGGGCTGGTGCTGTGGCACACTGGGTTAAATCCCTGACCTGAAGTGCTGACATCCCATATGGGCACCGGTTCTAGTCCCAGCTGCTCCAATTCCTGATCCAGCTCTCTGCCATGGCCTGGGAAAGCAATAGAAAATGGCCCAAGTCCTTGGGCCCCTGCACCAGTGTGGGAGACCTGGAAGAAGCTCCTGGCTCCTGGCTTTGGATCAGCTCAGTTCCTGCCATTGTGGCCATCTGGGGAGTTGAACCAGCGGATGGAAGACCTCTCTCTTTGTTTCCACCTCTCTCTCTAACTTTGTCTTTCAAATAAATAAAATAAATCTTTAAAAAAAAGAAAGATGCACATCATTATGAAAAATGTGAAGGCAGAAAATCCTCCAGTAAAAATTCAAAAGAAGTCCAAGGTAAATAATAGGAATATATATGGAAAAATGGCACGACCAAGTCTTTAGTTATCAATAGCCACTTTAAATGTAAATAGCCTCCATTTTCCAGTTAAAGGAGACAGACTGGCTGAATGGATTAAAAGCCCAGACCCATCTATTTATTTGCTGCTTACAAGAAACATACCTCACCAACAAAGATACATGCAGACTGAAAGTGAAAGGATGGAAAAAGATATTCTGTGATAATGGAAAGCAAAAAAGGGCAGGGGTGGCCCCCCTCGTATCAGATAAAATAGACTTTAACATAAAAACTGTTAAAAGAGATGAAGAAGGGCACTATGTAATGATTAAGGGATCAATTTAACAGGAAGCTATGACTATAATAAATGTATAGGCAACCAATTACAGGGTGCCTGTCTATTTAAAAAAATGTTAATGGATCTAAAGGGAGACATAGTCTCCAATATAATAGTAATGGGGGGCTTCAACACCCCACTTTCATCAATGGATAGATCAACTAGACAGAAAATCAACAAAGGAAAAAAAAATCCAATCAACACTATGGACAAAGTGGACCTAACTGATAACTACAGAACTTTACAATCCACAGTGGCAGAATACTTCTTCTCATCAATGCATTCAACTTTCCCTGGGGTAAACCATATGCTAGACCATAAAGCAAGTTTCAGCACATTCAAATAATAGAAATCATAACATGCATCTTCTCTGATCACAATACAGTGAAGTTGGAAGTCAACAACTTGAGAATCTCTAAATCATTTGCAAACACAAGGACACTAAACAGCATGTTCCCAAATGAACAGTGGGTCATAGAAGAAATCAAAAGAAAAATCAAAAGCTTTCTGCAAACAAATGAAGATGACAATACATCATATCAAAACTTATGGGATACAGTAAAACTGTGCTAGAAGGGAAGGTTATAGCAATTGGCATCTACATAAAGAAATTAGAAAGGTACCAAATAAAGGAGCTATTAGTGCATCTCGGGGCCTAAAAAACAACAAACCAAATCACAAATTAGTAGGAGAGAAATTATTAGAATCAGAGAAGAAATAAACAAAATTGAAACCAAAAAAAGAAAATAAAAAAATCAGTGAATTGAAGAGTTGCTTTTTTTTTTCAAAAAAAGAAAGAATATATACCATTGGCCCAACTAATCAAACAAAAGATGGAGAAGACCTAAATCAATAAAATTTGAGATGAAAAAGGAATTGTAACAGCAGATACCGCAGAAATAAAAAGAATTATCATGAATTACTACAAGGACCACTATGCCAAAAAATTCGGAAACCTAGAAGAAACAGATAGATGGCTACACACATGCAAACCACCAAATTGAGTCATGAAGACACAGAAATCCTAAACAGACTGATAACCACGACTGAAATTGAATCAATAATAAATACCCTCCCAATAAAGAAAAGCCTAGGATCGGATAGCTTCACAGCTAAATTCTACCAGACATTTACAGAAGAACTAATGCTAATTCTTCTCAAGCTATTCAAGACAATTGAAAGAGAGTGAATCCTCCCAAACTCCTTCTATGAAGCCTGCATCATTTTAATTCCTAAGCCAGAAAAAGATATAAAAGAGAAAGAGATCTAAAGACCAACATCCCTGATGAACATAGTTACAAAAAATCTTCAATAAAATATCAGCAAATCAAATCTAACAGCACATCAGAAAGATCATTTACTCAGACCACGGCCAGAGTGCTGTTTAGGATATCTGCCATTCTATGAGTCTGCTGTGTATCCTGCTTCCCATGTATGATGGTTCTCTCCCTTTTTAATTCTATCAGTTAGTATTAGCAGATACTAGTCTTGTTTATGTTATCCCTTTGACTCTTAGACCTATCAGTATGATCTATTGTGAACTGAAATTGATCACTTGGACTAGTGAGATGGCATTGGTACATGCCACCTTGATGGGATTGAATTGGAATCCTCTGGCACGTTTCTAACTCTGCCATTTGGGGCAAGTCAGATTGGAATCAACCTAAATGTCCATCAACAGTAAACTGGATAAAGGAATTATGGGACATGTACTCTATAGAATACTATACAGCAGTCAAAAACAATGAAATTCTGTCATTTACAATAAAATGGAGGAATCTGGAAAACATCATGCTGAGTGAAATAAGCCAGTCCCAAAGGGACATATATCACATGTTCTCCCTGATCAGTGACAACTAACTGAGCACCAAAAAGGAAACCTGTTACAGTGAAAAGGACACTATGAGAAACAGTCACTTGATCAGCCCTTGTCCTGACTATTGATGAACAACTTAATACTTTATCCCTTTTAGTATTTTTTTTGTCCTACTTAATACTATTGGTTGAACTCTGCAATTAACACACAATGATTCTTAGGTGTTTTAATTTAACTGAAAAGCAATCTCTGTTAAATATAAGAGTAGGAATAAGAGAGGGAGGAGATGTACAATTTGAGACAAACATTTAATTTTGAAACCTAAAAAATCAGTTTACTTTCCAAAGTCTCCATTTTTTATCCATAATTTTATGTCGTATTTGGGAAGTGGGGAGAATAGATACGTACATCCAAATGGAAATACTTGATTTAGTTTCTGGCATATAATGAGTTGCCAATGAATGTAAATTATATCAATTTCATTGTGCAATGATATTAGGAAGGTGTTTCAAGTCCGTATGAAGATACATATGACACATTTCAAACTCCAAAGCAGTGGTTCTCAATCCATGGGGACTGCCCATTAGTGGGCATTTCACAATGCCTGAAGGAGTTTTGTTTGTCACAATTGTGACATGTGCTGGTATTTAGAGTGAGGACCCCAGGGATGCTGCCTAACATACAAAGCACGGGAAATATCGATACAACAAAGAATTATGGGGTTCAACAATATTTACAATGTCTTGCTCTGAAGAAATTTATCATGTAAACTATCTTCGAATATTCATGACTAGATCAGCAACAAAATTGAAGGAAAAGCAAATTAACTTGTTACATCCCAGCAGCTTTCTATGACAATGGTTTGAGTGAGATTCCTATACATTTCTTGCCTCGGCCATTGGAGACTTCTCCCAGTAGCTGGTTGCCCTTATAGATCAGACACCCAGCCAAACTAGCAGTGCTGATGGCTCTCCTTTGTTTGGAGTGGTGCTGTATGTGAAAACACCTGGCTGAAGTGGCACAGTGCCCATTTCTCTCTACCACATGGATTTCTATAGTTATCCAAGTTGTGATAAGGTAACAGGACACACATCAGATTAAAATAATTCAACAACACTGGGTGGGTGTCTGGCTTTGCAGTTAAGACATCAGTTGGGATGGTCACATTCGTGCCTACTTTGAATCCTGGCTGTGAGAGACCTGGATGGAGTTCCTGTCTCCTGGAATTTGGAAGTGATTCAGTGGATGCAAACTCTCTATCTGGCTATCTCTCTCAGTCTCTCTGACTTTCAAATAAATAATAATAATAATAATAATAATGAATGCAGCTATGCTGTAATAAATATGCCTTGGAACAAAATGACTGACTATTGATATATCAGCACAGGAACTATGTGGATAAAGTACCTATTCTCTTGATTTGTGTGACAAAGGATGTAATTCATGTGATTTATTTAAGGCAGGGATTCTCATATCTGTTAAAAATAAAACAGTGTATACAATGAAGAAAACGTCTTTTCATGAGCACCTTTGAAAGTACATTGACATTTCTATTCCTTTCTATCAGAGCTTTTGCAAGCTTTTCCTTGATGCCTTCATAAATCAGTAGTCATCCTATAAAATACAGATTCTACATATTCCAAAAATTCCCAAACATATAAATGTAATTGCAATCGATTACTATAAATTTAATATTCTTAAAATATGTATGTTTTAAATAATAGTTAACAATGTAGTTCAAAAATCTTGCATAGATCCAAGAAATTTTACGTTTTTGTATAGACATAGTAATTCATATGCATATTCCATTTGTTACTATGATATATAATATCTACACGTACTCATTTATATGTTGTCAAAATAATATGTAAACATAAAACTTAAAGTTATATGTGAAAAACCCCAAACACCGTCCCAACAACCTCTGAGTCAATATGGATTTGAAAAAAATACATTATTCTTAATAATGCATTTTATTTTATTCTATTTTTCTCAAGTTATGAGAGGTTGAAAAATTAAAATTTAAAAAATGATTCTGCTCTTCAGGAACAATTTAGCAAACAATGTCAAGTATCCTTTAATCTGTACTTATAAGAAATGCAGGAGTAGGAGCAAAGTCATAGCTGCATAAGATTGTTCATGGATCACCTCTCCTCAGAAACATCAATCAGTACAATTATCACATATCAATCTATCTTTATAGGAGCTGGGGACAGGTGAGAAACCATACTCCCTGGTTTAGTATTAGAAAAGATGCATTGAAGAAAGCATGAAGAGAAGAGATGCCAGTACCACCCCTCACCCAACTCCAAGCAGCACAGCTTGAGTAGAATTGCCTTCTGCTTGGGATAGGAAGAAGAACTTAAGTTTAGGCCTTAGAACCAGGCCTGTCATAGTGAAATCCAGAACTCGATTAAATCCCATGGCTCCTGTTCCCAAGTCAGAACCTGTGAACTAAACATCTAGAAATGCATTATCCTGGAAAAAAAAGGGAGTGCCTCCACCACTCTTCCCTGAACCCTAGACAACAGGTTATGGAAGAATAATTCACCCATTAGGGAGTGGGGCAGAAAGTGAGCACAGGACTGGCATAGGAAAGCAGTTAACAGCATGATGGTCTTACAAAGAAGGGAACAAACCACACAGCATCTGATCTTCTATTTCTTAAGATCAACCTTGAACCACAAAGAACATTGCTAGGACAGTGACAAGGTAAGCAGAGTCCTCTCTAAGTCTTGCTCATGCAAAAGACACCTGAGGCATTTACTGTTGGAGATCTCTGCTGCCCCAAAAGAACCTGGCCCCAGTTTTGGAAGCTTTGAATTATCATACTGATGCGTTTCCATGGAGAAAGAGCACAGTGCAAGTTGTGTCCTGACGCACCCAGCCTCTTGTTTAATGGATTCATATTTGGATTTCATCTTCCCAGAATCCTGAGAGGCAGCCACGAATCAGCTGTTGGCAGCTCAGATAGACTAGCCTGGTGACCCAACCAGTAGGCCATGCTATCCTCCACAAAGGACCAGGAAGAAGCTAGTGGCACACTCAAAGTATCCCAGTCTGCATAGGCCCCCAGAAAACACCCAGGCATCCTTGCCAAACTTTCTGATGTCCAAAAAGTAGCTAGCTCTCCCATGAACTGACCCAAGGCTCCAGGAACAACTGAACAGGAATATTTGCCTTCCTGCTGCCTCAAAAACATGCCAGTTACCCTCCCACTCACTTTGGCCCCCCAAATCAGCTAACCATCCCCACTCACCATCTTTCTGCTCTGAAAGCAATCATTTGGACCAGCTCATGGTCTCTTGTCCTGAACCTCCCAGATAAACAGTCCTGAGTAGTTCAGCAAGCAGGCTTCAAAATATAGGAAGATGACACCCAACCTCAATCCAAAAAGGTAGTACAAAATCTTTCCTGAGTGGTTCAGCCAATGGAGACTGCTCAAATGCAACTGGGTGGTCTGCTCACCCTCTTGTGATGCCAAGGTGAACTCATCAACTTGTTTTCAGAATATCAGCCCACTAGGAACTGAAAAAGCAGATACTAATCCCCTGTCATCCACACTTTACCTAAGATAACAGCTGGGAAGATCTTGTCACCCATCTCCTTAAGTCCTGTGAAATTGGTTGCACAAATTTCAGATACAGACAGGGTCTCAGTTTGGGTACAATAATATAGACGAGCCCGTGTGCAGCTCCACAAATTGCCAGCCACCTCAGCTTGCTACTAATCTTGTTTTGTTGTACTCACCTGGGCCTTTCTTCACATAAGCTGAAGAAACTGATGAATATCTTACAGCTTAAGTCATGCTCAATGAACCCAGAACTTCCAGGAAACCTGCCTCCTAAGGGAGTTACATCTGTTCTGAGAGTATAATGCCACAAAAACTGAATCTAGGTTACTCAGTCATACAAAGACATCATCAATGTTGATCATAGCTGAAGAGGATACATCAACCCTACACTAAAATTCTCAACTGGATCCAGAGTAAATGCAATATATCCAACCAACACTCTATGGTATATTTCCAGCATACAGCCTTCTACAATGGAAGTTATTGTATGAATTTAGTTGGAACAACTGATCCACCAATATAATGAACAACATAAGGACAAAAGAAGCATCAAGAAACATGTAAACTGACATCTGCAAAGGGCAACCACAACTTTAGCAACAGACCACAAAAATGGAAATTGATTAATTATCTAACAAAGAATCCAAAATAAATTATTGAGAAAGAAAAAACTGAAATTATTTTTATTAAACTTATTTTAATTTAAATTATTTTAAATTTAATCAGATGAAAGAGAATACAAATAGAAAATACAATGTAATTAGTAGAACAATTAAAATTATGATAAATTCAACAGAGACATAGAACATAAAAAGAACCAATAAGAGCACTTAGAGTTAATAAAGTCAGTAGATGAAACTAAAAAAGCAATTGAGAGCTTCAAATTCTGAATTGTAGAGCCAAAGTATTTATGAGTGTGACGATAAGTTTCTTGAAATAATCCAATAAGGCAAAAGGAAAAAAAAAGAAGAAAGGACACTCAAAAGGATGAAAATATACTTTAAGACTTATAAGAAATAATTAAGTACACATTTAGTTCATGAGTGTTCCAAAAGTAGGAGCAAAAAGGTATGCAGATCTACTCAAAGAAGTACTTGTTGAAAACTTTCCAGATCTTGGGAAAGATACAGAGTCCAGGACCAGAAGGCCAAAAAGACTTAATACATTTGATCAGAAAAATTCTCTCCAAGGCAAATTATAGTCATCCTTTCAAAAATACAGGACAAAGGGAGAATTTTAAATCAGTATGAGGAAAGTGTTATGTCATTTTTAGAGGAAACCCCATTATATTAATAACAAAATTCTTGACAGAACTATTATGTGTTTGAAGTGAATGGAATAAAATATTTGAAAATCTGAAAGAAAAAAAGAAGTGCCAGCCATGAATACCATATCCAATTAAACTATCTTGAAAAAAATGAAACTTTCAATGTTGAATAAATGCTGAAAGACTTCATTATGGCCAGACCAGTCCTACAATAAATGCTTAAATAAATCCTACATTAGAAGTCAAAGAAAGATAATTAACATTATGAAAACATGCAAAAGAATAGACCTCAATGGCAGAGGAGACACTTAAAAGAGAAAGAGATTAAACCTGAATCTCTAGACAGCTACCAGATCACAGAAGTAAACAATAAGAAAGAAAGGAACAAATGATATAAGAAAAACCAGAGAAAAATTAAAAGAATGACAGAAATAATTTTATTTATCTATTTTTAATTATTTGCATTTTTTATTTTTCAAAACATTCATTTATTTAAGATGTATATTTTTATTTGAAAGGTAGAATTACAGAGAGGCAGAGGAAGAGAGAGAAGTCTTCCACCCATTGGTTCACTCCCCAAATGGCTACAATGTCCAAAGCTGGCTATTGGAACTCAGGAGACAGGAGCTTCTTCCAGGTCCCTCACATGGGTACAGGGGCTCAAGCACTTGGGTCATCTTCTGCTTTCCAGGCCATCTTCTGCTTTCCTAGACCATAACAGAGAGCTGGATTGGAAGTGGAGCAGCTGAGGGGTCTCAAACCAGAGCCTACAGGGGATGGTGGTACTGCTGCAAGTGGCGGCTTTAGTCACTAAGCCACAGCACAGGCCCCTATTTGCATTTTATGCAAATAGATGAAACTCTGCAATCAAAATATATGTACTGCTTGAATGGATTAAGAATAAGACCCAGCAATATCCTGCCACCAGAAAATGACATCACCACTAAAGATGCACATAAACTGAGTGTAAAAGAATGGGAAATACATACCAAACAAATGGGAAATCAGAATTGATCCAGAGGAGCTATATTTAAATCAGACTTTAACAAATTCAGACACTTATTTATTTAATACTTATTATTTAATATATTTTTATATATTTAATATTTATTTAAATAGACCTTATCAAAGACTTTAACAAAGAACATTACCATATAATGGCAAAAGATCAATTTAACAAAAAGTAAATAACAATTGCAAATATAACATGTATGTAATGTTGGAATTCCCAATTAAATATAGCAAACATATTAGAGAAGAACATTAGAAACTGTATTCTTGAATGGCCAGTGAGTCAACAATGAAATCAAAAGAGAAATTTACAAAATTCATGAAACAAATAAAAAATGAAAACACAACATAGAACACCTACAGCATACAGAAAAATAAAAATAATTATCAATTCTTCTCAAACTATTCAAAAATATTAAAAGGGAAGGAATCCTTTCTTTTTTAAAAAAAAAGATTTATTGATTTGTTTAAAAGGCAGATATACAGAGAGGCAGAGGTGAAAGAGAGAAGTCTTCCATAGACTGGTTCACTCCCCAAATGGCCACAATGGCCAGAGCTAGGCATATCCAAAGCCAGGAGCCAGGAGCTTCCTCTGGGTTGCCTACATGGGAGCAGGGACCCAAAGACTTGGGCCATCTACGATTGTGTTCTCAGACCATAGCAGAGAGCTGGATTGGAAGTGGAGCAGCTGTTACTCCAACTGGCATGCAAATAGGATGCTGGTGCTTCAGGCCAGGGCTTTAACCCACTGCACCACAACGCTTGCCCCAGGAATCCTTTCAAACTCATTTTTTGAGGTCCTGATACTAAAAACAAGACAAGCATGCAATAAGAACAAAAAAAAGAAACTATAGATCAACACCACTGATGAGCATAGATATAAATTTTTTAAAGATTTATTTATTTATAAATTTTTTTTAAAGATTTATTTATTTATTTGAAAGTCTGAGTTACACAGAGAGAGGAGAGAGGCAGAGAGAGAAGTCTTTTTTTTTTAAGCCTTTATTTAGTGAGAAAGATGCATAGAAGAGTGAGAGCTTTATTTAAGAGAGGTAAATTTGGGTTTATACTGAGCACCAGGAACCAGCCACGTGGAGCAGCGCCTAGGCCAGGAAGCCTAGGCCGCTGGCCCAAAGGCCACATGCCCTGGAGAGGTCTTCCATCCGCTGGTTCACTCCCCAGTTGGCCACAATGGCCGGAGCTGCTCCGATCCGAAGCCAGGAGCCAGGAGTTTCCTCCAGGTCTCCCACCCGGGTTCAGGGGCCCAAGGTCTTGGGCCATCTTGTGCTGCCTTTCTCAGGCCACAGAAGAAAGCTGGATCGGGAAGTGGAGCAGCTGGGACTAGAACCGGTGCCCATATGGGATGCCAGCGCTTATTTATTTGAAAGAGTTACAGAGAGAGGTAGAGACAGAGAAGTCTTCAATCTGCTGGTTCACTCCCTAACTGGCCTCAACAGCTGGAGCTGTGCTGATCCAAAGCCAGGAGCAAGGTGCTTCTTCCTGGTCTCCCATGAGGGTGCAGGGGCCCAAGCACTTGGGCCATTCTGCACTGCCCTCCTGGGCCACAGCAGAGAGCTGGACTGGAAGAGGAGCAGCTGGGACTCGAATTGGAGCCCATATGGGATGCCAGTGCTTCAGGCCAAGGCATTAAGCTGCTGTGATACAGTGCCAGCCCCTATAAAACTTCTTAACAAAATAATAGCAAGTCAAATCCATCAGCACATGAAAAAGATTCTTCACAATGACCAAGTGGGATTTAATCCAAGTATTCAAGAATATTTTAACACATGCAAATCAATAAATTAAAAAATATCATCAATGAAATGAAATACAAAGGCCATCTCAATAGATGCCGAAAAAGCTTCTGATAAAATTTCGTACCACTTCATGATAAAACTCTCCAAAAAATAAATATAGAAAGGATATGCCTCACCACAATATGACTATGGATGGCAAATCCACATCCTACATCAGGAATAATAATAGGAACAAAACAAATACGTTTGCTTTTTCTACTTATTTAACTCAGCATTGGAAGCCTTAGCTACAGAGTTAGACAACAGAAAGAAATAAAGGGAATCCAAATAGGAAAGGAGGAGGTAAATATCGTTCTTTGTAGATATCATTCTGTTAGAAGTGATAAGCAAATTCGGTAAGGCCACCAAATATAGAATCAATGTACATCAGTAAGTTTCTTGTACAATGATAATAAAATTACTGAAAATAAATCAAGAATACAATCCCATTCATAATAACTAAAAGTAAAACCTGGAATAAAATTTAACCTAGGAGGTAAATAATCTCTGAGGTTAGTGTTATATACTATAAATAAAATAAATTGAAGAGAACATACACAAATGGAAAGACGTACCTCTGGAGAAGGAAGAGGCTCCTGGGTAAGTGGTGCTTTTGGATGGTAGACAACTGATCTAGTGATTAAGACATCGTGTGGTATGCCTACATCCCAAACGAGTTCCTGAGTTTTATTCTCAGCACAGGCTCCCAATCTTAGTTTCCTCCAACTATACACCCTGGGAAGCAGTAGTGATGACTCAAGTGACTCAGTTCTTTCACACATAAAAATATGAACCCAAGATGGATCAAAGACATGAGTATATGACCCAAAACATTGAAACAACAAGAAGAAAATTGGGAAATCAGTAGCCTAGCAAACATTTTTTTAGAACTGATGCCAAAAGCATAGGCAACAAAAGTAAAAATTGACTAATTGTGTTTTATGCGCACTAAAAAGCTTCTGTACAGTGAAGGATACAGCGTGTATACTCAAGGGATAGCATGGAAGAAAACAATCGAAAAGTACTAATATGACAAGGGATTGATTTCCAGAATATATAAGGAACTCAATAGCGAATTTTTTGATTAAAAAATAGGCGAATGACCTGAATGGTATTTCTCAAAAGAAGACATACAAATGAGCAAGTATATGAAATATTCAAGAGATTATCAACCATATGGAACGAGCCAATCATCACCTCAGTAAAATGTCATGTTATCTCAGTTAAAATGGTTATTATAAAATATAAAACATAACAAATGCTAGCAACGATGTGGAGAAAGGAGAATTCTCATACACTATTGATGGGAATATAAATTGGTACAGCCATTATGGAGAAAGAAGGATATAGTTTCTACAAAAACTCAACTATTAATAGAACTATCATAATACCTAGCAATCCCTCTACTGGGCATATATCCATAGTAAGAGGCACATCTGCACTCACATTTTGCTGTAACACTATTCACGGTAGCCAAGAAATGTAATCAACCTAGGTGTTCAAGGACAGATAAATATATGAAGAAAATGTGATACTTTTATACAGTGTAATTTTATCAAGCTATCAAAAATGAAATTCTATCATTGTAGCTACATGGATAGAACTGGAGCATATTACGTTACATAAAATAAATCAGGTATAGGAAGATAAATATAGCGTTTTATCACTTAAATGTGGAAGCTAAAGTTAATCTCAAAAAATATAGAATAGAATAGGATTTACTACTAGAGGTGGAGCTCAATCACATTTTGTATCCCTCGTTATTCAGTCAATAGAATATTGTTTACATACATTCAGAGTATATCTAACACTGGATTTCCAGTATATCCATGGATTGATTAGTGACTGACATAATTTATCAGAAAAAATATCACTCCCTTATATTTTTATGGAAAATCAACTCCAAGGTGATATTTTAACTTCGATAGGCTTTTACACACTAACAAGGGTAAACTTGCAGCAAGCTTATGAGCTTTTTCATAACCTGTGCCCAAATTGTTGAATTCAGAATGATTTAAATCAGTGTGCAAGTGGAAGAGAGGGTGCTATACAGCAAGATATGAGGATGTTGAGAGGTTAGGAAAGAGATGATGACAACCCTCCACCCCCCTTCTTCATCATATGCTCCCAGTGAAAAAAGGACAAATACTCCCTAAATCTACTTTTCTGTTTCTTAAGTACTTTCAGGAAGACAGCTAAACATGATGGACAGAAAATGTACTTTTCTCCTTGACTATCTAACTTGAAATTGGTGAATATAAATTATTTTCATTGACCTGCAGGACAATGTAGCAAAAACTATATATATTTCTATGTCTATTCAGTGTCCCTGTGCCTAGCGTTTTTCCACTTTATCTTCGCATTCCAAACTCAGTGAACTCTTAATCCTTCCTCAAAATTTATGATCTCTCATTTCACTGAAAATTAAATTTTTGAAGACTTATTTGAAAGAGTACCAGTGAGAGAGGAGATACAGAAGTAGCGGGAGAAGTGTGAGGGGGGGGGGAGGAAGGGGAAGAGAAAGAGAGAGAGAGAGAGAGAGAGAGAGAGAGAGAATCATTACCAATCTGCCTTCAACATCCAGGGTTGGGGCAGGCCAAAGCCAGGGGCCAGCAGCTCCATCTGGGTTTCCTACATGGATGGCAAGAATCCAGGTACTTAAATCATGATCTGCTGCCTCTAGTGTGCATTATCAGGAAGCTGGATTGTAAGTGGAGATGAGACAAGATCCCAGGGCCTGGGATATAGAATGTGGGCATCCCAAGCCATGATTATCCCATTACATCATAATCACTGACTCTGATAGATAAAATGTTTGATTACTGAAATCAAGGAATTGCTTATTTAGTTATTTTGTCTTATTAAATGGAACTATTAAGATGAATGTTGTTTCAAAATAGTCTTCATATCACCTATATTATCTAATGATATTATGCCACTTCAATTGTAGAGATACTATCTCTTCTGAGGCATTGATTGAAACATAATAAATAGATGTATTAAACTAGAACCTCTAGTAATTACTTCTCACATACACAAATAAATACATCATATTTCAATTAATCTAAGGTCCTTTTAGCTTCATATTTTAGTATCTCTAATATTTGAATGTGTTTCCTAGTCAATGACATCTTGCAGCCCCTGATGACCAATTGTCAAGTGAACATAATTGCCATTGCTTATACTTTTGTAAACTTGGTTTTTATTCCTCCTGGAAAATATAGACAGATGTTATCATTTTTAGCAAAAGAAAACTGGAATAATATGAGCTCTGGTTATGCCCCGAAGTAATCCTTTTTTCTTATTTGAGTAATTCTTTAAAAGCATTATAATATATGCAATGTGTGGCAGTAATTTGGGGGAATCCCCAGTGACAGAGTGGACATATATTTAAGAAACTGAGCACCATCACTGATCTGGAAGTGTAACACTGTGTAGAAAACACACAGAATCAATCCTTCTGATGGAAATTTAATTTTAAAAATACTTCTTTAATGTGAATTTTACCATAATTATTTTAAGTCACAATAGTGTCATATAATCAAAGTCTATGCATAAAAATTGACTCAGTGTGTGAGTCAAATAAGATTTCCAAATGGCAAGAAAGTATTATGTTATGGTTTAATTCATATCATTTTTTTCCTTTCTTGGTAGCATGTAAAATAATGATACTTTCTTGATATTTTGGATCTATTGAGATTAATGTGTGTGTGTATGTGTGTGTGTGGATGCATGTATGAATGAGTGCATCACATAAATCAAATGGTTGAGTACGATAGCGCTATTGTAAACTTGATTTTTCCCATTGATCTGGGTAGTCCATACCAATAATATGTATAGAACTATACAGAATTCTGTGGTAAAGATGTAGACTAACATGTTTAACCAATATTTCAAATATTATTTGCTGTTTACAGGCTTGTGGAATTCCATAAGACATTATGGTAAATGTACTTGCGAATGTATTATTTCACACAAGAATGAACAACAATAATACATATTTCTGGAAGTTAAATTACTGGGTAAAGAAGTGGAGATATTTAAACATTGATTTATCTGCTGATCACTCTTTGCAGGTTTACACACTTAGAAATTGTGTGCTTTTATCTATTTCCCAAGCATTGTCCAGCCTAAAAACAGAATTCTAAATATCAGTGTTTCAGAGAATCTAGGAGTAGGTAGGTTTAAGAAATATATAAGCAGAGGGACTGTTTTGATCAGAAGTTACTGAAACTTGTCTCTAATATAAACGTGTAAAACAAAAATGGATTTACTAAAATGAGTTGAAGGAGTCAGAATTAAAGGAATGCATGCTGGGAATAGGATCTCTCTGTGGTCCTCAGGTACTGGTATCAGACACATTATGCAATTAGAATACTTCCTTTTTTTTAAATCTTATCTCTTCTGTCGAGTGCAAGATTTACTCTCTCCAACTTTTTTTCCTATAAAATAGATGCATTCATTATCTTTTCCAGATTCTTATCCTTGCGTCATCACACCAGGAGAGGGAAATAGGATTCTGGGTTGTTCATTAAAGAACAGTAAGAAGAGCTGTGCCATTTTGTCTGGCTATAGTCTACTGCCCATTTCTTAACACATTCCTGCTGACAGGAGACTGATATATACTGCCACGCCCAGCATGCCTGTCATTTCATGTGGTCATGGCCATTGTAGCTGCTGCTACCAAAGCCTCATTTTGATCGTGATAACTTCCTCTTGCCCCTAAGCCAGATCAACTCTGTGGGAGGATGGAAGATAGTCCGGGTCCTTGGGCCCCTGCACCCATGTGTGAGACCCAGAAGATGCTCCTGGCTCCTGGCTCCTGGTTTCAGATCAATGCAGCTCTGGCCGTTGTGGCCATCTGGGGAATGAAGATCTCTCTCTTTCTCTCTCTCTCTCTCTCTCTTTCTCTGCATCTGACTCTATAACTCTGCCTTTCAAATAAATAAATCATGAAGTAAAAAAGAAGCAACTCTTCATAGATTATTAGCATACATAAAATGTATTTTCATAATTAATAAAAAGCTATCATTTCAGTCAATAAGAAATGTAAGCAATAATGCAAATTTGCACATTTTCAGTGAGGTTACATGTATAGCCTCTAGTTCTATCATAAAACATCCTGGGTGGAGGAATATACAAGCATTTACGTCTTGGTAGAGTTCAGTAGATGAGAAGTGAAATTGAAGGTTACCACAAAAAATCACAAAAAGACAAAGAACAGGCATAGAGATCCATATTCCCAGAGGATGAAAAGAAGCAAATGTGTTTAAGTAATTTCTTCAAGTCTATATGAAAACAAAACTACAATTATTCTGATTGTGATGCTTTTTTATCAATAACCAATAAAACACAATTTCAAAATATTTAGTAAAATTGAAAATGATTGAGAGGCTCGAATTTTATTTCTTTGAAACATCTGGCTGAGTGGCATATATTTCTATAATCTATGGAAGTGGGCAGTATGGCATAGTGGACATTGTAGTATCATGCGTTAAGCTTTCACTTGGAACACCTGCATCCCATATCCGTGTCCCTGGTTTATACCCGGCTACTCTGAACTTTTGACGTCACTTCCAATAATGCCTAGGAAACAATGGAAGGTGACCCAAGTACTCGGGCTCCTGCCACCTACAAGACAGACTGAATGAAATGTTCCTGCCATCCACGTGAGAGACCTGGATGAAGCTCCTGGCTTCTGGCTCCAGCCTGGCTCAACCCTGGCTGTTATGGCCAATGGCCATTTGGAGAATGATTCAGTTGATGGGAGACCTCAATGTCTCTGTCTCTTCCCCCTCTCTCTGTAACCCTGCCTTTCAAATATATATATATATATATATATATATATATATATATATATATATTACAGGCAGAGTGGACAGTGAGAGACAGAGATAAAGGTCTTCCCTTTTTCCATTGGTTCACCCCCCAATGGCTACTGCAGCCGGCGCACTGAGCTGATCCGTAGCCAGGAGCCAGGTGTTTCTCCTGGTCTCCCTTGTGGTTGCAGGGCCCAAGAACTTGGACCATCCTCCACTGCCCTCCCGGGCCACAGCAGAGAGCTGGACTGGAAGAGGAGCAACAGGGATAAAATCCAGCGCCCTGACTGGGACTAGAACCTGGGGTGCTGGTGCCACAGGCGGAGGATTAACCTATTGAGCCACTTAAAACATAAATAATTATCGTCTGCACAAGATCTAATTACTCCAATTTCTAAGGTTCTCTGACTGTCCATTGTTTGTTTTCTTCACCATCCTTCACCTTTGTTGCCAATCATCTCAGAGTTTCACTAAGGAAGGGCAACATGAGGAGAAAAGAAAGAGAATTTGTGGAACTTCCAGGCTGTGTTAGAGATTGAGACAGTCCAAAATTTCTTAGGTCTCTTTGGCCCAGATGTATCCATCTCGTAGGTTGCAGTGATGTGATCTTCTTCAACAAACTGTGAAGTCAGATATTACTCCAGAAGCCTCTCGTTTGTGCTTCTAACACATCTGAATGGGATTTTCTGTGTCCTAATCCTAGGAACATGAAACACCACTTAATTTGTACATCCCAGTACAAAATGAAAATATGGGTCTATGTGTTCAAAAATCATGAAGAATTTTGGCAGTGGAAGCAAAATATTAAATCAAGTGGGTTTTTCTAAGGACAGAACTGTCTACAATTAAATAGGCTGTATAACCATGAACTGAGCCTGCCTACATAAAGAAAAAATGAATATATGAAGACAAGGGCAAATTTGTAGCTTGACTATGATTCAGGAAGTTTTAGGGTTCTGAGACTGGGAGACTTACACTTACAACAATTAATTAACTCATTAATTAATGCATCTATTTATCTTTAACTAAAATTTATTATTTTTTAAATGTGTTAAGTGCTAAGGAAATAACGACAAATTGGAAGCGTTTTTCTCCTTAAAGAAGAAGACAGACAAAAGACAGATAGCTGTAAAACACTGTAAGAAATGTTTTTGGAGTAAAAAGTATATGCCCCATGAGATCCCAGAAAAAAACTTAAATATTTTTCAGGCAAACTCAAGAGGAGGAAAATTGGTTAAGCAGAAAGTGGGCAGGTTCAGAGGTTAATAGAAAGCTTTGTGTACATGGAGTTGAAAACTTCTTCGGTGCCTTTTTTTCCATGTAGCAAAGTCGGAACAGTCTGAAGAAGGAAAAGGAAAGCAGGGATGATGCTTTCCATATGTTTCTCAGGAGACTGTCATATATCTGTAACACTATGGGAGCATCAGAAGAGTTTACACTTGATAGCAAAACCATGCTGCTAGATTTTCATTTTGGAGCCCCCTTTTGGTCCCCAGCTGCTTTGCCAGGAACAGGATAGAGAAACCAGAAAGGGGATGCAGAGAATACAATTGAATCTATTAAAAGTCCAGGTAAAATGTTAGCAGCCACCTTCAAAGACCAGCTGTGACCAGCCTAATCTCCTAAAGAAAGTCATCAAAAATGAAAGAAAAGCAGCTGTTGCTTCTGCCTGTCAGGGGGAGTTTGCACATTTTTTCTCCTTCATTTCTATTTACATTTACAAATTCAAATGTTTACTGTTTGTCTATGCCACGCGTTATTCTAGGGCCCACTGTGCAGCAGAGAATGGAACAGGTGTTTTGTCTGTTTTTGTAATTGTCAGGTTTCCATTAGAAATATGTGGCATGCTTATATTTTGATTAATCAGGGAGACTAAAAAATAAACTAGTTACAAAAATGTCAGCAAAATGTACATGAAATTCAAGTTTGTGTTTAATTTGGGGAAATGATTTCTATTATTATGTGGAAGCTTTAATGGATAAAGGAAAAGTATTTCCTTAGAATGGAAACCACTTGGAGAAAAATCGGAACCTTTATTGGAAGAATATAGACAAGCCAAAGAAACCAAGATTTGAGTGCATAAATACCCTGGCCTTGCTCTCCTCCCAATCTTTACTCTATTGCCAGATGTCTCAGGGGGCTGACTTTATCAGAAAGCAGTGCGGGAGACCTTACAAATAACCTTTATTGAGTATCCACCTTGAGAAGAAAGGCAGAGTGGAGAACAGCTGAGATGGATGGAGAATGGATCTATACAGGCTATTGGAAGGTGTCTGAGAATGTGGTACTGACAGCCTGTTTATTGTACGTCTCTTCCCTCTTCCGGGCTTTGCTTCACATTTATTCTGACATGGCTTCAGCCATGTAGAATATTAGGAAGATGCAGTTTGATCTAGGATGTGTGCTCTTTCATCCCATGAGTTCTTTTTCCCCACTACAATTCTCTATTACAAACAGGCATGTGCTTGTTACTAAATTAGATGTGACAAAGTGTAAGATATTGCCCTGCTTGAAAATGAATACATTATCCTCCCATAGGCCACAGTGGGGAAAACACACACACACACACACACACACACACACACACATAAATGCA
Source organism: Sylvilagus floridanus (assembly GCA_949820135.1). NCBI lineage: Eukaryota > Metazoa > Chordata > Mammalia > Lagomorpha > Leporidae > Sylvilagus > Sylvilagus floridanus. The sequence continues at coordinate 23,324,370 of OX463246.1, read as the reverse complement.
TGCGCGTGCATCCTATGTCAGAGACAGTTTCTCCCACTATGAACAGTAGCTAGATCAACAATTTGATTCAGTCTCCCACAAAGTAATTCAATTAGAGCTGATTATTATCCATGTGTGCAGTCATATATATTATAGAATCACCACAGTTCTAAGGAGATAGATTTTATAGGACTGCTGAGACATCTGCTCATCTTCCCCTCTAGAGATATTACTCATGACCTTCATGGGCTACACAATCTGCAGTTGACCCAGGAAAGCATCTCTGGGTTTATCATAATTGTATATAAGCCAATGGCACCAAACCTTTTCTTAGTCACACTGGGATGTTTCCTGGGAAGTACATCTGTAAATCTTCCTATAGATAAATGCTATTTATATCTTCCAACTGGCTTATTATTCAAATATTCTTTCTTAGAAGACTCAGACCACATGGGAATGTATAAACAGTTTGGATGTGGACAAAATCATATGCATGTGTCAATAATCTATCCAATGTACTATAAACATGACATTCATGTTTATGCACCTGCTTCTACATAGCATTGCATTGTTAGGCAAATTGCAACGTGTGGAAAATATGTATATGCAAAGGATTTCATGGATAGGCATTGTATCCTCTGTTCTTCATTGTGTTATATGACTGTGTATGAATCTAATGGTTTTGGCCTATTGTGAAGGGGAGATACTTGTTAGATGTGTGAAGATGACTGTCCTACATTATTCTCTACAACCTAAATAGAAAGTGACAAGCACAATTTCTGTGATTGGCAATTTCAAAAGTGTTATTCAGCAAAGAAGTAACATGGCCACTTTTTTCTGAATAAAATAAGTGAAGTGAAACCAATGAGTGACTAAATTTATGTACATAGAATTTGTTTAGAATAGAAGGAAAGTCTGGATATCTTCACATTACATGCAGACAAATTTCTTGAGTACATTTTTTGGGGGGAGAGGGTTGGATTCTGCTATTGTCTACCAGTGAGTCAATATTCCAAGAAAGATTTAAGAATTTCTGTGTTTAAGCCATGAATCCCTCAGGCACACCACTCCCTCTAGGAGCCACTCTGCATTTATTCCTCAGGAGGAGCCGCTAGAAGCCTTCAAGTGAGGGAGAAGAAAAGCAGCAGCAAAAATGACTACAGCCTCTCTTCCTCTCAGCCTCCCAAAGCACCACTCAGCCATGGGATGACTCTCTTGAGACTCTCTCCAGGCCTCAGGTAGCTGTTTGCAATTGCATGGTTTGCCCTCTCTTTTCTCCTTTTCGGATGTTGGTAGTATATTCATGGATATGTCGAATGAACTGTGACTTCCCCAAAAGAGCTGCCCATAGTAACTATAAAAAATATCTGAAATATGGTGGAGTATATGCTCTTGTAAGCCTTCAGGAGACAAACATTGCTAGGTCACCAGTGCTGAAGTGTAGACCACCAGAGATGAGTTTGGGTGTCAGCAACAAATGGCCCCAACTTCACTGAAGGAGGACAAGTAACTGATTTGAAGGTAACTGGATCTCTCTGCTCATTTTCTGTTTTTACTCCCTTAAACTCTGTGGTTAAAACATGTTACTGATGAAAGCAAATGAAACCTGTAACTTTTTCCTTCTACTTGCACTTTTCTGGCCCATACATACATATGCTATATACATTCAGATAATCTTCAAGTGAAAAATAGGATGGACAGAATTATTTCATTAATGAGGAAATAGAGATTCAGAACAAAAATAACATTTTCAGGTTCACTGGGACTGGTAAGTGGCAGAAGTGAATGTAAAACAAAATCTGTAATATTTTAAATTCATGCTCTGCCAGATAACTCACAAGTAAAGAACTCATTGAACACTTGCTCTGTGACTGCTGGATTCATTTACATTTAGAATTGCTGATACAGTTAAGCAAAAATAGGAGCTCATTTATCCATAGCAACACATCCTTCCCTCTTATCTATTATATTGACTGAGTTCCATTTAAGAGTATTTGGGTTGCACAACTGACTCTGGCTCTGAGTCCATCTCATAAAATTGGTGTGCTGACATCCACATGGGAGACTTGGTTTGCGTTCCATGCTTCTGGTTGCAGCCCAGTCCTGTTGAAGATATTTGGGAAGTGAACCAGCAAATAAGAGCGCTCTCTCTCTCGCTCTCTCTCTCTCTCTCTCTCTCTCTCTCTCTCCCCTGCCCCAAATAAATTAAAAATACATTTAAAAACTTTTCACTATAAATACTACAAATATCTGTGTCATACAAACATATTTTTATTCAGTTCAAAATATTTTGAAAATTTTTTTCTGACTTCTTTTATCTGTGAAGTATTTAGATCTGTGTGTGAGTTTTTTAAATCTGACATCTTTAAGTTTCAAAAATTCTCAGTATTCCGCATATCTTTCTGTTGTTGGAAACTAATTTGATTCCCTTGTGGTTAAGAAATTGAATTTGTATAATTTGATATTTTATTTTTTGGAGGAAACATATGTTGTTAAATCTTTCATTTGGATTGCAGAAGGATGTGTATTTTTTGTTGGTGCGGGAAGTTCCGTAATTGTTCACTGGAATATTGCTAATGTGCATGAAAATGGAACTTTCAATTTTTTTTAGCTTTAATTCATTTACATTTGCATTTAAAGAACCACATTTGATTAAAGCCTACTATGTTGACCTAAGCAGTTATAGACTGATTAAAATTATGAAAACTTGGCTTTTATGTTTATCTTCATTTGTAAGGTGGCCAGAAATCTTAATTTCTTTTGAGAAAATCACATTTCTGCAGAGCACTCTGTACTTGTAAAATACCTAATATTCATACAAGGGACTCTGTAAGAGAGCTCTAGAGGCAAAGGAAAATTCAGGCTGGCTTAACAAAAGCAGAGACATTGTGCTGGGCCATCATAACACCTGGGTGGGCATGGGGAGGTTGCACTGGGGGAAGTCCCCATCAGTAGAAAGTTTAAACTTCCCCAGGCACTAAGAGAGAAGGTGACCTCATTGGATTTCTTATCAACTTGTCCAGCTGTGGGACCAAAAGTAAAAAGAAACTTCAGGCTTAAAAAATGTAGGCAAACATCACAAACGAAGCCAGCCTTTTATTCCATCCTATTTAACTGCATTCCAATAAATGCTGGATTAATTTTTGACAAATATCAGCATGATGGTTTAAAACAGGCCTGACAAAATAAATAAACAAACCCATTTATAAACTGAAAAGCAGTTTAAATATTTACATATGACACTTTAGAGTGAGTGAAAGTGTAGGCCTGGCCTGAAGGAATCCCTGAGTATGCAAAGTCATTCAGAAGTTATAATGACCCTTAGTATTGCCTGATTTGCAAACATAAGCTAAACTTCAAATGAGATACTTCTTGAAAATGCCTCTACTGAAGAAAAATGAAAGTTAAAGTTAACCAATCAGATGTTGCCAATGAATTATAGTTACATTGGTATAAATAGGGCTTTTTCAGAAAGATGGATTACATAAAGCAACTGTGGGGGCCGGCACTGTAGCATAGCAGGTAAGGCCGCTGCCTGCAGTGCCAGCATCCCATATGGATGATGGTTCGAGACCCGGCTGCTCCACTTCCGATCCAGCTCTGCTGTGGCCTGGAAAAGCACTAGAGGATGGCCCAAGTGCTTGGACCCCTGCACCTGCATGAGAGACCCAGGAGAAGCTCTTGGCTCCTGGCTTTGGGTTGGCTCAGCTCCGGCTGTTGTAGCAACTTGGGGAGTGAACCAGCAATGAGATTCTTCTCTCTCTCTCTCTCTCTCTCTCTCTCTCTCTCTCTCTCTCTCTCTCTCTGCCACTGCCTCTCTGTAACTGTCTTTCAAATAAACATATAAATAGATAGATAGATGATAGACAGATAGATCTTTGAGGGAGAAAAAGCAACTGTGTAATCAATATTTTCTTTGATTTACATCTATGTTCATCCTGTAAAAGTTCTTGTACTTGTCTTCTATAGTGACATCTCCAAACCACTTCTGATTTGGAGCTGTTTGGTTTTTAAGTTGTTCTTAGCTCAAATAAATGTCATTAAAAATTATTGTGCCTTAGTTTACTTATTAACATACTTGAAGATGTTGCAATAGAAAATCCACTGGACTTGACATTTAAATATATCCTGAAATTTATTTTAATCTGTATTACCCTGAAATTCCAAACTCTTGGCTTCCTCTCAAAATGGAAGGGCTAATCTCCCTTACAAAGTTCTATTTGGCTTTGACTTTCTTGTCTTGTGTACTTTCTGATTTTTTTGTCCAGTCCATGCAGCTAATTCTTTATACTGTGCGTAATATCCTGTGCTTTCTTTTTCTTTTTTTAAAGATTTATTTATTTGAAAGTCAGAGTTACACAGAGATAGAAGGAGAGGCAGAGAGAGAGAAGTCTTCCATCCGCTGGTTCAATCCCCAATTAGCTGCAACGACCGGAGCTGCCCGGGTCTGAAGCCAGGAGCCAGGAGCCAGGAGCTTCCTCCATGTCTTCCCACTTGGGTACAGGGACCCAAGTACTTGGGCCATCTCCTACTGCTTTCCCAGGCCATAGCAGAGAGCTGGATCAAAAGCGGAGCAGCTGAGACTCAAATCGGTGTCCATTTGGGATGCCGACACTGAAGGCAGACGCTTCATCTTCTGTGTTACAGCACGGCCCCAACCCTGTCCTTTCTTAGGTGAATCAGCTTCATCTCACTTCTCTTGTTTAGGTTACGTATTGTAAAATCAGCTACTGAAAAATTGATGGCTTAAGGCTGTAACAGCAATCACAACTAACTTTTTTAACTCTTGTTACTCTATGGGTTGGCTGAGTTCAGCTGCATGATTTTTCTGCTCTGCGTAGTATTCCCATGGGCTACTATAATCTGCCAACTCCATTAAATGGGATTTCCAGTGAGACTCCCACACACTGCTGGCAGCTGATGTGGACTCAGTTTTCAGATTTTGGCTTTAGTTGCAAGCCATTGTGCATTGATTCTTCTCCATGTGGCCTCTCCACTTCGCCAAGGTTCATTTTCTCAGCATAGCTACTGAATCTAAGAAGCAGCCTTCCAACAGAATGTGAAAAACTTCGCAACTCCACATTATTTGGTGAAGCAATTTCATAGGACAAACCCAGATTCTAGGAACACAGAGATAGATCTATCAGTCAATGATAGATAGGAACAGTCGGCACTCCGCAGCCAACTTTAGTGTTGTATCTTTACATAACTTTTTCCTACAAAAACAAAAATAATTTGTCAGTGATTCACGACACCTTTCCTCTCCTTTAAATGGGAAGGCAAAAAAAAACCCACACAATTTAAATATTTCCTTATTTTGAAAAAGTTAAAATGTGTATCTTGCAATATTACATAAATAAGAAGCATTTAAAATTTGATAGGGCCAACTTAGTAAGATACCTTGGTACAGTCAGTGTCAAACTTCCTTCCAGTAAAATCTGGATCTAGTAGTAGTGCATTTTGCATTTCTATGTAAGTCAGGGATAATGACACTGGGTTTCTCAGCGTCACAGACATGTCATTTCAAGGGAATGCTGAATATCAGTGGTATGTTATCAAAACAAATCTTACTTAGCTGACTTCATCGTATAATAGTAGCTATAATAAAAGAATAGGATCTTTGTTGGTGTTTGTTAATTTATGTCTAATTCTCTGTCTTTGCAGCTCTTGATAGGTTTTTACTTTCTCAAACACTTATCATTAGATGAGGGATGCTGACATTTTCCAGGGTAGATGCATGGCCCTATGATTTGTGCAGTTGCACAGGGCCCTCACTATTCAATTTGTTTTCTCTGTTGACACATCACCATATTTAAATTCTTAATAGTTTTTGAACAAGAGGTGCAACATTTAAAATTTGCATTGATCCCTAGTTACAGCTGGTCCTGTAACTAGTCTTGGCATTCACCTATGAATGGAAGTGATGTGTGTCACTATTGCATCAATGTAGTTAATCACCAGATCACAAACCTGTCTAGTTTTCCTCTCCCCCAGCAGATGATCCAATCTTCTCTGAGAGTGCAGACCCTAGAGTGAACTTTATATTGAGCAGGGGTGACAGGTGAAAATGATACATGTCTATGAATAAACTTGCCGACATTTCAGATACAGACACAATTCTCACCCTTTCAGGTGTGCTGGTCTCTTAGTGATGAGATTTCATAAGCTACTCATATCAAGAGTGAATGCTGCTTTTCTACTTCTTGAATCAGGCTTCTTTGTAAGCTTGCTTTGGGCAGTGGAAGTGATGCTGTATCTCATCTGAGCACAGAGCTCAAGAGGGTCTGCTGCTTTCTCCTGCTCTCAGAGACTGATAACTGCACTTGAACAGACAGTCCCCTAGAAGATAAGAGACCATCAGCAGCAGAGTAAGACTCCTGCTTGTGACTGAGAGAGCCTGAATCAAGAAGAATGCCTGTCCCAGATGGACCCTCCACTGACCACCCGTTCAGGAGTGATATTCCTGGGGAGTGATAGTTCACTGCTCAGGAATTGCACTGATGCATCAGTTTATAAGCTACCAAAGTTATTTATTATTGCATTTGGCAATAAAGGCTAAGTGATACAAAAATTTTGGAGATGATTGCCATCCCTAGTTTATTGCCTGAAGAAAAAAAAAAACTATTCAAGCATTTACTATGTGTTCCAGACCCTGTTCTATGCTCATTCAATGCTATCTCATTTGAGCCCTGTAATGACTAAATTGCTATATTATTTTTCTCAGGTTACTTATAAGATAACTGAAGTACCAGAAAAAGAGCAACTCTCCCAAGGATTGTAATATATATTACAACACAATTGTAAACCAGGCAATTTCAAATTTTGGCCATTTTTATGCCACTGCATTATTTTGCTTCAGGTCACGGAGATTGTTACTTGGAAATCTATTTATCCGACATAAGCAAATTATCTTATTTTGAGTTGGCTTTTCTCTATTTGGACTGGCGATGCTGAAGGCCTTCCAGGTAGGGTTTTAGTTTCACATTCGACTCTACACATTTGGTTCATGCTAGGACAATGGGTAGTATTAGGTATGAATGTCTAGGAAACAAAATTTTGTCTGATTAAAGAGAAAGTTAGGTTACTTGTTTTGATGTGATGGTTATTGTGCAACTGTCTGTTCAACTCCTGGGCTTTCACTCTGAGTTTCATCCTGGGCAATCAGCCTCATCTTCTTTCCAATTAGGGTGAATCTTCTACTCTGGGGAGTTTCTCAGCTCCAAGCCTATGAAAGAAACCAGGTAATTGAATAGAGGATTTTGAGTGCTAATTACCGAAATAAAAGACTCATAGGGAAAATGATGCACCAAGCTAAATAAAATAAAATAATAAACATGGAGAAAATGTTTGGGTTGGACACAGGCTTTGCAATTATTCCTCAATTGTTTGCCAGAAATGGTAACTGAGGTGGAGTAGAATTCTGCCATCTCCTGATGTTTTCCAGTATGGGATTTGTCACTGACCCATCCTTCAGATTCCTTGTCAATTTGGCCACTTGGACTCAATATCTTTTCTCAGAATCTAGGTTAGCAGATACACGGGTTGACACATATTGGTGCACTTCTGCTATATATTTTTAAAGCCACTCACAGCGATGGAGAACTGACCACTAAACCAGTGGCTCTAAAATTTTAGCTGCATGACAGTGCAGGCTTGTTGAAACCCAAGGTGCCAGATAGTGACATGAATGTCTCATATTTAGTAGACGTGAAGTACAATCTAAGAATGTGCACTTATCACAGGTTGCTGACAGATGCTGATGATGCCGTCCTGTGGACCATACATCAGAACCATTGCTTGCGGGTTTTGGCCTTAGTCTAGTTAAATGTGTTATATTATGTTTCAGAAAATTTCTTTTTAAACTGTACTGTGGTTGATACCTTTTACATTAAGTAAAGTATATATAGCTCGTAATTTCTTAAAAATTTGCATTCACTTTTTTGTTTTTTGGTTTCTTTTTTTTTTAAGATTTATTTTTATTTGTTTGAAAGATAGAGTTACAGAGAAAGGTAGAGACAGAGAGAGAGGTCTTCCATCCGCTGGTTCACTCCCCAGATGGCCACCAACGGCCGGAGCTGCGCTGATCGAAGCCAGGAACCAGGAGCTTCTTCTGGGTCTTCCATATGGGTGCAGGGGCCCAAGGACTTGGGCCATCTTCTACTGCTATCCCAAGGCCATAGCAGAGAGCTGGAACAGAAGAGGAGCAGCCGGGACAAGAACTGGCACCCATATGGGATACCGGTGCTTCAGGCCAGGGCTTTAACCCACTGCCCCATAGAGCTGGCCCCCGGTTTTCTGGTTTCAAGTGAACCACGTCATTCTCAATTGTAAGAAGAAGTTCTGTGGCAAAATCTCAAATGGAGATCTACTGAAACGGCTGGTTCATTTAGTTCAGAGATTCCTAGAAAAATGGCAGCGATAGCTTTAGGTTAAGAACATTTAGTACTTGAGTTTTTATATTTCAATCTCACCTTATTTTCAGGATGTAGTTTTTAAAAATAGTACTTTATGTTAAGTCTACATTGCTCTGATAATTGAAAAAAGAAAGAAAACTGCAACTTAATTTGCTTCCTCAATGGCTGTGTAAAAACAAGATTCCATAATGATGGTAACCACAGGAGGTCATGGTGAAAGATAGCCCACTAGTGTTTTGATTACCACAATGAGTTTGAATAGGCATCATTGATGTATGGTTATTATAGTGTATTCACTCACAACTCTATTGAACTCCATTATGAAAGTTTATAGCAGAGTTGCATCATTATAAGTAACACAAACAACCAGAAAACCCCGAGGAAAACATAGCTAAGCAGGGGATTAAATAGCTTATTTAAGTGGAAGAAATAGTCGAGTATTAATTAGAGAAAGGATTATTTTTAACTGTGAAAACTCAGGCTTTCTGCCACTTGCACGTGAGGTTATTGCTTTCTGTGCAACAAAATCAATATAGTTTTTGTAAACTGCCCATTTGGAAGACTGAGGAAAATATATATGCCCTTTTATCAAAATCATCAAATTGTAGATTGGCATCACAGCTATCTTCTATGAAAATTATTGATTCCATTTTCATGACAGCTGTTAACTTTATTCTCAGTAGGGAACCAGCTGTCACATTTATTGGATTCAAACTCTTTGTCAAACATTGATGTTGAACACAAAGTTAATGTGTTTCTCAGTCCAATTTGAGAAGCATCTTACATTGATGCATTTCTTTAATTATACTTAAAATAAAATGTTCTTTTTATAAAATTCTATTTTCCCATCGCTTCTAGGCCTTTTGGTTAAGATCAAGGGCAAATTCTATTTTCCCATTGCCTTATTTTACCCAACTGGAATACTATTCATTTCTGGAGAAAATTCAGAAGCCATAATAGAACCATGCTAGAATTAATATCTCAAATTAATTAGATATTTGTAATTAATACCTTTACATGGCTCATTAGCATGACTATTTTTTAAACTTCAATTATTTGATGTTTGTATAGAGCAATTTCTAAATACAAGAAAGCCTAAAAATAGCAGATTAATATTTTTCTTTAACAATCTCAAAGATTTGAATGGCTAGGAAGCTTAATATATGGCATAATAAATAAAAGGTATAAATTCACTAAACAAAACAATATCTAGAAATTCCAACTTAGCTCCAAAATGTATATTGAACTTCAAATTCATTCATAATTTTTATTTTTTTAAAGATTTATTTATTTATTCGAAAGTCAGAGTTACACAGAGAGAGGAGAGGCAGAGAGAGAGAGAGGTCTTCCATCCGATGGTTCACTCCCCAGATGGCCTCAACCACTGGAGCTGCGCTAACCCGAAGCCAGGAACCAGGAGCCCCTTCTGGGTCTCCCATGTGGGCACAGGGGCCCAAGGACTTGGGTCGTCCTCCACTGCCATCCCAAGCCACAGCAAAGAGCTGGATCGGAAGAGAAGCAGCCAGGACTAGAACCAGCGCCCATATAGAATGCCAGTGCTTCAGGCCAGGGTGTTAACCCACTGAGCCACAGTGCCGGCCCCCATAATTTTTAGTATTGGGAAAATCTGGGCCTGAGCATAGACCTTGGACATATTTTTATAACAAGGGTTCTCTTGTATTCTGGCATTGACAGAAGACACAGTGGTAGACTGTTTGTAGAAATAAATTAGTTATCTAATAGCTATATGAATACAACAAGGCAATGTATTTAAAGCAGACATCGGTGAATCAGTAGCACAGGTACATTCCCAGAAACGCATGTTTCAGTGTATCTGAAAATTCTGTAAAACAAGTAACCATGGACTAAGTGTGTGCATACAAATACACATCATAGATTCAAAAATTAGTTTCTAGGAGCTGGCACTGTGGTACAGTGTGCTAAGCCACCATTGTGACCCCTAATTGTGCCCACATGGGATGCCAAGGATGCAGGCTGGGGCTTTTAAGCTGCTGCACCACAGTGTTAGCCCCCCTATCACATATTCCTAAGTTGTAAAATAATGAGAAATGTAGGAATAAACAGAATCAGACATGCAGCTCTATGTCATTTAACAGGCATCCATTAGCCTGTTAATACATACCACGTGCCACATTGTGTGTTTAGCACATTATAGTTTATCCTTATCCGCACAATAATATCTCAACTTAATTATTTTCATGCCTTATAAAGCAATTTCAAATTGTGTAGTTGTAACCCAATGATCACTAGGGTATTATTTTATTCCATTACAGTTAGTTGAAACTGTAACTCTACTTACGACATCTAACCCATGAATCAAACAAGTATGTTTGTTAATAAATACACAATTATCTATTGGAGGTAACTCCATATTACATCCAAAAGTTAATGAAGAGTTGTGTATAAGCATATGTGTGTATCATGATAATTAGAAACTAAGTAACACTTGCAATTTTGGTGCTTGTAATTTCACTAGCCTTAGGCAAGTGAAAGTGTAAGACAGTATGTAATTTCTCTCTCCCAACAACCATTACTGACCATGTTCCCAATTAACAAAACTGGATTTTGTTCAATTATTTATAACAAAAGATAATCATTCTGCAAGATATTTAGAAGCTAATCTATTTTAATATAAAATAATCATGATAATTCCAGGACTTCTACAGATAATTAATTTGGGCTGGGCATGTGAAATGGTTCTGTACATTGGGATATGAAGGAATGTCAGCTGCATGACCTTTTGGAAAGGTTCCATTGATTTTTAGTATAATAAAACTGGAAGATGTTGCATTTTTTTGCCGTCATTCTGTGATGCATGGAACAATGGCATCCATCGTGTGACAACAGGGGGGTAAGATCACAAGACCAGTGCATTGAGATGATAGAGAGATAAAGGATTAACTGAATGTCTCAGTATTTTTTTTTTAACTTTGGAATAATCCTTCATAAAACTCTACTATCTCTGGCCTTCTCATTATGCTACACAAAAATTTTAATTAAACTTACTTATTTTCAGTTAAGCTTTTTGTTAGTCCAGCTGTGGAGCATTCTATTTATTACAATGTAGAAAGTGTGAAGAGTAAACAAACTATTGAAAGAAGACATTGGTTCAATCTGCATTTATTCTACATGTTTGGTCTTTGCTTCAGAAATATTGAATTTTTCCCATTTCTCTTTTGGATTAATGAAATTACTGGTACTTCATTTGCTTACTAAATCATTTATCCTAACATTTAGTTGTCCAATTCAAATTATAATAAATGAGCAACATAAAATATTTCAATTAAATTAAGATTACCTAGAATGTAAAAAAATTATTTCCAGCATACCTTGAAAATTGAGGTTCTGAGGATTTTCTGAGTATCATCCATAGGCTTATGTAAATATTATAACCAATGTTTATTCTTAAAAAATGAACAACCATGTAAGGAATGTTTTAAACTTTAGTGAGAATAGAATAACTTCAGACAGATCCGATTTCAAGTTCTTTCTCTAAAAGATAAATAAGGAAAATCAATTGCAAGTCCAACAGTTGATTACAATTCAAAACCATGGAGCAACTAAAAGTAGATGCAATCGATTTGCAAATATCAGAGAAGACAGCTGAAGAGCACAGATGTGAGAGTTAACAAGGTCTTTAATAACTTAATCTCTTCACCTTTCTCCCCTTACCCTTACCAATATTTTGTTTTGACTTCTCCCCTACTTTTTGATTCAGAAAGACTGGACTTCATTCTGCTTCTCACATTGAAGCTAGGGTTACAGTTTCCTGAAGTCCTTCTCAGTTATAGAAGGTTCTTTGTGGAACATACATTCCCCATTTCAATTATATCAACTTCTACCCGTTCATTGTTCAGTTTAGCTACCACTGTCTCCTTGAAGCTTTTCCTGACATGCTATCACTTCTTTAGGCACCTTTTTATTTAGGACTAAACTACTTTTCCCATTATGTAACTAATTCTCTTATCCTGAATTTGATCTTTAACAGAATCTGAGCATTTTATAGGCAGCATGTAACAGTGCCTCAAACTTAGATACCTAATGAATCCTGGTACCTCAGATGAGTTAACAACCATCATAAGAGTAATGATGTTGATATTTTGGAGCTTTTGGAGAAGAAATCGTACATAGAGAGGATGGAAATAGAGGTTTTGATAGGAAAAACAAATCAAACGCAGACTCACTGGCAGCTCATTGTAAAGTTTTCAGGATGTGGTATTTCAGAAAGTTGTAGGTTTAATTTTATAAACACCTAAAGCTATTTGATGTGTGATTTTGATTTTTTCTATACAGGAGACATCCTTGGTGTTGCTTGAACAATGGTGAATAAACTGACTCCTCTGCCTTCAAAGACCTTATAGTCTACAGAGTAGATAGAAGAAAATGGTGTCATTGTTTCTGAATAGGACTTGTTTTAGGTAAAGAATTGGCAGTTACTTTCATCACTCAAGGACTCCTCTTCTTCTCATATCCACTTCTCTTTCATCAGCAATACTATCCCAGGAGTTTAAATGTAGATCTCTGCATAAGAAACCTCTGCTATGATACTCATTTTTCTATTTATTACTTATGGTTAAACGGGCTAAGTCTACATCATGCATGATTGGCTTTGTGATAGCTTAAAAAATAATAGATAATGAAAGTGGAGAAATGTATTAGAGCCTTAATTAAAGAATAATTCTAAAGGCAATATGGAAATGATAAATCTTTTAAAATAAAAACAGGCTGTTTAAAATGGTGGATAATAATATAATTGAACCTCTTCTGGTACAATATTCTGATTGTTTTATTAAGACTGACATTATCCTCATACTCTAAGAACCACTTGGCATGATGTGTTTCTTTTTTTTTTTATTTAATAAATGTGAATTTACAAAGTGCAACTTTTGTATCATTGTGGCTTCCCCTCACCTCCCTCCCCCTCGCAGCCCTCCCCTCTTCCACTCCCTCTCCCACTGAGTTTCATTTTCAATTACTTTCATATACAGAAGATCAACTTAGTATACCAAGCAAGGATTTCAACAGGCTGCCCTCACACAACCGCGCAAGGTATAGGGTATTGTTCGACTAGTAGTGTTATCTTTAACTTTTATAGTAAAACACATAAAGGACAGAGATCCTATGTGGGGAGCATGTGCCCAGTGACTCCCGTTGTTGATTTAACAATTGGCATGGAGGTTCCTTCCTCCCTTCAGAGAAAGGCGCCTCCCTCCTTGATGGCCTGTTCCTTCCGCTGGGGTCTTGTTCACCAGGATCTTTCATTTAGACTGTTTTTTGCCACCGTGTCATGGCTTTTCATGCCTGTGAAACTCTCATGGGCTTTTTAGTCAGATCCGAATGCCCCAAGGGTTGATTCTAAGGCTGGAGTGATTGTACTGAAAATACGTGCTTTATTATTAAGGAAGTGTTATGTAAGGCTTTAACTGAAACTGTTGGTAGTTTATTCTGCATTGTCTTGCAACATAGCTTGCAGTGATTTTGTTATAGGTGATAGGAAATAAGATTATCCCAAGATTAAATTCTACAAAGTGACTTAAGCAATGCAGATAGTGCAGCACTTGAGTAGTGTGATTAAACAGTACATAGGAACTCTTCTTATCATCAGTTCTTTGTCTTAAACTGTTTGCACCACTTTCTTCCTTAATTAAGTTTCTGGAATCCATATCTACCTTCAAGATCCTAATTAAATATTATTTTGCTATTTTCTCGATTATATGTAACAATTTTCTTGAAAATCTTAAACTAATTTGTCACAAAAATAACCTGAAGATTGTAGAAAAACAATGTTTATGCCACTGTTTCAAGATACAACCTTGAATGTTAAGAGAAAAATAAATGAGTAATTGGTATGACTGCTATGCTTTTTATTAAAGGATTATTTTTATGAAAATGAGATTACAATTTTAGAAACAGAAGGGCACTATTTACATTTTCTGCTTTTTTTCAAGGGGTTAAAATATACCCACATTTATATACAACACACAATTTTTGAAAATAATCCAACGTTCAGTATTCTACCACTTTTCAAGGGAGACAGAGAAAGGTAGTAAGCCATTTTGTGTAACTACAGAATTTATTAGTTATAATAATAACAATAAACCTTCTCATAGAAGGGAGAAAATTAGCTATATTTGCAAAAGGACAGTAGAGCACATTAAAATTTGCTGAAGTAAGGTTTCTTCCTTTTAATGAACTGAAGCATATTCTGTGTCTGCACAACTGGATACATCCTTATCAGTACAGGAAAGGGCTATAAAAATTGAGCAGGCCAGTGTAGAACAAAGGCTCGAATGATGAGTAAAAAGTCTTTAAGTACATAGGGACTTGTCCTGAAGCTGGTGGACCTCAATGACATGAACATAATTAACATATCTGTAATTATTATTATTTTAAGGAAGAATGCATCTTTTAATTTTTTATTTTTCTCAGTTTATTTCCTGTTTATTATTCTTTCTTTTTTAAAGTTTTTTCATGAATGTAAATTTAATAGGTACAACTTTAGGAATATAGTGGTTCTTCCACCATACCCACCCTTCTACTCCCACTCCCATCCCACCTCCTACTCACTCTCCCATCCCATTCCTCCTTAAGATTCATTTTTAATTAACTTTATATACAGAAGACAACTCTATACTGAGATTTCAACAGTTTGAACCCCCCCACACACAACATATAAAGTACTGTGTGAGAACAAGTTTTACAGTTAATTCTCATAGTAAAACTTATTGACAGAGGTCCTAGGTAGACAGTGATATCTGTTGTTAATTTAAAAATTAACACTCTTATTTATGATGTCAGTGATCACCTGAGGCTCTTGCCATGAGCTGTCAAGGCTATAGAAGCCTTTTGTGATCACAAACTCCGTCAGTATTTAGACAAGGCCATAAGCAAAGTGGAAGTTCTCTCCTCTCCTCCATTCAGAGAAAAGTACATACTTCTTTGATAACCCCTTCTTTCCACTGGGGTGTCACTCACAGAGGTCCTTCATATAAGATAATTTTTTGCCACGGTGGCTTGGCTTTCCATTCCGGAAATGCTCTGATAGGCTTTTCAGCCACATCTGAATGACTTAAAGGCTGATTCTGAGGTCAGAATGTTACTTAAAGTGATTGTTGGAAGAATGTATCTGTTAAATAAAACTTTAATTATCATACATTAAGCACTTAGAATATTAAAATATAATAATCAGATTTCAAGAATAGGGAAAAGACATGCTGATTTTGACCAGGGGAAGATAACAGAAGAAAAGTGGAAGAAATGCATTCCCAGTGGAGAACTGGAGAGAAGCTTGTGGATATTTTGGCCTCGTTTGATGTAGAGACACCAAACCCTGTGAAATTGCTACTCCAAATTGTTCCTCTTCATGGAGACATATCACAGCCAGTTCTTGACCCTGGGAACCACTGGGTCACACTCCTTTCCATGTTGAGAATTAGAACTCATTGAAGACTTTTCCAAAAATTTTTTTCTCTATGATTGTTCTAGGGTGAACTATTAATTTCTAAATGTGAGGTATTTAAATTCAAGAGTAGTATTATTGTCTTATATGAAATTGATAAAAACTACTTGATCTACTATTGCTTTAAAAAATTAAGCTGTGTCTGAAGATCAGACATCAAACCCGATATGATGTATAATTTTTTTTATCAAATGCATCCTAGGCAACAATTTACCTTGACATTGTTTCATTTTTAAAAACTGATTTTGTGACTTCTTATCTCACCAACTAAAACAGGCATTAATTTATAAAAAGTAGAAAGAATTGTGGAATTTTGGAAGTCAAAAGCAACATAAATACTTAGCAGAAACAATCTCACAACATCTGCTGAGTTTCTGAGTTTGGAAACATTCTGCTTGCAGGCTATATTACTGTGCCATATTTTCTGTATTAGATGAGTGAAAAGAAAGTGTCTCAAAACCAGAAAATGGATAAACACTTAGGATGTTTAAATTTCTATTTAAATATTTAATATGTTATGAGCAATTTCTAAAAGCTATGTCAACATTTTTTAAAAGGCTTTATTTATTTATTTGAGAGGTAGAGTTACAGAAAGAGAAAGAGAAAGAGAGAAAAGTCTTCCATCTGCTGGCTCACTCCCCAGTGGCTGCAACAGCTTGAGCTGGGCCCATTGGAAGCCAGGAGCTTCTTCTGGATTTCCCACTTGGATGCAGGGGCCCAAATACTTGGGCTATCCTACACTGCTTTCCAGGCCATAGTAGAGAGCTGCCAGGAGTAGAACCGGTGCCCATATAGGATACTGGAACTACAGACAGAGGCCCAGCCCACTATGCCACAGTGCTATCCCCAAAGTTATGACAAATTTTTATAGAGTTGTAAGAATCTGATGTCAATATCAAGTCAAATAACCACTCCAGAAAGAAGACAAACACATAAAAAGGAAAAGAAGCCATATAACAAAATATAGATGTTTAAAATGTCAGGTAGGTTGTTTTTTGATCTGTGATCTATGAGAATCATCAAGATGGCCCTTGAGTTCTCCTGAAGGTCAAAATAGAGTATGTGCTGTGTCAGAATTACTCCTACCTCCTGGGGAAGAAAAGAGGCAATGCATTTAAGGGTTTATATGGGAGAATAGTGTGGAGGGCAGAGATGTAAAGCTGAAATTTTAATTTATAATATTAAGAGCATAAGTGTCATTAAATCAGTTCTTTTCTCCTGAATGAGTAAATTGACTTCAATGAACATAAACAGAAAAATGGGATATAATTGGGAACATGAGTGGGGAACACAGGCTTCAGAGATGACTAGTTCTGGGCATTAAGACTGCATGATTGGGAATCTGTTTGTTCTTCCATCGCTCAGCTCTGCTTCCTTCTCAACAGCTTTTTGTTTCCTAGGAATAAAGAGAGTGACTACTAGATGGACTGAATAGTTTTAAGCTAGAAATCTTAGTGAACGAGCTTTCCTCATTCCAACAGTGTAAGCAAAGTTTCAAAAAGATTTCTGTGGGGCCGGTGCTGTGGTGCAGCGGGTTAGAGCACTGGCCTGCAGCACCGGCATCCCATATGGGCACTGGTTTGAGTTCTGGCTGCTCCACTTCCCATCCATCTGTCTGCTATGGCCTTGGAAAGCAGAAGATAGCCCAAGTCCTTGGGCCCCTGCACCCACGTGGGAGACCCTGAGGAAGCTCCTGGCTCCTGGCTTCAGATCAGTGCAGCTCCAGCCATCGCAGCCAATTGGGGAGTGAACCATCAGATGAAAGACTCTCTCTCTCTCTCTCTCTCTCTCTCTCTTATCTCTCTCTCTCTCTCTCTCTGTGTGTGTGTGTGTGTGTGTGACTCTGACTTTCAAATAAATAAATAAATAAATAAATAAATAAAAACGGCTTCTGCTTTTCTTGGTGTACTGTGTGCCTGCCCCAAGCCTGAGTCTAGACAGTGAAGATCGCATAGACCTGGGCAATGCATCATCCTCTATGTGGTTATATGGTGCAGGATAAGCAGCTTTTTGCAAGATCCAGGACAAAGGAAGGGTAGCAGAATGCATGATAGGTAGACAAGGATTACCATGATCACAGATTACTGTAGCCTGTTTCTCAAAGAATAGCAGAACTATAGAGATCACTATAGATTTAATGAATTAGAATATGAATTCTAAAATGATGTGTGTGTACTAAATTCTCAAAAGCACTGATTAACACTCCTACAAGTATTGCATCTATAATCGTTTATTACATCTCTGCTTTTTACAGTTGGCATGCTCAATCTATTTTCTTACCCATATCCTCAGATTCACAGGCTCATGTTAATGGTACAAAAGTTCCAGAATGCTGACACCTTCCTCCTCAGGATCTCACATAATACAATAGCAGAAATGATCCCCTTGCAAAGCATCACTAGGTGACAAGTGAGGTTTGCTGTAGAATCGCACATGCCCATCAATTCCTTTTTTCAGTAAATTTCAATTTAACTCCATTGTCTGTTTTACTCATTATCAGCTTTTCTTTTGCTTTTTGTATGAATTATCTTATAGCTTATGCAGATATAAATTTAGAGGGATTAAGGGATGTTCTCTTAGTCACAGTCCTTGCTCAGACCTTGTGGAAATCACTTGATTGGCAATTGTTTTCTTTGCTATTGTCTGGATAATCCCAAATGCCCAGAGAGAGGTTGTCAAAAACATTCACTGTTCTGTCTCTTCCTTGGCCTCGTTGCTATGCTGCTGAGCTTGCTCTGTGTTAATGTGACATTAATGTTAGAAAATTCTCATTTTGGCCTTCGCCAGCAGTTTCACTGCAATTTTTCTATGGCAACTCAGTAAAAATGCCCTGAGATACCTTGTTATGCAGTCGAACTCACAGAGCTAAAGTGACTTTGGCATTTTTCATGGTCCAGTTTACCAAGATGCACTGCTAACAATGTTGCCTTAAACATGGCATTTGGATGTCCTTAACGTTAAATGCATAATAAATGGACCACGTTTTCTTTCTAAAGATCATATTCTTCCATTAGAGACAATGTCCTTGTTTCCTGGTTCCCATTTTTCAGAAAATTTTTGCAAATTGATTGTGTTGTTGTTGTTAGATAAAAGGCATTTGGACTCAAAAAATTTAATTTGGGAGGCGGAGCCAAGATGGCGGAATAGTGAGGACGCGCACTAGCAGTCCGCAAAAAAATAGTTTAATAAAAACAGAGTTACTGTAGCCTCAGGAAAAATCTCAGGGAAAAAATGCAGTGGAAATTCTTCCGGACCCAGTGAATGAGACGCAGAGGACCTAGGGGAAAGTAAGTTTGCGAACGGCATATCGTGCCATAGTGGCACGGGAGCTGCCGGGAGGGACGGGAACCGGACAGAACACAGTCGCCATTGGAATTGAGCGCTTAAACGGGAGCCGATACAGGGATCCCGAGACACTGGCGGGGGGGAAGCAGACCCCACGGGGGAAACAGCACAATTGAGGCGAGCCCACACGGACACTAGCCTCTTTCGTCGCCCACCCTGCTAATTCGAGCTAGACTGAACGCAGTGGGACGGCGCGCGCCCGCTGGCTGCAACGGAAGCCCGGCGGAACACAGTCGCCATTGGAACTGAGCGCTTGAACGGGGGCCAATACAGGGATCCCGAGACACTGGCGGGGGGAAGCAGACCCCACGGGGATAACAGCACAATTGAGGCGAACCCGCACAGACACTAGCCTCTCTCGTTGCCCACCCTGCTAATTCGAGCTAGACTGAACGCAGTAGCACGGCGCGCGCCCGCCGGCTGCGACGGGAGCCGGGTGGAACATAGTCGCTGCAGGATCTGCGCGCTTGAACGGGAGCCGATACAGGGATCCCGAGACACTGGCGGGGGGAAGCAGACCCCCACGGGGGAAACAGCACAGTTGAGGCGAGCCCGCACGGACACTAGCCCCTCTCGCCGCCCACCTTGCGAAGTCGAATTTGATTAAACGCAGTGGGACAACACGCGCGCGCCCGCCCGCCTGCCCGCCCGTCACTGAGGCAGACGGAACCAAAAACCCAAGGCTGTAGAAACCTGAAGGGGATCCAAAAACTGGGAACACACCGCGCACACAAACTCCGTTACCTTGACAACCCAGAGAAAGAGTGTGGGGAAAAAAAAAATGCCAAATAAAAACAGATTCCGAGGGAGCAAGATCAAGGAAGACGCTATGATGACCCCAAATGGAAAAGACACCCCAAGTCAGGATTATGAAGATAATGAGATAGAAGAAATGCAAGAAGCAGATCTCAAAAAATTGATAAGAACATTAAGAAGTTCTCAAAAACAAATTCTTGAACTACAGAAATCTTTAATGGATAAGATAGAAAATCTCTCTCGCGAGAATGAAGTACTACAGAGAAATCAAAATGAAATGAAACAACTAGTAGAACAAGAAGCTACGATAGTGACAAAAAATCTTAATGAATTGAAGAATTCAATAGATCAAGTGACAAGCAATCTTGAGGGCCTTAAAACCAGAATGGGTGAAGCAGAAGAGAGAATATCAGACCTAGAAGACAGAGAACAGGAGAGGAAACAGTCAAACCAAAGACAAGAAGAGGAAATTAGAAAACTAAAAGATATCGTCGGGAATTTACAGGATACTATTAAAAAAACCCAACATTCGGGTTCTAGGTGTTCCTGAAGGTATGGAGAGGGAGAAAGGATTAGAAGGCCTTTTTAGGGAGATAATAGCAGAAAATTTTCCAGGCTTGGAGAAAGACAGAGAAATCCTAATCCAGGAAGCTCATAGAACCCCTAATAAACATGACCAAAAGAGATCCTCTGCACGACATATTGTAATTAAACTCACCACAGTGAAGCAAAAAGAAAAGATCCTAAAATGTGCAAGAGAGAAACGTCAGATTACTCTGAGAGGATCTCCAATTAGACTCACAGCTGACTTCTCAACAGAAACCCTACAAGCTAGAAGGAAATGGCGAGACATAGCCCAGGTACTTAGAGAGAAAAATTGCCAGCCCAGAATATTATACCCTGCAAAGCTCTCATTTGTGAATGAAGGTGAAATAAAGACCTTTCATAACAAACAAAAATTGAAAGAATTTGTTGCCACTCGTCCAGCCCTGCAAAAGATACTTAAAGATGTGTTACACACAGAAACACAGAAACAGGACCATCAACATGAAAGAAGGTAAACGAAAGGAACCTCACGGCAAAAGATCACAGGGAATTCAAAGCATACATTAGAAAATATCTGGCAAATGGCAGGGCAAACTTACCACTTATCAATAGTCACATTGAACGTTAAAGGTCTAAACTGTCCTGTTAAAAGACAGAGATTGGCTGATTGGGTTAAGGAGCAAAAACCATCTATTTGCTGCCTACAAGAAACACATCTTTCCAACGAAGATCCATACAGACTGAAAATAAAAGGATGGAACAAGATATACCATGCCAACAGAAATGAAAAAAGAGTGGGTGTAACCATCTTAATATTGGACTACATAAACTTTAACACAAAAACTGTTAAGAGAGACAAAGAGGGGCACTATATAATGATTAAGGGATCAATACTACAGGAAGATATAACAATTCTCAATGTATATGCACCTAATTATAGGCCACAGGTTTATTTAAAAAATTTGTTAAGAAACTTAAAGGGAGACTTAGACCCCAACACAATAGTACTGGGGGACTTCAATACTCCACTCACAGATATTGACAGATCGACAGGACAGAAGATCAACAAGGAGACAGTAGATTTAAACAACACTATAGCCCAAATGGATCTAACAGATATCTACAGAACTTTTCATCCTACACGTAAAGCATTCACATTCTTCTCAGCAGTACATGGAACCTACTCTAGGATTGATCACATATTAGGCCATAAAGCAAGTCTCAGCAAATTCAAAAGAATTAGAATCATACGATGCAGCTTCTCAGACCATAAGGGATTGAAGTTGGAAATTAGCAACTCAGGAATCCCTAGAGCATATGCAAACACATGGAGATTGAACAACATGCTCCTGAATGAACAATGGGTCACTGAAGAAATCAAAAGAGAAATCAAAAACTTTCTGGAAGTAAATGAGGATAACAGCACAACATACCAAAACTTATGGGATACAGCAAAAGCAGTGTTAAGAGGAAAGTTTATATCAATAGGTGCCTACATCAAGAAACTGGAAAGGCACCAAATAGATGAGCTTTCAATGCATCTCAAGGATCTAGAAAATTTGCAGCAAACTAGACCCAAATCTAATAGAAAAAGAGAAATAATCAAAATCAGAGAAGAAATCAACAGGATTGAATCCAAAAAAACATTACAAAAAATCAGCCAAACGAGGAGCTGGTTTTTTGAAAAAATAAACAAGATTGACACCCCATTGGCCCAACTAACTAAAAAAAGAAGAGAAAAGACCCAAATCAGTAAAATCAGAGATGAAAAAGGAAAAAGGAAATATAACAACAGACACCACAGAAATCAAAAGAATCATCAGAGATTACTACAAGGACTTGTATGCCAGTAAACAGGGAAACCTATCAGAAATGGATAGATTCCTGGACACATGCAACCTACCTAAATTGAACCAGGAAGACATAGAAAACCTAAACAGACCCATAAGTGAGTCAGAAATTGAATCAGTAATAAAGGCCCTCCCAACAAAGAAAAGCCCAGGACCAGATGGATTCACTGCTGAATTCTACCAGACATTTAAAGAAGAACTAACCCCAATTCTTCTCAAACTTTTCAGAACAATCAAAAAAGAGGGAATTCTCCCAAATTCTTTCTATGAAGCCAGCATCACCTTAATTCCTAAGCCAGAAAAAGATGCAGCATTGAAAGAGAATTACAGACCAATATCCCTCATGAACATAGATGCAAAAATCCTCAACAAAATTCTGGCCAATAGACTGCAACAACACATCAGAAAGATCATCCACCCAGACCAAGTGGGATTCATCCCTGGTATGCAGGGATGGTTCAATATTCGCAAAACAATCAACGTGATACACCACATTAACAGACTGCAGAAGAAAAACCATATGATTATCTCACTAGACGCAGAGAAAGCATTCGATAAAATTCAACACCCTTTCATGATGAAAACCCTAAGCAAACTGGGTATAGAAGGCACATTCCTCAATACAATCAAAGCAATTTATGAAAAACCCACGGCCAATATCCTATTGAATGGGGAAAAGTTGGAAGCATTTCCACTGAGATCTGGTACCAGACAGGGATGCCCACTCTCACCACTGCTATTCAATATAGTGCTGGAAGTCTTAGCCAGAGCTATTAGGCAAGAAAAAGAAATTAAAGGGATACAAGTTGGGAAGGAAGAACTCAAACTATCCCTCTTTGCAGACGACATGATTCTTTATTTGGGGGACCCAAAGAACTCTACTAAGAGACTATTGGAACTCATAGAAGAGTTTGGCAAAGTAGCAGGATATAAAATCAATGCACAAAAATCAACAGCCTTTGTATACACAGACAATGCCACGGCTGAGGAAGAACTGCTAAGATCAATCCCATTCACAATAGCTACAAAAACAATCAAGTACCTTGGAATAAACTTAACTAAGGACATTAAAGATCTCTACAATGAAAATTACAAAACCTTAAAGAAAGAAATAGAAGAGGATACCAAAAAATGGAGAAATCTCCCATGCTCATGGATTGGAAGAATCAATATCATCAAAATGTCCATTCTCCCAAAAGCAATTTACAGATTCAACGCAATACCAATCAAGATACCAAGGACATTCTTCTCAGATCTGGAAAAAATGATGCTGAAATTCATATGGAGACACAGGAGACCTCGAATAGCTAAAGCAATCTTGTACAACAAAAACAAAGCCGGAGGCATCACAATACCAGATTTCAGGACATACTACAGGGCAGTTGTTATCAAAACAGCATGGTACTGGTACAGAAACAGATGGATAGACCAATGGAACAGAATAGAAACTCCAGAAATCAATCCAAACATCTACAGCCAACTTATATTTGATCAACGATCCAAAACCAGTCCCTGGAGTAAGGACAGTCTGTTTAATAAATGGTGCTGGGAAAACTGGATTTCCAAATGCAGAACCATGAAGCAAGACCCCTACCTTTCACCTTACACAAAAATTCAGTCAACATGGATTAAAAATTTAAACCTACGACCCGACACCATCAAATTACTAGAGAGCATAGGAGAAACCCTGCAAGACATAGGTACTGGCAAAGACTTCTTGGAAAAGACCCCAGAAGCACAGGCACTGAAAACCAAAATTAACTACTGGGATTGCATCAAATTGAAAAGTTTCTGTACTGCAAAAGAAACAGTCAGGAAAGTGAATAGGAAACCGACAGAATGGGAAAATATATTTGCAAACTATGCAACAGATAAAGGGTTGATAACCAGAATCTACAAAGAAATTAAGAAACTCCCCAACATCAAAACAAACAACCCACTTAAGAGATGGGCCAAGGACCTCAATAGACATTTTTCAAAAGAGGAAATCCAAACGGCCAACAGACACATGAAAAAATGTTCAAGATCCCTAGCAATCAGGGAAATGCAAATCAAAACCACAATGAGGTTTCACCTCACCCCAGTGAGAATGGCTCACATTCAGAAATCCACCAACAATAGATGCTGGAGAGGATGTGGGGAAAAAGGGACACTAATCCACTGTTGGTGGGAATGTAAACTGGTGAAGTCACTATGGAAGTCAGTCTGGAGATTCCTCAGAAACCCGAATATAACCCTACCATTCAACCCAGCCATCCCACTCCTTGGAATTTACCCAAAGGAAATTAAATGGGCAAACAAAAAAGCCGTCTGCACAGTAATGTTTATTGCGGCTCAATTCACAATAGCTAAGACTTGGAACCAACCCAAATGCCCATCAACAGTAGACTGGATTAGGAAATTATGGGACATGTACTCTACAGAATACTATACAGCAGTCAAAAACAATGAAATCCGGTCACTTGCAACAAAATGGAGGAATCTGGAAAACATCATGCTGAGTGAATTAAGTCAGTCCCAAAGAGACAAATATCATTTGTTTCCCTTGATTGGCGACGACTAACTGAGCACCAAAGGGGAAACCTGTAGAAGTGAAATGGACACTATGAGAAACAGTGACTCGATCAGCTCTTGTGCTGACTGTTGTTGTACAATGTAATACTTTGTCCATGGTAGTATTTTTTTTATCCTAGTACTAGAGGTTGAACTCTGTAATTAACACACAATTATTCTTAGGTGTTTAAATTTTAACTGAAAAGTGATCTCTGTGAAATATAAGAGTGGGAATAAGAGAGGGAGGAGATGTACAATTTGGGACATGCTCAATCGGAACGGCCCCAAATGATGGAGGTAGAATTGTGCCAGGGGATTCCAATACAATCCCATCAAGGTGGCATGTACCAAGGCCATCTCATTAGTCCAAGTGATCAATTTCAGCTCACAATTGATCACACTGATAGGTCTAAGAGTCAAAGGGATCGCACAAGCAAGACTAGTGTCTGCTAATACTAACTGATAGAATGAAAAAGGAAGAGAATGATCCAACATGGGAAGCAGGATACACAGCAGACTCATAGAATGGCAGATGTCCTAAATAGCACTCTGGCCTCAGAATCAGCCCTTAAGGCATTCGGATCTGGCTGAAGAGCCCATGAGAATAGTTTAGGCATGGAAAGCTAAGACACTCTGAAAAACAAAAAACAAACAAAAAAAAGAAGACCTAAATGAAAGATCTCTGTGAGTGAGATCCCAGTGGAAAGAACGGGGCCATCAAAGACGGAGGTATCTTTCTCTGAAGGGAGGAGAGAACTTCCACTTTGACTATGACCCTGTCAGAATAAGATCGAAGTCCACGAACCCTAAAGGCTTCCATAGCCTCGGCAACTCATGACCAGAGCCTAGGGAGATTACTGACGCCAAAAACAAGAGTGTCAAATTGTTAAATCAACATCAGGAGTCACTGTGTACTTACGTCTCATGAGGGATCTGTCCTTAATGTGTTATCCAATGTGAAATAATGCTATTACTAGTACTGAAACAGTATTTTTACACTTTGTGTTTCTGAGTGGGTGCAAACTGACGAAATCTTTACATAGTATATATTGAATCGATCTTCTTTATATAAAGATAATTGCAAATGATTAAAAATCTTGGTGTTAATCTGAAAATTGCATAGACAATTAATCATTTTTTTTAAAAAAAAATCATGTAGGATCTCTGTCCTTAATGCGCTGTACATTGTGAATTAATACTATAACTCGTACTCCAACAGTATTATCATTTTGTGTCTCTATGCGAGGGCAAAACGTTGAAATCTTTACGTAATATGTACTAAATTGATCTTCTGTGTATAAAGAGAATTGAAAATGAATCTTGATGTGGGCGGAGGGGGGGAGGGAGCGGGAGAGGGGAGGGTAGGGGGAGGGAGGGAGGTTGTGGGGGGGGGAGCCATTGTGATCCATAAGCTGTTCTTTGGAAATTTATATTCTTTAAATAAAAGCTTTATATAAAAAAAAAAAAAAACTACAAGAGTACTTCAAAAAGTTCATGGAAAAAAATGAAAAAAAAAAACTTGGTGTTAAATTGGAAATTTCATAGAAAATTAATCAATTTAAAAAAATATCATGTAGGATTTCTGTTCTTAATGTGCTGTACATTGTGAATTAATACTATAACTAGTACTCCAACAGTATTTTTCAATTCGTGTTGCTATGTGAGGGCAAACTGCTGCAATCTTTACTTAATATGTACTAAACTGATCTGTGTATAAAGAGAATTGAAAATGAATCTTGATGTGAAGCAAGGGGAGAGGGAGCAGGAGAGGGGAGGGTTGTGGGTGGGAGGGAAGTTTTGGCGGGGGGTAGCCATTGTAATCCATAAGCTGTACCTTGGAAATTTATATTCTTTAAATAAAAGCTTTAAGAAAAAGAAATTATGGGACATGTACTCTATAGAATACTATACAGCAGTCAAAAACAATGAAATCTGGTCATTTGCAACAAATTGGAGGAATCTGGAAAACATTATGCTGAGTGAATTAAGCCAGTCCTAAAAGGACAAATATGATATGTTCTCCCTGATTGGCAACAACTAACCAAGCACCAAAAAGAAAACCTGTTGAAGTGAAATGGACACTTCAACATGAGAAACAGTGACTTGATCAGCCCTTGTCCTGACTGTTGATGTATAATTTAATACTTTATCCCCTTTTAGTATTCTTTTTGTTCTACTTAATACTATTGGTTGATCTCTATAATTAACACACAATTATTCTTAGGTGTTTAAATTTAAGTGAAAAGTGATCCCTGTTAAATATAAGAGTGGGGATGAGAGAGGGAGGAGATGTACAATTTGGAACATGCTCAATCGGACTTGCCCCAAATGGTGGAGTTAGAAATATGCCAGAGGATTCCAATACAATCCCATCAAGGTGGCATGTACCAATGCCATCTCACTAGTCCAAGTGATCAATTTCAGGTCACAGTTATCATACTGATAGGTCTAAGAATCAAAGGGATCACACAAACAAGACTAGTGTCTGCTAATACTAACTGATAGAATCAAAAAGGGAGAGAATGATCTAACATGGGAAGCAGGATACACAGCAGACTCATAGAATGGCAGATGTCCTAAATAGCATTCTGGCCTCAGAATCAGCCCTTAAGGCATTCGGATCTGGCTCAAGAGCCCATGAGAGTATTTTAGGCATGGAAAGCCAAGACAGTCTGGCAACAACAACAACAACAACAAAAAAGAGGTCCTAAATGAAAGATCTCTGTGAGTGAGATCCCAGTGGAAAGAACGGGCCATCAGAGAAGGAGGTACCTTTCTCTGAAGGGAGAAAAGAATTTCCACTTTGACTATGACCTTGTCTAAATAAGATTGAATCAGTGAACTCAAAAGGCTTCCATAGCCTTGGCAACTCATGACAAGATCCTAGGGAGATTACTGACGCCATAGACAAGAGTGTCAAATTTTAAGTCAACAACAAGGGTCACTGTCTACTTACCCCTCATGTAGTATCTCTGTCCTTAATGTGTTGTTCAATGTGAATTAATGCTTTAACTAGTATTCAAACAGTATTTTACACTTTATGTTCTGTGTGTGTGCAAACTGATGAAATCTTTACTTAATATCTACTAAATTGATCTTCTGTATATAAAGGGAATTGAAAATGAATCTTGATATGAATGGAATGGGAGAGGGAGTAGGAGATGGGAAGGTTGTGAGTGGGAGGGAACTTATGGTGGGGAAAAAGCCACTCTAATCCAAAAGTTGTACTTTGGAAATTTATATTTACTAAATAAAAGTTAAAAAAATAAAAATAAATAAAAAAGAATTTCTAGTATCTCAAAAGTAATTCTGGAGCAACAATTCTCATTAAAGCAGACCTTTGCCATATAGCATTGAGAGCTCACTGTCCAAGGTGGTTAACAGAAGCTGCACAAGGTTATCAGTCACATTAAATTGGCTCATATGGACTGAGATATGCCATTAATGTAAATATATACTCGATTTTGAAAACAGTTTGAACAAAAAAGAATGTAAAGTACTTTATCAATAAATTTTATATTGATCAGATACTGAAGTGATAATATTTTGTATATATTGGGTAAATGTGCATTATTAGAAATAATCACAGCTTTTCTTCTCATGCCCTAAATGTGGTTATTAGACAATTTTAAACTGCAAAAGTCATCCCTACCTGTGCTAGACATTATATTTTCATTGTGGTACTGATCTAAATGGCTTTTACTCTGAAACTTAATCAACTCATTATAGAATTGCTTAATAATACTTAAATGTTGAATTGACTAAAGAGATATTTTTATATTCACTATTATTGGAGATCAATGTGACAGAAGGACATATACATATCTAGTGTGTTTGAGACTGGAATATATATTGTGAGGTATTTGTAGGCACTGTGCATTCAATTCACTATTCAAGCTGTCAAGGAACCAAAATATGGAGACTAACAACAGCACTAATGTGGAAGGAGAAAGAGACAGGAAATGATCCCTCAGAGTCCTCTTTGGAAATACCAATGATTTTGGCATTTGGTTACCACATCTGTGGCTTAGTGCAAGGTAATTTCTAAGATATATATTAGAAAGTGCCACACACTCAAAAAGGAAAATAAAAAAAAAAATAGTGACATTCTCAGTTATGTCATTTTGAACCACTTTCTGCTAGGTGTTGAATAAATATCCGGTTTTAAACTTGGGTAATAAAAAAATTGGTATAGAAAAGACCTAATATTAAAAAAAATCAATGTAATGGTTGGCTTCTTAGGAAGCAATTTGCCAAGGTATTCTGAAAAATGAAGACTTGGTATTGCATCTTGCTTTGTTAATGGGTTTTGCTTGGGAATTTTATCAATACAATTATGATGCATTTTTCCATTAGAAAACCAATTTTCACTTAAGTGGTAAACTCAAGCGGCAGCTTGATTGTTATAGCGAGAAGGATTATCCTGTCAAATCAGATGGATCCACATGAAGGCAATGTTTGTGTTTAGACAAATACTGAAAATTATCTGAGTGCAAAAGAGCAGCACAACAATAAACTTCAAACTTCATGCAATAAACTTTCAAGAAAACTTGTACTTTGCTTCATAAATGATAACTTAAAAGACTAGAAAATTCCATGAAACAAAATTTCATTTCTTCCACTGAATTTTAACATTTGAATTTGATCTTGTGTTTATTATGTGGGTATTGCATTGCTATTGTTTGTTTTTTCAAACTAATCCTAGCAATATTTTGTACATTTTCAATATTGCAAAGTATTATTAGAACATTTGAGGGGCCGGTGCTGTGGCGTAGCAGGTAAAGCTGCTGCCTGCAGTGCCAACACCCCATCTGAGCGCCAGTTCGAGTCCTGGCTGCTCCACTTCCAATCCAGCTCTCTGCTATGGCCTGGGAAAGCAGTGGAAGATGGCCCAAGTGCTTGGGCTCCTGCACCCATGTGGGAGACCCAGAAGAAGCTCCTGGCTTCTGGCTTCAGATTGGCGCAGCTCCGGCCGTTGCGGCCAATTGAGGAGTGAACCAGTGGATGGAAGACCTCTCTCTCTCTCTGCCTCTCCTTCTCTCTCCGTGTAGCTCTGACTTTCAAATAAATAAATAAATCTTAAAAAAAGAACATTTGATTTGTTTCAATACGTTTGTTGTTTATAAAGTGTATTGTGAAACCAGGAATAGTCAATGAGACTATTCATATCTCTATACACTTTGCTCTGTGGCCCTTATTTTAATTCTTCTGCATGACTACTGAAGTTAGATGTGAGATTGTTTTCTTGCTGGTATCTTAACTTTGGATTTTTTCAACAACTTTAACTTGATTTTCAGACTTGTGACACTTCCTTGCTTCAAGTTAGCCCCTGTAAATGAAGTAAATACTCAAAAATGTTTGCTGAATAAATGGATTACACCCTAACCTGGAGATATTTGAAAAGTCTTTATTATTTGTGAGATGGATTTAGCCACAGTTTCTCTGAATTATGGAGTCCTGGGAGAAGTGTAATTACTTAACAAAATTGAGTGTACTGGTGGTAAATAAGGTGACTTCATTGTGCTTTGGAAAAAATCATAGTAATGCAGATGTTTCTTGAGTTGCCTCCCATTTGAGCCGTCTGTCATAAGAACTAATTTGGAAAGTGAAAGCATTACACATTACCCAGATAGATTTGAGATGGGAGCATCTTGAAGAACATGGCAAAAATTGACATCTCTGTTGGAAACAGTGGGGCTTGGAACAGACAGAAGTGGGTAAACACCCAAACAGATAGGATGACAGGCATTGTTGTATCTCAGGGAGAGTTAATGCATGTAATGAAAGGAGAAGCATTAGTAAGATTAGTGATGTCATGGAGTTAAAGGTTTGGGGAAATACATTCTCAAATAGTTCTGCAGAAAATATGTGCAGATTATTTCAGTGCCCAGATTGGCTGAAAATGACTCCACACTTCTCATTAGTCCATGATATTTCAAGCAAAGAGTCAATGAACTATGTTTTAACTGTGCCCATTACATTCTCTTGCTAATAGACTTCCCGATCTGGGAAGCTGAAGGGATCTCTCACACTCTTTAGGTTTTACCACAATCCCAAGGACCATGGCATGGGGGCTGGATGAATATCAGTTGAGCATGTTTTCCCTCCAAACCTGAACAGGAATCTTGACACTCAAAAATGAAGAAGGATGCTCTGATAAGAATAAAAAGGGTTATATATCAAGTGAATATGATTCTAGATTGGGTAAGACAGAAGATCTGGGCAAAGGAAGCATTCACATGGATTTCTGCATAGGGCAAGAGAACAGGGAAGGTTTTATATATTTATACATCAATAGAAAGACACATGGAGCCTTGTATTATAGCTTAATTCTTTTATATGTTCTTAGCCATTCAGGCATCTTGCCGGACTTTGTCAGTTAGGCTTGTGACAGCATTTAAACTTTATGTCTGGAAAGCGAAACCAATTAGGCTGACAGGTGGTCAATGATCTTCTGGGAGACACAAGGTCAAATGAAGGGGTAAGACTCAAGATGGTATTGCAAGGCTTGCTGTGACACTGTGGATACATAAAGCCAATTAGTAGTTCAGTAAGATGCCCTTGTCTTTAGCCACTACTGGGCTAGTGAGGAAACACTGATCTGACCAAGCTACTTCAGAGCCCAGCTATGTCATTAGCACTGACATTCAGTATACTGGCTCCAAACCAGGCCTTAGGACAAGACGAATGTGACAGTAGAGGGTCGGGGGTTGATGGGTAATATGATCATGGCACGTGTCTACTTGTACATCTCTCTACTCCTCTGCTGCTCAAGTGCTCTGTTGGAGATTAGCATTTCTTAGGTCTGGAGAGGTATAAAATGTATTGGATTTTCACAATTTGCTTGTTGAATGTATGTCAAAAAGAATAATTTTTTCCTCTTTTGTATTTTTTAAATCTTTTAACTTTTTTGAGAGAATAAGACACAGAGAGAGACAGGGAGAGAGAGAGAGAGTGAGGGAGAGAGACCCTCCCTTTCATGGTTTACTCCTCAAATACCCACAATAGCCATAGCTGGGACAGGCCAAAGTCAGGAGATGGAAACTCAACCTGAAGTCTCCATGTGGTAGAAGGGACTCAAGTACTTGAACTATCACCTGCTGTCTCCAAGGGTTTGCATTAACAGGAAGCTGGAGTTGGGAGTTGAGTTGGAACTAGCATAAAGGGATGCAAATGTCCCAAGAGGCATCTTAACAACCACACTAAATAGTAACATTTTGCAGAGTTATTGATGACAATCTCCAAATTAATTTTAAAAGCCAAGGAAGGTAATTATAATTTCACATTCTATAAGTTTATAGTTCTATGACAATAAAAAAAAACAGATAAGCTAATGGGAGAAGTAGTTGTTGAGGAATCACAGGGAAACCTTAGAATGAAAGCCAGAAGTATTTAGCTGTTACTCAGGACTGCCACTTACTAGCATTATGAACTTGGTGTCTCAGTTCATTCATCTGCAAAGCAAGGTATTTATAACTCTAGGATTCTAAGATTCTTTTTATTTTGGATTCTGTCACATTGTACTCCCTCGTAGTTTTCTTGGCTCTGTTTGTTGTTTGCCTGGAGGATTTGCACCTACACTACACGGTGTATCTTAACATTTCATTTGCTTGAATGCACATTG
Source organism: Sylvilagus floridanus (assembly GCA_949820135.1). NCBI lineage: Eukaryota > Metazoa > Chordata > Mammalia > Lagomorpha > Leporidae > Sylvilagus > Sylvilagus floridanus. The sequence goes on along the minus strand of OX463246.1, from coordinate 23,291,823 downwards.
TGCTATTTCATATTTTTTAAAAATGAGTCAGAATATATGTGTAGTCTTTGGAAGCCACTGGGCTTTATATCAAGTAACTCTTGATAGTTTTATACCTAAAGGGCAAAATACATCAAAGCGATGATCCACTCTGTAACTCCACATATTTTACATTGTCACATGGGTGCACCTTCAGCTACATCTACCTTTACTAAAGTTATGTTCAAGGTCTTAAAGTATATTGGAACTTCTTAAATGAAATTGAGTTTTCTGAGTCATTAGTATTATGTATACAGAAAAATAAATCTATTTTGACATTGAGTAAGGGTAGTTAAGGGAGTGAAAATGGTGGAAAGGCTTATTCCCATCCATGTGAACTCCTTTTACAAAAACAAACAAAGCAGAAAAACAATTGCTATACCTTGTGAGAATCCATCTAATGAGAGGGCTATTTTTTGACTTACATTATCACCAAAGAAGGCCTTACTTTTCTCTCAGTAATAATACCTATTTCTTCCTGTCCCAATTACTCAAGTGGTGAGCTGGCCAAAAGATCAGTAATTAAGCTGTGATGTTTTTCCTTCACATCTTTCTTTGAAGTTTGCTTTGTTTGGGAATATAGATACGTTTTTTTTTAATCAAAACCAAGTTTTTATACACAAGCTATAAAAGACAAGAATGCGAATGAGTTTCATGGTGTATTGCTGTATCAGCTAGTGACAGAAAGAATCTTCTATGAAGAGTTGTTACTGGAAGACACATAAAAGAACACTTCTTCCCATCCTGAGAAGTTATCAAATTGGTTTCACACTTATAGAATAATATACATCGTAAGTCTAAAGTCCTAGCTTTGAAGTCTGTGTGTTGGTTTATTTGGAGTGATTGAGCTCTTTTTCCTGTTGCTCTGACTGACAGGTTCTAGGCTGCCTGATATTGTGATGTGATCATCACGGACAGGTAATAAATACGCTTTTCTTTTTTTTTTAAGATTTATTTATTTTATTTAAAAAGCTGAATTACAGAGAAGCAGAGGCAGAGAGGAGAGAGAGAGAGAGAGAGAGAGAGAGAGAGAGAGAGAGAGAGATAAGAAAGAGAGAGAGAGAGAGAAAAGAAAGAGAGAGAGGTCTTCTATCCACTGACCCACTCCCCAGATGGCTACAATGGCCAGAACTGTGCTAATCCAAAACCAGGAGCCGAGAGCTTCTTCAGGGTCTCTCACACAGGTGCAGGGGCACAGGACTTGGGCTATCATTCACTGCTTTGCCAGGTAATACCAGGTAGTTGGATTGAAAGTGGAGCCCCTGGGACTTGAAATGGCACCCATATGGGATGCCAGCACTGCAGGTGGTGGCTTTACTCGCTATGCCACAGCACCAGTCCCTAAATGTGGTTTTCAATCAGAAGTGTGTGAAGTCTGGCACCAGAAGGGAAGTGACTAACAAGGCAGTACCTTGGCTACTATCCTCCAAAATCTTGAGGCTGGATTACAACAACTACTTAGCCTACTGGCTATGGGATGTTCTCTAACTCTATAGGAATAGGAAAGGTAGGTCTTGGGAAAGGCATTCTGTTCAGAGAAGAGTTTAGTATAGGATGTAACACAGGCTGTATGTGTGAAGGGTAATTTTCCAGCTGTTTTTCACAGATGAATGCAAGAAACAGAGATGACCTTCTCAAGGTCACATGACTAATAACATGGACCATTACTAGGTCTGCCTCACCCACCTGGGGTTGCCTTCTGTGTTTTCAGATATTCTCACAGTTCCAGACGACTTAGTGGTCTGGACATGGTGTAACTTAGAATCTACCACGAGCTTTCATTTTATTTACATATTCAAATTTGAGATAGAATATATTTTAACTTCATTATCAAAAATTGTAAATCCCACAATTATTCAAGGATTGCAGGTAGATGTGTGAATCTATCTATCTATCAACAAAGATATAAATATATATATTTACATATATATATATATATATATATATATATATATATATGCCGGAGCAGTTACTTGCATATCTATATGCACAATACATGGAAAGAGAGAGAGAGAGAGAGAGAGAGAGAGAGAGGGAGAGAAGGGAAAAAGTATGACAGAGGGAGAGAGGAAAGAAATATACATTTTTTCACCACTGGAATGTTTTCTGCTTCAGTCACCCCAAAAGTAACATTTTAGGTTAATGAAAAGTGACTTGGTTAAATATCATGTCAGTTTTCCCTCTTATCTTGTTAACACATGATTTTTGTAGATCTAGGACAGGCAGTAAATACCTTACAGAGCCAAGTTCTATGAGAACACCATTTTTCCCCCATAAAATTCTAGGTATAGAAAATGAATGATTTTCTTTCTTTCAGATACACTTTAATATCCATTATAAAGTAAAATATGTCAAGCTGTTTGGGATTTATATTATATGCAATTCTTAGGGATAAGGTGGCTTTTAAAATACTTGAAGAATGGAAAGAAATCTCAGGATTATTGGAACTGAAGATTTGTAAGAGCGACACAATTTATCCTTAATGACATGGTAGTGTTCATAAGAGTGATGTGTTTATTGTTAGTTTAAAGATTTTTTTTTGCTCTACTTAATACTACTGGTTGAACTCTGTAATTAACACACAACTATTCTTAGGTGTTTAAATTTAACTACAAAGTGATCTCTGTTAAATATAAAAGTGGGAATGAGAGAGGGAGGAGATGCACAATTGGGGACATGCTCAAGCTGACATGCCCCAAATCATAGAGTTAGAAATGTGCCGGGGGAATCCAATTCAGTCTCATCAAGGTGGCATGTACCAATGCCATCTCACTAGTCCAAGTGGTCAATTTCTGTTCACAACTGATCATACTGATAGGTCTAAGAATCAAAGGGATCACACAAACAAGACTAGTGTCTGCTAATACTAACTGATAGAATCAAAAAGGGAGAGAATGATCTAACATGGGAAGCAGGATACACAGCAGACTCATAGAATGGCAGATGTCCTAAATAGCATTCTGGCCTCAGAATCAGCCCTTAAGGCATTCGGATCTGGCTCAAGAGCCCATGAGAGTATTTTAGGCATGGAAAGCCAAGAAGCCAAGACACTCTGGGAAAAAAAAAATCCTAAATGAAAGATCTCTGTGAGTGAGATCCCAGTGGAAAGAACGGGCCATCAGAGAAGGAGGTAACTTTCTCTGAAGGAAGGAAAGAATTTCCACTTTGACTATGACCTTGTCTAAATAAGATCGAATCAGCGAACTCAAAAGGCTTCTATAGCCTTGGCAACTCATGACAAGAGCCTGGGGTGATTACTGACGCCATAAACAAGAGTGTCAATTTGTTAAGTCAATAGCAGGAGTCACTGTGCACTTACTCCCCAAGTAGGATCTCTGTCTTTAATGTGTTGTACAATGTGATTTAATGCTATAACTAGTCTTCAAACAGTACTTTACACTTTGTGTTTCTGTGTGGGTGAAAACTGTTGAAGTCTTTACTTAATATCTACTAAATTGATCTTCTGTATATAAAGAGAATTTAAAATGAATCTTGATATGAATGGAAGGGGAGAAGGAGGGAGAGATGGGAAGGTTTTGGATGGGAGGGAAGTTATGGGGGGGAGCCATTGTAATCCAAAAGCTGTGCTTTGGAAATTTATATTTATTAAATAAATGTTAAAAAATCAAAATCAAAAAAAAAAAAGAAAAGAAAAAGAAGAAGAAAGTGCAAAGAAGGTTGGGAATGAGGGAGGGAGGGAGGGAGGGAGGAAGGATATGGTGAGAAGTGTCATTGTGTTCTTAAAACTGCATGTATGAAATACATGAAATTTGTTCCATTTGTATAAATAAAAAATAATGAAAAAGAAAAAAGAGAGAGTGAGGAGCTGTCATTAGGTGGCAGCAGAGCATGTGCTGAGCAGTAGCAGCCAGTGGCTTCTGTGTGCCCAGGAGTCCTGTGCACTCAGGGCCAGGCTTGAGACCACAACCAGCCTGTATGAATCCAGGACAGCTATGGACTCAGAAGCGAGTGTCAATGGAATCCCCCATCAATTACAGACATGCAGTATGACATGGAACTCCAGGGCAGCACTGATCCCACATGCCCACACCTGCCCCCCTTCTCGAAACTGCTCTGGCTTCAACGCAGTCACCCTATTCACGGATTTTCATTCTCAATTTCCACCTCAGCTTTGAGATTTATTTTTTTTTCCATAGCTAGTTTCCTGGTCTGCCTTTGGCTGCATAATCTCTGGGCACATCTTGGCATATCTGTGGTTTTTGGTTGGGTTGTCCTGGGCTCCCTGTGTAACCTGTGCAGGACCATCCTTTGTTGTTTTAGTCTTTTGCTCTACTCACTCCCACAAAGACCACCTCAATGTAGTTCAGTATCAGAATTTGGAGAGCTTAACTTTTAAGGCAAACAATACAGAATTTATTATTTATTTTTATGCTAGAATTATATTATGCTAGATTCACCAAAGCATTATATAACATGTTATGGAAAATAATGAAAAGTATAATTATCACAGAAAATCTTTGTTGTTTAATAGAAGTAAATTTTGCACATCAGTTGAAGACATGGAACATACTTAGATTAAAACACAAATAAAAACAAAACATCTTAGAACACATATTTGAACTTAAACAGTTCATTAATTTTTACATTTAAAATAGGGTTTTTTTATTTTTTGATGTATAGTCTTTTCTTAAGAAATATAAACATCTGTGGAATTTTTGGGTAGCCGTGATCATAAGCACAGTCAGTCATCACCATGAAAATCCTGTGGAAAACTCTGGGATTGAAGGCATTTGTCCTCTGGCTCTACTGTGCTGGAGCATCTGTTACTCTGTCAGCGTACTTTTTATCACCAGCCACTGACCTTGGTGTTGTATACATTTCTGCCATTTTCACTACATAGGACAGTTTTGCAGAGTCATTTTTGATCCACCTGCTGGGACTTCTGCTGCCACAGCTGCGTTCTGTAGATGACAGTGTCATGTAGAAACTTTTAGCCAGAAGGTTTGCACACCCACCTGCACTGTGGATTGTGGCAGACTCCTGCAATGATCACAGGCTGGTGACTTGTACTGTGGATGGCCGTTAGAAAGAACCTGCTCTTGATGTAAAGGGAGTTTCTGTGCTTGGCAGTTTAATCACCCCCTACCTGAATTCCTCCATGCACCTTGCTGGTTTCCAAAAGCTGCTGAGAGCGTGTCGCTCTTTGGAAATAGACTGGACTTTGAATCTAGGTAAACCTACGTCTGAAATCATGCTCCACTTTTTACTACCTGAGCAGTGCTAGATAAGTCCTTCTTTCATCTCAGCCTCTGTTTCCTAGTCAGTAAAATGAGAACAATTGCTTCTTTTAGGGATTCTTCACTGCTAGCAACATTTGGATAAGTTTTATGTGGTTGAACCTACCCTGTGTTTTGTGAGATGTTAGCAGTGTCCCTAATCTCGCCCCACTAAAGACCAGTAGCACCACTCTAATGACAATCTAGAATGTCACCAGACATTGCCACATGTTCCCTGGAGGCAAAATTATGCCTGGTTGACAACCACTGCCTTATAGGATGTGATGATTTGATGCCCTGGTATCAGTGAAGTGCTTAATGCATGGCAATAATTAACTAATTAATAATATCTTCTAGTCTGACTTAAGTTTGTATTTTTGGATGCTGAGAATAAAAGTATAGACAGCAAAGAGACAGGACCCAGGAGCCTGGCGATTATTAGAAGGGATTCAAGCATCACTGAGCTGGAGTCAGGCATAAAGGCAATCCGGATATTCCACACTTTGTGGCACAAAGCACAGAATGATGCTGAACCTCTGTATACTGGATGTCTTTACTAACCTCTTTAGTTAGGCGGGAAAGAGGGTGATATGTGTTGTTTTCAGAGGGTATGGTATTTGATTTGTGGCAACTAGGCTTGAACATGGGCATAGGGTATTAAGGAATGATAATACTGGGAAGTACTGAAAAGAAACAAAACCAAAAGCAACTCCAGTGCCATCCAGGGAACATTCTTCCTAAGAGAAATATATATTGCAATCTCAGATTTGTTATTCTTTCAGCGAGTTCTTACAAATGTCTCCCAAGAGAAGATTTCAGTTTTCAATGGTCTCTTCTCTGCTGTTGTTTTATTGTGGAATGTGGAATATATCACCAGATGATTTACAGTGCAGTATGTGAATGATTAGTTGAGAAATTCAGAAGCCTGTGCCCGTATTCTCCTATGCAACGATAAATATTGCCCTTGGAAATCTTTGTGGTGATACACTACATGCGCTGGGTATTGCTGTATGTGCTGTGGACAGTTCTATAAATTAGCTTGAAAGTAAAAGGACATTAAATGTGAGTCACGGCACCACAAGCTGCTATAAACAAACCTGGGTGGGCCCAGTGACATTTTGAAGTCATTCAGAAGTGGTCTGTGAGGTCACTTCTCCTATTAGATGCATATTCTTATTGATAGTTTTTCTGCATTTTTTCTTTTTTTTTTTTTTTGCTGAGGATATGAAGAAGAGTTAAGGAGTAGAGGTGGGTGAGAGGAAGTGTCAGTGCTGGCAATTAAATTTATTAACTCAATCACCTGGAGTTCTAATAAAAGCTATAATCATGAGGCCATCTAAAAAGCATTAGTGATTTTACTGCAAATGGGGCCCTTGCCAATAGGAAATGGACCCAGATGCTCCTGGTGGATGATGGCAGCTGTTTGGTAGCACAGAATCAAATAGGTTGGACTGAGATAGGACATCTGCACTAATGACAAAAAATGCTTTGTATTCACAGATGGTCTTCTTTCAAGGAATACCAATATGCACTTGGCAGAATGAGCACATGAATCCTTAAAGGGCCTCCCCTGGGGAGATAGCCATAAAGGAAGGGTGACGATTTTATGGAAGGGAAGCTATGTATGCGATAGCACATAAGGATGTGCCTTCACAGGCCAGCGGTGACAGACGAGCCATAAAATCTTAACTGAGGTATGCCCCGGGCTTTCCTTCTCCTTCCCAGCTCTTGAGCTGGGGCATCTCTAGAAGTTTTAGTGCCCACTTTAAATCTGCCACCCTAAGTATTCAGTGAGCTGCTAGTAGGAAGCATCTGCCATGAATTCTGAGGTTGGAAATCATTTATTATTATATGAACAATTACAGGCTGGTCATTTGATGGGTGAGATCAGGAGCAGCATCTGAATATTTGAATCTTTTTTTTAATTTGCCCTATATTTAGAAAAATATGATAAATACAATATACCATAGGTTGGAACCATGAAGTCAAAGAAAGGACAATGTTATCCCACACAGAACTTATAGTACAACCCATATAAAGAGAACTTGTGATATATTAAGGCATCTGTGCTAAGCATACAATCTGTTACATTCATGGGTGGTTAAGAGTGACTTCTAGAAAGTCCTGAGAAACGTGTGTCAAAGCTGAATCAGAGAAGGAAGCAAAGCAAGCACATAAAGAATGGAGAGAGTAGACAAGGTCATGCAGATGGCCAAGTTGGTCAAACACTTACTGGCAAAAAAGCATTCTCAATTCCCCAAACAGCAAGTGGTTCTGGCAGTTGGAAGGTTGGAAAGGAGCTAGAGAAAGGGAGATCGGGGCAGGTGAATGGATGACTTTTCCTAGGTCCAGATAATGCAGCCACTTGAAGAATCATAGACTCTGGTTGAGATTAGACAGTAGGGACACCAAAAGGCTGTTCTGCTGGTGCTCCAGAGCTGCATAACACTGGGATAAGAGAAACGAACAGATGGCAGCTGCTGCCATCCAGACCTGAGCTGAGGGAACTGTGCCATGTGTGAGAAGTAATGGAAGGATGTGAGAAACACAGGGCAAATGGACCCCTCAAGATTTGGTGATCACTGGGTGAGAGCATTCATGATATGAATGCAGTCTGGCAGGCGTGGTTACTTGTGATTCCTATGGTGTGGTCATTAGACCTTGATCTAAGTGACTTTGGCTGTACCAAGCCCTTGCCTTGCACTGGGCTACAGTATTGCTATTTAGCTTGTTGCAGCTGGCAGAAGAAGAGCTCAGATTGTCATATTTACAATTTTAAGAAAAGCATTTACTTTCCATTTATTGGAAACAGATCCCCTTTGATAATTAATCGTTATAAGAGGCTTGCAGATTACTCATCTTCACAGACCTTAAAACTGATTTGCAGATATGTATGGCATGGGTACATTGCAGTTATCACCCTGACAGTGCAATGAAGAAAACATGATGGCTCTGGCAGTCTTTAATGTCTGCTTTTCAGACAGAAGATGCATATACAAGAGGTACATGGGAGAACCCGTATTTCTATTCTCTCAAAAGCACTGAGCCCTAAGATAAGATTAAATTTAAAAGAAAAAGTGATCAATTTAGAGTGATGAATTCAGTTCACATTTGTTTATTTTATTTTTGGTTATTTTTACTTACCAGTTAAGAAATAAAATTACGGTACAAATATCCCAAAATTACCTTCAACAACTTAGTCCCTGGTATAATTCATTCCATGTAGAATATGACACACCTGGTGGGATATTTTGTCTTAGTAACACTTGCTCTCACTGGCATGAGACATGCATTGTGACATTCGCTGTGAGAGGGATTCAATGAGGATGAAAACTGCAGTGTTGTAAGTAGGCCATTGCGAGGGCCACTCGGGGAGAAATTGTTACTGGCAGCTGAGAGCTGAGAGTAAACCTTGACTGACTGCCTGTAAGAAAATGGGAAATTACTTAGCTCCAGAATGCAGTCAAGATGATTCCTAGACTTCAGCCTTGAGATTTGAGCAGAGGAGCTTCCACTTTTTTTTTTTTAATTAATTTTTTTTTGACATCCAGAGTGGACCGTGAGAGAGAGAGACACACAGAGAAAAGTCTTTTTATTCCATTTGTTCACCCCCCCCCCCAGTGGCTGCTGTGGCCGACGCACCGTGCTAATCCGAAGCCAGGAGCCAGGTGCTTCCTCCTGGTCTCCCATGCAGGTGCAGGGCCCAAGGACCTGGGCCATCCTACACTGCACCACCGGGCCACAGCAGAGAGCTGGACTGGGAGAGGAGCAACCGGGACAGAACCAGCGCTCCAACCAGGACTAGAACCAAGGGTGCCGGTACCGCAGGCAGAGGATTAGCCTATTGAGCCGCTGCGCCAGCCGAGCTTCCACTTCTTATCGATGAAAACTGAAATAATAAATGGTTTTTGCACCAATCTGCAAAGTTTATGGTGGTTTATTATGCAGAAATAGATAACTGATGTAGTTTTTATTTGATCAAATTTTTTTTGTATTATTTTTCCACTTTTAATTTTCTGGAAATGTTTTGCTCATATCATGCTCAATAAATAGGCATTTACTGGTGTGCTCAAGTTCAAAACAAACGTTCTACCACTCAGGAAGTAAACTAAATGATCTCCTCTATTACCAATCCATTCATTCATGTACTTATTCATTCACACAGAGACAGGGAGAGAGAGAGGAAAGTGCTGCCACATACCAGTTCACTCTCCACATGTCCACAGGGAACAGGACTGAGCCTGTTGAAGTCAGGAGCCGTGAACTCAATCCAGGTATCCCCCATGGATAGTTGCGATTCAACTACTTGAGCCATCATGTACTGCCTCCCAGAATGTGGATTAACAGGAACCTGGATTCAGGAGTGTTTTCTGAACTCAAACCCAAGCACTCAGATACGGGTTGCAGAGTACCAACCAGTGTCTTTAAACACCAAGCTGAATACCTGCTCCTGATTTTTGAGTCACCAAAGTAACTTTGTGATACTATTTAGTCTATTTCTTTTTCAAAAAGACTTATGTTATCTGTTATTTGAAAGTCAGAATTACATAGAGAGAGAAGGAGAGGCAGAGAGAAAGAGAGAGAGATCTTGCATCCATTGGTTCACTCCCCAATTGGCGTCAACGGCCAGAGCTGCAACGATGAGAAGCCAAGAGTCAGGAGCTTCTTCTGGGTCTCCCACAAGGGTACAGGGGCCAAGGACTTGGGCCATCTTCTACTCCTTTCCCAGGCCAAGCAGAGAGATGGATTGGAAGTGGAGCAGCAGGAATTCAAACAGGCTCCCATATGGGATGCTGCCACTGCAGGCGGCGGCTTTATCCACTACACCATAGCATCGGTCCCTAGGCTATTTCTTTTCTTTTCTTTTTTTTTGACAGGCAGAGTGGACAGTGAGAGAGAGAGAGACAAAGAGAAAGGTCTTCCTTTGCCATTGGTTCACCCTCCAATGGCCGCCGCGGCTATTTCTTAAAATGTATTCTCATTTTATTTGAAAGGCAGATAGGCAAATTGAAAGAGATCTTCCATTCATCGGTTCACTTCCCAAATGCCTGCAACAGCCAGCATAGGACAGACAAAAGCAAGAGCCCAGAACTCAACCCAGGTGTCCCATGTGAGTCGCAATGACCCAAGTACTTGAGCCATCATCCTCTGCCACCCAGGGTCTTCATTAGCAAAAAGCTGCATAGAAGGCAGAGGAGCCAGAATTTGAATGAGTTTGAAGTGCAGGCCTCCCAAATGGTGTCTTAACTGCACCACCAAGTGCCCATCCCTTGTGAATTTAAGAGTAACTGTAGTAATTTATTATCATTTTGGCCACTATAATCTGGAGTTGAGAAACTTTGTGAGTTCAGTATGTGATGAACAGAGATTTGGAAGGAGTTTATGATGGTACAATTCCTCCCTTCAATGCTTCTCTAGGATTGAATTGTGACTAAATTTTTTCATATAGGTAAACTGCATTTCTGAACACACCCTCCAAAGATGCTTTCTGACCGCAATTGCTCATAATGAGATGAAATTGCCTCTCCTAGGTCTGTAAGAAAATTATATTTCTGATAGACACATAAATGAATATACACACATTATAAATATAGTGGTTTTGAAGAGGTTCTACTGAGTCTACATCATTGAGAGAGCCTCAGGATGATTTGTCCAGTCTCCAGCACCCTGTGGAGGACTCCTGGGCCTTCAGCAATTGATGCTAATACAAATCTTTTTGCATTTCATGCTCATCATTGGATACATTCTACCACTGGGAGAAGTTTAAATTTCCATAAAAATGCAATGAATCTTGTGCTAGTGTGAATGGTGCATGTAAGATAACAAGTTATGATCACTGCCTTCCTCTTGGATGTACCCACAGGAGGTGGTATCTTATTATTCCAAGTGGGAGGTCATTGAATCAAATGCCTTTTAATGAAAAGACTTTTATATGTAACAGGGCATAAGTGTATCTGTTGTTCGATAAAACACCTGCTAGATATCTTGAGGAACTTAAAGTAACACAGCATTTATCTGGCAATGCGTTTGCATGAATGGTTTGTCTACTTCTTGCTCTGTAACCAGTGTGTTTCCTTTTACTTTAGGAATTCACAAATTATTATTTTTTTCTTGACAGCAGAGTTAGACAGTGAGAGAGAGACAGAGACAGAGAGAAAAGTCTTCCTTTTTTTTCCGTTGGTTCACCCCCTAAGTGGCTGCTATGGCTGGCGCGTTGTGGCCAGTGTGCTGCACTGATCTGAAGCCAGGAGCCAGGTGCTTCCTCTTGGTCTCCCATGCGGGTGCAGGGCCCAAGGACCTGGGCCATCCTACACTGCCTTCCTGGGCCACAGCAGAGAGTTGGACTGGAATAGGAGCAACCAGGACAGAATCCGGCACCCGACTGGGACAAAAACCCGGGGTGCCGGCACCGCAGGGGAAGGATTAGCCTAGTGAGCTGTGGCGCCAGCCCACAAATTACTAATTGCATGATTTTCAAGCACTGGTTCAGGGCTGGCAAATAGGTTCAAGTGGTACATTCTGGAAGTCCAGGAGGTCTGTGTGCCATTCCATGAAAAGCTGATTGAGGGACTGTCGTTGTGGTGCAACAGGTTAAAGTCCTCGCCTGAAGCGCTGGCATACCATATGCGTGCTGGTTCTGATTCTGGCTGCTCCTCTTCCAATCCAGCTCTCTTCTATGGCATGGGAAAGCAGTAGAAGATGGCCCAAGTCCTTGGACCTTTGCAGCCATGTAGGAGACCTGAAAGAAGCTCCTGGCTGCTGGCTTCGGATCTGCACAGCTCCAGCCGTTGCAGCCATCTGGGGAGTGAACCAGCGGATAGAAGACCTCTCTCTCTGTCTCTACCTCTCTCTGTAACTCTTTCAAATAAATAAAATAAATCTTAAGAAAAAAAAAAAAGAAAATCTGATTGAATAAATTCCAACATGCCAACAATGGTTTATCTGGCTGTTGGCAAACAGGACTATGTCTGTGTTTCATCAAAATGACCACTACTAGCACTCATTACCAAATATTCATAAATATACAGGAGATAGACTCACTAGCTGCTAAAATAAACATAACTGAATGATTTATGCTTTTGATTCTTTAAAATCAATTTGTGGATTTTTTTTTCTTGTATTAGTTCCTAAATAATGGGCAATAAGTTCCAAACTCAAACAAAAATAAAGATTTTTTTAAATGACATATATTAACACTAAGTGTAATAATATAATTTATTTCCTCTTAAAAACTTTTAAGACACTTCAAATATATTAGTTATGGTTAAAGAGGGTGTAAACATATTACACAAAGTAATTACCTATGGATTCCCACATGAATAAGTGCCATAAATATAGAAAGAAATCATTTGCTAAATGCATCTGTGGCAGAGTGAATCTGAATAAAGGGATGGCACTGCTAATGTTAATTTTTGAAATGAAAAGGGCAAATGAATATCAAAGATGAATGTTTGTACGTAAAAAGTTCATATAGGATCCCAGTCCTCAGAGTAAATTAAACATGTTCAATAATCGTTTGTTTAATGGGTTAGAACATAAAAATGAGATGCCATATAAATGTGTTTTACTATATTGATTTACATTTTCATATTCCCTCTCTTTTGGAGAATGTTATTTATCTTTAAATATTATTTATTTTTGTTTTACAAGCCAGCATTTTATGATTTAAACATTGGCTTGAGAGTGTATTGAGGTATCATATTACATCATGAGTTCTGTTTTGAATAATTTAAATTTTTTTACTTGACTCATTTGTTGTATTGGACACCCAGTGGATTTGTTAGAAGAATATATGGGTGGGGCCAGCAATGTGGCGCAGCAGGTTAACGCTCCAGCCTGAAGCGCCGGCATCTCATATGGGTGCCGGTTCTAGTCCAGGCTGCTCCTCTTCCAGTCCAACTCTCTGCTATGGCCTGGGATAGCAGTAGAAGATGGCCCAACTCCTTGGGCCCCTGCACCCATGTCGGAGACCTGGAAGAAGCTCCTGGCTCCTGGCTTCAGACTGGTGCAGCTCCGGCCATTGGTGGTCATCTGGGGAGTGAACCAGCGGATGGAAGTCCTCTCTCTCTGTCTCTACCTCTCTCTGTAACTCTGTCTTTCAAATAAATAAAATAAATCTTTAAAAAAAAATATATGGGTGCATTTACAACAACCATGACATAATTAACCCCATAATTGTTTATATACTTTTAGAAAATTACTTAATATATTTGCATGTTACTTAATAATGTGATAGTTGTAATATTGTGTTGTCATTATGCTTGTCATCATTAGCACACAGTACTCATTTCTGCCATATTTGGAGATTCAATCAATTACTTCAAAGGCTCACCCATTGATTTTTATGTAGTATTTCATCTTTAGGCATCATTGTGAAATTAATTGCAAAATTAATGTTTTATTAATAAGACAAGAACCCTAACTTCATTATGCCTTCAGCTGTGTCAAAAATGTAGAAATGTAATATAGTTTTGAAGAAAATTCAGGAAGGTTTTTTTTTATTTCAATTACAAGAGAAAGAATTAAAGGAGCTTTGACATTTATCTGGATCTGAAATAATGACTATAGGTTTAGGCATATTTAAGGATTTACCATAACATTTATCTTATTTCCCCCACCAAATACTAGATGTCTATGAATTTTAATTTGTTAATCCTTCAGAAAATATGTGTCAACCAAATTAGCATGTGACTTTGTTCTTTATTTACTTAATATCATGAAACAGTCAAAAGTAATGCTACAAAATAAAGAATGAAAATGATGAGCTTTGTGATTTATATGACTCCCAGAAAACAAAATAAACAAAATTGAACTCTTAATATCTTATATTTGTGCTACAAAACTTGATGGAGAGTGTTGATTGTAGGGAGTCTCAATCTCTGTCTCTATTTCTCTCATCCTGTATCATATATCCAAAACACAGGAAACAGAAACTTGAGGATTTGATGGGGTCAAAATGATTTCTTTGTCAATTGAATTTATTTTTATGTTTTATTTACAGAAAATCAAAGATATGAGGACAAGCATTGTGGCTTAGTAGGTAATACTGCTTCATGTGACATCTCATGTGGCCGACAGTTTGTGTCCTGGCTGCTGCACTTCGAATCCAACTCTCTGGTAATGGCCTGGAAAAAGCAACGGAAGAATCCCAAGTGCCTGCTCTCCATGTGGGAAACTTGGATGGAGCTCCTGGCTCCTGGCTTTGTCCTGGCCCAGTGTTAGCAGTTGTAGCCTTCTGAAAACTGAACCAGCAGGTGGAAGATCTCTCTCTTTCTGTCTCTCACTGTCCCTCTGTAACTTGGAATTTCAAAATAAATAAATAAAACTTTTTTTTTAAAAAAAGAAACAAATTAAGAAATTTGATATTCCTTATTTTGTCAAATATTAGAATTTGATATTTGAATATTTTTAAATTAGTTGATTTTTCCCACAGGTGATAGCATTGCCCATGTATTAGAGTAGAATAGAAAGTTAGGTGCCTGTTTCCCTTCCAAGTTTTAACTCCAACCCAAATGCCATATAATCCTCTTTAGAGACAACTTTTTCACCATTTGCGGAATAAAAACCATTTTAGTTTGGAAAATACTTGTTGTATAAATCTTAAAGTGGTAAAGTGTAAGAGGAATAAGGGGACATTTCAACCTAAGTTTCTTCTGGGGCAATAAGAACCTTAAAATAAAAAGGAGAGAGGAAGGGGAGGGTTCTTAAACTGATGGAAGCTGTTGCATGTCTTGAGTCGCCGATATAGTATGGAATCCTGATTTCACTTCTGCAACTCCATAGAGGTTATTACAGCAACGGACAACTGATTCAGCAATGGGTACACACTTCATGGACTAGACTAGTGAATCTTGATCCAAATTCCTTTTCAAAATGACATTGGAAGTCATATGCTGAGTTCTAATTTTGCATTATCATAGTATGAATTGTCTGTACCATGGTGTCATCCATGTTCACATCACTGAATATGCTTATGGTGTGCATATCTGCTATGAAATTTATGGAATAAAAACACTCTGTTTAGTATTTGCAAAGAAATATATTTTGTAAATAATTTATTTAATTTATTTGAAAAGCAGAGTTATAGAAAGAGAGGGAGAGACACACACAAAGAGAGAAATTTCCATCCAGTGGTTCACTCTCCAAATGGCTGCAATGGCCAGGGCTTGTCCAGACCAAAGCCAGGAACCAGGAGCTTCTTCTCCATGGGAGAACCATTAGCAGGAAGCTGGATGGAAAGTGGAGCAGCCAGGACTTGAACTGGCACTGGCACTCTTATGGGATGCCAGTGTCGCAGGAGGCAGCAATATCTGCTGTGCCTCCATGCTGTCCCAAAGAAATATTTTTCCCATTACAAGGATCAATACAATGTCTAATAGTCTTTGTCATTACCCAAAGGGAAGCGTCTATTCTGAAGAAACTTATTAAAACCTTGTATTATTATGTCTTCAGGGAGATTTATTTATACCTCCCTACAATCAAGGCCTTGGATACTTGCTTTCTAAACTGAATCTAAATTTGGCCCTTCAGTTTGTTTTGGTTTCTTGGACAGTGGCTGATATCAAACATGAGAAAGAAGCCGTGATTTGAAAGTTGCTTCTCTACCGCTACTCATGCAAGAGCCTGCAGCCTGTGGAGAGACACATGGGTAACTCATCCCCATTGCCCATGCTGAGAGCCATCATGCCTGGGAAGCATAACTGTCCAGACAGCAGCATCTGACTCCAGATGCACAGGAAAACTAATCCAATATCTGCAGAAAGATAAACCATGTCCAGGTGGCAGCAAAGACCCACAGAAGTGTGAGCTAGAAGCAAGTTTGTTTTCTGCAGCCACTAAAAGTTACCACAAATTATTATATAGGCAAATGCTAATTAACAACGTGACACCAGAAACTAAAATAAAAAAAAAAAAGCTAAAGTAATAGAAATATAAAACAGGTAACATTGGCTATGGAATTCTGTTGCAGGTGGTGGCAACATAAAATTTGTTAATGAAGTCAGCAAAACAGTGAGAAAACTTAGTAAAAGGCTGAAAAAATTGGCAAGGAAATTGTTACTGGAGAGTATAAAATTAGCAACTTTTAACATGGCTGTGACAAACAGTTGGTTAAAGTGTCCATCTGTGGTATTTGGAGTCTCAAGAAAGGACCTAAATCATTTTTGGTCTGGTTAGAAAGAATGCTGAAAGCATTTATGAGATACCCCAAGCCACATAAAGATACTACATAAAGATACCACATAAGATACTACAACAGTGTTTGAGTTAAAAAGGGAATCAGTTAATGCATAAGCAGAATTTAGAGTATGGACACAGGCACAGGATTTATTATTGGGTTAGAAACTAAAACTAGCCACTATAATAATTTCATTGAATATGAAGCCAAATAAAAATTTCCAGACAAGGGTCTGGCTGTAAGTACTGTAAACTGTTGTTAAAATAGCTGAATCATGATGAAGAATGGGATGGGAGAAGGAATGGGAGATGGGATGGCTGCGGGTGGGAGGGAGGTTATGCAGGGAAATGCTGTAATAATTCAGAAGTTGTATTTTAGAAATTTATATTTATTGAATAAAAGTTGAAAAGAAAAAATAGCTAAAGCCCAGGAGATCTTAGACATGAGATGAGTGTTACACAACTTTAGCAGTATTAACACTGAGGACCAAATGATTCTTTGTTGTAGGTATGTCTTGTACTTTAAAAGTTGTTTTGGAGTACTCCTGATCTTCACCCACTAGATGCTAGAGCACTGTTCCCATTCCAATGTGACAGCAAAATATATCTCTGGATGGCCAAGGAATCCAGATTGCCAAAAGGGATTCTAAACATCGTTATGAGATTTGACCATGGATGCCTGAATTCTCAGATTGGAGAGAGGCCAATCTGAAAAAGAACTATTGATGTATCTGTGGTTAAAAAAAAAAAAAGTCACAATGTGATGCATAGGAATACCACAAATGTTCAAGGAAGCCATACTAAGAAATGAATGCACTAAATTAAGAACGGGATTGCTCAAATTGCAAAGGGGTTTCTGGAGCGAGAAAGTTCTTATGCTGCCAGCATGGGCATTTTTTACATAAAAGAAAAAAAATGTGTGAAAGGATGAATTTATGAGCCCAGAGAAAAGAGACAAGAGCAATGGAAAATAGTGGATTAAGGAATCAATCCTGGGGAGCAAAACTGAAGCATCTTGAAGTCTAAGGAGTTTGGCAACAAATATCATTCTGAACTTGAGAAAAAGTATATAGGAATAGACTTGGTGTGTCCTCCTGTTTTGAGGTAGAATTCAGTCATCCATCAATAAATACTGAAGTACTATCGCTTTCCTTTGGTTGGTTGAAGAACAAGATATCATGGCATCAACTATGTCAATAAAATGTTAAATACACTTTTATAGAAAGATATTATAATATTTTATATCTAGTGTCAGTTTAAGTGCCCCCCAAAATTAAATTACAAATTGGCACACTATTCACAACACATATGTCAGCCAAATACATGCTATCACTGTCTGTTTTTCATAGATAAAGAAAGAGGAAGAAAGTGGTTGCATGACTTTGAAGACTGTACTCTCGAGCGTGAGATCTGAGCTGTGGCCTTGCAATTAGTTAAAGCTGACATAATTTGAAAAATTTTACCTAACTTAAAATGTACTTGGGTAACTTCACAGTAGTTTTTTATGGTAGAATAACCAAATATCAGTTTGTATGTGAATCAAAATTGTTTGAGGAAAAGAATCCCAACAAATTTTCTCCATATAATCGCCACAATTATTATTAATATTAAGCTACCTACTACGTATTAGAGGTTTTGCATACTTTTTGGAAAAGTGAAACATTTTACAGTATTTCACTTGACAGTTCATAATCTAACAAATTGATACAAAAGAGTGAGGCAACTCGACTGTGACATAACAATTTAGTCTTCTTTTTTTTTTTGGCAGTGGAAAGCAAAGTAGCAAAATTTATTTATTTATTTATTTATTTATTTATTTATTTATTTTTATTATTTTTTAATAACGCTTTTATTTAAAGAATATAAATTTCCAAAATACAGCTTATAGATTACAATGGCTTCCCCCCCATAACTTCCCTCCCACCCGCAACCCTCCCCTTTCCAACTCCTTCTCCCCTTCCGTTCACATCAAGATTCATTTACAATTCTCTTTATATACAGAAGGTCAGTGTAGTATATATTAAGTAAAGATTTCAACAATTTGCCCTCACAACAATTTAGTCTTTTGAATTGGTTCACTCTTTCCATGTACCTGTCTACCATGTCTGTCTACTTAGGACTTAAATATTTTTTTAAAGATTTATTGATTTATTTGAAAGAGTTACACAGAGACAGAAGGAGAGGGAATAAAAAGGAGAGGCAGAGAGAGAGAGAGATGCCTTCCATCCATTGGTTGGCTTCCCAATTGGCCATAACAGCCGAAGCTGTGCCAATCCGAAGCCACGAGCCAAGAGCTTCTTCCAGAGCCACCTTCTACTGCTTTCCTAGGCCACAGCAGAGAGCTGGATCAGACATGGAGCAGCCAGGACTCAAACTGGCAGCCATATTGGATGCTGACACTACAGTTAGCGGCTTTACCCGCTATACCACAGCCCTGCCCAAGGACTTAAATATTTTTAAAGATTTTATATATTTCTTAAAAGGTAGAGTGATAGAGAAGGAGAGAGAGAGAGAGATTGTCCATCTACTGAATCAGTCTCCAAATGGCCACCAGTAGCTAGGACTGGATCAAGCTGAAGCTCAGAGTCAGAAACTCCTTTTAGAGCTCCCAGGTGGGTGGCAAGTGGCCCAGATACCTAGGACACTTTCCATTGCCTTTGCGTTCATATCAGTGGGCAGCTGGGTCTGAAGCAGAGCAGTTCTGACTTGAACCAGTGACGTAATATGGATGCTGGTGTTGCAGACAACAGGGTAACCCGCTGTTCCAGAAAGCAGGCCCCGAACTCAGAATTCTTTATTCTGATTCTATTCAACAAGGGCCTCTTTGATTCCCTTTCCCAGACCTCATGAGTTCGTATAATCAGCCACTATAAGCACCTATGAAAGGATAAGTACACCTTTTAGTTTCTGTGTATTTACATATTTTCTTATTCTTTCAACTCTGACTTTCACACTTTTCTTCAGCTTCTGCTTTTTCCAAGAACACATCACAATCAGTTCTATACACGCCCTCAGGCCCCAACGAGGAAGTATGAGTACATTGCAAATCATTAAATAATTTACAAGGACTATCTAAAGAGAAAATTATGAGGACATGCTCTTTGTAATGGAACCACTTATCTTAGCTCTTTACTACACTGTTATGGGGATTTTATTAGATGTAAAATCCTCTGGCAGATTTTAAATTGTACACATTGGAAGAAGTTTAACAAAGGCCAAATGCTTTTTTGTGTGTATGTGCACCTGTGTCTATATTCACAAAGTGGGAAACCCTAGGCAGTACAAGCGAATTGTCTACTAGATATGTTTCTAAAATCATGTAGCTTATTTGTGAGAATCTTATACTGAGGCACATCATGATTTAAACGACAGTGAAATCTGTAGCAGTGCTCTATAAATACTTTATGAAATATTCTATTGAAAGTATTAGCATTTTGAGGTACAGCAGAAATTATTTATGCTTTTCCTTTGGGTAAATATTTTTCGTCAGTAAATATGAAGACATGAGGACTCATTTGTTCTGTTTATAGTTGGAAAATCTTGTTGAGGAGTTTACTACTGGTGGAAGATTTGCCTGCTGAGATTCTATTAAGTTTTCATTGCATAGAAGCAAATACATCTCATTTAAAAAAAATATGAGGACTAGCATCATTAGGAAACGCTGTGTATTTTGCAATTTGAGTTTAAGAAATCTTTCATAAATCTTTAGTATGTTAAGAGGCATTAGCTATTTCTCATGGGCCACACACACATTTTCTTTCTCTACCTAAACTTCCATAAAGAAGAAAACCTACTTAGATGATTGAGTGAAGCTGGAAACTATCATTGTAAATAAGCATTTGGAATACAACTAGACTTTTTTTTTGACAGGCAGAGTTAGACAGTGACAGAGAGAGAGAGAGAGACAGAGAGAAAGGTCTTCCTTTTCTGTTGGTTCACCCCCAAATGGCTGCTACGGTTGGCGTGCTGAGGCGATCTAAAGCCAGGAGCCAGGTGCTTCCTCCTCCCATGTGGGTGCAGGGCCCAAGGACCTGGGTCATCCTCTACTGCACTCCCGGGCCACAGCAGAGAGCTGGACTGGAAAAGGAGCTACAGGGACAGAATCCAGCACCCCAACCGGGACTAGAACCCAGAGTGCCAGCGCCGCAGGCAGGCGATTAACCGAGTGAGCCCCGGGCACAGGCCTACAACCAGACTTTTAATTTTCATTATAATTAAAACTTGTTTTAATGTGCTAAAAAGAAATAAATGCTTTTTAAATAACATTTATTCTCTTAAACACATCTTACATTTCAACATCAATTTTGAATAATCACATTTGGTTGTGACTTTAGGAAAATGAGATGAGGAAAGATGGCCTGTTGTGTTCAATAAACATTCATAGCGTTTTTGTTGTAGTCCAAGCAACAGATTTAGTGTCATGAATATAGGAAGGAAGTTCATGTGGGTTCTACTATAGTAGCATTTCCAATTTAGCACTGAGGTGGAAAATATCGGGATGTTGTAAGATATTCAGAAATAATTATCATGACATTAACAAAGGAAGAAAGAATCATTTTGAAAAAGAGTTAGAAATTATTTAAGCATTAAGTTGACAATTCCAACATTCAAAACTTTCTACAATGTGTCTAAATTAAAATGTTTAATTCCAAGATAATACTTTTCAAGGTAGCAGTTATTTTTTTCCTTCTTTGCTGTATGATTATAATACACACTGTACTAGGCTTTCCTCCACCTTTTTTCTAAGTAACTGGGGAATGACAACATGTCCTACGTTTCTTTACATTTGTTAGTGATTTAAATACACACATTTTTGTGTATTATATATATATATATATATATATTTATCATCACTTTCATAGTTTGGAAATTGGTTCTCAAGCTTAAAAATGCTATGTTCGAGTTTTTACTTTGGTGTAATTATTATTTGCCACTTTAATTCCCTCTTCTATGCAGAAACTGTCTGGAGCATATCCGGCATGCACTTAAAAAGAAGACAAAGTATGCCCTAAAGTCTAAAAGAATATGGGCAAATGCTATACCGACTAGACGTCTGTATTTTCCTTGAACCATTCATAGGAGAGACGATCGTTTACACAAACACATGTGTATGCAGATGTGCTTCATTCCGTGGCATGATTGTTAGTCTTCAAGTCAGATCTGAATGTTGGTGTCATTATTGATTTGCTTCTTATTTTTTCTTTAAAATAAGCAAACCAACAAAAAGCTAAAATTAAAAAAAAAAAAACTAACAACAAAAAACACCCTCTAATATCAGATGAATTTTTTTTTGCAGATTAAATTTCTTGGATTAATAGCAAATTGATTGGAAATACTTTTGTGAATTTATTTTTAAAAATATTTATTTATTTATTGGATAGGTTGAGTTACAGACAGAGAGAGGCAGAGACAAAGAGAGAGAGAGGTCTTCTATCCATTGTTTCATTCCCCAAATGGCTAAAATGTTTGGAGCTGGTCTGATCCGAAGCCAGGAGACAAGAGCTTCTTCTAGGTCTCCCAAAAGGGTGCAAAGGCCCAACCACTTGGCCCATTTTCTTTTCTTTTTTCTTTTTTTTTTTTTTTTTGACAGGCAGAGTGGACAGTGAGAGAGAGAGACAGAGAGAAAGGGAGAAAGGTCTTCCTTTTGCCATTGATTCACCTTCCAATGGCCGCCGCGGCTGACGCACTGTGGCCAGCGCACCGCGCTGATTGGATGGCAGGAGCCAGGTGCTTCTCCTGGTCTCCCATGGGGTGCAGGGCACAAGGACTTGGGCCATCCTCCACTGCACGCCCAGGCCATAGCAGAGAGCTGCCCTGGAAGAAGGGCAACCGGGACAGAATCCGTTGCCCCGACAGGGACTAGAACCCAGTGTGCCAGCGCCACAAGGCAGAGGATTAGCCTATTGAGCTATGGCGCCGGCCTGGCCAATTTTCTACTGCTTTCCCAGGCCATACCAGAGAGCTGGTTTGAAAGAGGAGCCACCAGGACTGGCACCCATATGGGATGGATGCTGACACCACAGGCGGAGACTTAGCCCATTATTCAACAGCGCTGGCCCCTTGTGAACTTATTTAAATATGAACTTATTTAAATTGATGATATATTTAAATATATCATGGCCCTTATGAAAATCAGATCATAGTATCATTACTTTACTAGAGAGAAGGGTAGGTAAACATGTGTCAAAAGTAAGATCTCTGTGGAACATGGATTATCTTTTTTTTTTTTTTTTTTTTATGAAGCACCTAACGACAGACTATTTGAAGTTCCAAACTGTTTTGATGGCTTTGTAAGTTTTGGTAGAAATTCTGCATACAAGAACCTCATCATATTCAGGACTGAAAACCCAATGGTTATCCCTGTTACAGGAAGTTTGAGCAAAGTCTTGTAATCTTTCAGGATGTTCTGTGAAAATTGTAAGTAACACATATTCTAGGATCTTGAGGAAATTCTGATGTACAATAAAAGTTTTGTGCTTAGAATTTACTTACTGATGTATTTGTGATTTGGAGGTATGTTAGAAAGATGAAGTTCTTGTGGTTGGTATGTAGAGCACTCCCCTGGAGAATGACACACAGGAGGAGTAGATAAAGAGGAGCAATCATAGTGAAATAAGCCAGTCCCAAAGGGACAAATACCACATGTTCTGCCTGACCTGTGATAACTGAAACAGTACCTAAAAGGCAATCTGTAGAAATGAAACTGACACTTTGAGAAGCAATGACTTGAATAGCACTTGTCTTGACTGCTGAGGAATAGTTTTTTTTTTTTTTCCCCACACAAATTCAAATTGGTGAACTCTTTAGTTAGTATAGAGCTGGTCTTCTGTGTATAAAGTTGATTGAAAATATATCTTAGTGGAGAATGGGACTGGGAATGGGAGAGGGAGGAAGAGGAGTGGGAGAGTGTGGGAGGGCAGATATGGTGGGAAGAATCACTATATTTCTAATGTTGTACTTATGAAATGCATTAAGTTTACATTCCTTAAATAAAAGCTTTCTTTGGGGAGAAATAAAGTAAAAAATAAATTGATTAATTAAAAACAGGAGGAGCAATCCTATGCATATTGGCAGGCTTGAGTGATTTATTTAATGGTTTTGTTATCAACTTCTATTTTTGTTACTAAAACTATCTTCCAAAACTTCAAGAATTTACATTTTGTTTGTAAGATAATAAAGGCAGTAAACACACTTATAGTTGTTTCTAGGCTTGGTGTTAAAAGCTGTGATTTAGGGAAACAATCAACATTTAAATGGGGAAAATTAGAACATAAAACAACTTGTTGTCACATAAATAATTTTTATGATGTTCCATTGTAGCTGTGTTATGCATGGGCCTGTTCTCATTTAAAGCTGGGTTGTTTGAATATTGTTTGTGCCTTGATAATATGTACACTATTTTGGGGGGGGCTACGAAAAGACCCCAAATACTTTTTGCATATACTTTAAGCATATTCTACAGAGATTTTTATAAAAAACACTGACTTAAATGTTAGAAGATTCACTACAAATCTGTGACTGTTCTGAGCTCCTCTACTTCCATGGCCTCTAGTATTTATTAAGACAAATAATGGGAATGATAAATAACTATTTATAAATAAATAAATAAATACTAGAGAACTTCGTTGGCACAGTCATGTATTACTAACATGACCTTGACTTTACTGCTGTTAATAATGGTCTAGCTCGGTGGCTCACTTGGTTAATCCTCTGCCTGAGGTGCTGGGATCCCATATGGGCACCAGGTTCTAGTCCCGGTTGCTCCTCTTCCAGTCCAGCTCTCTGCTGTGGCCCAGGAGGGCAGTGGAGAATGGCTCAAGTGTTTGGGTTCCTGCACCTGCATGGGAGACCAGGAGGAAGCACCCAGCTCCTGGCTGCGGATCGGCGCATCGCCAGCCATAGTGGCCATTTGGGGAGTGAACCAAGGGAAGGAAGACCTTTCTCACTGTGTCTCTCTCTCACTGTCTGTAACTCTACTTGTCAAATAAAAAAAGAAATAATGGTGAAACTCATGGGTCATTAACATTATATTTCTAATAACTTTATTTTTCTTACCATGGTATTTATTGACGATTCTCTCAAGGAACACAATTTTTGAGTATAACTCCAATTAAAGTTCCAGTGACTTTGTTTCATATCTCTTAGCTTGGCAGTTGTATAATAACACGTTGTGGATAAACTTAGCCCTACTACTGTGTTTGAATTAAAGAGATCATTTAAACATTTAATTCAAAAAATAAAAATAACTTTGATAATGGAATGGATTTTAGGTGCAGCACATTGTGGGTGTGTTTAAATTTTACTTGGGTGATTTTCAGAATATCTCTAGACAAGCATTCTGAAATGAAATGGTGTCAGATATTGCTGTCCTGAAATTCTCATTTGATTTAGGGATTAAAGTCAGAAGATCTGCTGAGAACAAACATTTGACATTCTCCAATTGGCTAAGTCTCATAGATAATTTAAATTGCTTTCTGCAATCTCTTTCTCTCTCTCTCTCTCTCTCTCTCTCTCTCTCTCTCTCTCTCTCCCTATCCCCTCCCACCCTCCCTATATTTCTTTCTCTCCTCAATATGTAAATTCAATGCATTTTTGCAGAATCTTAAGAATTACACAAACTTTCCACTTATTCTAAACATGTTTCAGCATCAATAATTCCTCAAACATAGTCACAGAATTGGTCATGTTAGGCTTGCTTGAATGACACCAGTGCATAAGACAAAAGCTTCCCCCCTAGCCTCCCCCTCCCCCAACCACCTTGTTTTTTCTCATGGAATAAATATTGCATTGCTAAGAAAAGTTTACTTTTAGCCTTTGAGTTCACCAGTCAGCCCTTTTCTGTCATGTTACATCAATCATAATCAGACCACATGTCTCTGATATTTTCTCTCTGCTAAACTTGGGATAGCCTTTATCTCATGTGCACATCTTGTGCCAAGTTCACAACATCTCTAAGTGATTGACAGGGGAGAGGCTGAGGCACAGATCGGTTAATGAGTGGTAATGCTGCAAATAGAACCCATATCAAGGAACCAGTTTCAATGGTTGTTGCACAGGGAATCACACCCACCCTGTGCTTATAGTAAGCCTAGAATTTTAGAACTCAGAGGTGGGCAGTGACTGAGTAGTTAAAATACTGGATAGGACACCAAGGATCCATATCAGAGTGCCTGAGTTTGAGTCTTAGCTCTGCTCCCAAACTCCAGCTTCCTTTCATTATCCACCTTGGAAGGCAGAAGGTACTCAAGGTACTCAAGTATTTCGGTCCCCTACTGCTCACCTGAATTGAGTTGCTGTTTCTAGTCTTCAGCCTTGGCTATTGTTGACATTTGGACAATGAGTCAATGCATGGGTTCTCTCTGTCTCTCAATAAATTAAATACATGTATAAGTGTAGTGTTTACAAAGTTACTTTCTTAGTCTCACTGCCTCTTAGGGTCATGGGTTCATTCTCAAAGCTAGAAAAAAAAAATCCAAAAGTTAGAAAAATAATTGTTAGGCAACAGCCTGCTTTGTAGGGTGAGGGAGATGGAAACTTCAGATATTTTAGGTATCTGGAAAAAACAATTGCATTTGGGGTACAGGTGGCAATAGCGTACAAAGAAAGAATCAAGAAAGAATCATCCTCTAATGAACAGTGGAGAGCGACCCAGCCTGCTAATGGCATTGTTAAGGTGAGAAGGAAGTGCCCTCTTCTGCCTGAATCTCAAGCTCAGGGGACTTTCCCCTCCACCCACACTGCTTTTACCTCACCCGTCTCATTCTACTCAGCACTCCCGGGCACCCCCAAACCCAGCTTCTCAATGCCTCACTAAAAGAAATTAAATAAATAAATAAAAACCTGTATTACAAACCCTTGTCAGTGGTTCTGCTAGGGGTGCTTATCCTTCTCATAACCATTTTTTTTTTCATTTTAGGAGAAATAAAATAAGTTTTGAAAAATCTATGAACACAGTTTCTGAAGTTAGAAAATGTATGACATTACTATAAAGAGATTTGCATAGATAGAAATTGAGGATCAAAGGGTTTGGCACAATTTGGGGATATGAACACTCCTTGTGGTTCAGTCGCTGAATTTTTCTCAAATTACACCCTTTCAGTGTCCTTTTTCTATGTACATCTTTGATGTTTCTAAAGGTTTAGTGCAATTTTGTGGATTTGGAAAACAACGTAATTGATAGGTTATTTGCTTAAACAAATCTACACTGATGCAAAGTTAGAAATATGCTGCAAATGAGTTTGAATCCTCAAATTTGCTATCTCAGATGTGTCTGGTAATTGCTCATAAGGAACAACTCACTGTTTCTTTTCAAAGAGACTCATGACAGTTGAATAACAGTCAGGAATGAATAAACCCAAGGGCGGTGAGCAATTTCACACAACCCAACAGAAAATAATTACAATGTGCATTTCTAAAATCTGTAGCAAAGCTTTCAGATTCTGTTAATCTCCCTTACAACTTCTGCTGCAATATTAAATCTACAAAGATGAAATATAACAGTTAAGTTTTGGTAAATTAAATATATACTTTAAATTTTCAAATCAAACTGCATTGATTATCAAGTCAATATAAAACTGAAAGCAAATGTTCAAGAATACATCAAATAAATCCATGTATCACACAGCAGCTATTCTTCAATGAAATAAAAGTGTATTTTAATTGCGTCATTTTGGGAGCAAACTAACTTTCCAGTTTTGGATAATGCTTGAAATAAAGCGTTCACTTATTTACTTCAGATGACTCTCAAAAAGAATATTTAATGTAAGCATACAAATGTACAGCAGAGTAACTATCCACAATTGATATTTCTCATAAAATATTAAAACAGAAAAAAACACTTGTTTGAAGATCTTTGAAATATTTCATTTCATCATCACCAATGTCATTGTGACAAAATCATCAGGAGGTATGTTTTATTGGTTTCCACTCTTAATTCCTGAGTTTTGTGGCTTCAGGTGCAAAAGTCTTCAGCAGTATTTGTGTGTGTGTGTGTGTGTGTGTGTGTGTTTTAATTTTGACATTCTAAAAAGGGGAGTCAATATTAGGCTAGATAGGAATGTCATGGACCCACTGGAAACCAATGTAAATGCTGTTAATTAAAACTTTCATTTTGATCAAATATAGTTGGGCTCCACATAATATCATTTCAGCCAGTTACAGACTGCATATATGACCATGGTCCTGTGAAATTATATTGCCAGAGATGTCTTAGTAATCTTTGTGTAAGGACACTGCATATTGTTCCCACAATGTAAAAACTGTATAATGGTGCATTTCTAAGGATGTATATTTTTTCAGTAATGCATGTTTTTCTCTGTTTCTCAATATGTATTTGTATCCATGTGCATAAACACAACTAAAGTTTACAAACACACTCTCTCCCCCTACTCACCAGACATGCTACCCACACACTTGCCAACCTGTTTTGGTCAAAACAGGCTAATTGCTAAATGCAACCTATAAACTAATGCATTTAAATCAGTATAATCTTGGCCGGTGCCATGGCTCAACAGGCTAATCCTCCGCCTTGCAGCGCCGGCACACCAGGTTCTAGTTCCGGTCGGGGCACTGGATTCTGTCCCGGTTGCCCCTCTTCCAGGCCTGCTGTAGCCAGGGAGTGCAGTGGAGGATGGCCCAAGTGCTTGGGCCTGCACCCCATGGGAGACCAGGATAAGCACCTTGCTCCTGCCTTCAGATCAGCGCGGTGCGCCAGCCGCGGCGACCATCGGAGGGTGAACCAACGATGTCTCTGTCTCT
Organism: Sylvilagus floridanus; assembly: GCA_949820135.1. Lineage (NCBI taxonomy): Eukaryota > Metazoa > Chordata > Mammalia > Lagomorpha > Leporidae > Sylvilagus > Sylvilagus floridanus. Next base: position 23,263,636 of record OX463246.1, on the reverse strand, counting down.
CTCTCACTGTCCACTCTGCCTGTCAAAAAAAATAAGTAAAAAAAAATTAAAAAAAAGTATAATCTTGTTTTGCTTGCTAACACTAATTGTCCATCAGATTGTTCCAGGTTGAGTAGCTCTACTTCAAACTGCCGTTTTTTGTCTTGGGCACCATTCATTTTGATTCTTCCACCTTTACATTTGGCACACTAGAGAAACATGAAAATTAGTATCATTGTACAATTGCATAGAGAATGAAAGCTGAATATCAATTCTTGGGTGCTGGGAAAGACTAATGTGTAGAGGACAGATGCTAAAACTTAGAGAAAGCCTTGATATTCTCCTAGAAAAATGTCAATTGTATGTCTTCAAAAACTAAATGTATGTGATTGCTGAGTAATATGTTCTAAAAAAGTAAATGATATTTGCCTATTTTTTGCATTTTCCACCTGTATGACCACTTAATTAAAAATATCAGATGCCTACATTGTGGCATAGCAGGTAAAAGCACCAGCTGCAAGAAAAGTATTTCATCTTGGTGCCATTTCATGTCCCTGCTATTCCACTTCCAATCCAGCCAATCCAGCTCCCTGATAAAAGCCTGGGAAAAGCAGTGGAAGATGGTCCAAGTGTTTGGATCCTTGCCACCATGTGCAACACCCAGATGAGGTTCCCAGATCCTGGCTTCAACCTGGCACAGTGCTGGCTGTTGTGAGCCATCTGAGAAATAAACCAGCAGATGGAAGATCTCTCTTTGCCTCTTTTTTTTTTTTTTGTAACTCAGACTTTGAAATGAATAAATAAATCTTTAAAAAATCACATTTTAGCTTTAAAGGCTTATATTTAAAAGAGAATTCTGTACCAGTTCCAGCACTTTTAAGGAGACTAAACAGTTTAACCCAAGGTATAAAAAGAACAGTAGGAGAAGTATGAATTGGTGGTGGTGCTGGTGGTAGCAATAGAAAGGCGAGAAACGTCTTTTGATTTCAAAGTTAAAAATGGGCTTGTTTTAGTGTAACAGTGGAGTATTTAAAAATATCTATTGCTTTAAGAGATTCAAGGGGTTCAGCTGCTAAGAATTTTCTACCAAAATATAAACAGTTCAAAAGTGACATTTTTTCAAAGATGATGTTCAAATTTATATTCAATATGTATTTCTTATATAATCTATAGGTTACATACTTATAGCACCATTTTGACTCTTTATCAAAGCATATATACAGAGAGTGATAGTTTCAGTTTCAGAAATGTGGATTAGTAATCATGTAATTTATACTAATAGGTATAATATTATAGCTCATGAAATATTCAGTTACTATTTCCCTATTCACAGTCCTCACTTCTTACTCTAAGTTTTACTTGCCAACCTAAGCTCTATCAAGTTCATGACACTTTTTTAAGTGGTGGTAGTAGTCATTTAGCCAAGGTCTAAAGAATGGAGTATTTGGACACTCAGCTATGTCGATGCAGTCTTTTTTGTATTACTAACTGAAGAAAATGAGTGCCTTTTAAGGACTTTCTAATATTAGAAAGCAGAAAGAAACTGTAAGAAGCAAATGGTAATGGTAACATAGATGTATAATGATTTTCCATAGAAATATTGGTGGAATCACCCTTGTTTTGTGAGAGCAATGATAAGGATATTGCTATGGTGGAGAGGAACTCTCTGGTGAAGCTAATAGTTGGGTTAAGTTAAACTACCTTGATAATAAACAGAAGTTATTTTTTAGACCTTCAGAAATCCATCAAGCAAAATGCCTGAGCATCTCCCCAAAACTGTTATCATTTGACTTTTGCTCTTGAGCAGTATTCTTTTTATTTGGATCAGTTTCATTTATTGGTAGCCATTGTTTTGATTGTGTTTTTTCTCTCAGATTATACAGGTAATGCTGTGTTTCATTTCCTGCCTCAATTCTTTAACCATTCCTTAGGGTCTTGATTCCACTTGTTTTAAATTTCCACAGAAAACCTTTGCTCTCTTTTTTCTGCAACTCATAGGGGTGAAGGATTTTTTTACAGTATAGAAAAGATGATTTTATGTAAGTAAAACATTTGAGATGTCTTTGGTGTTGGTCATTGTTTCTTCTGTAAATCATGAGTCCTCTTCAATTAGGGCATGGACAAGATAAAAATCTTTTCTTGCAAATTAGCGAGAATGATCTACCACTGTATGCTTTATCTTCAACACGGTATTTTCCTGTGATCAGATTCTTTCCTGGGCCTGTGAGCTGAATGTAGGGCTGGTTATGTTTTGTTCCCAGGGCTAGGGTATGTGGATGAGGAAACTTGGCTGATTCTAGGTCAGTCGGTAGATAGGTAGGACCACCCTATCATTTGCAAGTGATATTCGCAGGCAGAGACATCCAAAGTATTGTGGGAATATTATTCCCATCATTGTGTTCTAGGTTCTTGCTACCATATTAAATAATAATTCAAAGAAGATAAAGTGCAAGAATGGGAGCAGGAGTTAGTTAAAAAGAGAGAGAGTGTGAGTACTTAGGCAGTGTTCACATAGGCTGTGAATACAGGCAGTCCCATGAAGAGAGATGCACGCAATGATGAGAGAAATGTGCCCCTCTCAAGTCCAGTGTTTTATTTTATTGGCTATGGAGTGGTGACTAATGAATATGCAAATAGGGTGGAGTTTGGGTGTTGTTCAATGTCTATGTTGTCCTCTAGGAAGGTTTTATGGTAACTCTACATGGCTCAGCCATGCTGAAGACGTCTTAAGTGCATCATGGCAAAGTAGGTATGTTGAGTTGGTGTGCAAGGGGTGTAGTTAGGCTGCAGGGCCATTAGACACAGAAATTGTGGGAAATCTATCATCTCTTTTGTTCTCTAACTGACTGCCTGCATATCTCACATTAGTGTCATGTCCAGACTTTTCCCAGCACTGTGGAAGAATTGGCAGGACCTCCTGGCTTGTTCACAGAGCCAGGTCTGGGGAACTGCTAGGAGCAGCTACTTCAGAGGATCCTGGGTTTGTGGGATTTTAAGATGGCTATATGAAGCAATATTCTGGGCGAGGGAAGCTCTTTCTCTAGGGCATGAAGTAACACCTTGACAGTAGGGACTCCATTTTGGAGCACTTGAGACTCCATTCTGGGAAAGCACTCTCCCCTCCCCCCCCACCGTGAGACTCTGGTCTGAAACTATGATCTCAAATAGTCGGACAATAGCAGTGCACTACATCACCCTTGGCAGAGTATAGAAACCCCCTAGCATAATTGTTCAAGCTTAAAAGTAGGAAGGTTACACCTGGGTTAATGATAAAACTGTAATTTGTCTATGTCCTAACCAATACCTGGATTAACGTCAGGATTATATGATTGTAACTGGTATTGTCAAGATTATAATTGATACTAGTTTTGCATAGGTTTTAGGTCAGCTTGACCCCAGTAACCATGTATTCCCCCCTGTTCCTAGCAACCATGAATTCCCCTCCCAATTTTGTGGTTTTTGCCTTTATAAACCCTGTTGCTTTGGGCTTCAGGGTCGAGAGTTCTTTAGGGCATGAGCCCACTCTCCACTGCCAGCAATAAAGGACCATCACATTTTATCAATGTGTGGAACTCCTTTCTTTACACTCGCTCAGGTACAACAGGCAGTGTGGCACCTTGGTACCCTAGCCTCTCCTCTGGCTGGACTCAGACCCTGTGGAAGCCTGAAGCTTCTCCAGCAGTAAATGCCTCATGTCTCTGTTATGTGAGTGGGGATTGCTATAGGGCTTCCTATTTAACATTTCCCTACTGGAAAAACAATCCATTATGTCTTATTGCCTTATATACAGGGCAACTTAAATTAGTCAATAATTATACCACTTATAGCTTTGAAATAAATATTATGTCCGAAATATTCATAGAATTGAAAACTTGGGACTTGGAAGGTTAAAGATTGACCTTGTGAGTGGCAGAACGGTATATGCTGTGTACTTCATTCATAAGTCCTTGATGATTATTACAGGAACATACCAGATATGATCTATCCCTTTCCTAACTCAACCTTCCCAATCACATTGTCTTCATCTTCTCATCTTACTTACATAGCAAATTTCTCATAGAACCCCAGTATCTTCAAATGCACATCTACATTTGTTGATCATGCCTAGAATATCTTTCATTTTAATGGTGATAATTTGGTTGTTTATTGAATCCCAGTTTAACAGTCCTCCACAGGCAAACTGTGCCTCCTTTAAATCATTTTTGCAATCATATAAATTTCTTTAATGGAATTTGTGCATCTGTGGTAATTATTTCTTTACATAGTTTTGTCCACACTAGTCTGAATATATGTTTGTGCCAGGTATCCATAGTCAGGCAACCCAAAACATAGTAGGTGCTTTATATGAATGTTCTGTTAGTAAACCATTGTAGCTGGAACAGCGTACAGGCCTGTGATCAGAATCTGATATACCTGGAGCTGAAATCTGGCTTCCTCATTTCTATCACAGTTTTAGAAGGCACATTCACTTTGAACACAACTAATAAAGAACTTGAATTAAAATTTGTGTGTTGGGGGCCAACAATGTGGCATAGCGGGTAAAGCTGTTACCTGCAGTGCCGGCATCTAATAAGGGCACTGGTTCATATCCTGGCTGCTGCATTTCTGATCCAGCTCTCTGCTATGGCCTAAGAAAGCAATAGAAGATGACCTGAGAAAGCAATATAAGACGGCCCAAGTCCTTGGGGCCCTGCATCCACATGGGAGACCCAGAAGAAGCTCCTGGCTCCTGGCTTTGGATTGGCCTAGCTCTGGCCATTGTGGCCATCTGGAAAGTGAGCCAGAGGATGGAAGACTTCTCTCTCTGCCTCTCCCTCTCTCTATCTCTCTAACTCTATCTCTCAAATAAATAAATACAATCTGATAAAAAAGAAGTGAAATTGACAGTTTGAAATGCAATGATTTCGAACAGCCTTGTCTTTACTGTTGAAGAACAATTCTTTTTTTCTTTTTCCATGCTATTTGTTGAACTCTTTACTTGGTGCAGGGTTAATTTTATTTGTATAAAATTAATGCAAAGTAGAATTTTGTAAAAAATAAGACTGGGAATAGCAGAGGGAGAAGGAACAAGGGTGGGAGTGAGGGCGGGAGGGAGGGTGTGTAGAAAGAATCACTATGTTCCTAAATTTGTATATATGAAATGCATGACGTTTGTATACCTTAAAAAGAATTTTTATGAGTGGTTTAGAGAAAAGCATGTTCAGACACTATTTTTATGTTATATTTGTAAGACAGGTGAAAAGAAACCTTTTACCTCATACACCTGCCAAATAAATTCACAAAATGCAGCTTTTTCTTGTAAAAAAAAAATAGAAGTATGATGACAAAAATCTCTGACTATTGATCTGAAAAGTCATCTGTGAATATTTAAAACCACAAAACAGTCAGCTAGAATATTTAAAATCACAAAACAGTCAGCTAGAATAATTTTTGTAGATGGTGCAATGAAATAAACTAGTGATTTTATCTTTAAAAAAGTAGCAGTTCATGTACTCCTGTACTTACCCAGTAGATTGCTTATCACATACTCATTGGAACTACTCTATTTCTAAAAAGAAAATCAGTGTAAAAATGTACTTCCAACAATGGCAGAACCAGCTACTTTACACTTCAGCCTTACATTTGGTGAGCTTAGGGGCATCTGTCCCTGATAGCAGGTGCTTGAAAGTTTCCTGGAGCTTAGGGGGGAGTCTACAGCAGAAGAACAATTGCATTGTGTCAGAACCAGTGAGTTCTGTGCTTATCCCGGGAAGCCGGGAAGCATCTAGCAGAGCTCAGGTGGCAAATGATGCGTGAAAATTGGGGGAAACTGCCTCCCATGTTGCAAACCTTCTGTTCTCTTAAGCCATATGTATTAAAAGACAATGTGATGTATGTGTATGCTTGGATTTCTTTTATTCTTATTTCAGTACATGAGTAGGAACTACAAAAAAGATAGCTCCATTATCCCTGCTAGGATGGAAAATATATTTGAAAGGGTGTTTAAACAAATTGGAAAAGAAGAAAGACATATAAGGAAACCAGATAAAAGAGATGTTCTGATCACCAGGTAGAGGCTATCTTGCTGAGAAAATGAGATTTCATTTTGCTTTGTTTGTGTTCTCCATCACTAGGACTACAGATGTTTCAAGAGACTCCTTTGTCTTTGAGATCTAATGTCTAATTCTGAGTTGGATATATACCACTTCAACTATTTCTTTTTGCTCAGAATTTACAAACTTTAACAGGTTTTTATTGAATAAGAGATTTTTAAAAAGCTCTGCTAATTACAACTGTTTGAGACTTCACAATAGAAAAGATAAAGGAGTGCTTGTATAGAATGGCAGAATGAGATGCATACTTCCAACCTAACACTGAGTAGGTGTGGATTTAAGTGGTGACTGTAGAAATGAAGGACAGACACGATGCTGTCCTGGCTGTGAGCATGCCCAGCAGCTGGTTTCCTGGTAACAGAAACTTTCAATGAAACATGTCAGTGACCCAGGAAACATCAGCTATGGGCAAGAAAGCATGTGCTGTAGCCTAGGAAGGAGTGAGATTTAAATCTTAGGGCTGTTATGGGAAGAGTGATTAACAACATCATAACTGGTGCTGGAGTTGGGGCACAGTTGGTTAAACCACTTAGTACATGGCTTACATCTCTTACTGGAGTGCTGGTTTGGGTCTTAAGCTTCCAGTTAATGTGCATGGGAAAGGATCAGAAGATGGCTCAAGTACAAAAGCACCTGCCGTCCATGTGGGAGACCCAGATAGAGTTCCTGGATCCTTGTTTCATTCTGGTCCCTCCCTGGCTCCGGTAGCTGTTTGGGGAGTGGACTTGTGAATGGAAGATCTTACACTTCGTGTGTGTCTCTGTCTTAGTCTCTGTTTCTATCTTTCTCTCTTTCTCTGTCACTCTGCCTTTGAAATAAATTAAATCTTTATAAAAATAAAAACATAACCAATAATCTAGTCTGCTAGCTATTGCCAGGGGAACTTCAAATTTCAGTGAAGTATTCTTTGTTTTTTTGATGTGATTGATAACTACACATAAATCTTTGTTGTTTAATTTTGACACTGTATTCACCCTGGGAGAAGAGGAAAAACATGTAATGAAACTCAGGCTTGTTGAAAAAACCAACTCATGCAACTGACTGGTTATCTTTGGGTTTAAATCTTCACTCAGTTTGATTAGCTTAATACAATTGATGTTTTATTTTTCAACCAGTTAATATTTTTGGGTAATATGAGAATATTAGAATTATTTACTTTTTTAAAGATTTATTTATTTATTTGAGAGGCAGAGCTACAGACAGAGAGAGGGAGAGAAACAGAGAGAAATCCTCCATCTGCTGTTTCACTCCCCAAATGCCCACAATGGCCAGAGGTGGGCCAATCTGAAACCAGGAGCCAGGAGCTTCTTCCAGGGCTCCCATTCAGATGTAGGGATCCAAACACTATGGCTATTTTCCACTGTTTTCCCAGGCCATTAGCAGGGAGCTGGATCAGATGTGAAGCAACAAGAACCCAAACCAACACCCAAATGGGATGCTGGTGCCATAGGTGGAGTCTTAACTTTCTTGCCATAGCACCAGCTTCCAGAATTACTTATTGACTATCATTTTCTTTTTGAGATTTGGCATTAATGCCTTTATTTTATTTTAAAGTGTTTTAAAAATTATTAATTTGCAAAAAAATTATTAATTTTGCAAATATGATCAACAAGGTCTCATAATACATATTTAAGTGGTTTGTGTTAAAATCATGACTAAAATATGTATCCATATAAAATATATATATATAATATATATATAAAATATATATAAAATATATACTGTAGTTTTATAAAACTTGAAATTGTGTAGTAAAAAAGTCCATACAGCTCTACCTACTCTCAGATTAGGTTCAAGCACATTAAAATCTATTGTAGAAAATATAGATATGTAAATGTGTTCATAATTCTAAAAGAGGAACAGAGATGAAATGAACTAAGGAATCTTCAGAGTTCTCATAAAAGGAACAGTTGTCTAAGTTTCTAGCAAATGTGCATGTAGCTTGCAACAGTAAGAAGTGGCATGGGCATATATGGTGTGCCTTACCCACAATTTAATGTCTAAAAAATTGACAGCAAGAAGTGGCATGGGCATATATGGTGTGCCTTACCCACAATTTAATGTCTAAAAAAATTGAACACAGAAAAATTGAGTAATTCACGCACACACTAATATGTGACATGGTGGAATCTAATCAAAGGTGAGCGACGGGTTCTGAATTCTGCCTCCTATTCCATGTTCTAAGGTGTCTTAAAGACATTATATAACATACAGATTTTGGGTTCTCTGGATGATAACCACACAACACAGAAGAGTAAATGATTGGATACAAATCATTGCACAGACTAGTCAGTGAGATTACAGGGAAGGAAGCCAGTGAACAACGTACTGATCAACACAAGTCATTTTGGTGGATAGTTTGAGCTCACCATTAAAGAACTGATAGCATCTAGTTATTGCTGTGAAACAGTGGCAACGGGCGGTGGAAAATAATTTCCATGTGTAATACTCCATGAAATATGGCAGGGAACATAATGTACTCATGAGTCAGGATTAGAATAAACAGTGTGCAGTGGTAGAAGGCAACTCAATTCTAAATTGCTTTTGTAAAGGACACTCCCCCCAACCCAATCCAACACCTAATTTGACAGAAATCTCTGCATGGAAAAATAAATTGCTGGTTGAAATAAAGATGAGGAGAACAGTCATTTGGAGTTTATGAGGGAAAGTGAGTCATTCAACTCTCTATGATGTTATTTTCATTGTCTAAAATAACTAGCAGTATGATTTAAGTAGCTGTATGCATTCAAAGAATGATGAAGCCTTTATAACTGTGAAATAATGGGAAAATGAAATGGAAACAGGATAAAGATGTGAGTATTTTTAATAAATTTTTCCTTAATGCAAAGTGTTTTTCTGGAGTCACTCCTTCATGTATAGTGCAATGATTTAGCGCTCCTTCCAAAGTGAATTGGGGGCCATTAGGCCATGTAGTGGGAGAGAAGAGGCAACTCAGTGGAGGAGAGTTAAATGTAATAGGAGACAAACATTTCAGGTTCATAGCTCGCTCAACTTAACATAGAAATCAGTAACTAGAACTATCTCTATTTTTTACAAGTAAAATTGATTTTTAAAAAGTCATGTCAGTGAAATCTGAATAGAAGAAATGAATTATCTACATAATTTCAGATTAAATAACAAATCCTGGATCAATGGAGTATATGGATGCTTAAAAATAAAGTGGGTGTGGACACAGGGTTGACAAGCTTTGTTTCCAAGATAGAATACATAATAAAAGAAAAAATACTGCTCCACACCTTCCCATGTTTTTAACACAATGGATATTTAAAATGTAAAATAAAGAGTATAATAATTTTACAATAAACAGGTACCACTTAAATTGAATAAATTAAGTTGAAAACATTTTCGATGTTGTCCTTATTATTATTATATCTTGATGGACAAACAAAAATAAGTCAGTACCTGACTTCAGCCTGCGTTGGTACTGGGAATATGTCATCTAGATCAACAGTCTAAAACCATGTTTAATATGAGTAATCTGTACTCTTCTCAGCAGGATGCCATATGGAAACAGCTTTATCTTGTTTCCTCCATGCATTTTCCCATTTTCCCTATTTTGTGTCAGCACCAATAGCATATTCACTATAATTTTGATCCATTTCCAGCTATTACAGCAGTTTCATTAGTTATTAAAAAGTTTTAACTGGAGCTAACATTGTGATGCCACTTTCAATTCCACCATTCCATATCAGAGTGCTGGCTAGAGTTAGGCTGTCCAGCTTTCTGTTAATGCACCTGAGAACATCTAGGCCCCTTACAACCCTGTAAAAACGAGGATGCAGTTCCCGGCTCCTGGCTTCAGCCTGGCCCAAACCTAGCTGTTTTGACTATTTGGGGAGCCAAACAGCAGATGGAAGCTCTCTCTCTCTTTGTCCTCTCCTCACCCTCCTCTCCTCCCTTCCCTTCCCTCCCCTTTCCTCTCCCTCTTTCAAATAAATAAATATTTTATAAAACATTGACACAATTTATCAGAAAGTTGATCTCTGATTCAATTTTAATGTTCCCATTCTATAACCAAGGACAGTCCTAGAATTCTCAGAGAGCACCGGGAATGGGGGATTTGTTTTTTGCACTTATTGTTGCTACTTTCCAATTATCTCCTAGATTTCTGACTCCCCCCCAAAGGGAGGAGAATGCAGAGTAAGCATAAGTTATAAAGAAAGGTGAAATCCCCTTGCTTGGTGCTGAGATGACCTGCACTCCACGGTATGTGAATAATTCTGGCTCTGTTACATGAAGTTCTTTCATATATTTTTTGAGTGTTGTTCTTTGAGGACTGATGAAATGAATTACTACTATCTGCTGTAAGCAATGCTTTATTCAGATAACTTTACATTTAGCAGGTGTAGTGGCACAAAAGGTTAAACCACAGTTTGGGATACCCATATGCACCACTTGACTTCCATCTGTCTTCTGATTCAGCTTCCTGCTAATGTACCTGGGAGTTAGCAGATTATGGCTCAAGTATTTGAGTCCCTGCTCCCTACTTGGAAGACTTTTTCTGGCTCCTGCTTCAGCCTGGCCCAGACCCAGTGATTGTATCCATTTGGGAAGCAAATAAACAAATGGAAACAAATGGAAGAATGAGCTATCTATCTATCTACCTACCTACCTACCTACCTACCTACCTATTTTTAAAAAGTCTTCCCAAACTCTGGCCCTCTAGCAATACACTTCTTACCTTTCTTCTAAAATACCAGAAACTGAAAGGTAGAAATACTGTGTCAAGTCTATCTAAAGTTACTGCCCCAACCAATCCTGGAAACAGGTCACATTTATCACTTTCCTCTGACTATTTTATTCCTTTGGCACCTACAATCGATTGTCTTCTTTGAGAATCAGTGGAGAATTAAATCTAAATCCCCATACCCTACAAAAATTCCAGAGGACTCTCTCAAGTGTTCCATGGAGACTTTAGTTGGACTCAGAGACTGTATCACAGCAGACCCAGGTCTGTTTCTACAGACCATCAAATATCTAGCTAGAAAGAAAGTTCCGGGTTCTTTCCTGAATAACTCCTATTCAACCACCTCCACCTCCACCAGAAATTTTCCAAGGAATTCACTTGCTGCTCATTTTGCTTGGTTGGAAGTGGGTGGGTGAATATGCTCCAGTCCTCTCTACTCCTAGTAACTGCTTCAAAGGATTATTTTCTGTCCGTAATGAACGCCCAACCTGTATAGTAGTGCTTTGGCTGTTTTTGGATGCCTCTTAATAAGCGTTGAAGGGGTGAAGCTAGAAGTGTGGGAAATTATTCCTTCTTATTCTGAGTATTGAAATTCACAAAAATTCCTCAGATAGTAGAAAATGTTTTCTTCAAATTTCACTAGACTTATTCGTGTATTTGCCAAATACTGTGAATACAGGGAAAAATATGACAATATAACAAAGATGAGCAATAGGATTCAGAGATTACTTTCAGGTCAAGGTTGATTGCCGATCTTGTATTATGGAAAGAAATTATAAGAAATGGTCCAGTTCTCCTTGATTTCAGAATGGGGCATTGTTCTTCTGTCTTCTTCTTGGAAACTTTAACTTACAAAGTCAATGCTGTGGAGCAATAATTCCATCTAGTATCTTGAGACTGCATTTGAAAATATATGTTTCCATAGAAACTTTGAAAGCATTGTCATTCTTTTAAGGTGATATCTGAAAGTGGGCTTAATACTTCTATTCACCTTGATCCATGTCTTTGGTGAAAAGAATGGTTTGTTTATAGACCTTACAGAACTTTAACTGCCTTTTGGAGGAAAAAGCATCCTCTGCATTTTATAACTCAATATAACAAACATTAATACTTTAATTTTCCATGATTGTGTTTGTGAGTTAGTCTATGATGTTTGTCCATCATCTGAGACAAACTCTTATCTCCCATTTATTGCCAAATACATTATTTTGAAAGTAGTCTCAATATGAACATCAAACTTAATGAAATTATATGAATAACTAGAGCTTCCACTTCAGATTTTACTTTACAAGTTCATCTAACTCTTCAGTTCAGCTGGGATTTAGAAGGCCCATGACAGCTGGTAACTTGCTATTGATGTTGATGAAATATTAACATCTTCCCACTAGATATTTTCCAGAGACCAGGAAACTTTGTAATGTCACAAGATTTTAACTGTGTCCATCTCACTCTTTTGTTCATAGTCATTTTCCATTTAAAGCACAATTTTAAAACATGAGGAATTTTGTCTTTGTAGTAATGTTTTAATATCTTAAAATGTTCAACTTAAATATAATAAGATGAAGGTCATTGTACTATTATTTTCATCATAAAAATTTTAGGAACATGTGATATGTTTATTTGAGGTGTTTCTATATGGGTCACAAGTACTGGCTTTCAAATAAAATTGAGTTAGAATAACTAAAATGTTCAATTCTGAATAATATTAAAATAAACTCAGCACAGCAGTTCAGAAGTCAAATTTTTAAGGATCATAAAATTCTAATATTATAACAATCAATATACACATTTTATTTCGAAGGTATAATTATCAATTGTAGAATTATTTTGTAACAGTAGGAAAAACCCACTTATCTCATTTTTTTTACTATCTACAAGTGTTCCTATATATATTCTGCCTGTTTGAAACATCCACTTCTCCAAATATCTTTTTTGTATCTTTAGTTTATTCAAGCTCTAAACTCTCATCTTGCAAATCTGTTTAATAGTCAATTAAAAAAAACAATTTTTCACAATTCTTTGTTTTCTGATGAATGTGAACCCTTGGGGGATGTAGATTTTGAGAAATTGATCAACAAGGAGTAATTACTTGAATGCATAAAAAGATCTCCAACAAAGAATGAGATCAAATATTTGTAATTTGCATATGAGCTAACCAAGAAAGTAAATTAGAAATTAAGAGAAAAAGACCAAGTCCTTTCATTATCTGTGAAACTCATATTTAAAAAGCCTGACTGTATGACACTGGTTGTCAAATAGAAATAAATGACTTATATAAGGTGAATTACTGCAAAGTCAGGCACATGAAGATCCACAAATAAAACAAGTTAACACATATGCATTTAGAATCTGGAAAGAAGGCCCTGGCCATCATATGGCACTTTGATGAAAAATATGAATTGTGAAATAGTAGCAGTCTATTGTTGTCAAAGAACTGAGCAAAATGGAAAGCTTGCCAAAACAGCATTAGCAATCAGGGAAATACAAATTAAAATCAACTGAAATAGAATAGCTATTGCCAAAATGCAAGACAAAACAAAACAAAAATAATAAATGCTGGCAAGGATGTGGAGTGAATACAACTCTTTTAACTGCTAGTGATATGTAAATTAACATAGCCATTAGTGAGTACAATATGAGGTTTCCTAAAAACATTAAAAATAGATCTTCTTGGTATAGATCTGTAGGCAATGGAATTAGAGTATGAAACAAATACATACACCCATGCTCACTGCAGCACTATTCAGTTAGCCAAGCTAGGGAGTCAATCTAAATGTCCATCAAGGATGGATAAAGAAAATGTGGCATATGTATTCAATGGAATATCATTCTACCATTAAAAGGAATGAAATCCTATCATCTGTGATAACATGAATGGAAATGTAGGTCATTATGCTGAGTGAAATTAGGCACAAAAAGACAAATACCACAGGCTCTCTCTCATGTGTGAACGTTAAAGATGTTTCAAAAGAAAGGAGAGTAGATCGTGATTTCTAGAGAATGAAGATGGGGGAATAGGGAGAGTCAAATGGAGGCCTGGTAGTGAGTGCCGAACCACAGTGAGAGAGGGGTAGAGTCCCAGCGCACAGTACATGGACCACGGTTTCCAATATCCTGTTCTACAGGTGAGAAGATCTGGAGGGGTGGAGCTTGAAGGCTATAGACTTAGTGAATTGATAAGGAGTTAGGAGCACTAATTATCTCGATTTGATCACTACATACCATATTCATATATTAAAATATCACATTGCTGGATAAATATGAACAATTATTTGTTCATTAAAATAAAAAACAAAATTAAAATATTGCTCAAAGTATATGTTTTCAAAAATCAGAGTACAGTTAATCATGTCCCTGATCCCTCTTCCCACTTGGACATCTGGGAACTCTTAAAAGATTTGAAGAGAAAGGGTATAAAATTATTGTATCTTCATTTTTAACTTGCTTTCACCTTATTTTGTAGACAAATGTATATATATATATATATATATATATCAAGGTATTATAGATTCATAATTGTTATATAGAATCCTTTAGAAAATAAATTGTGTGTATTTAGAAGAAAGTTTTGTTGAACAGTATATGAATAACTGTCATAGGCACATAGCAGCTGTTATACAAAGTTAGGAGATTGTCTTGTGTTCATTGTTTTTTCATAACTTTTTTAAAAGCTGATGAAGTTATGAATCTCATTGGCTATCCCAGAGTTTGGCCAATATTTCTTAATGTTTTATGCAGGTGAAATTACATATAGGGGGCCAGCGCCGCAGCTCAATAGGCTAATCTTCTGCCTGTGGTGCCTACACCCCAGGTTCTAGTCCCCGTTGGGGCGCCTGATTCTGTCCCGGTTGCTCCTATTCCAGTCCAGCTCTCTGCTGTGGCCCGGAAAGGCAGTGTAGGATGGTCCAAATCCTTAGGCCCTGCGCCTGGCTTCTGCGTTCAGATCAGCACAGTGCGCCAGCCGCAGCGGCCATTAGGGGGTGAACCAAGGGAAAAAGGAAGACCTTTCTTTCTGTCTCTCTCTCTCACTGTCCATCTGCCTGTCAAAAAAAAAAAAAAAAAAAGAAAGAAAGAAAGAAAGAAAGAAAGAAATTACATACAGGGAACTGAAAACCCCATATAGAAATTTAAATCACATTGCAGTAAGTATTGTACCCTCTGTCTCCTCTGGATGAAGACAAATGCAGAATTTATAGCTTCTGAATATTTCTATTTTTATACACTCTTTAATAAAAAGAAAACATAATATTCTATTTGGTTCACAAATCCTTTGTTCATAGGGATGTTGTGACTAATGGCACATCCTATTGTTCCTACTTCCCTAAAGCCATCACTGTTGTTATTGTCCTGAGCTTGTAAAAGAGAGGCAATTCTGTTGTCCTCTTTCTTCCTTCAATTGCTGTTGGATTTGGTTGTTGTGTACAGTTTGACAAGAGACTCCAAATGAATCCTTATTCAGCAAACTCTTTAGAGTACCTGAAAGCTCATTTTTATGTCATTCTGCCTAAGACTAGGTTTACTTCTCTTCAGAATAAACATCTTATCCGTAAATTCTATAACAAAAAGCTTGCATTTACACATGGGCTAGGTTTGTAATCAAACCATATCCACTTTCTAAATGATATATTCCTGGTTTTTATATCATGTACACACCGTATATTGAACTCCCTTTTGTTAAATGCATCTGTTATTAAGAAAGGAAAGTCTGTGTTTCAGGGTGAGCATATCTTCTAAATGTCATTCTAAATGCTATATTCTAAATGTAATCATTTGCTTTTGTTATTTTTCTCTTTCCTCTGTAGTTTGTGGAATGAGAACTGACAATAACTGTCTGATAAAGGGGATTCTAAGTGCTGCCTACATCCCATGTGGGCACCACTTTGTGTCTTGGCTGCTCCACATCCAATCCAGCTCCCTGCTAGTGGCCTAGGAAAGCAGCACAAGGCGGCCCAAGTACTTGGGACCCTGCCACCCAAGTCCAGGTCCCTCTGCTCCCCACTCCTGAGAACCAACAAGGGGAAACTTCACCTGCTGTGCACCAGCACCCTTCTCCTCCCCTTCCGCCTCCCCCTCTGCCTCCTCCTTCCCCTCCACCTCCTCCTCTGCTCCCTCCTCCCCTTCAAACTCCCCCTCTGCCACCTCCTTCCCCTCCGCCTCCCCCTCTGCCTCCTCCTTCTTCTTTTTCTTCTTATTCTTATTTACGTATTTATTTATTTGAAATGTAGAGCTACAGAGAGAGGGAGAAACAGAGAAAGGGAGAGAGAAAAGAGAAGACCCCCATGAGCAGATTCATTTCCCCAAATGATTGCTGAGGTCAGTGCTGGATCAGGCTGAAGCCAGTCTCCCACATGGGTGCAGGGAGATTTATCTTTCATTTATCTTTTACACCTAAGCCAATAGGCCTAGAAATAATGCACTGGGTCATTTGCTGAAAGATCCTTAGTATGAAATAGTCACAAAAACTTCTTATTGGAAGACCTGTACCATGAGCATAAGCTACCATTATTCACTCATATTCCCTGCATAATATCATTTTGAAATCAATTATCCCATATGACTTCCTCCAAACTCTTCTAAAATATAAAATGTTTTTTCTTATTATCATTTGTGGTGGAATGAGAAGGCCATGCCAAGATGGCCACTGGCAACGGAAACTACCTGGCAACAGGCTGTGATTTGATGGCTTCAGAAACCACATGGCAACAGAGCCTGACTGGCAACAGGCTGTGATTGGCTAGGGCATAGACTGCCCCTTGACCAGATTGGCTGCCTTGACTATATAAGCTGCTGTAGCAACTGAAATAAACGAGTCTGTGGGCTGCTCACCTTAGGCCTACTTTCACCCAACTCTCGGGGTCTGTGTGGTGACTCCGTGCCTCTTGCCCCCACCATGCTCTCCTCTCAGAATGAATCCACCTCAACAATCATTGCTTCATTTGTAAATGTATCATCATTGCATATTAACCATATCAATATTTGCTGGTCTCTGTTAGGTGATTTTTTAATTGATCTATCCCCAGATAAGAGGTGGACGCAAAATATAGCTCTTCTTTTAAGTAAAAAATATATTTTGGCTTTCTTTCATTTTATAAAATGTTTACAAGTACCTATTAAATAATTCAAACAATACAGAAAGTTCTGGATGAAAAGTAAATCTATATAATCAGCCAGAGATAACTTTATTGTATATTATTATTGTTTTTGTAGGTATTATTCTACATTCAGGTTGACAACATGAGCACAAATGTATGTAACCACCTCTCCACACCTTACAGGAATTGACTGGACTTATATATGTTGTGCTCTAAACTACCATTTTCATTTAATAAATTACAGAAATTGTTCAGTATCAATAAATATAATTTGGTTCATGTTCTGCTTATCAAATATATGTTAATTTTTGCCCTCATGAATTTAATAGTGCATTAAACTATTACACTGTATTTTTTACTCACATACTTTTGTAACTGTAGTTTTTTGTTTTTTGTTTTTTTGTTTTTTTTTTTTTTTTTTTTTGACAGGCAGAGTGGACAGTGAGAGAGAGAGACAGAGAGAAAGGTCTTCCTTTGCCGTTGGTTCACCCTCCAATGGCCGCCGCGGCCAGCGCACTGCACTGATCCGATGGCAGGAGCCAGGTGCTAGGTGCTTTTCCTGGTTTCCCATGGGGTGCAGGGCCCAAGCACTTGGGCTACCCTCCACTGCACTCCCGGGCCACAGCAGAGGGCTGGCCTGGAAGAGGGGCAACCGGGACAGAATCTGGCGCCCCAACCGGGACTAGAACCCGGTGTGCCGGCGCTGCAAGGCAGAGGATTAGCCTGTTGAGCCACGGCGCTGGCCAACTGTAGTTTTAAATTATGTTTAGTTTATGGTGTAATGAATACCCAAATCTTCTGCATTTAGTTTTCAAAATAGATTATACGCTCCATCCTTTTAATTTTATGAGTACTTTTGTATTCTGGAGTTTGCAATTTGTGGGATGGAAATTATCATCTAATGGTGTATTTGACAAACCCATTTGCTGTGTATTTTTTTTAATTCTTTTCTTAAAAAGATTGATTTATTTACTTGAAAGGCAGAGTTAAAGGGAAGCAGAAAGAGAGAGAGAGAGAGAGAGAGAGAGAGAGAGAGAGGTTTTCCATCTGCTGGTTCACTCTCCAGATGGCTGGCAACTGGAGCTGTACTGATCTGAAGCCAGGAACCAGGGACTTCTTCCAGGTCTCCCATGTGGGTGCAGGGGACCAAGGACTTAAGCTATCTTCTATTGCTCACCAGATGGCCGCAAGTACCGGAGCTGGACCGATCCAGAGCCAGAGCCGGGAGCCAGGAGCTGGGAGCCGGGAGCCGGGAGCCAGAGCCAGGAGCCGGGAGCCGGGAGCCGGGAGCTTCTTCAGGGTCTCTCACATGGGTGCAGGGGTCCAAGGACTTGGGCCATCTTCCACTACTTTCCCAGGCCACAGCACAAAACTGGATTGGAAGTGGAACAGCTGAGACTCGAACTGGCACCCATATGGTATGGCAGCACTGTAGGTGGCAGCCTTACCTGCTATGCCACAGCGCCGGCCCCTGTATTCTTTTAGTTGTTATATGCTTCAGTATAAACTTAGGTTGGATATGCCTTTCTGAAGGTGATATGAGATGAAATGAAATTTTTGGATGGACTTTTAATTATTGTTTTAAATTTTTATTTATTTTTACTTTAGCTAATGGAAGAGACAGAGAGAGGAGCGAGGAGATGGAAAAACAGTCAAATCCTCCATCTGCTGATTCATTTACCAAATTACTACAATTGCCAAAGCTGTAGTAAGCCTAATCCAGAAGCACAGAGTTTAATTCAAGGTTCCCATGTGAGTGGCAGGGATCCAAATACCTGAGTCACTACTGCTGTCTCTCAGCATGTGTATTTGCAGGAAACTGGAATTGCAAGCAGAACTAAGACCAGCACCCAGGCAATCTGATACATGAGATGCAGGTATTCCAACCAGAGTCTTAACCATCACGCAAACCCTTTTGTTTTCTTTAAATGATACATTTTGGAGATGTCATTTTTTATGGATGCCTCTATGTCAATTTTCTTATTACTTGATGTTTCCAGAATATATCGTGCTGTTGCTTGTTTTATTTCTTACCTACCTGCTTTATATTTTCTAAGCTCAAAATTGAACTTTAGGTAACATTTTATTGCAGTACATATTTATTTCTGTTGTCCCATTACTTCTTATTATTTTTTAAAAATATTTATTTATCTTCTTGAAATATTTATTTATTTATTTTTCATCTTCTGTGTGTGTGTGTGAGAGGGGGTGGATTTCAAGATAGCTTTCATCCACTGATTTACTCTTCAACTGACTGCAAAAATCAGTGCTTGGCCACTGTAAAGTCAGGAGCCCAGGAATCCATTCAGATCTTCCATGTGGGTGGCAGGAGTCCAAGCACTTGAGCCATCACCTGCCAACTCCCAGAATATTATAGTAGGAAGTTGGATCAGAAGCTGAGCAGCCGATATATGAGGAACAAGTACATAGAATAAATAATATTTTGAATCTTCTTTTCACATTTTCTTCATTCTGTTTTTCTATGTTTGGTTCCCAACTATGTTTAACCTACTTTTTCAGATTTTCATCAAACTTGTCTTGCATCTGGGATAATTGTCCCTATTAGATTTTACTCCAGCTGTTGCTAATTCATCTTGACTTTTTCAGTGTTATTCAATTTAACTCCTGCAATATTTGTGTCTCTACTCTGAGATTTCTTTCCTTTTTGGAGACTGACTGTATTGTCTAAAGTGTCCCATTATATAAACATTAAATATGTATACACTTGTCTTTCCTCCTGTGATATGCATTCTTTTATTACTTTTTATTTCCTGCCTTTACTCAAGGTAATATGCTCACTTATTTTCATTAAATTATTTTTCTTTTACTCATCTTGAAAAAAGGACCAACTTAAAACTCTATTAGCACATACATAAGTGGAAAAACATAATAAAAGTCTAATTTTAGGGTTAAACAACAGAGAACACTGAAAAACAAACGTAATTAAATAGGCATTCATCAAAGTTTTCTGTCTTTCAAAGATATCACAGAAAAGTGGAAGCCAGAGTGGGATTTTCTCAACGAGCAAAGAAAATAGAAATTGTTTTGTGCTGTTGATTAAACTCCAATTTAGTGGCAAGGCACATGAAAGGAGACAGAGTTTCACAGAGAAGCAGAACCACCAGAAATATTCTTAAAATGATCCTTGAATCTATGGTCATTTATCCAACCCACACAAACAGAGCAGGACTGTTTAAGATCTGGCAAAGATGAGTTGCTTGGGACCTATAAACTGAATGAGAACTCCAGTAATTGCACAGTGCTCAGAGACGTTAGCATCTGGCCATCCAGAGTGCAAAGATGTTCCCCAATACCCAATAAAACCTCAAAACAAACTTTAAGAGGATAAATCTGTTTACCAGTATATAATTGATTTGTTGACTATAATGTACCAACTTTCAGAGGGAGGCAGGAGAAACCAGACACTAAGCAACATAATACTCATATGACCAGCATATATAAAAAAACATTAGATTGGCAAAGAAACCCAAAATGTGATTCTAGAAAAATGGGAGAAAGAACAAATATAAATAGGTGTTGTGATACTCTAAATGTAGACAATTAAGCATAGTGTTAGAGACAACTATTAAACACGCATTTTAAAAACTGAAAATTTAAAAAAGTGAACTGATGAGAAATCTCAGACTACAATAGACATACATAAGTCCATGCTGATATGAATAACTAACTTTTAGCAATTAAAATCTTCTCCATATAGTAAATATACAATTTATAAATTAAAAATAGACTAAATTTCTGTTCCAATTTGGCATACCTCATAGTAATAATTGACATAAACAAACATTATCAATGAAGGATAAAATTAGTGGATTAAAAATTACAGGAGTAATAAGATATTTAATTGTTTTCAAATATTCCTCTATAAGAGAGTTATTTGCAAAAGGATTATGTTGACTTACAGTATAAAAATGTGGCTGATGTCGCATTATCAAGGAGAATAATAGTGAATAATTATGATTTATGTAGAACAAAAGAGGAAATATTCTCATCATAAAAGTTATTTTTTTCATTTTTAACTTTTATATATATAAAGAGAACAAATTTCATTTATCTGTTCATTCAGCTCTTGCTAATTCACCTGTAAGAAGATATAAGGATAAGAAGATAAACATACTTGCCTCCCTTCCTCCCTCCCTCCAACTCCCTCCTTTTGTCCTTGCTTTTTTCTTTAATTTCTGCAATAACATTTTTCGTATTTCATATGTACAATTTTAAAAGCATAATAACACTTACTATCATATTTTTGCTTCCTCCTTCATTGCCACTCCCCCTCCTCCTTGGTTTCTTGCTTTTCTTTTCATCTTTCCAATGATATACTTTTTTATTTTTTTGACAGGCAGAGTTAGACAGTGAGAGAGAGACAGAGAGAAAGGTCTTCCTTTTCCATTGGTTCACCCCTCAAATGCCACTGCGCTGTGCCAATCTGAAGCCAGGAGCCAGGTGTTTCCTCCTGGTCTCCCATGCGGGTGCATGGCCCAAGCAGTTGGGCTATCCTCCACTGCCTTCCCGGGCCACAGCAGCAAGCTGGATTGGAAGAGGAGCAACCAGGACAGAATCTGGCGCCCCAACTGGGACTAGAACCCCGGGGTGCTGGCGCCACAGGTGGAGGATTAGCCAAGTGAGCTGCAGTGCCGGCCTCCAATGATATACTTTCAATTTCCTTTAAAATTACAACCTAAACCCTTCACTAAATGAAAAATGAAGAATTCAACAAATAGTAAGTAGAAAAACCACTGCTCCTCAATAATATAGGCAAGGGCTATAAATATAATCAAATCTCAATATGTCAGTTTACTCCTATACATTACATTTTTTGTACTCTGTATTTTAGTTATGAGGAATCAAGGAAAACATATGATATTTGGCAATATTTGTCTTTGAGATTGGCTTATTTCACTAAGCGTACTTGTTTCTGCTTGGATCTATTCTTTTGTAAAAGATATGATTTCATTCTTTTTACCGCTGAATAGTATTCCATGGGGTATATACACAACAATTTTTTATGCAGGCATCATTTTGATTGACATCTGGGTTGATTCCATATCTTAGCTATTGTGAATTGAGCTGCTACAAACATGGGGTACAGATAATTCTTTAATATGCTGATTTCATTTACTTTGAGTAAATTCTCAGGAATGGGATAGCTGGGTCATCTGCTTGCTCTATTTTCAGATTTCTGAGGAATGTGCATACCGTAAATATGTCATGTACATCTTTCTACAATCTACTTATGTATCTATCCACATCTAGAGAACATTACAAGTATAAACACATAGATTTAATTCATATATATGAATATATAATAAATACATAGATAGATAGATACATATATTGAAGGATAGTATGGACATTTGTCCTTCAAATTTATATATACATATCTATATATATATGAACACAGACACATCTATATATTCATATAGGAATTTTAACAGCTTTAACACCTTTTTATTTGGAGAGAGAGAAAGAGATGGCGGGGTGGGGTGGGGAGTAGAGAGTGAATATGCAGGAGAGCGAGCTCCCAACTGTTGCTTCACATCTCAAATACCCTCAACAGCCTGGGACTGGGCCATTCTAAAGATGGAAACTGGAAACCTAATTAGTTGAGCCATTATAGCTGCCTGCCACAGTCAGCAATAACAAGAAGCAGAATCAGGAACTGGAGATAGGTGACAAACACAGGCATCCACTGTAGGATTCGATCTTCTTAACTAGTGTTGTAGCAACTAGGTTAAATGCCTAACTCCAAAATATAAATTTTATTTGGAGGCTTAAATGAGTCTTTTTAGTTTCCATGTGTATGAATGCTCTGACTCAAAATCAGCATTTTCACAAATTTATCTGAAGGTCAATGTGTCAATTTAAAAAAAAAATGAACTTCACATATAATCAAACTTATATACACACATAAAATACAGAATTATTGCCTATGAGTTATTACAAAAAAGCCAATAAAATTGGCTGGAAATGTCTTGGAATTATAAATCTTACATAACAGAAGAAAAGTTGTTAATTTTCGTGAAAAATATATTTCGTGAAAAATACGTGTTGGTCTCTTTAAGAAAACAATTAAAACAAATAAAACAAAATGTACAAAACTTCCAGTAACTTATACCACTCTATTATTTAAAAATATTCAGAAGACTTTTAGACAGACCAATGGAACAGAATAGAATCCCAGAAATAATGTATACGTCTACAGCCAATGTATCTTTGACAAATGTACCAAAAATATTCTCAGGACAAAGGGCAGTCTCTTCAACAAATGGTGTTGGGAAAATTGGATTTCCACATACAGAAGGTTGAAACAAGAAACCTACTTTACACTGAAAGGAAGGAGGGAGGGGAGATTGAGAAGGTGGGAGTGGAAGGGAAGTATGGTTATTTCCATAGTATTATATCTATGAAATACATGAAATTTATTCTCCTTACATTAATATTTTTTAAAAACCCACATTATCAATACCCTTTATTGTTTGTAATTCATACACATGATAGAGAATTAGATCACATATAAATGCACAAGACTGAAGCTATGCAAGAATACATATATATATATATATATATATACTAACTACTATATATAACTACTAACTACTATATATAACTACTATATATATATAGTAGTTAGGTAAACATGAGCCTATATGGATAAGACGGGTTGAACAAAATGGGAAGAAAAGGAGTACTTTTAAAGAAAATGGATTTCTGTGCAACGAGATGAGGAAACTAGCTTTGAACACAGACCAGAGATTATAACAGTCAGAAGGACTTCAGTCTTCTCCCTGGAGGCAACTCAGGGGTTCTCCCTCTGCCCCTACACAAAGGAGATCATTAGGACTTATAACACCATGCTGATAGGATCCTGGGAGAATTTTTGGGAATGCTACATCCAGAAATTCCATACCCAGAATTTCCCAGAAGAGGGAGGAGAGGAGAAGTAAAAACAGAGGACCCACACTCACGTCCACAAAAACTCACATCTGAAAGCAGACTGCGCTCCCAGACCTCTCCTGAGATGCCCACCTGGCCTATCAGGTGTGTTTCTCCCCACCAAATTCCGCTACCTCCCTTACCACTGCTCTTTGTCTCATGTCTTAATTCCTTGAAACCCTGAGCAACCCATCTCCGGTAACATGCACATCAAGGATCAAAGATTCAGAGAACTAATTGTAGTGAAACATTCACCATCATCTTGCACCAAGGTGTTTTCCTTGATTGACATAAAACCAAATATGGATAGCTTCTGTGGAACAATACACAATATCCTTTAAATGTATAGATCACTGCCAAAAATCCCAGTATTTTTTACTATAGTCAAAATGTACCTGAATTTCAGTAGGATGTCTGTGCTTGTACTGATTGGTTGATTTAGCAGTCTGATTCCTATTAATGAAGTTCTTTCTTTTTTAAAGATTTAGTTATTTATTTGAAAGTCAGAGTTACACAGAGAGAGGAGAGGCAGAGAGTGAGAGAGGTCTTCCATCAGATGGTTCACTCCCCAATTGGCCACAACAGCCAGTGCTGTGCCAATCTGAAGCCGGGAGCCAGAAGCTTCTTCCGAATCACCCACGTGGGTGCAGGGGCCCAAGGACTTGAGCCATCTTCTACTGCTTTCCCAGGCCATAGCAGAGAGCTGGATGGGAAGTGGAGCAGCCAGGTCTTGAACCAGCGCCCATATGGGATGCCAGCGCTTCAGGCCAGGGCATTAACCTGCTGCGCCACAGCGCCAGCCCTTAATGAAGTTATTTCTACAAGAAACTGTACCTTCAACTGTATAAGATATCAAAGCAATAAATTAAGTAGATTTGTAGTTGAAATAATAAGTTTAAGATTTCTTCCCACCATATATAGCAGTTGCCTGGTGTCCTTGCTTGCTTCTTGATTTATTTAAAGACCCTGAACTCTTCTGTGCTCTGTGCATAATTTTGTTTTTTTCTCTGTTCCCTGACTGGAAATAGAGTTCTTTTTCCTTAGATTCAATTCCAATCATTGTTTTTTCAAAGTACAGCATGCGTAAAATGTTCTCATTGAAATTGTTTTTCTCTTTAGTTTTTTCTTTAAATGAGTTGCATAAATGTAAACTTTTTATGTATGTTCTTCTTATAATTCACTTTGTGTTAATTTTTTAAAGAATATAATTTTCCAGATTTATCAAATACAAGACTGCTAGATTTCTCCAAAGCAAGATTTTTTATTATTCATAATGTTAAATACGTTAAATTTAGAAAATTATTCCCTAATGTATTTTCTAGGCATAGATATGACAATAATTTTTCTGCATATAAATGTTTTTAGGGGCCAGAGCTTTTGGAGCAGTGTGTTAAAACCCCACCTTGCAGCGCCAGCATCTCATATAGGCATAGGTTCGAGTCCTGGCTGCTCCTCTTCTGATCCAGCTCTCTCCTATGGCCTGGGAAAGCAGTACAAGATACCCCAAGTCCTTGGGCCCCTGTATCCGCATGGGAGACCTGGAAGATGTTCCTGGCTCCTGGCTTAGGATCAGCTAGGCTCTGGCATTGTGGTCATTTTGCGAGTGAACCAGCAGGTGGAAGACTTCTCTCTCTCTGGCTCTACCTCTGTCTGTAATTCTGTCTTTTAAATAAATAATAAAAATAACTTAAAAATGTTTTCAAATACATTGCAGAATAGATCATAGAAAGGTACATATCTGTATTGATACAACAAACTACTAAGCCGGGCAAAAGACAAAGTCACTAATATTCAAAACCGTTTATCCCACTGTACACGGTTCATATTAATGTGGATGTCTATCACTCTTCTCAATTCAGGCAAATAGCTGGACAATGTGTGGGGAAAGATTTGGTCTAAATCTAAAGCTGTGTGCTGATAGGTTAGAAATCAGTCATCAATGGCTCATTGTCATTGAACAAATGTCTAAAAGTACAAGAATAAATAAAAAGCACCGAATGTAAGCAGTTACTGTGTGCAATGCAGGTAGAACATAGCCTCCTTAAGTGCTAGGTCAATCTGGGTTACTCAGTCCATTGGCCAGCTTCCCTGCTGTGTAGAACTGTCTGTGAAAACCAGGCACTTGCAAGGCACAGTTGGAGATCAAATAACAGGATTTCAGAACTCAAAACATTCAAAAATCTCTGACGGTTTCTCCACATGCTTGCTTCTGAAGAGAAAGGCAGTACTGTTTACTATTTTATGTGCATGTGTGGTTTCTCATAATTGCGTGATTTGAAATGCTGCTTGCAAAACCTGAGTCATAGCAATGACAGTATCTAGGAGGTCTGAAAGTTTTATCACCAGAGATTTAAAATGTGGTGGTTGGGTCTCAGTATATAAATAAATTGGGAAACAAACAGCTACTCATTGTTTAGGAATATATTAATTCAAACACCTTCTCATTGTTTAGATATATTGACTCATTTTACCATAATTAATTTAATAAAATGACTTCCAAGATACTGCAGATACACAAAAGGTACAGACATTTACTTTGAAATTTATTTATAAAAGCAACTGAATTAGATTTCCTTGGGGGTCACTTTTTAGTTATAAATTTTTATAATTCAAATTAGAACAATATTGGGATATCACTGCTTTTGTGGTAGAATCTTGTATTAAAAAAACTGGGAATCAACAACAGGTGAAAATGTGGAGCACCAGAAGCTCATTCGTTGGTGGTAGGAATGCACATGGTACAACTACTTTTTAAGACAGTTTCTTACAAAGATAATTATATTTTGCCCATGATCTAGCAGTCATATTCTTTAGAATTATCCAACTCATTTGATAAATTTTGTTCATATAAAACCCTGCATGGGGATGTATTTGCACAAGATGTATTAATAGTTTCAAAAGCCCACATGCAACTAAGATCATCCTCCATAGCTTCATGAATTAACAGACTGTGAAATTTGTAGAGCAGAATATCTTTCAGCCATCAAAAGGAATGGGCTAAGGAGACATGCTAGACATACGGATGAAACTTAAACACATACTGCTAAGTCTAAGCACTCAGTATATGTGATTCTACTCTTATGGAATGTTCTAAGAAGCAAAGCTACCAAGAGTACACAAACAACTGCATTTCAGAGACTTCAGGAGGGTAGAGATTCAAATAGGTGAAGCAGAGAGAATTTTCTGTAAGGTGGTGAAAATATTCTAATATGATTCAGCAATACTGGAAATATGGCATTATGGATTAGTCATATCCAGTGGAAGTTTCTGTCTCAAAGAGTGAATATCTACAAATGAACACTTAGAAACTGGATAGGAAACAAGGGGGTGGGGAGCAGAGTGGGATGTAGATTGAAAAATCATATAACTGTATGAAAAATGTACTTACTTACAGAGGAAGACTGTTCTGAATTTCAACACCGTGGAAATCATTGAAGTCTGAAAGAGTAAAGGCAAAGAGAAATGTACATATTAGAAATGCTCTGGTAGGTACAATTGCTTCCTAAGGAGGCGTGAGGTAACAGGTCTGAAGTCGCTATCAATGTATACCATATGCATACTCCTACTCATTCTTAAGCCACTAGCCCACATGTGTACTGGATACCAGATGATGGGATCCAGATTTCTCACTTCTGGAGTATGGGTTTGCAGGCAAGTAAGGTAGGGAAGGGACATCTACAGTGATCTGTGTGCTTGTGTGTTACAGTTGGAGAAATCATTAGGGATTCCTGGCTCAATTTATTAAGAAACAATTGTCACAGAGAGAAAAATGTATCAACCTGTCTATATAAAAGGTCAGTGTACACAGATAATTTGCCAGCTCTTCCTCCACACTGTGGGATCGTATGTCGATGGCCTTCTTCAACAAGAAGCACTAGAGACAAGTTTCCGTGAACATGTCCGCTTTATTAATGAGCAAGCACACTTTTTAAAGGGCAGGCAGAAGAGCCTAGCTAATTCAGGGCAACACTAATTCTATCACATAGAGCCGATATTGGTGATGCTATGCTTCTCCAATCAGCGTGATGGTCACGTAGCTGTGGTAGCTTTCCTTATGGGCCTGGGCCACACCTGTGAGCTATTTAACTGGTTGGCAATTACAAGGCCCTTTAACAGGGACTGTAGGGAAGGGTAAATGTGCCTGGGGCTCATGCCCCCTGCCAACAGTCTGAACAGTCTCCCAGTTAGGTACAGGATCACCCACACATATTCTCTTTTCCTGAAATGTATATAAAATCTACCAGCTATTGCTTTTTGTTACTTTCATGCTAAAATAACATAATTAGTAGTTAAGACACTGTAGTACTTCTAGTCCATGAATTCCGCTCAGCAGTAAAAAAAAAAAAATTGTACACATACAAATCAATTATCACAAATTTATATTGTGTGAAGTATGATAGATTGATGGTTAATTGATGACCTAGAAAGTCTGTGAGTTATTATAAAGGGATTTGTCATGAAACTGATCAGAATCTTGACTGTATTAATATCCATTTCCTGGGTTTGAAAATGTACCATATATTTCCATGGTATTTCATTGTGGAAACTAGGTAACAGGTACATGAGCTCCCACTGTATTATTTCCACATATGAATCCACAATTATTTAAAAATATAAATATCATTTTAAAATTCTAAAATACTAAACACTGAAAACCAAATTATGAATCTAAGTTAATTACTACAAGAAGAGAATTGGTCTATGTAAATTTAAAGCAATATTTTGTACCAAATCTGGGGAATATGCATAGATGTCAATGTATGAAAACAGTCCACTTATTGCTTCTTTGTGAGAAACAGAAAGCAAGGAGATCAGCCAGCATGAACATCAGGGGATGTCCTGGAGCTGAATTTGGAGAGAGTCAGAATGAATGAGCCATGGAAATGAGGTGAGATCACTGAGGTTGCTCCTGGGGAAAGCAGGGTGAGATGATGTTAACCATTGCGTGTGATTTTCTCAAGCAATGATCAGCAAAGGATCTATGCAACAGGCAGGCAATCATCTTTAAAACAGGATGGGAAAGCCGGTGCTGTGGCTCATCAAGTTGACACCCTGGCCAGAAGTGCCAGTATCCCATATGGATGCCGGTTCTAGTCCCTGCTGCTCAAATTCTGATTCAGCTCTCTGCTATGGCCTGGGAAAGCAGTAGAAGATGGCCCAGGTCCTTGGGCCCCTGCACTCGTGTGGGAAGACCCAGAAGAAGCTCCTGGCTCCTGGCTTCAGATCCACGTAGCTCCGGCCATTGCGGCCAATTGAGGAGTGAACCATCAGATGGAAGATCTGTGTGTGTGTGTGTGTGTGTGTGTGTGTAACTTTCAAATAAATAAATAAACCTTTAAAAGAAACGGGGTTTCTCCCAAAGTGAAATTCCAGATTATATTAAAAAAACAACAGGATGGGGATTATCAGGCTAATATAAACCAAGGAAGAGTCAAGGCCGCCAGTGAGGTTGTATGCAAGAGAATGATGCTAATTATGGATCTTGAAACTTATGCTGAAGGGCTCGTGCTGTGGCATAGTGGGTTCAACCATCATCTGCAGTGGCAGCATACCATCTGGGCACCGATTCGATTCCCAACTGCTCTACTTCTGATCCAGCTCCCTGCTGATGCTCCTGGGAAAACAGTGGAGGATAGCCCAAGTGTTTGAGCCCCTGCACCCACATGGGATACCTGGATGAGGCTCCTGGATCCTATGGCAGTCATCTGGGGAGTGAACCAGCAGATGGAAGATCTCTCTCTGTGTCTCACCCTCTCTTTCTCTTTCTCTGTAACTCTCTTTCAAATAAAACATAAATCTTAAAAAAAAGAAACTTAAGATGAGTGATAAGGGGGATGGGAACATGAGAGGATTGTTAATGAAAAGGCCACTTGATCATGCATTATAGGACCAAACTGGATCCTAAAGCTGAACCTCCACCAGCAGAACCAGAATGGTGAACAGCTTTGTGGTATTCCGTCTCTGTGTACAGAACAGAGAGTTTCTGAAACTGATTTGATGATATATGCTTAGCCTTTGGCAGGCCTCATATTGTTAAGTTTATCTAAATGGTAGTTTATACTTATAAGGTACCATGATTTAAATAAATTAAAAAGTCAGTTTATATGACACATTTTCTTAGTAAGATTTTGCAAAGTATTTATACGTTTATTTGAAAGGCTGAGTGACAGTGGTTTAGGGAGAGGCAAAGATAGAGAGAGATCTTTCATCTGCAGACACACTCACCAGATATGCACAACAACTTGGGCTAGGCCAGGTCAAAGCCAGGAAGCAGGAATTCCATCTGGGTTCCCCTATGTGTGTAGCAGGTGCCTAAGTATGTAGGCCTTCCCTGGCTTCCTCCGAGACTCATTAGCTGGAGTAGCTGGGAATCGAAGTGGCCCTCTGATGTGGGAAGAGGGCATCCCAAGCAGTGGCTTAACCTGTTGACCCTCACTGCCAACCAGTCTAAGTCAAAAAAATGTTTTAAACTGTGTATAGAAATAGCCCAGTAGTCCAAATTATATGAATTGCTTTGAAGAGAAGATATTATGTGTATCATCAGACATTTTCTATGAATTCTACCTGCTCAATCGGAATTATATATATTCATTGTAGATTCAGTAGCAATAAGTGCACTAGGAGTAAATGGATGAAAATAGCTTCTGTAAAGGTTAGCTAAGAAGCATTGCATAGCACATTTGTATATAGCAAAACTAAATAATAGGATAAAACCTTGTTATCTTTGCAGGGATGCCAGCTGTGCCACTTGTTTTGGAGGAAGATTAGGAAGCAGGAAAAATCTAATTGCCCCTCACTAGAGAGCAGAGAGAAAATGTACACGTTTCAGTGAAATGTATCTATACACAGTGCTCTCAAATAGGCTACTTCTTTGGGTGTATTTTAAAATATTGATGTTTTCAAATGCCCATATCACTCTTATTTTTAAATAGCCCCTTTTCTTCCCATTATTTTTTCTTGTATAGCAGCAACTCTGTGTAGAAAATTGATTTAGGCAATCTAACACAATAACAAAAAATAACATTTGCTCAGTCATGTAAGATTTTTAATTTCCCGTGGGATAAAAAAACATGATTTAATGCATATGTGTATGTTTACTTTAGCAAACATTCGGATTATGTCTAATGAAAATGTGATGTTCCTGGAAATTAAAAAATGTGTACATTTATTTAGTATTTATTCAACAACAATTATTTTAAATTCCTACAATGTACTTGCTATTGCTCTGGGTGCTAGTGAATCAAGAGTTGGTAAGCGTGGCTCATTCTCTGTTTGTAAAGAGATAAAGTTCTGCAGCATAAGCAAACATATCAACAAAAAATGAGATCTTTAGGCACTATAAGTGAAATAGGAAAGAAAAAATGATCATGTTTATAAGAAGTTCAGGGAAATGGTTCTTTATTAAAATATTAATTTTCATTTATTTGCAATGCAAAGAGATGGAGAGGTACAGATCTTGCTCTGTGTCACTCCTCAAATGCTCACAACAGCTGGGACCAAGTGAAGCTGAAGCCAGTTTCTGGGAACTCAATCAATTTGGCAGGGACTCAAATGCTTGAATCATCACCACCTACGGTGTGCATCAGCAGGAACTGAATCAGAAGCAGAGCTGAGAGTTGAACCCAGGCTCTCCAACATGGGATGTGGAGTCCTGAAGGACATTAAAAATTTATTTATTTATTTTTATAGAGGCAAAGTTAGAGAGAGAGGAGGAGAAACAGAGAGAGAGAGGAGAGATATTCCTTCTGTTGGTTCTCTCCCCAAACTCCATCTGATTTTCTTACATGGGTGGCAGGGGACTAAGGCCTGGGGCATCTTCCACTGCCTTCCCAAGCATATTAGCAGGAAGCTGGTTTAGAAATGGAGCAGCTCAGACTTGAAACATGTCTATATGGGATGGTATGCCAGGATCACAGGGGATGAATTAACCTGCTATACCACAACGCCACCCCCCAGGCCCAGGGACATTCTGTTGTGCCAATGCCTGTCCCAAGAATTGTTCTCTTGATGGAGGTAGATGATAGTGGAGATGAAATGGAGACTGTGATACTCTCCATGGATTGTGTGTGTGTCCCAGTTTTTTGTCTTCTGGATGGTAGCTTGGCAGCAATGCAGTATACATTTAAAATGGGCAAGTGAATGATGAAAAATAAAAGATTCCTTTGTTTGATATTCACTTCTGGCTCCTGACTGAAGCTTCTTGCTAAGGTGGACTCTGGAAGGCAATGGTGATAGCTCAAGTAGTTGGGTCTGTCCCATTTATGTGTGAGATTTGGGTTGAGTTCCTGACTGCTGGCATAAACTGCAGCTCTGTTCTGGCTACTGTGAGCATTTGAGGAGTGAACCAGGGAGTGTGAGCTCTCTGTGTCTCTGCATGTCTGTCGGTCTGTCTCCAACTCTGGCTCTCTTCACACAATATTTTTTTAAAGTTAAATAAATGAGGCACTCATGATCATAAAATAATAATGAAATGTCACAAAGCAAGAATAATGATTGATTCCTTTTTATGGATCTGGTCTTCAAAAAAAAGGATATAAGAGAATGGAAACAAGAGATCTGAATTTTCTATACTTTTCTTATTTAATGTTTCTTTAAACATGATTGATTATTTTACATTAGGGTACACATTGGCTGAGTTCTTTGAAAATTTATTTAACCTAGATGTTTTTAAAATAAAAGCTGACATATTTTTACTCGCCTTCCCTAAAATGGTAATGCAGTATAATTAAATTCCTACTACTCCGGGCCAACGCCATAGCTCAACAGGCTAATCCTCCACCTTGCGGCGCCAGCACACCGGGTTCTAGTCCCGGTTGGGGCGCCGGATTCTGTACCAGTTGCCCCTCTTCCAGGCCAGCTCTCTGCTGTGGCCCAGGAGTGCAGTGGAGGATGGTCCAAGTGCTTGGGCCCTGCACCCCATGGGAGACCAAGAAAAGCACCTGGCACCTGGCTCCTGCCATCTGATGAGCGCAGTGCGCCGGCCGCAGTGCACCGACCGTGGCGGCCACTGGAGGGTAAACCAATGGCAAAAGGAAGACCTTTCTCTCTGTCTCTCTCTCTCACTGTCCACTCTGCCTGTCAAAAAAAAAAAAAATTCCTACTACTCCAAACTCATAAACTATTATTTTCAATGTTTTTTTCCATTCTTGTCAATTCCAAAATATTTATTATTACTACTGTGTAAACTATAAACACTTGTTTAAATCTACCCAAATGTGTATTTTTCCTCTTGATTTCTGTTTTATAACTCAGATCTTCTATGATTATTTTTTCTCCCAGAAGAAAACTATATAGAAGTTTCTTTTTTAAAAATTTTATCTATTTATTTGAAAGTCAGAGCTACACAGAGAGAAGAGTGGCACAGAGATAGATAGATAGAGAGAGAGATATATATAGAGAGAGAGGTCTTCCATCTGCTGGTTCACTCCATGATTGGATGCAATGGCTGGAGCTGTGCCCTTCCAAAGTCAGGAGCCGGGAGCTTCTTCCAGGTCTCCCATGCAGGTGCAGGAGCCCAAGGACCATATTCTATTGCTTTACCAGGCCATAGCAGAGAGCGGGATCGGAAGTGGAGAGCTGGGACTCAAACCAGTACCGGTGCTGTGGCATAGTGGGTAAAGCCACTACCTGCAGCGCCAGCATCCCATATGGGCACCGGTTCGAGTCCCGTCTGCTCTACTTCTGATCCAGCTCTCTTCTATGGCCTGGGAAAGCAGTGGAAGATGGCTGAAGTCCTTGGGCCCCTGCATCCACGTGGGAGACCTGGAGGGGCTCCTGGCTCCTGGCGTTGGATCATCACAGCTACAGCCATTGCGGCCAACTAGAGAGTGAACCAGCAGATGGAAAACTTCTCTCTCTCTTTCTCTGCATAACTCCGACTTTCAAATGAATAAATAAATTTTAAAAAAATAAATGATCTGTAGCCAATCCTATTGTTACCATTCTAGAAATGAGAACTATTATTCATAGAAAATGTCATTGATCTCTTTCTTGGAGAGAAGATAGGTTAGGTCACTGGTTTTCTTTTACTTTACTCCTGGTTAATGAAACTAAATAGAAACAGAACACCTAATTAATAAACATCTTCCCCCAAATAAGTTATGTATGAACAATGATATCAATTATCTCAGGACAAGAAATTATACCTAAAAATGACAATACATCCAATTTTTTTTCTTTTTCTAAGTTCCATGAGATTTCCTATAACTCCTAAAACAAGTATATTATCAATAATCTACTCATGGCATTATTTATAATCAGTTATCATTATTTCTCATTGTTGTTCTCAGTGTTGCCATATACAAAATCCATGTAACAAATCAGGAGGGGTATTATACAGCAATAGTGAATCATTTGAAAAAGAGATCAAGAAAGGAATCCCATTTCCAATAGCTGCATAAAAAATACCCACCGGGAATAAATCTAACCAAAGAGAAGAAAGATCTGTATAGTCAATGCACAAAAACTCACAGTATTGCTATACACTAATAGTGAATTTTCTGAAAAAGAATCAAGAAATCATTTCCATTTCCTATTGCTGCAAAAATACCTAGGAATAAATTTAGCCAAAGAGATGAAAGATCTCTACAATGAAAATTAAAATCCCTGAGGAAAGAAATTGAAGAGAACACAAAGAAATAAAAATCACATGTTCAAGGAATGAAGAATCAGTACCCTTAATATATGCATCATATCTAAACTGATTTACCCATTTTGTGCAGAAAGCACACCTTTCTTGAGTATTCATGGAACATCTCCCAAAACAGATCATTTTATGTAATACAAAATGAGTCTCAATAGATTTTAAAATGATTCAAGTTAGAGAAAGTACGTACATAGACAACAATATAAATAAATTGGAAATCAATAAAAATAAGGTCTGTGGAAAATATTCAAATATTTGAAAACAAAATTATATATATGATATATATCATATATATAAATATATGATATATAAATATATAATATCATATAAATATATATGCATATATATGTAGCATATATATGTGTGTATATATGTATACATATCAATATAATATATATATAAATATCATATACATAAATATATATATGATCAACAAAGAAATCAGAAGGGAAATAAAAATAGAAATATTTAATTTACTTTGCAGTCAAAGGCATAATGTTCCAATATATAAAAAGTTTGACAAATAGAAAGTAGAAAGATCATAACACATTAGGCAGTAGTTATAAACAATAATCAAATAAAAATGTCTATTTCAGTCATATTCAGTAATTTTAAAAATAATTACAGATCATTAAAATTAGAACACTGGATTCCACATGAGCACCTGTTAGAGTTAAAACTGCTCCACTTCCTGATTCAGATTTAACTCCCCCTTAATGCACCTAGGAAAGCTGCAGAAGATGACCCAAGTGCTTAGGCTCCTGTCACCCACATAGGAGACCAGAGTAGAGTTCCAGGCTCTTGGTTTCTGCCTAGCCCAGCCCTGGCCAGTGTAGCCATCTGGAGAGTGAACCAACATATGGAAGAGCCTGCCTGCCTGCCTGCCTTCCCTCCTTCCTCTCTCTTGCTCTCTCTGTCTCTCTTTCAGATAAATAAATAAATTTTAAAAAACAAAAACAATTTGCTTGAAAAAGGTTTAAAACAATGTTTGACAAAACACTGTACGTACAAGAAATCTGACACAGAATAAGCCAGACAGAGAAAGAAAACACTACATGTTCTACAATTTTAAATTTAAAAAAAAATTAAATATTTTTGAAATTTAAATAAAAACAAAAACTATACTTTTTTAAATAAAAAAAATGAAACAAGTGTCTATATATGCAAGTCTTTTAAAGGAACTAGGACACCTGTCTTCCCTTCACCCAGTTGTGCCAGTGGAAGTAGAGGCAACTACCAGAAGCAACACTGGCTACAATGTAAAGCCAACAGTAAGGACTGGTATATTTTCTCTGCTCCCTGTTACTCCCAATGATTTGCTCCAAAATAGTGTCAAGTGTTGTAGAATTTGTTACGCCTCACCAGTAAGATAATCGCTGATCTTAAATGTTTCATTTGTATTACATCCTGTTTGAATGATTTTCCTCTTCTTCTTGTGTTACTCATACAATGATCACATGCTTAAATACTTGTACTAAGCATATAGTTATCTAATAACTCATTTTTTTCACTCCTTGACTCAGGCATGTTGTCTCTCTGTATATATATATATATATATATATATATATATATATATATAGAGAGAGAGAGAGAGAGAGAGAGAGAGAAATAGATAACTTATATAAGTTATATATAGGTTATATATATATATATGTGTGTGTGTGTGTATATATATATATATATATATATATATATAAAACTGTTTGGAAGAGTTCTTAGAATCTGTTATCTCTTCTAAAACGTCCTGCAATTTTAAATACAAGTAGATTTCCAGTTTAGTATTGAAATTGAAAAAATGCTCTTACTTTATACAGCAATAGGAGATATAATTATGTCTACAAATGAAGTATAGTACAAGTCCTTTTCTTTGTAGCAGTTAAAATTTTTATCTCTAATACATTCATATAATCAGATTAACAATCTCACCTCTTTCCTTATATCTAATTTTTCATGTTATTCACAATTTAGCATGTACTTTGACTAATATGAAACAAGTCAGCTTATTTTTATGGAGTTTTCTTGGATACTCTAGAAAACCTATCCTTACTCTCTGGATGTTAACTCTGTGTTAGCCTAGATATGAAAAATGGAATTCTGTGGCTGAAATATAAAGTCTCGTATTCATATAGGTCTTCCATGAACTGTACTTTCTCTCCTCTTCCCATTGCCTGATGAATGTGATTATTTTATTTAGGGCTAGAGGAGTATTTTGTATTTTGTAAGGATATGAGCTAAAGATTTTCATGATATTGGAGTATATTATGTGTTTATAACACTAAAGATCTTTCCATTTATGCAATAAACATAATGACTTCTAAAATACTCTACAGTCATCTCTACATTTTAAAAACAATTTTGGATGATTTATCCAAAAGGGCTAGAAAGACAAGATTCCTGTTTATAAATGAAATCATATTTACATGGCTAGGATCTAGGTCTATTTTGACATAGGCTGTTTCCCATGACTAATCGCTTAAGAAAGTAAAAGAAGGTGACTTTTCTGGAAAGTACCTCTGTTGCAAGTAATCATTCAAGCACATTGCTGCCAAAACTGATCAATTTAGGTTAGTGAATTTAATCAGTCATACACAATATAGAATACCACAGAGAGTTTAAATTTGGTAGTATTAATTACTTTCACAATGTTATGCAGCCATTTTTATTATTAATTATTAATCAGTAACTCTCCATTCCTCTGTCCTCCTGATATGCAATCTATATCTCAATGATACTGTTCAAGTGTTTAAATCTTAGAACATCATAGGAGTAGCTCAGGGTTCAAATTCATTTTAGTATAGTAGTTGAGACCACGGCTTCAGAGACAGTATTAGCCTGTTGAGCCGCAGCGCCTGCCAGGATCAAACTTTTCTTAAAGTCACAATTATCTGTATGTCTTTTAGTCTTCAATGAAAGCAAAATACACTTGGTCGTCAACAAGTAATTTTGTTTTACATATGTTTAAATTAATTTTGCATATCTATTTATTTTGCTGTGTTTATGGATAAGAAGGAAGAAAGAGCATCATTTGTGAAGCCTTTGAGCATTATTTTTCTTAGTCTTAGAAAATATGCTGTTCATTATGTTCCCTTGGCTGCTTCTTTTTGTCTTCAAATGTTCTTCTTACCTGGTTGTTTTCTTTAAGATTTATTAATTTTCACCTACTTGAAAGGCAAATGAGTAAGAGAGACAGAAACAGAGAGAGGGAGAGGGGGAGGGGGAGGAAGAGAGGGAGGGGGGAGGGAAGGGAGAGAGGAAGAGGGAGACAGATGGGGAGAGGGGGAGGGGGAGAGGGAGACAGAGAAGGAAAGGGAGAGGGAGAGGGAGAGGGAGAGGGAGACGGAGAGGGAGAGGAGATACCTCCCACCCATTGATTCACCTTCCCTTTTCCCCCATCCAATTGCCCACAGCATCAAGGTCTGGCTCTCTCCAAGTCTCCTATGTGGCTGGCAAGGGACCAGGCACTTGAGCCATCAACTGCTGCCTCCCAGTGTGCATTAAGAAAGCTGCAAGTGTATAGAAAGTATTATTCTGTCTTTTGAAATTCTTCAAGGATTTACTTGGCTTTTTTATGTTGTTTTATTAAAAATTTTGATCAGAAGTGATGTATAAGGAGATCAATTAATTAGTAATCCAACATTATTCATACAGGTTTCACTTATTTTAAAATATATATTTGTCTCAACAAATAACACTGATTTACCTAATGCATCAAGATTGAATCCTTTTAATCTATCGATAATTGTTTCCAAAAGTTCTACAAATGAAAGTTAAGAATAAAAGAAGGTTTTCATTTCCACTTCAGATTTGTGGTCATAGTTTTATCAAATTTAATTCTTTTGTTATCATATCACTAGCATTTCTACATGTGAATCAACAATATCACTCAAATTTCAAGATGATTTAATCCTAATAAGACTTTTTCTAAGTACTTCCCCCAAATCAAAATCTATTCTCCATAATTCCTAGAGAACAAAAGAGGCATATATAGTGCAAGTGGGAAAGTATGGTTTACTTATAAACCTTTTAGTAACATTTTGGCATTTGTGTTTATTAGTATTCCATAAAATAACAGTGGAACCAATACCAATACATATGTACTACACATTTGTACATGGCTCTTTGACTAGTGTTTGTGTTATGTTTCTTTTCTATACAGACAATCTATAACAATTACATTGCCAATAAAGTACCCAATGGTAAAATTCAATTGCTTTTCCAAGTGCAAAAGACTCAAGTGAATTATAAAAGAAATTATATATATATATACGTACATATACATATCTAAGTATATACATAGACATATATATATATATATATAGGTATATATACATAGACATATATATATATATATATATATATATATATATATAGGTATTCAGCCAAAGACATCAAATCCAAAATTCAGGTTTTTTTCTTAATTTATTTGACAGATAGAGTTAGACAGTGAGAGAGAGAAACAGAGAGAAAGGTCTTCCTCTGTTGGTTCAGCCCCCAAATGGCCGTCAAGGTCAGAGCTACACTGATCAGAAACCAGGAGCTAGGTGCTTTATCCTGGTCTCCCATGCAAGTACAGAGGCCCAAGCACTTGGACCATCCTCCACTGCCTTCCCAGGCCACAGCAGAGAGCTGGACTGGAAGAGGAGCAACTAGGACTAAACTCTGGCACCCATATGGGATGCTGGCACTGCAGGTGGAGGATTAACCAAGTGAGCCATGGCTCCAGCCCCCTAAATTCAGTCTTATTTTACCATCATTGGTTTTTAATCAGTTCCCTAAAAATGACTAATGAAAAGTGATAGAATTTGTTTGATATTTTATAGGTATCCATCTAATATAGAAGACTGTATTTCCATAATACCCAGTAAGACTACCTTTTTCTAAATTCACCAACAAATATCTGATAAATTACATAAAGCATGAAACAGCCATCCTGTCACGTAGTCTGTAAAAATACAGCAAGCAGGATGAGGGAAGCAGACTGCCTGAGCTCATCGCTTCATTCTCTCACTCTCCAGCTGTGTGGTTTGTGTCTGAATCATTTCACCTTTCTAGGGTTCCATTTCCGTTTCCATAAACTTGCAGGTATCATAATCTTTCCTACTCATACGGCAACTGTAGGAATACAATGTGATAATTCTTGCAAAATAAACAGACATAATACCTACTTGGGCCTTTGGAAACACTTTATTGAAATGGTTGCTGTTATCATTG
The DNA here is from genome assembly GCA_949820135.1 of Sylvilagus floridanus. Classification (NCBI taxonomy): domain Eukaryota; kingdom Metazoa; phylum Chordata; class Mammalia; order Lagomorpha; family Leporidae; genus Sylvilagus; species Sylvilagus floridanus. The sequence continues at coordinate 23,223,958 of OX463246.1, read as the reverse complement.
TCTTTTATAGATGAAGAAAATAACTCAGTTTAAAAAATGTTTCCCTCAGCACTCAGAGTCAGAGATTGTGGAGTGAGGATTTGAATACATGTGTGCCAGGTGTGTTTTTCAATATTGATTCATAGTTATTATTTTCTATTTATATTTAAAGTCTACTTATACTCTATTAATATTTAATTCTATATAATTATGGAGCTCAGTGTGATACTTCAATGCATGCATAGCATGTGCACTGATCAACTCAGAATAACCATGTTTCCTTCTCCTTGCCATCACTTTATGTTTTGAGTCTTTGAGCTCCCTCCTCTATTTGTTCATTACATATATAATAGATGATTGTGGACTGTGGTCACACATCTGTGTTACCAAATATCAGAATGTGTTACTAACATCTACTGTGTCCTGGTGTCTTATTTAAATCTCTCTCAATCTTTCTTCATTCATTCTTACCAATAGAATTCTTAAATTTATATCAATATTTTTGTTAGCTTCCAAATATGATTAAAATAACATGCTACATTTGTCTTTATGTTTCTAACTTGTTTTCACTTAATATAATGTCCTCTCCTTCTATCCATTTTGTACACAATAGGATATCATTTTTGCATGGCTGAATAATATTTCTTTGTATATTTATACCACATTTTCTTTATTCATTCATCCACTCTGGGGCCTCTAGGGTGATCCTTTGTCTTACCTATTGTAAACAATGTCACAGTAAACATGGAAGTGCAGGTATTTCCTTGATATACTGATTTAATTTTCTTTGGATTCTTTCCTAAGAACTGGGAAAGCTAGGTCATATGACAGGTTTAGTTTCAGTTTTCTGAGAAACCTCCATACTGTTCACAATAATGGCTGCACTTGTTTAAATTTCCACAAACATTATAAAAAAGTTCACTTTTCCCCTTGTTAACTACATTTTTTGTCTTTTTGATGACATTAAATCTAACTGGGATGAGATGGTCTTTCCTTGTTGTTTCCATCTGCATTGCCCTAATGGCTAATGATATTGAACATAAACTTCATAAATTTATTGGCCAGTTGACTTCCTTATTTTGAGAAGAATTTATTCATATAATTTTCCGTTTTAAATTGCATTGTTTATTTTCTTGTTTTTGAGCTTCTTGCATTTCTTATGTATTCTGGATCTTTTGGCAGATAACAGGATTACAAAAATTCTCTTCCTCTCCATATGCTGTCTCTTCACCACTTTCATGTTGTACTTTGTTGTGCAGTAGCTTCTCAGTTTGACATAATCCCATTTGTGTACCTGGCTTTTAGGGTCTTATTTTAAAAAATCATTGCCTATCCTTTACTGATAGATTTGCATATTTATCCTGCTTTTTTGCCTTGTAGTTTCATAGAATTGGGTGTTACATGTAGGTTTTTGATATATTTTGAGTTGATTTTGTATATATAAAGAGATATATGTCAAGGTTCAATCTATGTAATAGAGATGTCCAGTTGTCCCATTTATAAAAAATCATAAATATTTGAAAATCAGGAATCCTTAGCTGCTGTTTATTCACGCTTTTGTTGAGCATGGGTTTCACTACTATTCATCTGTTTTGTTTTGTTTTTGTTTTTTTCCAGATGAATGGAAACCAGGAAACACCAATGTGCCTTTTAATAAAGATTTGTTTCCTTGGAACCACTGTGTTTTGCATTATCTCACTCTATTGTTTAGTCCTACATGTGTGTTCTTGATTCTCTACATGTCAACAATAACCTTGATATCTTTTTATGTTTTTTTAAAAGATTTATTTATTTATTTGAAAGGCAGAGGTATAGAGAGATAGGGAGAGACAAAGCGGGGTGGAGAGAGAAAGATCTCTCATCTGCTGGTTCACTCACCAGATGTCCACAACAGCTAGTGTTGGGTGGGTGGAAGCCAGGAGCTTGAAACTTCATCTGGGTTTCCCAGATGAGTGGTAGGGACCAAGGTACTTGAGGCGTCTTCCATTGCTATTTCCAGGTCATTAGAAGGAAGCTGGATTCAAAGTGGAGCATCTGGGACATAAACTGGCACCCACATGGGATTCAAGTGTGGCAGGGGGGCAGATTTATCTGACATGCCACAAGGCTGACCCCAGCTTTGCAATCTTAAGAAGTTCTGGGAATACTCTCTGAACACCTACTTTCTCAAAAAAAAAAAAAATGCCTAATAGAGATCTCCTGTGACTTTTATTTCCAACACACTATCACTTCTATTGCCTCTAATCTTTATTTCAAAATGCCATTTTCTTCTCCACTGAATATTTTTACTTTATTTACACTTAGAAACAATAAAGTTTAGAAAAGTCCCATAAAATGGGCCTTGACTTGTGAAGATGTCTTTCTGGATGCCATAGGAGTGAAATTAAAAATCATATATAATTTTAAAAGCACATAGCATTTCACAATTACAATAATAAAGATTTAAGGGCAAACTGATGCATTCAGAATCACTATAAGAAATTCAAATGATATTTTAATCTTAGAAGTCAAAAGAATATACTTAAAAGGCCAATCTGAATAATGTTAGAAAATATTGCACTTTTATGAAATTTATAATTTGAGAGTAGGTATTTTGAGGGATAGTGAATAATATGACAAAAATGTTTTCAAGTACAAAAATGTTATGACAAAAGCGTTTTTCACACTACAATAAAGTAGTGTGGAAAATAAAATGAACTATTTTGCACACTCTCTTATGCTCTATCTCTGTATATCTCTCTTTTTAAGTTATATGTCTCCCTATATGTGAAATGCACACATATTACATATAATTGGTATATATGCAAGAAATATTTTAACAGTTAATATTTACAAATATTTTATATAACTAGCATATAATATACTAATATATTACACATAATAGTACATAATAAATACAAGTTACATTGTGTTAATTGATAAACATTTGTAGAAGTGTTACTGGGGGCCAGTCCTATGGCTTAGTGGGTAAAGCCACCACCCACAGTGCCAGCATCCCATATGGACACTGGTACAAATCCCAGCTGCTCCACTTCCAATGCAGCTCCCTGATAATGCAGCTGGGAAACAGCAGAAGGCAGCCTAAATCCCTGGGCTCCTGCACCCACGTGGGAGACCTTGAAGAAGCTCCTGCCTCCTGGTTTCAGCCTGGCCCTGCCCTGGCTGTTGCAGCCATTTGCACCAGCAGATGGAAGATATCTATCTCCCTCTCTCTCCTTTCTCCTCTCTCTCTGGAGCGCTGCTTCTCAAATTAAATAAATAAAATCTTTACAAAAAAAGAAAGAATAAAAATTTTTCCAATGGAAGAAAAACCGTGCTCAATAAAAAAGTAAAAAACTATGATCTGATCAATAAAATGAAGAGAAATGGAAATGAAAATAATGTGAGTAAATAAAAGACTTTTTTCCCTTACCATGAAATCTCTTTTTAAAACAGTTGACTGCGAAGTTCCCAATGTAATACAAGTAAAAAAAAAACTTCAGAATAAGCTGTCACAGTGTACCAAACAGAATTTGTCAACGCAAAAACAGTGTGTGTGGGCGACTTCTCCATTGAATTTAGCTGAGGAGTTTATTGCTCTTCATCCTAATTGGTCATAATGACTAAACCAAATGGCATTCAAATGGGACTATTTACCACTTCCAACTTGATTTCTCCACAGTGCAGCTGGGAGTCTGTCTTCTTGCCATGGACACAGACATTATGCAGAGCTTCTAGTCATGTTCACACAGGAAGGCCATGAAAATCACAGAATTTTTAGTTCTGGCATCACTCACTTTCAGCAATGTCAGTGCCCACCTTGAGACTTCATATGTAATAATTATACCATGAGTCCTCAGTATCCCAGTATTCAAGTAAATGTTATTTTGAATTTATTTATTCAGCACTAAAGCATTTGAATTTTGTTGGTGTTCTGTATTTTCAGACACTGCTCAACAGATTTGTGTGCTGTTCAGGTATTTATTTCTAATATTTCCTTCCCATCCTCTTTAATATCCTCACTGTCCATGTCTTTGATATCCCACCACAAACTATCGTCTTTTCTTTTCTATACTTGTAACCTCCCTCACTTCCCCTGTCTCCATCCATCTGTATTGTGCCAGAAAGGATCACCACAGATGTAGGGGAAATCCATGAAGATTAATGAGCTCCAATCTGGAAGAAGACAGCATTAAGTGTGCATAAGAGACTTTTTCACCTGATGGGAGAGAATTCAAAGGCATTTCTTTGTTGGTACCTTTCTTTGCTACCCATATTAAGCTGCCTGTGGCTGCTCATAACCATACACTTGCTCCAGGTGGCTTGTTCCTGGTCTGCTCTCTGCTCAGTATGGACCGAACTTAGTTTTTAGACTTCCCTTTTTATCTTAAATAAAGCCTTAACTCTCGTGTATTTTCCCCTCACTGAATAAAAAGTTTAAGAACTTACCATGCTGCCTGGTCTATTTGAGCCAGTATTGAGAATTTTTATCTGGATACATGGCAAGAACCCACAAGATTATTAATATTAAAAGTTATTAATAAGCTGGCTGATATCATATTCATATGTGTTTAATACATGTAAATACACTAAAACATGAAATACTTGTTCAATACACCCTAATATAACTAAGCCTGTTGCCTCACCAGGATGGCTGTTGTGATGGTCATGGATCAATTCTATTCCAAGAAATTCCTTGATAATTTCAGCACTAAAATGGTTTTCCTTGGCTTCCAGCACCTCACTCTGATTTCTCACCTTTCAATCGTCCTCTGATTTGCTTTGAGTGGCACATGTGATTATCCGCAGCCTTAAATGCTGGAAGCCTCATAGTTTTATCCTATTTATTCTTCATTTCCTTTTCTCCAGTTTGACTCACAGTTATCAAGTGCATATATCCATGCAACTATCAAGTTCACACGTCCTGTCCCAGATCTTTATTTCCAAACACTGACTATGGACATTACATGATTTGATATTTTAAATACATATCGTGCACAAAATGTCTGAAATTGAAATCTGAGTTCTGCACTCAATTTACCCTCTTCAAGTTTTCCTCATATCAGTATTTCTTATTATGATTTTATGATCAGTCTCAAATTTAGAAAAGAGCAGATATCTAATACTTTCTTCAATCCATTACTCACCAAAATTCAACTAATTATTGGAGTCTATATATTTTTCTCCCTTTAATAACTTGGCACCTATCAAATTTCTTGGAAAAAAATCTGGATTTAATAAAATTGAAAGTACAACCCCTTAAACTATCTTCCTAAACTGTAAATGATCTATTTGTATTTACATTTTCCATTCTCACAGTATCCTTCAAAAATGAAGTCAGAATCACATTATTATTATTATTATTTAAATCTGTGCCAGCACTGTGGCATAGTGGGTAAAGCTGCCCCCTACAGTGCTGGCATCCCAAATAGGCTCCGGTTCAAGACATGGCTGCTCCACTTCCAATCCAGCTCTCTTCTATGGCCTGAGAAATCAGTAGAAGATGGTCCAAGTTCATGGACCCCTGCATCCACATGGGAGACCTGGAAGAAGCTCCTGGCTCCTGGCTTCGGATTGGCACAGCTCTGGACATGGTGGTCAAATGGGGAGTGAACCCAGGAGATGTAGGACCTCTCTCTCTCTCTCTCTCTCTTTCTCTCTCTCTCTCCTTCTTTCTGTGTAACTCTGACTTTCAAATGAATAAATAAATCTTTAAAAAAACTCAAATCTGATAAATGTCCTGCAAATTGAACTATTTCATAGCATTAAATCTTGATATAAGAAACCAAAACAACTAACATGGTGTAAAATTCCTTGCTAACAGGATCCTTGCTCATAGCTTGTATCAGGATGCTTGCATTTGTTCATTGTGGTCTACACCAGATTTCTTCCTTTTTTGTAATGAGCCGCCTCCGCTACTAAAATCAGGGCTTTTTAAAATATGCTATTCTCCTTGCTTAAGTGATCATTTCTTTCTTTATTCACTTAAAATTTTATGTAGTTTTAAAAAAGCAGCTTTTTCAAATTCTCTGTTAAACCTTCTCTGACATTCATGAAGTCAGGCAGTTCTCACTGCTCTTTGCTTTATGATTGTCATTTGACTTCTTAGTATCATTTTCATACTAAGCTGTTTAGTTAATTTTTATCTTCCCAATCTATGATGTGAAATATTATGTGTGATTCTCCTCTTTTTGAGTCCCTGGCATCCAGAACTTGAAAAATATATTGTACTTTGTGGATATTTAGCAAATGAAATTCAGTGAAATTAATGAATGAATAATCAATAAATGAATCAATCATTCATCAGGAAACACTAGCCTAGGCAGATAACAAATGTGACAATATCCCTATTTAATAACATTAAGCCATAGGTGTCAAACATATTTTAATAACAGACTAGATTTTCACTGGAAAAAAGAGAACAGCATAAAGCAGGCTGTGTCTGGAAAATAAATGTTGTTACTGAATAGGCATTTATCAAGCATCTTGTGGATTTCCATCACTTTTGTAGATAATAAGGACAGAAAGGACAAAAAGTACAGCCCCAGCTCTCAAGAGTTTAACGAGAAAGCATATTTTATATATTTTAGTATTGTAGTAATAAGAGTGAATGAAAAATGGTAGAAGTAGAAAAATAGGGAAAACATATTTTTCTGACAATACCAATAACTTTGTAAGACAGAAATTATCAAAATTTCTCTTTACTTCAAAATAATCCCTGAATGACTGCCACTGTGATATCTAAAATCTCTGAACATAATATGCATTTAGACATAGTTTAATGGAATCTAGCCATTAATGTACTCTGACACAACAGGGAAGATGGCATCTACAACCTGATAAGGTTCAGATGAAGCAATAAATGTAAGATATTCTGGAAAGTATTATAAATTACTACATTAATATCAATATTTTTATAAGCTTGATTTAATTATTACAATAGATAAAAAGCTTTGGAAACAAATATATATTATTGCAGCAACACCAGATTTTATTGTCTGGTTTAATTTATAGGGTTGTTTCACAATGAAGGCATTGATTAAACCAATATAATGAAATTGTAGTAATGCTCATGAATTAAAAATTTAAGCCAAGACTCATATATCTTTCTACCTATCTATCTATCCACCTATCTACATTTATAAAAATCAGAAGACTGATATATTTGTATACCGCAATACTTCCCACATTATTTTCTCATGAATTTTTATGTAACCAGAATGTAATAATGTCAGATAACAATTGTGCCCTGGATCAGCATACTGAATTACTTTCTATAATACATTGCTTGATGCAGGTGAATTAGTTGGAATGTGAATCATATTTCAATAAGGCTGTTATAAAATATTAGCATTTTGCCAAGTAATAAAGTAATAGAATCAATTCTGTGAGGCTACATTTGGATAAAATAATCATTTCCCACAATTTGAATAAGGTAAAAGGAAAGTTTTAAAATTTATAAGAAAATGCATGATAAAGGTGAAATAATATATAATGGAAAGAAAATTGAACATATAATATAGGAATGTGTAACTACTGAAATAAAGTTGCTTTCCTTTTCAGCTCTATGTTATCTTGGGTAAAATTGTTGACTGAAAATGTTGATAAAAGTATATGCCTAGAATAAAGAAGCTGTAGATTGTCAATTTTGATTAAATATTGCAACAGAAGAAAGCAAAAGGATGCCTTCATGTCATATTTTTCGATATTAGAATTATGTATTTAATCCTATACCATCAAATACAAAGATTTAAGGAGACAAACTCCTTTGGATCCAGTCCTTATTTCTCTGAGGTTGACAGCATCATTGTTCTACTACCACATGAATTATGGATAAGCAGATGGAAGAACTGAATTAAAGTCTTATAGAAATAAATACATAATAAAAATGTTCCCTATATTAAACATGAAAATTTGGGAAGAAAATATTTGAAATAAAAATGGTGTCCAAAAAGAAACCATATTGGTACAATAGTTTGATATTCTTCCAGACACATATATAATTTGAACTACATTTATAAATTTTGCAAATTATGTAGTTTGAACTATGTTTGGTGACTATAGAGCCAATGATCTCTCTAATATCGTTGTAATATCATTATTTTTGGTTGCATCCATTTTATTGCAAAAGACAGAATTACATTTTTTTAACTGTTGAGTAGTATTCCAAAGTGTAAATATACCACAATTTCTTAATCCAGTCGCCATGTGATGGACAACTGAGTTGATTCAATATCTTATCTATTGTGAATTTAGCTGGAATAAACCTGGGATACAGATACTCTTTCATCAGCTGATTTCATTTTGTTTGGGTAAATGTACGAGGATGGGATTGCTGATTCCCGTCATAGATCTATTTTCAAATGTCTGAGTTCTTACCATACTGTCTATGACAATGGCTTCAGCAGTGTACATTCCCAACAAGAGTGGATTAGGGTACCTTTTCCCCCACAATCTCATCAGCATTTATTTTTTGTTGATTTCTGTATGAGAGCAATTCTAACTGGGGTGAAGTAAAACCTCATTGTGCTTTTGATTTTTATTTCCCTGATGGCTAGTGACCCTGAGCATTTTTTCATGTCTCTGTTGGCCATTTGAATTTCCTGTTTTGAAAAATGCCTGTTCAAGAGCTATGTCCACTCCAATTCTTTTTTTTTTTTTTTTTTTGACAGGCAGAGTTAGTGAGAGAGAGAGAGACAGGTCTTCCTTTGCCATTTGTTCACCCTCCATTGGCCGCCGCAGCCTGCACACTGCAGCCGGCGCACTGCGCTGATCCAAAGGCAGGAGCCAGGTGCTTCTCTGGTCTCCCATGGGGTGCAGGGCCCAAGCACTTAGGCCATCCTCCACTGCACTCCCGGGCCACAGCAGAGAGCTGGCCTGGAAGAGGGGCAACCGGGACAGAATCCGGTGCCCCGACCAGGACTAGAACCTGATGTGCTGGTGCCGCAAGGCAGAGGATTAGCCTAGTGAGCTGGGGCGCCGGCCTACTATATTCAAAAGTACATTTTCAGTTTCGGTTGTGGGATCATATCTGTTTAGATTTATTGGCATTTTTTACTTATTTTATTTTTTCTTTATATGCTCACTATGCCTAATTTTTGTAAAATTTCCATTTAGACCTTTTGTTTATTTAAATTTTTTTCTATAATCTTAGAATTAATTAGAGTACAATATACAGGTTTGTTACATCTACTTTCTTAATGTTTTTCGGATTCTTTCTCTCAGGCTGATTTACTTTTTCATTTCCCCCATGATTTGTGGCTAAGAGTATAATAAACAATTTGACATAAAAAATGCTATTCAAATATTTTTTCATATGTATGCATACATATCAACTATATATGTTTACATGTATAAATATTATATCTTTTGCCATTTGCAGCGGCCACGGGGTGGGGGGAGGTGAACCAACCGAAAAGGAAGACCTTTCTCTATGTCTCTCTCACTGTCCACTCTGCCTGTCAAAAAAAAAGAAAGAAAGAAAGAAAGAAAGAAAGAAAGAAAGAAAGAAAGAAAGAAAGAAAGAAAGAAAGAATCCTAGCTAATGATATATAAGAGGGCTTCATAAAGTTCATGAAAATTACTAATATGAAATAATTCTACATGCATTTCAAATATTTTGCATCAACATAAGCTTATCTTTTAATTCAGTTTTATCATGAATGTTATCATTAATTCATGAATTAAAAAACCAAGTCATCAGTGGACATCAGTGAGTTGTGAAAGGGAATGTTATCTCACAATGTTGGTCTCAAAAACACCCTATTACTTAAAAATTTACTTAGTACTAAAACTTTGCCTAATTATGTTCTATAGCTAACCTCTCACCTTTTGATTAGGTAAAATTATAAACTATTTTCTTTTATTTAATTTTTTTAATTTGACAGATAGAGCTAGACAGTGAGAGAGAGAGAGATAGAGAGATAGAGAGTGAGAGAAAGGTCTTCCTTCTGTTCACCCCCCCCCCCGCAAATGGCCGCTAAGGCTGGAGCTACACCAATCCGAAGCTAGGAACCAGGTGCTTCTTCCTGGTGTCCCATGCGGGTGCAGGGCCCAAGCACTTGGACCATCCTCCACTGCCCTCCCGGGCCACAGCAGAGAGCTGGATGAGAAGAGGAGCTACGGTGCCAAGTGAGCTATGGCGCCAGCCCTAAACTATTTTCTTATAATCATTTCATGGCTCTCCACTGTTTAATCAGAATATGCTTGCTACAGCATGAAAATATGTTTAGCATAGAAACTGCCATTTAATATCTTACTTTTGCTTTAACTTTCACTCATATGAAAGAAACTCTACTATAGTGTCCGTCTTAATGTCCCTCAATATTTCTCAGTTTAATATACTTTTAACCCACATTTAAAGTAACAGATGCTTTTATCTTCATATACATGGTATTTAAATGAATTTTGAGGAGATCAGACTGACTTCATATTAATATACCCAGTGTTTTCAAACAGTAATGTGTATGTATACCTCCTGGAAAATTTTTCTTTTGACAAGCAGACAGGCAGAGTTAGACAGTGAGAGAAAGAGACAGAGAGAAAGGTCTTCCTTTTCCTTTGGTACACCGCCCAAATGGCTGCCATGGCTGGCGCGTTGTGCCGATCCAAAGCCAGGAACCAGGTGCTTCTCCTGGTCTCCCATGCTGGTGCAGGGCCCAAGCACTTGGGCCATCCTCTACTGCACTCCCGGGCCACAGCAGAGAGCTGGACTGGAAGAGGAGCAACCGGGACAGAATCTGGCACCCCAACTGGAACTAGAACCAGGGGTACCGGTGCCTCAGGCAGAGGATTAGCCAAGTGAGCCGTGGCGCTGGCCGGAAATTTTTTTTTAAAGATGTGATTTTGATTCGCTATTATTGGGGTAGATCTATCAGTTTTGCTCTTCCTACCAAGTTGTACGTGATATCAATGCTTTAGTGTAGGGAAAATATATTGAGTACTAAGTTTTAGATTCTATATAGCCTCTAATGTAATTCTTTCTCTTGAACAACTCTGATACTTCATTCATCATCTAATAGTAATAAGACTCTTGAGAAAATATGAATTGAATATATAGTGCCATGAACACAAGTAAATTTAACTCAGGAAACATGATATGAGGCATTATTTTTCATTTTGAATAAGTGACAATTAAGAAAAAAAAGAAGACCTAAAGGGAAGACCTCAGCGAGTGAGATCCCAGTGGAAGGAACGGGGCTACCAAAGAAGAAGGTACCTTTCTCCGAAGGGAGGAAGGGACCTCCACTTTGACTGTTACCCTGTCGAAATAGGATCAAAGTCGGCGAACCCTAAAGGCTTCCATAGCCTCAGCAACTCATGACTAGAGCCTAGGGAGATTCCTGACGCCATAAATAAGAGTGTCAAATTGTTAAATCAACACCAGGAGTCACTGTGTACTTATATCCCATGTGGGATCTGTCCTTAATATGTTATCTAATGTGAAGTAACGCTGTAACTAGTGCTGAAACAGTATTTTTACACTTTGTGTTTCTGTGTAGATGCAAACTGATGAAAATTTTTACTTAATACATACTGAACCGATCTTCTCTATATAAAGATAATCGAAAATGAAAAAAAAAGAAAAACTCAGTGTTACATTGGAAACTGCATCAAAAAAATTAATCAGTTTCAAATATATATATATATATTTTATGTAGGATCTCTGTCCTTAATGTGCTGTACAATGTGACTCAATGCTAAAACTCAGAGTATATTTCACATTGTGTTACTATATGAGGGCAAATGGACGAATTCTTTACTTAACACATGCTAAATTGATCTCCTCTATACAAAGAGAATTGAAAATGAATCTGGATGTGAACGAAAGGGTGGAGGGAGCGGGCAAGGGGGGAGGGTTGCGGGGGGAGAGGGAAAATATGGGGGGAAAGCCATTGTAATCCATAAGCCGTACCTTGGAAATTTATATCCTAAATAAAAGTTAAAAAAAAGAAACAAAAACAAAAACAAAACAAAAAAAAGAATATAAGTTATATTAACAATACAATGAAGAATGAAGTTTTTTGCTCAATGAAAGTAATTTTTACTTTGGAGGCTTATCTTGTAAAACATTTCAACTCTGATGACACAAATATAGTCATTTATTTTTTGAGGCATCAAACAGATTAAAGCAATTCAGTAGTGCTTTTTTCTAACTCTCTTCCATAAAAGATGTCTCATAAGTATTTGTGCCTTTCAAAACATTCTGAAAATTCCAGGAATTTTAGAAGTATCATATAAATCAGGTGACTTCACTGGAAAGCCTGTTGAGTCACACCATGGCATGGCTCTGTATGTCAATAATTGTCTAAAGTACTTTTCTGTAATTTGTTTTTGCCGTTGTAAATGTACCCTTTGCTTTTCAAAAGCATTACCTGTGTTTGCTTTATATTTACTATGTAGAATAATAAAGTAGCACTATTATTGTTAGGGTGTAGTTATGAGACATAGCCTAAGTATGCAATATGCTATCTTAACTAATAAAAACTTCTATAAAATAAATATCTTAGTTACCATATTAATTAGTTTAACGAAGCTTGTTTTGTGTCCATTGGCTTGTTTTGATGCTTTTAGTTCTATTGTCAATATAATGTCACCTCTCCTTTGTAATGTCATTGAGTGTTTGCTGATCTTTCAGCAAAACAGATAATTAAATCTCATTTGATTTAATTTTGCCTGCTTTTTTATAGATATGACATTTGCATAATACTTCAGCTAATTATCTATGCACCAATATAGGGCTTTCCTAATTTAATTCAGATATGTGCAATATACAAAAACATTTCAGGCAAACATGTAGTTTCTGAAACATATCATATTGTAGTTGCTTTAAACTTTATTATCTTCAATCTTTTCTTATAAAAAAGCCTATGTATTTGACACAAAATGCTTTTTAAAAGTTACTGTACATTGAAGGTGTGGTTTCCCCCAAATGTGTATGTTGAAATCCAAACACTCAATGTGATGGTCTTAGCAAACATGGATTTGAAATCTTCTTTGAGGAGATGTATCTACGTGTTAAGGGACACAAACGACGGCCAGCAAAGCACCAGAAAGTAGGAGAGAGGCAAGAATCAGATTCCTGTCAAAGGCCTCAGAAACAACCAATAGTGACAAAATCTTGATCATGGAACTCTCCAGAGTTGCTGAATAATAACTTTCTGTCTTCTGTGCCACCCAAATCGTGGTGCTTTGCTACAGAAGCCCCAGAAAGCGAATACAGTAAGCTGTATGCTAGGTCATGGCCCCTACCATCCAGGTTCGGTCTTTCCAGTTTCTCAATGGAATTTCAAGGCTATTAAGTGTCAATTCCACCAATGTTTCTCACCTTCCAGTATCTCTTCCTCTCTCAATCCTTGTTTTTATTATTATTATTATTTATAATTACTTATTTGAAAGGGAGAAAGAAAGTGAGAGAGAAAAGGAGAGAGAGTTGCAATCTTCCATCTGGTATTTCAGTCCTCAACTGCCTGAAGCAGCTAAAGCTTGGGCAGGCTAACACCTGCAGGTGCCCCACTGTGTGCCCCCGCCCCCATCATGTTTAAACAACTGAAACAAAATGAAAAAAAAATCTTCTTAGCCTACCCTCAATTCCTTGACATCCCATCTCTATTTCTTATTCTCTTTATTCAACTTGAATCTGAGATTTTTGGGATTATTTAATTAAGCATTTAAGTTGGCCAAAATATGTAAATGTAGCAAATCTATTTCCAAAAGGCCCTGTAGTAACCACACAGAACAGATCATAAATAGCAGTTCACAAATCTTTGTACTCCAATCCAAGCAATTTTTTCGTATCATGATGTTATCTTAAGTTTAATCTATTCTGAAATGTAGTCTCTTCAGCACAACCAATTTTATTTTGTCATTTGTTTCTTCATTTTGTTGAAGAAATACAGGTATACTGGTAACAAAGCATTATGGTTAATACTTAAGTGTGAAAATCGTTACTTTATTCTGTAAATACTTGCAGAATAATTATTTTTTGGAAATTATATAAACTTATTTCAATTGAAATGTTCACTTAACAATTGATGCTTAAGAAAAATATACTCAACTGGTGTTGAGATGCAGCAGTCAGCATCCATATCAGAGCACACATTCAAGTTCTGACTACTCTGCTTCTGATACAGCTCCCGGCTAATGAACTGGGAAAGCAGCAGAAGATGGCCAAGTTCCTTGGGCCCTTGTCATCCATGTGGGGAACTGGGATAGAGTTCCAGGCTTCCGGCTTCTGCCTGGCCCTGTCCACGCCATAGGGATCATTTGGGGAATGACCCAGGGGATGGAAGATCTCTCTGTCTCTCCACCTCTCTTTCACCCTGCCCCTTGTCTCTCTCTCTTTGTAATTCCATCTTTCAAAAAAAATTAAATAATTAAAATTCAAGTTGCCCAAGGTGCAAAGAAGAAATAGTAATTAGTAATCAATACAAACAACTATAAAAATTGATGGATTAGGGGCTGGCACTGTAGCGCAGCAGGTTAAAGCCATCGCCAACAGCACCGGAATCACATGTAGGAAACAACTCAAGTCCCGGCTGCTGCACTTCTGATCCAGCTCACTGCTAATGTGCTTGGGAAAGCAGTGGAGGATGGCCCAAGTCCTTGGGCCGCTGAACCCACATGGGAGGCCTGGAAGATGCTCCAGGCTCCTTGCTTTGGATTAGCTCAGCTACAGTCGTTGTGATCATTTGGGGGAGTGAACCAGTAGATCGTTTCTCCCTCCCCCTCTCCCTCTCCACGTCCCTCTCCACCTCTCTATCTGTAACTCTGTCTTTCAAATCAACATAAAGCTAAAAAAGTTGGATAAAACTATCGTGGAAAGTTATAATGCCAAAGGCTACTGAGAATATGAAATATGGAAGAGATAATAACTAGTCCAATGGAGCTATTTAAAATATAAAATATATTTTGCAAAGTTGACTATTCTAAAATAACATTTATAGCCAAGTATATAACTTTTGCCCACGGTGTCATTAAGTATACTCATGACTAGTTCTGTAAGTCAAGTTCTACCTTAAAAAATTATTAGTTTATTTTACCAAAGAAAAACACCCAGATTTTTCACAATTATCTTAATTTTGCAGACTGTGCAAAGAGTGATTTCCTAACACAAGTTTAAACAGGAGGGAACTTTCTGAGAATTCAATGAATTCTGCCAAACGTTAGAAATACTTTGCTTGCAATGTATTGCTTTTAGATAACAATTTCTCAGGAGGAAAAATGCAAATGGTATTACTAAGGAAAATAACTTTCATATTAAAATAGGAATTGTAAAAATATAAATTAGTTATATCACATGAATGATTGGTTCCAATTATCTGGGGCTAAAATATTTCTTGTAAAAATCCATAATGTTAATATCTGGGAAGGATAAGAGACAAAGAGAATTGTGGATATTAGTGTGTGGGTGACACTGTACCTTGTGGGGAGTCTGCCTGCCTTGCCCATGCAGGAGGTTGAGAGGGCGTGGCACACCATGCCTCCTGGGAAAGACCCTACAACCTGGCTGCTGGTGGGCGGTGGGAGCCCCAGGCACATTTCCCCCACCCCTGCTCCCTGTTAAAGGGCCCTGTAATTGCCAATCAGGTAAACAGCTCCTGGGTGTGGTCAGGCCCACTAGGACCACCTGGAAAGCTATCCTAGCTACGTGATCTTCAAGCTGATTGGAGACGCTAGTGGCACCATAATCGGTTCTATCCTATAGAATTAGCATTGCCCTGAATTAGCTATGCCCCCTCTGCCTGACCTTTAAAAGGTGTGCTTGCTCATTAATAAAGCGGATGTGTTCACCAAAGCTTGTCTCCAGTGCTTCTTGTCAGAGGACGCTGTCGCCCCACCATCCTGGCAGTGTGTGCAGACCTCACAGGACGAGCCCACATGAGTGGTTTCCACAACTCTATCGTTTGTTTCTAATAAAGATTGACTAATAATACTATAACTAATAAGACTATAATTTTTGTGCATTAATTATTGTTTTACCCAACTTCCAGTAGGTAAGCCCCAACTGGATCCACATTTTTTTCTGCTTTATTCATTAATGAATCCCAAGCACTTGGTTCATTAACTTTTATAAAGGAGGTACTTAGCAAGTGTGTGTTGACTAAATGAAAGGATGAGTTAAAGAATTAATGAAGTCAGAGGGATGTATCTGCCAGAACGTGTTTCACTAAGAGATGGCTTTCAGCTATATCACCATGGAATCATAAATGGATATGGAAACGTATCTTAGAGACAAGTATCATTGTACTCACATTATAAGTCGATCTCATGCTTATTCTCATATAGCTGTGCCGGTTCTCACAAAACACTTATTTCAGTATGTCCCCAGAGGGAGGCATGCTGCAGATTTCAATATCTGCAAGTTTTGTGATGTATTGATAAATTTGGGGCAAAATAAATGAGCAAAGATTTTTTTCTAAATATGTGATGAAATTCTCATAATATGAAATGAATTGATTTTTTTCATTTCAACAATCATGTGAACTCAACTCTTCCATTACATGGGTAAACTCTGCCAGAAATGTTTTTTCTAAGTATTGTCAAATGGTTATATATTGTAGCGATTAGGTTGAAACATATTCAACTCTGTATTTATGATCATTAAGAACTGAAAATGAATATCTGCAAGAAGCTCAAATTTATGAAATTAACAGTATGAAAACCATTTACTAATACTCCAAATATATAATTTCAGTTTCTTCCCAAGAACATGAGTATCCTTCTAATAAGACACTTTGATTTAACCAGATCTCAGATTCAAACTCTCTCACTATGATGTATTATCTGTCCTGTTTCCCCCCTCCCTTCCTTCCTTTTATCTTTCCTTCTTTTTTTCTCTCTATTACACAGACACACACACACACACACACACACACTCATGCTTTCCATATCTTTCTCCATTGTGAAATAAATATACATCCACAAGAAACGTTGCAAAGACAGTGTACAGTGCTACTTTGTATATTTCACCTAGTCTTTCCAATGAGCATACCTTACAAAACTACAATAAAAAACCAAGTCTAGGAAATTGCCACTGATATAAAATTATAGGTCATTTTATTACAGGTATACATTCAGATAATAGTAACCAAAATCAATATATCGAGCTATTACATTACCACAAAGCCTCCCTCATGGTAACCTTTTCTGGTTCCTCTCATTCTTTCTCCTCCACCAGTCTTAACCAATAAGCTATTTATTCTCTATCACTATTATTTTTGTCATCTCATAAGTGTTGTATAAATGGTTGTACTTGTTTGTTTATTCATATTTTGTATGCTACTTTGGTAATTTTCAATTTTGACAAAAATAAGATTATTCTAAACAATCAAGTACATGGTTTTGTATGGACATGTTTCCATTTTTTAATAAATGCACAAATATGATTGACACAGTTTATGTTTACTGTATATTTCATTTTTAAAGAAATCATCAGCCTATTTTCAAGAAAATGATTACTTCATTTTCATAATTAGTGCAATATCCAGTTACCCTACAGTCTCACCAGTCTTCAGTGTTGTTGCTATATTTTATTTTAGCCTCACCTAGGCATATAGTGGTGACTCTAGGTATTAATTTGTATGTCTTTAGCACAAGCAATTCTGAACATGTTTTAATTAACATTCATATTCTCTTCAATGAAATGTCTCTTCATGTCTCTGCCCATTTTCTGATTGATTTTTTTCTTTGTTTAGTGTTGAATTTTGAATATTCTTTATAATTCCAAATATGAATGTTTAGCATGCATGTGGTTTGCAAGCAATTTGTTTAAATACAAATTTTAATTAGCAATGTGATTGTGTTCCAACACTATGAAAGTATTAAATGATTTTGTCTTAGTTATTGGATTTCTATTATAAAATAGAAGAGACAGGGTGGCTTATGAATAACAGAAGTGTATTTTGTAAACCTATAAATCTCTGGGGACTGGAGTCCAAGTTCAAGATGTCAGCAGATTCATTGTGTGATGGGGTCTGCTTCCCCCACCATAGATGGGTACATTCTCACTTTGTCCTCCCCTGGTGGTATCAGCAGGGAACTCTCTAAGGTTTTATTATAAGGGCAATAATCTCATTCCGGAGGACTCTACACATGATCTAATCATCTACCCAAGTGCCCATCTCTAAATACCATCATACTGGAGCTTAAATTTCCACAATTCAGTCTGTGGTAGCTATGTATATGTAAAGGAGAGTTGTATAAAATTAGATACAGTGGATTGCTATCCTACAAAATCAAAAACATCTTATAAACATGCAATACGTTGTTATGGAGCATTTAGATACAGTTATGTGACTTCATTTCTAATATTCTAAGCAAAAAAAAAAATCCTAATTTTCAGGAGGGTCAGTCTATCTAAAAATAATGATCGTGCTCAATATCCTAAGTGGTCTTATAAATGAGACAATCTTTGTGCTAATTCAGTTCTGAGGATTGTGATAGGAGTGAAAATATATTAATACATCCCACTATGTTAATAGTTCAAAGGTGCTTTATTTCAAGAACTATAATGTATTTTAACTAATATTCTGAAGGTCAGTAATATTATTATGAATATTACAGATAAATTGACCTTGATTTTTTAGTTCCTCTAACTCCTATCATATTAGAACAAAGTAAGTATATATGACACCATAAGCACACATCAGAGCAATCCAGTTTTCATGCAAGGAAGCGGAGCACCAAAAAATACTGTGATGTTCACGTTGGGCTTGAGGCTGCTGCTTCTGTCTCTGAGGGGACATGAATGTGAATTCCATGTGCTCCAGTGCACTTACCTTCCTCCTGCTGACAAGAGAGATTGTTCCAGGCTATTGGCACCAAAGTCTTAAGTTATAAGGCAGCTGAGTGGTCTTGGCAACTGTTTCAAAAAATGAACATAAAATCAAGTGGGCCTGGTGCCTCGAAATCCATTTGAATTTTCTTTGCCAATATGGTGTTAATAATTTACCTGTAATAAGAGAGATCATCAGTGATGTCCCACTGGTATGTATACCCAGCTGAGTTTCCACAAAATTGTCCACATCCCGGCTTGCCTCTTTGGAATAATGAAAGAATCGGGATAGGTACTCATTTTCAGTTCTTATTCTCACTAACTTTGAAAAGCAATCTCTGTAAATCCTGCCACTACACCAATACTATGTGAGGTTATAATATTTTTCTCAAGTCATCTTTTTTTTGTTTTTTTGACAGGCACAGTGGACTGTGAGAGAGAGACAGAGAGAAAGGTCTTCCTTTTGCCGTTGGTTCACCCTCCAATGGCTGTCATGGCTGGCGCGCTGCGGCCAGCGCACTGCGCTGATCCAATGGCAGGAGCCAGGTGCTTCTCCTGGACTCCCATGGGGTGCAGGGCCCAAGCACTTGGGCCATCCTCCACTGCACTCCCTGGCCACAGAGCAGAGAGCTGGCCTGGAAGAGGGGCAACTGGGACAGAATCTGGCGCCCCGACCAGGACTAGAACCCGGTGTGGACTAGACTAGACCAGGATTAGAACAAGGCGGAGGATTAGCCTAGTGAGCCACAGCACCAGCCACCACCAATAAATGTTAGTAGTAAAATAAGCAACAATTACTTTCTTATTAATCAGGACTGTGAATGATATAGAAAAACAAAACAAAAATCCTTGGCTGATAAAGACAAGATTGTAGTTGTCTTTGACACCACAAATTTCATTGTGGTTCATGGTATCCCCACTTGTTACTATTGTCATTAATCCTTGACCAAGACTTATGGTTAAGCAGTATCTTAAACACTGGAAACTACTGAAACACAAGGAGAAATACACACTGTTCCTTATATCCTCAAGATTGATACTAACTTTTCTTGTTGTAGTCAAGTCATATGGCTGAATTTGGTAGTAAGAGAGCAGGGGCTATGGTTCAGGTATAGTTCAAGTGTGTTCTTTGTAGGATCATGTACTTGGTCCACAGTGTGATGAGGCTGAGGAGCTATAGAATCTTTAAGAGTTAGAGCCTAGAGGGCTGGGCCGCTGCTCATTTGATTAATCCTCCACCTGGGGTGCTGGCATCCCATATGGGCACCGGATTCTAGTCCTAGTTGCTCTTCTTCCAATCTAGCTCTCTGTTGTGGTCTGGGAGTGCAGTGGAGGATGGCCCAAGTGCTTGGGTCCCTTCACCTGTATGGGAGACCAGGAAGAGGCACCTGGCTCCTGGCTTTAGATCTGTGCAGCACTGGCCTTGACGGCCATTTGGGGAGTGAAACAATGGAAGGAAGACCTTTCTCTCTGTCTCTCTATCACTGTCTATAACTCTACCTGTCAAATAAAAAAAAAAAAAAAACAGAGTTGGAGCCTAATGTAAGCTGATTAGGTCTTTGGTGTTTTGCCCTTGGAAGGAAGACATATATTTGTTTAGAAAACCTAGGAATACAGAACCATCAGTAGTATGCAATGCTAGTCTTTCACAGGCACTGGCCACAGAGCAGCCATGTTGGGATGGGACTCCCTGGCGCCTTGGAGGCTCACTTCTTGCCCCCCACATTGCTGTGTACACAGGATTCTAGACTGATGTCTGCTCTTCTAGGTTTCCATCTTTCTGGGGACCTGTTATTCCTTTGGTATACGGTTAGAAATGTTTACTGTGTGCCTGTCCTAACATTCTGTTCTAGAAGTATGTAAGTTATATTTTTGTTTCACATACTCACAGATGAAAGGCATTGTCTTGAGTTTCAGAGAATACTTGGACTTAAGTTTTTGAGTGATGCTGGAACCATTTAAGATTTGTGGAATTTGAGGAATGGAATCAATAATGAATTTTGCATTGTGAAAAAGACATGAGTCTTGGATGCTAAGGGAAGAATGCTACAGTTTCAATAGAATTTTTGAACCCTGTGCCCTAAAAAGGACTATATAGTTCTCATGGGAGGCTTGTTAGTTCTCATGATTGTGGATTATCATAAACTGAGGCAACATTTTCTGTTGATCTCTTCTGCACAAACTCTTTCTGTTTCTCTGCCATGTTGTGATCCAGCTGAAGGGATCCCACCAGAGCTGAGCAGATGATGGTATACTCTTGAAGCTCCTGAGTTTGAGCAAACTAAACCTCTTTTTTGTAAGTACCCAACTCTTGATATTTTGTTTCAGTAACGGAAAATGCAACTTGGAAATACCCAACGAAAATGCACTTACCCAACTTGGAAATATTTATTTTCATTTTGGCAAAATAGTTTTACAATGTTAAAGAGACATATAATGAACTTACTGTATTTAGTGAGTGAAGTGTTTGATAACTGCAAAAGAACTACTATCTATTTGATGAATGGCCACCCTTGAATTTTATACCAATGGTTCTTTAATTTTACTAAGTATCAAAAAGGAGAGTTCTTTTATAAATGAAGATGCCCAAGTCTTAATTCAAGAAAATATAATTCATTTGGCTAAGATCAGGAAAGAGTTGAGGTGTTAGTGGCTGTTTGCATTATTTTATTAGCAGGTGGTATTTTCAGTGTTATCATTTACCAAAAACATTAACAGAAAGAGATTTGCAAAGGCCCAAAAATGATTACTATAATTACTAAAATAAGTGAAAATAATTCTATATAATTGGTACACTCTACAGTCTTGTGGACATGAAGAAAAACATAAATACATTGAATAAAAAAAAAAGCAAAACTTAAAACATGTCACAAACAAAACTCTTAGAGAAAAATACAGTACCTGAAACAAAGCACTGGATTACAAACTAATCCGAATAAATAGAAAATCTGAATAGCACCACATATCTCAGATATTTACAAAAATTATACCAATTATCTTTAAAAAGCTTCCAGATATAGATAATTTAACAAGTGATTTTCTAATGCACATTTGGAAGAAAAAAATTATCAGTTTTAATGAGTTCTTCCATCAGATAAAGAGAGAAAAATCAATTTGTCAATACTCAGCTTCCATTCAGGTTAAAAAATCATCAAGCTTAAAAAAGTAGAGAAATTCCTCACACTGAAAAAATAATTGTCAGTTCTCTTCATCTAAATTATTGAAGGATGTTCTAATGATTTAGCCTGATTGGGTATTTACCAATCACCAAGACACAGGTCCTTGTCTAAATTTATGTTTGTACTCATCTTTCTATTTAAGTGATCTTTAGCATACATACATTCACATATGTGCACACACTTGTTTGGTTCTGTATGTGTGTGTGTGTGTGTGTGTGTGTTTTGCACCTGGTTCTTGCTCTTAATCACAGTTTTGAAAATGATTCCATCCACTTATTTGTTTACATATAGGCATTGAGCCCTCATAAAGGCACACAAAGGGCAATCTTCATTATTCACAACCATCACTCATACTAAATAAATAAAATTGTAGTTCTTCTTTAATCCTTAAAGTCTAGTCTGTGATGACATTTTTCAGTATTTATTTGCTTTTTGATATTAATTTAAAAATTAGAGAACATAGCTATATCAAATGTAGTAATACACAAATACTATGCCCTCAATTCCATAAGTTCCATAAAATCAGTCAAGTATATGATATGATATAGCTAAACAGCTGAAATTAGAACCATATACCTCAAATAAAAACAACTAAAGAACTCAACTGTTTTTTGCTAACCACCTTTTAAGACAAAATTAAGCAACATCAATAAAAGAATTGGCCAAGATTTTTGTAAGTTCTCGTAAGTATTGGTGAGTTCTTGGTCTCTGATCATTCCTATTGTCAGCAAAAGGTATGCATTCATACTGCATATTTTATACCATTAAGGTCTTGGGGATTTTTATCAGATATTATGCCAGGCATAAAATTCTGGTTTGAATCTTAGCTACATTAATATTCCCCTTATTTTAGGTTCTTTTGATAACAAATTCTATGAGACCCTAATTATGCTGGGTAGTGTTGAATATGAGACAGATAAAGAAGTCTCTAGGACAAATTACAGATGAAAGGACATGAATTGAACTAAGTTAAAGTTTGACATATGTCCTTGTTTCAAAGTTTATTGAAGATTTTACAATTGAATATATGTTTAATATCCAAAGAAAGTATATGATTTCCAAGCATAATGGACCACAGAATCATGCACTTCTTTAAGCATCTTGAAGAACTACATCTCTGCAGAATGCACTAGGGAAATTATGTTCTCATTTATTGCATAAAATGCACAATATTCTAAGAATAAGATTAATAATACACTTTGCAATTCATATTCCTACCATAATGTTTGATGATGTGCAGAGTGCTTCTGATCCTGCCAGGATTGCATTACCAGGACTTGGCTTAATAATCTATTTAAGAAAACTTTAAAGGAAATTTTAATAATAAGAGAAACTGCATAAGATGCTGTTTACCTGTGTTTTTTTTTTCTAATACACTATTCAGTGTTCAAATTCCCCTCCATGCTCTCAGGTGCCCTTTGTAGAGCATAGCATACCAAAGCTATCTAATACAGAATAAGTATTCTCTCTTCTGATTCATAATTTATTTGAGTCATACAGTAAAAAGAGCTTACTCCATAAAAATTTTTAAAAATATGCCATTCTAGTATATTTTAACTTATCAAAGGTAAGAATTTTTCTCCAAATGTGTTCTAAGAGCATTGGAAATGATTTGAGAGGAATATAATAGGAAGTCACTTTAAAGAGAAGTAGAATTTTCTCCTCTTTAAGGTAAAAAATTATACTCATTATTATAGGTTTACAATTTCATAGTGTTTTGCCTACAGAATACTTTAAATGCCCAGGGTGTCATTATAATGCTGTCAAATTTACATTATGGGCTTGGGAGAAGGATGCTGTGTTAAGTGAAAACACTGTGCTTTAAGAGTAAATTTGTTTTCACAGCACTTGCTTATGAGCTGAGAATCCGGGTGTTGTTCCTGTAGTGGTAGAAAAAGTAGGTTGTTTGCTTGCTTTTTTTTCTTATTTTAATATTATTCTGCCTAGTAACTTTCAGGAGATTAATTAGTCAGCAAGATTCAGATATTCAGACATGCATTTTCCATGACAGTAAATATTTAGATATCTAAAATAAAATACCAAATCAAAAAAGTTAGGCCAATATATGCAACTCATATTCAAGTCGAGAAAACTCTCCTGTGACTTCCTTAACCTCTTGAGGATCTGGTTTACGAGCCTTATGGACAGGGTCAGTGTGGTAATGAAAATATGCTGGGTTGGCTGGCGCCGCAGCTCAATAGGCTAATCCTCCACCTTGCGGCACCGGCACACAGAGTGCTAGTCCCGGTCGAGGTGCTGGATTCTGTCCCAGCTGCCCTTCTTCCAGGCCAGCTCTCTGCTATAGCCCAGGAGTGCAGTGGAGGATGGCCCAGGTCCTTGGGCCCTGCACCTGCATAGGAGACCAGGAGAAGCACCTGGCTCCTGGCTTCGGATCAGCGCGATGCGCTGGCCGCAGCTCACTGGCAGCAGCGGCCATTGGAGGGTAAACCAACGGCAAAGGAAGACGATTATCTCTGTCTCTCTCTCTCTCTCTCTCTCACTGTCCACTCTGCCTGTCAAAAAAAGAAAATAAAAAAATAAAAATATAAATAAAAATAAAAATAAAGGAAAATATGCTGGGTGAACCCCATGTCTGTTACAAAAAGTTCTGATCCTGTCACTGGTGCCAATCAAAATGGCAGGACCAGGTTTTGGGATGAAGGAAAGAAACTATTTTATCTGTTGGCAGATGAGAAGATGACAGACTTCCGAGTGCCAAGGACTGTTGCTGTTCTGTGTAAAGGTGTTTGGGGGTTTATAAAGGTGTTACAAAAAAGGGAGATGCTGATATGGCAAAATCACAGAAGAACTGCAGGTCTTGGGTGTCAGTGCCATGGCTTGTCACCATATTGATGGCACGTCACTCCTTTTGTTTCTTCATGGGTCATAGTGGTCATTGAGGTCCAAAGGTGATGAGGTCAGATCCTGACTAGGTCTCCCTGCTCTGGATAATAAGTAGAGATAAAGAACTAGGCAATTTGTGGCTTAGGAAATGGGTAAGCAGGAATTCAGCTAAAGTTTAGATTAAACGTTGACTACAGTCATTTGATATTAATAAAGAAAAGAATGATTTTTTGTATACAAAAGATGCCAACATTAACTCCCTTTCTGTGATGACCTGGTCATGTATTTATGCACTGTTTATTTGAAAACTCACCAAGTAGTCACAATGCGCTAAGTAACTTTCGTAGAGCTTAGCCTACTACAACACAGTGCTGGCCCCTGAAGACTCTATTTTCTCTCCTTCAAATTGTGTTCTACGTCTGAGATAGCTGGAACTTTAGGATGGCAGTGGGCATAGAAGGTATAGAGAAAGAGCAGAAAGTATGATCTTTTGCCAGGAACTGGTTAGTAATACATTCAGCTTGGCAGTGAATTATTGTAAAACAGTTACTATGTAAATGTTCCTTCTTGACTCTCTTCTTATATCTGCTACCTGGATAGTTGACCCAGCAAAGGATTTCTCCAAGGCCCTGGTTTTGCAGAAATATAAGATCTTGGTAACCTACCTGAATCACCACATATTCCAAGTACTTTTCTCAAGTGGCTGGTAGATGAGCAAGATACTAATGTCTACAACAGTAAACACAGAGAACTGGGCTTGTTGGTTGTAGCAGTATATATTTGCTTTTTGCAGAAATGTAAACAGTCACTGCTTATCTAAGCTAAATTCTGATATAAGCAGATTAGGAATATGAGGGTAAGGGGAAAGGAAAATATGTTTGTGTAGGGAAAGAATAGGGAACAAAGATGAAAGTGGGAAATAAATTGATAAAGCCTCAAGATAAAACAAATCCAGAAGTACTAAGTTATTATTCAAGGATATATGAATAAACACAAAATAATTAGCGAAGACTAAAAGAGGTTGTTATGGCAAAATAATAGTTGAGATTTAGTAATATTTCCTTTTTCTTAAGCACCTTTATAAAACCACTTGACTCTAAATTGTGTGTGTATATAAGGCAGTTAAAACCAAAGCTAAAAGGACATTACGTGTGGAGACTTCACAAGTGGAAAAATTATAGATTCTGTAATTGTAAAATTGAAAAACTTGGAAGAGTGAATCAGTGCAGAGAGGAAACAAATACTAACCTGAGATTTTTATTTTAATTTTTAGTTAGTTTTTAGCAAATATGTTAACAATATGTTTTGTAGATATAATTCTAAGACTTTAATAATAACCCCTCTCCCCTCAACTTCTCTCCTTCATACCCTCCTTCCATCTTTTTGTAGTTTTTGAGGCAATGTATTAAATTTACGTACAGCAAAAAGGCTTCATACTTCACCAAATAGCAAGTTTAACAAGTGGAAAGCAAAAAGACTTTAGTGCAGTGGGAATATGGACAATGTCTATAAACAAAAGTTGAATGAAGAAATGATCATTTCACCCAAATACAATAAATGTTAAGATAGTCACAGATAATTAAAACTATAGTCGTGTAACATTCTTAACTATTGGTTTGACAAAGGTATAAAGCAGAGTTTCACAAAACTTTATCTGTACAATACTGATACAAATAGGCATTTCTTTCTTTTTTCTTTTTATTCATTTTTCAAATTTTAGCTCCCACATATAAGAGAGAACATGTGGTATTTGTCTTTCTGTGTCTGGGTTATTTCACTGAACATCATGTCCTCCAGTTGCATCCATTTTGGTGTAAAGGATAGAATTTAGCCATTTTAGCTGTAAGATATTCTTTTGTGTATATACACCACATTTTCTTTATCCATTCATCTGCTCATCCAAAATTTGAAGGATAACCTGACTTGATGAAGGTTATTTTAGTTTCCTATTAGTATAAAAATAATGGATCCAATCTTTGGTAGAAATAAGGAAAAAATTCCATTTCAATATGGAAATGACATTTCAAGAAAAGCGTGACACTAAAACATTTTTAAAATGTGATTTTATATAACAAAATAGTCTTAGAGAATTATATAACGGTAAACTCAAAACTGTGAACACTTAGTGTGACCTGATTTTTCTAAAAAGGTGCTCAAATTCCTATTTTTTTCTCTAATTTGAGGAATAGTGGCATGCATGCTAGGTTGTTTACTTAACTTGATGATATTAAGTTATGGTTGAGCAATTTTTTTCCATGGGTTAAATGGCAAGGTGTATAGAGAAAGGTGTACCTCATTCTTCTGAAAAATCACAAATCATCAATATAATCACAGCACTTCTATCATGTGTCTTTTAATAAAACTCATACATGTAATATGTCACACTTTCAAACCTCATCTAATTTAGCTTGTGTTTTACGTTTGGCTCCCTGAGGGCAATGGAACATTTGCCCAATAACCTAGAGAGAAATACCTGAAAATCAGAGGCAATGCTCTCTTTCTGAATAGTATCCTCAACACTGCCAGCCTGGCCATGTTTCTGCTCTCAGGTAGTCATTCCAATTCTGTTGTGCTCATTCTTCCTCCTTTGCAATGTTTTCTGGAACTAATGCTGATGAAAATAACTTGGGGGAGTAAGAAAAATACTTAATTAGGTGAAAGGAAAGCAACACATCAAAGCCTGCACGGCTGAGCTAAAATGCAAAGCGATGCTATTGTTTGTACAGGAATCCTCCCCAAGCTCTTAAAACGTGGAAAACGGAAGATTAGAGATCCTATAGTTGAAAAGTATCTTTAGTAGAAAGTATCTGTAAGTCATTTGTTGGTTTCAAGGAAAAAATCCTGAGAAACATTTATTAACTATTTTTTTTTTTTTTTTTTTTTTACAGGCAGAGTGGACAGTGAGAGAGAGAGAGACAGAGAGAAAGGTCTTCCTTTGCCGTTGGTTCACCCTCCAATGGCTGCCGCGGATGGCGCGCTGCGGCCGGCGCACTGCGCTCATCCGATGGCAGGAGCCAGGTGCCAGGTGCTTTTCTTGGTCTCCCATGGGGTGCAGGGCCCAAGCACTTGGGCCATCCTCCACTGCACTCCCGGGCCACAGCAGAGGGCTGGCCTGGAAGAGGGGCAACCGGGACAGAATCCGGCGCCCCGACCGGGACTAGAACCCGCTGTGCCGGCGCCGCAAGGCGGAGCATTTATTAACTATTATGTCTCAGAAGCAGCATTCCTCTTTTTCTCCAACCCTTCTCTTTTCTCAGTGTTACCAGGCTTATACACACTGAGCGTTTGCAGGTTAACACTTCTCTCCAATCCTTCCACGGCACCTGGCTGTCTGGAATAGGTTCACCAGCTGACTCGTTCCTACAATGAATTCAGCACATTAACGATTCTATCTGTACTTGTTTTTTTGTCGACTTGGTTGCACACATGAAAGCCATAAAATTGATTTCACATGTGCTGTAACCTCTACTGATGCCTTTAAATTGAGGGCCAGGCTACTTGCCGTTGGACAGCCCATTCACCAGAGACAAGAGGTGATGCAGAGAAACAGTTTTATTCAAGAGGCTCTCAGTCTTGGGAAGAGAAGCAGGTATTTTCGGTCTCAAAAGTGCTTTGCCCAAATCTCAAGTTAGCAGGAGTGCTTTTAAAAGAAGGAGAAAGCAGAGGTCACAGGAGAGTCAAGAACAAGCCTATTGCTCAGTGATCTTACGCCAGGCACTAAGACTCCTGGTATAAAGGTCTGGGTGGAGTCACTGTGGTCATACCAGCCTTCAGTCTTCAGTCCGGACCTCTGCTCACACTGACTGGGGTCAGCCAGATTGCCGTGCAACTTCCGTGGACTTAACGCAAATCACTATTTATCTGTGGAATGAAACATTTTAATTAGTCATAAGATCAGCTGTTAGTTTTTGTTAATTAAGATTGTAAAAAGAAAAAGATGTTTTCAGTTGACAACACAATGGCATTTCTTTGCTTATCCTTTTGAATTAAAAGTAGAAATTGGAGCCAGCTCTGTGGCATTGCATATAAAGCCACTGACTGTGACACTGGAATCCCATATGGATACAAGTTTGGGTCCCGGCTCCTCTAGTGCTGATCCAACTCCCTACTAATGTACTTGGGAAAACACAGAGGATGGCCCAAGTGCTTGAGCCCCTGTACCCATGTGTGAGACCCAGAAGAAGCTCCTGGCTCCTGGCCTCAGATCAGCCCAGCTCTGGCCATTGAGGCTATTTGGGGAGTGAACCAGCAGATGGAAGCTCTCTCTACCTCTCTGCCTCTCTCTATCTTTATCTTTTTCTCTCTGTAACTCTGCCTTTCAAATAAATTTAAAAAGATTTTTTTTTTTTAGGTGTAGGAGTTGTCTGTTGTCTAAACTGGAAAAATTTTCATTAGGTAATTCATACTTCACTGTGAAATGGCTACTTTGTGTTTGCTTTGTGTCAGTTTTCTCCTCTTGCTTTGACTAATTTCCTTGGAGGTGTAAGGATTCTAAAATTTATTAGGTAAAGCTGCTATAATTCAAAAGTTGTACTTTAAAAATTTATATTTTTAAATAAAAGCAGAAAAAAAGAGAAAAAAATTTATTAGGTGACATTTTTGGCTATTCAACACAGATTTCAAATATTGTCACTCAATGATTAAATATCAATAATGTCTATAATATTAGGGCAAAATCAGAAGGCAATAAGCATATACAGAAGCCATGGCTCATAAATGACAACACAATGGATATAAACCTCCACACATTTAGAGAAAGTGAAAATAGTTGAAATTATTTTTGAACAACAAAATGAGACAGAATTGTCTATTGAAAAATAAGATGATGTTTGAGAATTAAGTAAAAGGCTACAAAGAAGGAGTTGGAAATTATTAATACCTGCTAAGAGAAAAATGTAATGAAGAAGTAGTCTGTATCAGTAAAATTAATTTAATACATTTATTTATTAAACTAAATTGAGTACCTGAATTTAATTATGTACCCCTAAAATCTTCATATTACTGTATTGCACATTTCAATTACTAAAGCAAAACCAGTATTGAAATAGGAAGATAAGGCCTTGGGAAATGTAGTAAAATGTTACATGTCAAAATTCTTTTCTTTTATTCCTGGTATAAACATAAAATTACATATGCCAGCATTGTGACACATCAGTTTAGACCACTACTAGAAGCACTGGCATCTCATTGGAGTGCTGGTTCAAGTCCTGGCTGTTCTGCTTCCAATTCAGGTCACTGCTAATGTACCTGGGAAAGCAGCAGAGGATGGTCCAAGTGCTTGAGCTCCTGTCATCCATGTGGGAGTCCTGGATGGAGTTCCAGGATCCTGGCTTCATACTGATCCAGCTCTTGCTGTTATTGTCATTTGGGGAGTGCACTAGAAGATAAAAGATTCTCTCTCTCTCTCTTTCAAATCAATCAATACATCTTTTTAAAATATGAAATTATAGCTAATATAAGTAAGGTGCTTCATATAAACTTGGTTTACCAAACCAAACAAACAGAAACATTCTGATTTTTTATTCTCCTGGTGCTGCATAGACATTGAAATGTATTTTTATGCAGAGCCTTCTGACAAGGTGGTGGCTAAGACTCTCACCTGATCATCTCCCCAGAGTCCATCCACAGCTGGAACTCCTTTTCTTGTATGGAGTCACCTTTGTAAGAGCCACACTAACCGAGTGGGAGAACACACTGCCGTAAGAAAAGGTGCACTGTAGAAAGCAAGAAGGAAATAATCATAGGCATCACTCCTCTCCCAGCTCCAATTAGCAGTGTTTTGGCATCACCCACTTGGGAGATGGAGGCAAAATGAGATCCAGACCTTACACTTGAAATCCTGTACCAGATCAGCCACAATAAAAGCCACACCCAACACAGTCCTTCACTCCCTGCCCCCAAGTCTTCTCTTGCACACTGAAGCTTTGGCTCTTTCTTAAACAGGAGGCTAAAGGAGTACTGCTGCCAGCCTCCCCTTACCCGCAACCTCTGACAGACAATGGGGCAAGACCCCAGCTTCCTAGAATATCTTACAGCATCGCCTCTGCGCTCAGAACCAGGGCACAGCTGTGAGATCCAGCATCACCAAGCCAGTGCCCACAGAAGGAGCCTGTACAATCATCCGGGATTCAGAGACCCATGGAACTAACTTGTTTCAGTGTACATCACTACCAGCCTCTCTGGGGCCTTGCTTGTTCTCCCAATACAGCACAGGGTCTGTGACAATGAGATCAAGGTGTGGCCTAGCGCAGTGTCACCATAGGTGGCTAAGGAGCTGCCTTTATCATCCCTCGTCAAATCTTTGTGTAGACAGCAAGGAACCGCAAGATGTCAGGCTGGTGAAACTCAGTATTAGTGTCTGCTATTGGTCTTTGCCCTCCGGCCAGTGCTACTGGACAGAGCTTCTGGACCTGCCTATCGCAGTACCAAGGGGAGTTGTGCAACCCTGGCTGGTCAGGCAACATTCCAGCAGGCCCCAGTGCGGCTAGTCACAGGGGCCTCAAGCTCTAAGTCTATTGTCTTGTCTCAGCAGCAGCCAGACCAGACCAGCCATGGAGTTTGGTCCTACTCCCATGCTGTTTGGCAGGTGAGATCTAGCATTATGACATTGATGTCACAAGGCTGGGCACCTTGGTTTCCCAGGAGACTAGTAGGGATAACTACATCTTTCTGAACCTCATCCTCATTTATTCTGACAGCACACCAACAGCAAATTCAGCTTCAGATTTGGGGCAAACCTGAGTTCAGGGCCTCACTGAGGCACTGACATTGTGCAGGCCATAGACGCTGGCTAACCTCGAGTTCGGGCGCCACCTAGTGCTGAAGTGTCTGAAGTGTCCATAGACAGAGAAATTTCTAAAACAGGCATAAATGAAGCCAGATTACAAAGACTGAAAAAAAAAATCTTTCAGCATATAGATGATATTTCATACAGACAAGTGTCAGGAACTCGCAGGGAATAATTACCTCATCTTGGAAACAAAATAAGCTGTCAGAAACCAAACACCTTGTATTTGACACTGTCAAATGCTCATTTGATGAATTTTAAGTAGTTGTTTTAAGGAAAGTCAATGAATCTCAAAAGAACATAAGGAAAATATTAATATTATAACAAGGAGACTTGATAGAGAGATGGAAGAAATTATAAAGGATCGAGTATAAACCTTCAACTGGAAACTATATTGAATAAAATTAAAAATATGATAGATATTAGCAATAGCAGAATAGGCCAAACAGAATAAAGAATCAATGAGCTTAAAGAGAGACTACTAAAAAATACACAGAGGTGGAAAAAATTACCTCAATGAAAATGGATCAATTTCCAATTAAAAAATACAAAATAACCAAATGAATAAAAAATATTAAGACATCTATTTGCTGCTTATAAGCAATCCAGTTCACCTCCTAGGACAGAGACAGAGATGGACTAAAAGTTAATGGGTAAAATGCTATATTTCATGCAAATAGAGCCCAAAGGAAAGCAGAAATCAGCACACTTGCATCAGATAAAATAAATTTTAAATCAAACAGTAAACCAGACAAGGAAAATCAGTATATGTTAATAAAATATGCATCCATCTAGAGAAATAACACTTGCAACTAAGTATTCAATAGCGAGCTCCAACATGCATAAAACAAATAATAACTAAGAGAGAGAGATAGACTGCAGTACAATAACAACTGGCTTTAAAATCTCTCTTTCAGAAATGCAGGTATCATCAAGAAAGACAAAAAGGCGTAACAGAAATCCAGAAGCTATAGAAAAGAAACCGTTCTCAACAGCACATGCCGTACGATCCAGAATAGATCACAGACAAATCTCAATTTTTTTTTTTTTACAACTGAGATTTGATCAAGCATCTTTTCTGATCACAGTGAAAGGAGACCAGAAATAACTAACTAAATAAATTCATGTTAATGACATGAATACATGGAATTTAAACAATGATGCATGAACAAAATCAGGAAGAAATTAAGAAGAAAGTTTAAAAATTTCTTGAAATGAATAAAAATGGAAACACAACATAGCAAACCCAGGAGACAAGGGAGGTTTATAGCAATCAATAATTACATAAAAAGGAGATGGAGCTCAAGTAAACAACCCATGGCTGTACCTAAAGAAATTAGAAAATCAAGAGCAAAATAATGCAAGGAAAAAAAAATAAAACTTTCAGCATACACAAATGAAATCTAGGCCAAAAACTATGTAAGAAATCAATGCAAGAGGAGCTGGGTA
The DNA here is from genome assembly GCA_949820135.1 of Sylvilagus floridanus. Taxonomy (NCBI): domain Eukaryota; kingdom Metazoa; phylum Chordata; class Mammalia; order Lagomorpha; family Leporidae; genus Sylvilagus; species Sylvilagus floridanus. The sequence goes on along the minus strand of OX463246.1, from coordinate 23,190,966 downwards.
TTTGAAAAGATAAGCAAAATTGATCAACCACTAGTTGCGATTATCATGAAAAAACAGAATACTCAAATACACAAATTCAGAGATGAGAAGACAAACACTATAAATGACATCATGGTAATAAAAATATTATGATCGTGAATAATTATGTGGTAACAAATTCGATAATCTAGAAAAAATGGATATGCTACGCCTACAGCTGTGGTAACATCTGCGTAGCAAAAACAGCTGCGCCAGAGACCTCCACGGGCTGAAGGGCTGATGTGAGATCTCTTTGGAGAGGGGCCTCAAGCACCTCCTGTGGAGACAAAGGTCAATAATGATCTTGTTTTTACATAGTGGAAGCCGAAAGCCCTTCCTGTGTTGGTTTCTGTTTTGCTTTGTCCTTTGTATATAATGTTAGGAATGATTGTAATCTACCTTTGTTGTCTGTATTTGATCTCGGCTCATGCCCCCATGGACACGGAACAACAATAGAACAACCGGAAACCCATTATCATAGCAAACAGTTCCTTTAACATTCCTGAGGAAGCAATTTAGAACATCAACGCTCTTTGTACCGCCAGCTGTAAAAGCCTTCCTGGAAGAAGCCTTAGCAACACATGGTAATCGGACTCTGGGAGACTTCCTGGATGCTATGGAGCAACGGAAATTGCTAAAAGAAAGCAAAAATGACCCTGAGGAAGCTCATAGGGAATCCACATTCAGACCCAAACCGAAAACAAAAGGAATTGTTAGCAACAATCCCAAAAAGAACTCTTCCCGGAGGATATGAACAATACCTAATTAATGGTAGACAAGGCAGAAAAGACAACAGATATGGGAAACTATAAAAATGGCTAAGGCAGTGGCGCATACAATGGCACATACAATGGCGTGTTCCTCATGATTGGGCACAGATAGAAGAGGAATATCTTTCTGACCTGGGGGAATGAGGCCTATATGCGGTTAAAATGTTATCACTATTCCCTCATTGTTACCGCACTGTTCTGACCATGTTAACCTTTGTTCTTCTGTTAATCAATGATGTTTTTCCCTCAAGCTTTAGAAGTTTTACTATAAAAACCCTGACTTAACAGACAATAAACGCAGCAGCACTAGTACTACACTGGTGTCTGTCTGTCATTTTCCTCGCCGATTCCTTGTCTCCCTAGACGCCTTCATCCCGTTCTCCCTCGGTCTGTGAAGTCTCCAAGCTGACAGTCCGCGGCAGGTGGCGCCCGAACAGGGACTTGAAGGTAGGGTAAGTTCTCTTTCTTTCAGTACAAGGAACGGCTCTCACCAGGGAACTGCAGTCCCGCCGATAAAGGATCATCGGTTAAGCGTGAGTAATCTTGAAAGGAAATCATGGGGCATTTACTAACAAAAAATGAAAAAATGTTGGTAATTATGTTACAAAAAATGCTGACTAAATCCGGTTTTCCTGTATCGGCCAAAATGTTAAATGAATTTACTGAAGAGCCATATCAGGATTTTGTATCTAGATTAGAGGAAGCAGTAAATAGGATGCTGCCCCCCTCTGAGGGGACGGATATGCTGCTCAAACAATTGGCTTGGGAAAATGCAAATCCATTATGTCAAGACTTGATAAGGCCGATCAGAAAAACTGGAACAGTATCAGATTATATCAAAGCATGTTTAGATGCCTCACCAGCAGTAGTCCAAGGGATGGCTTATGCTGCAGCCATGAAAGGGCAAAAATTTAGTGCCTATGTGAAGAAGACATATGGAGGTGGCGCAAAGAAGGAACTTACTTGTCATAGTTGTGGAGATACAGGACACATGCAGAAACATTGCCCTAGCAAGAAGGATCCTAGAAAAAAGGACCCTCCTGGCCTGTGTCCCCGGTGTAAGAAAGGGAAACACTGGAGAAATGAATGTAAGTCAAAATTCCATAAGGATGGAACTCCACTAACAGATTCCAAGAAAGAGGAGGATGGAAAAAACTAGAAGAGGGGCTGTCTCCTAGCCCGGCAACAAAGGGAGAGACGCTAAGTCAGGGGTTAAACACCTGTGCCCCAGAATTTACTATTCATCAATTACCTAGGGCAACTCCAGGAAGTGCAGGGTTGGACTTGGCAAGTTCTCAGGATGTTCTTTTATCTAAGTGGGATGGAGTGTCCCTCATTTCCACTAATACAAAAGGAACCTTGCCGGCTCAAACTATGGGCCTGATTTTAGGGAGAAGTTCCAACTACACAAAAAACTTTGAGGTTCTTCCTGGAGTAGTGGATGCCGATACTGAGGCTAAAATAAAGGTTATGGTTAGACCATTAAAAGAAACAATTCAAATTCATAAGGGACAAAGAATAGCGCAATTATTGTTATTACCTTATATTAATCTGCCCAATCCTGTTATTAACACAGAAAGGGGATCAGGTCAATTTGGCAGTTCAGGATCAGATTCAACCTTTCTTATCCAAGATCTAACTCAGAGACCTTTTGCCACCTTTTATTTGAATGGCAAAGAGTTTAAGGGGCTTATGAACACTGGGGCCGATAGGACTTGCATTGCAGCCTCGGAGTGGCCCAATTCTTGGCCAGTCACAAAAACTGGGACATCTCTTGTGGGACTAGGCACAGCTTCAGGGGTACTGCAAAGTGCTGCTATGCTTACATGGACAGCAGAGGGCAAAAGTGGCTTTATTCAACCATATGTCCTACCCTCTCTGCCCTTTTTCTCTGTGGGGAAGAGATATTCTGGGACCTATGACAATAAGATTAGTAACTTCAGATAATTTAAGTGAACAGCATTTTACATAGGGGCCGCTAAAAAAAATCTAATAGCCGACAAAATTGAGTGGCTTACTCAAGAGCCAGTATGGGTAAGCCAGTGGCCCCTAACCATAGAAAAAATAAAGGCTCTTGAGCAGTTAGTACAAGAACAGTTAAAATTGGGACATCTTGTAGAGTCTAATAGTCCATAAAATACACCTGTGTTTGTTATTAAAAAAAAATCAAAAAAATGGAGGTTGCTTCAAGACCTCCGAGCAGTTAATGCTGTAATAAAGGACATGGGAGCCCTCCAACCAGGACTCCCGTTACCTGTGGCAATTCCTAAAGGATGACATGTAACAGTAATAAATCTACAGGATTGCTTCTTTACTATTAAGTTACATCCTGCAGACTCAGAGCATTTTGCCTTCAGTGTGCCGGCAATAATTACCTCGGGACGAGACTATGCTTGTGTGTTTCCACAGGATGCAGACTCCCCCATCTGGATCCCTGACAAACTTGTCAAACCAGTCTCACAGCCGCAAAAGGAGACGCATGCGCAGACACAGGAAGGCTCTGGCTTATCAAAAAACTCATACTTAAGCCGCAGAAGCGTAATATGACCTGGACGGCCATCCGGTCTTTTTCAAAGGAAGCACGAGACCTTTTACTACAACAACGGCAACCGCTTACTGCTTGTCCATTAACCCTTCCCGACCTGATGGGTTTTTCTCTTTGCAGTTAATGGAAACCTTTAACTGGTTCTTTTCTGCACTACTGTTCCTGACTTATCTGATGAGGGGGTTCACCTGTCTTAAAGGTTTCACATTTTTTTCTATTGTCATTAGAGTCTTAATTGGGAAAACTACAATGCGAAGTTGTTTACATTGTTTATCTGTTTTTAATGTTTAAGTGATTACCCAACTAATCAGAGACATGCTGATTTTGGCTTAATGGTTTGACTCTCTGACAGCTTAAATTCTAAACCGAGTCTTCCAACTTTGGGCTTCCAGTCGGATCCCTGGAACTCTCAAAGGATGAGACTCTAAATTTGTTAAAGCAACAGCTGCTTGAGTCAATTCAAATTATGTAAAATGTATTAAAATGTTGTAAATGGTGTCACACTTCATGTTTTTGCTTTCCAGCTAGAGTGGTCTCATAAAAATGAGAGTAAATTCTGGGTATACAGGCCTTTATGTTGTTAACTAAAGTAAGCCAATACAGATTGGTTCACAAAACTGAGTTAATGCAAACGCCCTTCCAGTTTACTCGGTTTGCTAGGTGGCTCACTTGCTCAGTTTCACATGTCTTTGATATGCTTTAAACTTGTTTCTCTTAAGGATGAAGATCTTTTCAAAGTTGTAAATATGCGCTAGTGACTGTGTTTGCTGCTCTGGAGGTTCTGTCCTTATGTTACTTAAAAGCATGGAAATGTAATTTTGAGCTTTAATTCAGATAATGGTGTGGTATTCATTAATAACTTGGTGTTTTAAGTTATCTAGGCATCAGTGCTAAGTAAAACTTGGGAAAATGTATTATGTGTACTTTTCACAGCTCAAATTTGATAAGAGAGACTGAGTTTGTCAACATGTATTCTCAAAGGTTGTCCATTCATAACAATTCAAGATTATGTAAAAGTAACTATGGATGTAAGTTTCAAAAAGTGTAAGCAAGTCATAAAAAGTTGTAAAAAGTTTACGATTTAAAAACATTGTTTACAGAGTTTTCTTTAAGTTGAATGCTAATGCCAAAATTACACTGACCTAAAGTTAAAGTCTGATCTTCTGTTATAACAATGGGGTTTTTAAAAAATGTGCACTGATGTTAGTAAATGTCTGAAAATGGTCTAAATCATAAATCTTACAATCTGTTTTTGCAAAAACTAACGTCTTTTAACAGTGTCTGCTTAATTGGTTACTCTGCCATTTCTAAAGTTAGGTCGTGTAAGCTCTTTAACTCTGTTAGATAATTCTGAGTTATGTGATGATTTTGGGTACTAACTCTTATGTTCAAGTTTTTTTTTACTATTATTTCTGGTTTATTTAACAACAAGAGACCTAAAATTCATGTTCTACAAAAGTAATCTATTGTGTACTCTACTGTCTCTGTTAAGTTCAAATTGATAAAAAACATTGTTAAATATCATTATGGTTAAATCTGGTCTAAAAGTGTTAAAATCACCCTAAATGAATGGCTATCATTTCGGGATGTTAAGGAATTCTGTTTTGACCAGATACTCTAAGTTCTCTTGGCACCTTTAACAGACTTTCTAAAAATCAAAGTTCTAAATTCTCTGGACTTTTGGTATCTCCAGAGGGCCCCTGGAGATATCAAAAGATATATCTCTCATCTTACAGAGATAATAACCAATTGGCTGTTTAGATTATAAATGGTGCCAAGATGTAAAATGATGCTAAACTTCAGTTGTAAATGTGTTTCTTTCTAACTACTCCAGTCTCTGGCTCAAAAGCCAGATCCCTTAAAGAGGGACTGACAAAGTCTCCGTCCAGCTAACGCTGAACAACCAGGCATTGCTAGTTCAATGTATTACTAGTTCAAATGTGGATCAAATGGGAGGTCTAGTCAAAAGGGAAAATGTGTTCCAAAAGAGACTTAGAGACGACGGGAAATGGTTATGCGGCAGATGCTAGAGCACTGGGTTCCAGGAGCCCAAGAAAACTCTAGTGTCCAGGCTACACAGTAAAAGCCCGAAAGCCCAAAACCTAAACTTATGGGTTACACGGTAATACTAGTTAAACCCGGAAACCCAGGCCCATAACCCACTGGCTACACGGTAAATATCCGGAAGCCAAAGGATGGCAGACACCTCTGCCACAATTTCTCTAAGTCAGGCTACGCAGTAAACACTGGTTAAACTGCCAGTTAAGTCTAAAAGCCCAGGAAGTCAGGCTAGAGACCCAACTTGCTGCCTCACTTCTCCTCTTTTCTCTTATACTAAAACTTGTGTTTCGTTCTTTACAGAGCGTTCAACAGGAAGTTTTCGAGCTTCGTTTTAAAAACAAAAAAGGAGGAACTGCTACGCCTACAGCTGTGGTAACATCTGCGTAGCAAAAACAGCTGCGCCAGAGACCTCCACGGGCTGAAGGGCTGAGGTGAGATCTCTTCGGAGAGGGGCCTCAAGCACCTCCTGTGGAGACAAAGGTCAATAATGATCTTGTTTCTACATAGTGGAAGCCGAAAGCCCTTCCTGTGTTGGTTCCTGCTTTGCTTTGTCCTTTGTATATAATGTTAGGAATGATTGCAATCTACCTTTGTTGCCTGTATTTGATCTCGGCTCATGCCCCCATGGACACGGAACAACAATAGAACAACCGGAAACCCATTATCATAGCAAACAGTTCCTTTAACATTCCTGAGGAAGCAATTCAGAACATCAACGCTCTTTGCACCGCCAGCTGTAAAAGCCTTCCTGGAAGAAGCCTTAGCAACACATGGTAATCGGACTCTGGGAGACTTCCTGGATGCTATGGAGCAACGGAAATTGCTAAAAGAAAGCAAAAATGACCCTGAGGAAGCTCATAGGGAATCCACATTCAGACCCAAACCGAAAACAAAAGGAATTGTTAGCAACAATCCCAAAAAGAACTCTTCCCGGAGGATATGAACAATACCTAATTAATGGTAGACAAGGCAGAAAAGACAACAGATATGGGAAACTATAAAAATGGCTAAGGCAGTGGCGCATACAATGGCACATACAATGGCGTGTTCCTCATGATTGGGCACAGATAGAAGAGGAATATCTTTCTGACCTGGGGGAATGAGGCCTATATGCGGTTAAAATGTTATCACTATTCCCTCATTGTTACCGCACTGTTCTGACCATGTTAACCTTTGTTCTTCTGTTAATCAATGATGTTTTTCCCTCAAGCTTTAGAAGTTTTACTATAAAAACCCTGACTTAACAGACAATAAACGCAGCAGCACTAGTACTACACTGGTGTCTGTCTGTCATTTTCCTCGCCGATTCCTTGTCTCCCTAGACGCCTTCATCCCGTTCTCCCTCGGTCTGTGAAGTCTCCAAGCTGACAGTCCGCGGCATGGATACATTTCTGGACAATTACCTTGCTGAGATTGAATCAGGAAGAAATACAATAGTTAAACAGACCATTGAAGAGAATCAGAATTGCACCACCAATAAAACTTCCCATCCAAGAAATACCCAGGATCAGGTGACTTCACTGTTTCATTCTATTAAACATTTAAAGGTGAACTAACATCTATTTTTCTCAAAAGATTACAAAAATATAAAAGCAATGGACATTACTCCAATTTCATTTTATCAGGCCAGAATTATCTTGCTATAAAAATCATAAAAGGACACAATGAAAAAGTGCTACAAGCAAATATCCTGGGTCAAAATAGGTGTAACAATCATTAACAAAATACTAGTAAGGCCGGAGCCATCGCACAGTAGGTTAATCCTCTGCCTGCAGTGCTGGCATCCCATATGGGCACTGGTTCTAGTTCCGGCTGCTCCTCTTCCAATCCAACTCTCTGCTGTAGCCTGGGATAGCAGTAGAAGATGGCCCAAGTGCCTGGGCCCTTGCCCCCATGTGGGAGACCAGGAAGAAATATCTGGCTCCTGGCTTTGGATCAGTGCAACTCCTGCTGTTGTGGCCATTTCGGAGTAAACCAACGGAAGGAAGACCTTTCTCTCTGTCTTTCCCTCTCACTGTCTGTAACTCCACCTCTCAAATAAACAAATAAAAATCTTTAGAAAAGAAAAAAAAAACAAATACTAGCAACCATACACTTATAAGATTATTCATTATGATCAAATTGGGGTTTGTCACAGGGATTCAAGAATAGTTCAACATATGCAAATCAATAACTATGACTTATCACATCAATGGAATGAAGAATTAAAATCATATGAGCATCTTAGTGAATGTTGGCAAGGCACTTAATAAAATCCAACCATCCCCTTATGAGGGAAACTCTGAACAAGCTAGATATAAAAGGAAAATAACTCTGTTTAACAAGCCAACTGCCAAAATTATACGCAATAGGGGAAGCTGGAAGCTGGAAGCTTTCTCTGTAATATCTAGAACAAGACAAAAATGTGCACATTTTTCCAACATAACACTGGAAGTTCTAGTCAGAGCAATTCTCCTAGGCAATAAAAAGAAATGAAAGGCATACAGATTGGAAAAGAGGAAGCTAAATTGTCTCTGTTTACAGATGACGTGGTCTTCTATATATAGAAAATGCCAGAGTCCTTCAAAAAATTTAGAACTAATAAATGAATTTGAAAAGTTGCAGGATCCAACCACAGAAATCAATCGTGTAGTTATACATTAGTAGTGAATTCTCTGAAAACAAGAATTTAAGGAAGCAGTTCCATCCCAAGTATCTACTAAAAAATCCCAGAAAGAAATTTAACCAAAGGGATGAAAGGACTCTACACTGAAAATTACAGAACACTGACACAGCAAACTGAAGAGAGTACAAAACAGTTGAAAGACATCTTGTGTACAGGAACTTGTTGAATCAATATTGTCCAAAAAAAAAGCATGGGTATTTTAATACAGATTCCATGCAATCCCTATAAAATATCAATGACATTTTTCAAAGAACTAGAGAAAATGCTAGTAAATTAATGTGGAACCATAAAGGACCCAAATAGCCAAGTCAATCTTGAGCAAAAATGACAAAGCAGGAGACTTTAAAATAAATTAACAACATATGGTGATTAGAACAGCGAGGTGTTGACATAAAAGAAGCATACAGTCCAATGGAGAATGAAGTCAACTAATCTTTTACAATGTAGCTAAGAACACACATTCAGATAAGGCATTCTTCAACAAATGGCTCTGGTAAGACTGGCGATCCACCCGTAGAAGAATAAAACTAGATTCCTATCTTTCACAATGTGCAAAATAAAATTAATGTTCATTAACAATTTAAATGTAAAACTTGAAACTATAAGATTTCTGGAATTAAAAGGGAGAAAGCAAGATGTTGGATTGGGAAAGGATTTTTTGGATAAAAGCTGAACAGCACAGAAAACAAAATCAAAAGTAGAGAAGAGTGATTACATGAAACCAAAATCTCCGGCATGCTAAAACAAACTTGCAACAAAGTGAAGAGGCAAATGACTTTATGAGAGAAATTGTCCTTTTTATACATGTAACAAAGGGTTCAAACACAGAATATGTAATTAACTCAACAACTCAAAAGAGAAAAAATTCAGATGAACAATGTTAAAATGAGAAGACTTAAACAGATATTTTTCAAAGGAAGGCATACAAAAGGACAATGGGTCCATCAAAAATATTGAACATCACTAATCAGCAGGGAAATGCATATCCAAACCACAGTAACTTCTAAACTTAATTAAAGTACCCGCTATTAGAAAGATAAAAGATATCAAGTGTGAGTCAGGATGGAAGAAAACAGAACTCTTGCACATTGTTAGTGGAAATGTAAATTACTGTTGCCATCATGGAAGTAGAAGTTCCTTAAAACCTGAAAACAGATCTACCAAACGATCTAGCAATATCACTAGCGTGAAAATTTCTAAGAGAAATGAAATCAGGTCCTTAAAGAGACATCTGTGCTTCTGCGCTTACTACAGCAATAACAGCCCAATTGTTTACAATCTGATGAATGGATAAAGAAAATATGGTGCATATACACAATGGAATTCGGCCCAATCATAAAACGGATGATATCATTGACAACACTGTGGGTGGACCTGGAGGTCATTATGTTCAGAAAAAAATTACTTGACCACACAACCGTAAATATTGATGATCTTGCTCATCTGTGTAATGTAAAAAAAAAAAAGAATCTCAAAGAAGTAAGAGTGTAATGGGAGTTATCAGAGGCTGGAGAAAATAATGGGGAGGGAGTGATGAGGCAAGATTGATTGCTGAGTAGACTTGGCAAAAGTAAGATATTCTGGTTGTTCTATTGCAAAGCAGAATGACAAAAGATAATGATAAGACCATATTTAAAAAATCAAAGACAAGATTTAAAATATTTTCATCATAAGGAATGTTTTATGATTTTTGTCTTTAAGATTTATTTACTTATTTTTGTTTTTTAATTTTTCATTAGTTTTTGCAGAGTCAATGCATATTGTACAGTAGTGAGAAAATAATGGTATTCCATCCTTCCCTCTCTCCTCCCTCCTCCCTTTATTTATTTTTAAGTTATTGAGATAACATATTTTAAATTTATATGACATTAAAAAGGTTTAATAATTCTCCTCATAAGATGCTTAACAAGTATAAAACAAAAAGATCGTAGTTTAATGGGGATATAAACAATGGCTATAAACAAAAATTGAATGGAAAAATGACCATTTTATCCATAAACAGTAAATTTTAAAGTAATCACAGGTAATTAAAAGTGTAGTGGCATAACAGAATTGCTAATTGTTTGAGAAGACATAAGTACTACTGGACATTTTTTAGTGTACACATGTACAGAAACATCACATGATACCCCAAAATAGGTACAATTTTAATGTTAAAGATAAAACAATATATATATATATATGTATATGTATATATATATAATATCTCTTACCTAGGAATACATTGTACTCTGTTTTACAAAGTTTTAAGGAAAGAGATTTTGAATTTACCAATGTGTCTATATTACTATATTAGTACTTAATATAGTAATGTCTATTTAGTCATATGTTTAATTTAATCATTACTTCTTTGTACACATATAATTTTGAAATATGTTATTTTATTTCTCCTAGTAATTTATGCTGTTCAATATATGTGAATTGCTTAGTATGATACGGAGCACAAAATAACATTTCATATGCATTTAAACATGCCAATTATCTTTTACAAATATACACACCCCAACAGAATTTTGCTTCTGTAATTTCTTTTTCTTTTTCTTTTTTGACAGGCAGAATTAGTGAGAGAGAGAGACAGAGAAAGGTCTTCCTTCCGTTGGTTCACCCCTCAAATGGCTGCTACAGCCGGCGTGCTGTGTGGATCTGAAGCCAGGAGCCAGGTGCTCCCTCCTGGTCTCCCATGTGGATGCAGGGCCCAAGCACTTGGGCCATCCTCCACAGCCTTCCCGGGCCACAGCAGAGAGCTGGACTGGAAGAGGAGTAACTGAGACAAAACCAGTGCCCCTACCGGGACTAGAACCTGGGGTGCTGTTTCCGCAGGCATGGGATTAGCCTAGTGAGATGGATGCATTGAGGTTGGATGCTACCCTGGAGACAGGGGTCTTCTCCATATGATTGTTTTATTACACTGTCCATAAAAATATTTGCATATCGAAAACACTCATTATGGGAGGAACTAGTGATAGAAACAAAACAAATGAATGAAATAATAGGCTTCTTGTGAAATCCAAGATTTCATAAGATGACAAAAAATGAATTTCTAATTTTGATTCTGTATCTTCAAAATACCCAAAGCAGAAATATCAATATATCATTAGAATCACATCTTGAATCTTCTATTTGGCTCCAATCAGGATCAGGAATGAATAGATTTGTGAAATAGCAACTGTATGATTTATACACTTTTTTATGACCTCACAGTCATTGTCGCTTCTAAATAATGAAATAGATTTAGCACAACATTTATAAGATGGTTAAATTATGGCAGTAAAAGGGGGGTTTAATTATCAATGCATTGAACTTTCTAATTTTCTCTGTAGTAAACAAATGTGTAAGGAGAAATTATTACTATAGTTCTACAATAGTCATTTATTCTCCACATGGTATATTTCCAATTTTCTTACAATCTTAAAGTATTCAAAATAATCCAATGAATGGTTGAAATATTATCTATTTTTATAACAAATTTATGTGAAACCAAGTTCTTCATTATTTTGAATGAACATTTTAATTATTTGCAACTACTATCACTATGCTTCCTGGAACAAATGAAGGGCAAACAATGATTTAAATGAAGTTACTCAAAAATCGGAGGCACTGTAAGTGCTTCCTATCCACGTTGTGTTGGTGTTTTATCATCATAAAGGCTTCTGAGTATTTAAGCAAAATGGCTGCCTGTTAGTCATGCTTGTTTCATGATATACACACTGTAGTTTTATTACCCTACTTTGTGGTTTGCGTGTTATAGGATGCAATGCCGCTGGATCAGCATTGCATATCTCATCTCTGCTGGGCTATTGAATAGCACAGAAAAGAATAGGCCAAATGGGATTTTTAGCCCAAATCTAGATTTATTACAACTGGACTTTCCTATGATGTGGCTCTCAGAGAAATCAGTGCGGGCAGTTCAGGCATGTGGAAATGCCCAAAGAGATCTGTTAACCAGAATAGAGGCAGATAAAGAAAGACTTATGAAGATGAACTTTTTTCTTCAATACATATTTCTTAAGGACTGCATTTTTTTCAGGGAAGTGTGTGACCTGATGCAGAATGATACCTGCTGATCCCTGTGCACTAAAACTATCACTGCTTCTTTCGTTGAGAACTAATTCACTTCTTGACCAGGGCCAGGGATTCAGTTTAAAAGGCTAAGTTTAAAAGGCATCTAATTTATTGCTACTACCACCAAAGAAGCTCTGAAATGAATGGTAAAGTTACCTCACTTTGAAAGGCAATTATGAGCAATCATGTGTTAAGAATTCAGAGATGAACAAGGCACAGCTCTTGCCTCCTAGCAGGCTCATGCTGGAGAAGACAAATGCCTTTATCTCAGTTAAGGTTTAAAAGTGGCACACTCTATTTAGATAAAGTACAAGCAATGGGCTAAGGAGTTAGAGTAGAACTGGGAAACTTCTGGAAGATGTTAATCAAGATAAACCTTAGATTGTGGGTCCAGGAGGCCTTTCCTGATAGGATCAAACAAACAAAAAAGAGAATACTAAAAGAATAGGCAAGAATCTCCCTTGGGGCCTGTCTTGTGGCATGGGAGGTTAAGGGGTGCTTGGTACACCAGCAAACCTTCCATATTCAAGCACTGCTTTGCATCCCAACAGCTCTACTTCTGTTCCAGTTCTCTGAAAATGCACCTGGGAAATCATCAATGATGGATCAAGTACTTGGGCTCCTGCCACCTATGTGGGAGAATTGAATGGTGTACCAGGTTTGTGGCATTGGCCTGGACCAGCCCTGACCATTGAGGCCTTTTAGAGAATGAACCAGCAGATGGACAATCTCTCTCTCTCTCTCTCTCTGTCTCTCTCTCTGTCTCTCTCTGTCACTCTGCCTTTCAAAAAAAATTTGAATCTTTAAAAATTGTTTTTCAATTTTTATTTTTGATTGTTACATTTTTTTCATCAACATAGAACAGAATTCATGAATTCCTATATATGATTCCAAGAATACAATGATACTTTCCTCCTTCTCTTCAGGAATCCTTCCATCCTTGATCTCCCTTTCTTTTATTTTTTTTCTCTAATATTTTGGTGATAACATCCTTGCAGTTTATAATCACAGGTTCACGGATCCTCTAAACAAAGAGCTGTACAAGTGACAGGTAGATTCTAAACAGAATTTTGCACCTGGAAACCCTCTTGGGACTAATTTTTTGGTGGTTTTCAAATCACATTTCTTACCATCCTAAAACGGAAGTGTCTGAAGGAGATAGAGAAAAAGGGAAGATATTTTTCTGAAAAAATTAAATTTCAATCTTTGTAGTCATTATTACTTGCTCAGTGTTACTGAAGAGCAAATAGGTGCTTGGAAGAGGTATATGATGTCCATTTCTTCAGAAATCATTTTGTCTGGGGCTGGTGTTGTGTCACAGCAGGTTAAGTGACCACTTGAGCCACCGGTATCCCATATTGGAGGGCCTCTGTGAGTCCCGACTATGCTACTTCTGATCTAGCTTTCTGCTGATGGGCATAAGGAAGGCATCAGATGATGGCCCAAGTGCATGGGCCTCTGATACCTGTATGGGATTCCAGGGTCTGGCTTGGGCCTGGCCCAACCTTGGCTGTTGTGGCCAGTTTCGGGGTGAATCAGAGGAATGGAAGAACTCTCTCTCTCTCTCTCTCTTCTCTCTCTCTCTCTCTCATTTTACCAAATAAATAAATGTTTGAAGAATTTGGATCTTGATTTCTAATATATATAATAAGCTTTATCTTACTTTCTACTTCTATTTATCTTTTCATTTAGAATGATTGAGCCAATCTTTCCAAATCAAAAGGAAAATCTCACATGTAAGTTTTAATAGTGTTGGATCTTCTTTTTCCATTCGTTCAGTGTGTTACTTCAACATGTGGTTAATGAGCCTCTACTGTATACTGAACATGAGCCTGTAAGTAGGAAATGTGTCAGGATACAGAACACTGAAAGAGTTTTAACAGTTTATGATTAGTAATATTTACAGTATCAATGGTATCATCTTCAACAAAACAGGCAGTGTGTGTTTGTATTTCAGGGGAAAAACAGAAAAGTCAGTAAGAATTTGGTTTGATTCCGGCTTGAAACACTCTGTATTTAATGTAATCGCCATTCCTTATGGGGTGACTATATATATATATATATATATATATACACACATGCAAATAACTTCATTTATTTGTGCCTCAATTTTTTTCATTTGTAAAGGTGGATAACAGTGATGCTGAATTCACAGATTTGATTTTAGGGTTAAATAAGATAATAAATGTAAAAATGTGTTAGAACACTGAGATATAGCCAGGATTCAAGATTATTTTTTGTCCTTTTTGTTTTAAAGCAAGCACTGCTTTTATTTTACTAGTTTATTTATATTTTAATTCATTTTAAAAGCAGCAAGATTCATACAGAAGGAAGAGAGCATTCTTTGATCCACTGGTTCCCTCAAAAAAATGTCTGCAACAGCTAGGGCTAGGCAGGCCAAAGCCAGGAGCCAGGAACTGCATCTGGGTCTCCTAAGTGAGTGGCAGGGAGCCGAGTAATTACGTCATTCCAGAAAGCACGTTAGCAGGAAGCTGAAGAGGAGGAAATGTACTGGGACTTGAAGCAGACATTCTGATATGGGTCAGCTGTATCTGACCACTGTGCCCAATGCCCATCTGTCATCGTCTTTATAAACTACACCTTGTCTTTATAAACTACTACATTGTCTTTATAAGCTACACTTCTCACTGTCATCAGGAGATGTTATTCTTACTTGTAGCACTTTTATGGAGAAAGAATTATAGTACAAAAATATAGAGAAGTATAAATCACACAGTTTGATAAGTTTTGAGATGAGTATTCATCTATGGATCCTTCTACCACAACTATTATAATGAACACATTTACCAACCCTAAAGATTTCTCCTGTTGCTTGTGGTTACCACTCCTTTTGCTCATATGCTCATATGCCCTACCTGTTCCCAGGTAAGCACTGAAGATTAAATTTGCATTTCTATAATCTCATGTAAACAGAAATACACAGATATTTTCTTGTGTGCTAGATTTTTTTCTATCAATGTTATGTTGAGGTTCATTCAATCTTTCCCTTTATGCTGCTGGAAATTGTACTAATTGTGCCAAGATTTATTCGTCTATTTCTCTATTGTTGGAAAATTTTATTTCCACTTTGAGATAAAAACACTATAGAGATTCATATGCGACTCTTTGTGAATACATACATTCTGGTATTAAGTAGATTTGCTAAATTCACTATTAATTCTAGTAGCCTTTTTGGAGACTTCGCATGATTTTCTATACAGATGATCTCATGCATTATATGAATACAGATTGCTTCATTCTGTTCCAATATGTACTTCTATTATTGTTTCTTGGCTTACTTCATTGCATAAAATCTGAGAACAATGTAGGCATAGAAACAAGGAGAGCATGACTGCCTTTTTCAGAGATCTTAGAAAGAAACAATTTAGCTTTTGAAGGGTGGGTGATAAACCTAGGAATTAAGAAAGGTTAAGATGTTGACATCTCACATCTAGGGATGATGGCAAACTCTATCTCCAGCTTCTTGGTATTGCAGATCCTGAGAGGCAGTGGTGATGACTCAGGTAATTATGTTTATGCCACTCATGTTCCCAGCTCCTTACTCAGTCCTGGCCCCTTTGTAGGCATTTGAGGACTGAACCAGCATGCAGGAGATCTCTCTTTGTCTGCCTCTCCAATAAATATTTTGTGTTTCATCATTTACTTTGCTGTTATCTCTGATTTTTCATAGACACACTTTATAAAATAAAATAAATCCCTTATAATACTTTTCACTGAATTTTATTAGTATTGCTTTTTTGACTTTGTACAGTGTTAGTGTTATTTATTTCTTAAGGCCATGGTAGAATTTTTTAGTGTAACTATCTGTGCCTAGCTTTTACTCTGTTTTATTTAGCTTTTTAATACTTGGTGACACTTACTAAACTGATAAGGAATATGTCCATTTCTTTTACATTGTCAAATATATTGCAGTGAAATTCTTCATGATACTCTACTTATCTTTTTAAAATCTGCATGATGCCTAGTGATATCATCCCTCTTATTCCTGACATTGGTCATTTCTCTCTTTTTTTTCTTGATCTGTTTAGCAATTTTACTTAACTCAAGATTTACTGTCAGTAGATATGGGGAGATTCCAAGATGGGGGATTAGGGAACGACATATTGTGCTAGGCTAGGGATATACAGTAAATATATATATATATATGAAGTGCACTCTCAGGGGAGAATTGGAGAGAAGGAAAACCACACAGGAAATCCTACAAGAGCATGAGGAATCCCATAGACCTGTGTGGAGGGTGCAGATGTGCAGCATTAACAGGAGCATAAGGACAACTGCAACAGCCAAGAGACAGAGCAGGCAGCAGCTTGGAGACAGAGGTGAGACTGGACTGCAGCAATCCATGGTGATATAGCTGTAGGGAGAGCATGGCATGAGTTAGAACTGGAGCCTTGGGGCCTAGCAGCTGATAGTGGTTGCCCAGTGAGCCAGTGGAAGTAGAGGGGGCATTTTTATCTCTCCCCAGCTTCCCCATAGCAATGCCTGCTGCCCAGCAGAGAAAGGGCAGGCATCATTATGGGTTTGGGCAGGAGTTGCAGAAGCCTTATGCATGTGCACAGCAACTGACTGAGACAAGATGCCATCTTCTCGATGGTACTTGTAGTAGTGACAGGGAGAGAGCAGCATTCACTAGTGGCTCTTTTGTATAATGTGATTCAGAGATTCTAGTGGAGGGAACAATCTGCAGCCCTACTGACTTCAAGCCTGGCTGGGAGGTGGCCGGGCAACCACGTAGGTTGGTGAGGCACCCACATCCTCCCAGGGTCCTTTACTGTTTCATTTTTTAGTGCTTGAAAAGTTTAGTCATGAGCAGTTGCTGAATATGTCAATCGCAGATGACCATGGGGGAAACCTTAAATAGAAATTTACGATAATATAATCTGTATTCTGATTTTCAGAGATGTTTTAGGCAAAATAAATCCATTTGGAATGTTTATTCTATCAATATATTCCTGAAAACTGGTAAGTTCAGAAACTTAGATGAATAGAGCTCACTATTTGAATAAACACTGATAATTTTCAGGATCACTTCTGTCACTAATAAAGTTTTTTGCATATTTTACATACAAGGCAGTGTATTCTATGTTTTCATTGTGTTGGCAATAGTATTGATTGCTTTGATTGTATTAGCAATAGGATAAACTTGACGGGTGAGCAAGCATAACCAAGAACTTAGTAGAAATTTATTTTCTCTCATGCTGCATCATCATTGGCTAATCATAGGGTCTCATCTTGATGTCCACACTCTGAGATTAGGCTAACCATTTGCGGTAGTGTTAGCTGTTATTAAAGACAGCAAGCTGTATCGTGATTATTTAAGAATTATTAATTGACGCCTAGGGTTCTTTTCCAAGAATTCAAATATATCTTCCATTCTTCTTTAAGTACCTGAGTCACATGGCCAAACTAAAATGCACAGTCAGTGAAGAGATAGTCTATCATGGACCCATAAGGACAATTTGAAATATTCAATAAGTTACACTAATGTTCACCCCTGTATTTAAGAAAATAAACTAAAAGATTGGAGTCAACCTACATATAAACTGTAATATTAGGAGCAGACAAAGTGATAAAACATTTAATATGACAAGAACTATATCTACAAGGACAGGAAGTACCTACCGAAGTATATGAATAACCTGTGATAAAGAAAATGCACAATCATAGCAGTGTAGAGGATAGACTGAAGTACAGTGAGAATGACTGGAATAAACTGAGAATCCAAACAGCAGGAGTCAACAGAATATCAGTACCATACAGAGGAATTGTATTCTGTAAGATTGACTGAATGAGGTCAGTGCTAGATGGTGGAGTTTGCAAGAAACAATAATTTCATTGATAAACATGTGGTTATAACTTGGAAAGTACTTTAGAAACAGAATTATATGCAACCCTAGTTTAAGGGCATTGCAATTTTTATATTATGAAAAACAATGTTTACAGTCAAATGGCATTGGGAAACATTGCACATAAGCCATTCTTCTCTGTAATTTCACCATAAATATTTGCCTATTGAGGTTATGTGAATTCTTAAGCAAAATAAATTTAATTCAGCATTTTCTGTCTTGAAAAGAATGTTTTAACACATCATCTATATACACAGTGGAAACAAAATTCAGAAGTAATGAGTGCTAAATATGAGTGAGGTTGTCTGCTACATGACTAGTACTGATTTTGCTTAATTATTTACATGAAAACAAATCAATTTCCAATTGGGATAGGCAACCATGGGATATGTCCTGAATGTGTGCTAGCCCCTTTATTAGTTCATTAGTAACTTTAGCATATTACATATTTTTAGAGTTCTTATTTTGTGTCTCATTTCAAAATTAGAAAAGTAAGGAATTATTTTTAATCTATATAGATCTTATTGCATGTTCTGAAAATTCCATGTTAGAACAGGTTTCTAAAATCAATTTACTTCCTTGCCATTTACAGTGAAATTAAATGAATCAAATACCATCAGTGCAGATTTTAACACTTATGTTTAATGCTTATGTCTACATAGTTATTAATTCTATATTTAGAAAGAACAAATAAGTGCAGATCTATGAGTTTTCTTTCCCTTCTTCT
The DNA here is from genome assembly GCA_949820135.1 of Sylvilagus floridanus. NCBI lineage: Eukaryota > Metazoa > Chordata > Mammalia > Lagomorpha > Leporidae > Sylvilagus > Sylvilagus floridanus. Next base: position 23,172,251 of record OX463246.1, on the reverse strand, counting down.
GATACTAATATTTTTATTATCTATGCTAATTTTTTCCTAGAGGGATTTGAGTGTGACATGATGAACTGTGTTTCTAAGAAGATTTCAATTATCTAAAACAATATTACTTTAATTACCAAAAAATATAAAAAACTCAGTCTTTTTTCTGATACAGAATCTGGTTTATATTCAGTGGTTTAAAATTGACTGATTTATTAGCATATTTTCTCACAAAAGAGTACTCATAGATCTTTAAAATAGAACAAAACATGGTCAAAACCATAAGGTGCTACATCATAAGAAATGAATAAATCTGGATTAATGAAAACATAATCTATTCTTGGTGTCATATGTGTATAGAAGTGTACACAAAGGGCTAGCTCTGTGGCATAGAAGGTTAAGACTCTGCCTGCAGCACGGGCATCCCATATGGGTTCCAGTTCAAGTCCCTGCAACTCCATTTCCAATCCAGCTCCCTGCTCATGTGCCTTCGAAAACAGTGGAGGATGACCCAAGTCCTTAGGTCCCTGCATCCACATGGGGGACTCAGAAGATGGTTTCTGACTCCTGGATTCAGCCTGACCAGAACCTGGCCATTGCCACCATTGGAAAGTGAACCAGCAGATTAAAGATTATCTCCCTTTCTGTTTCCTTCTCTCTCTGTATCTCTGCCTTTGAAATATATATACAAATCTTAAATAAAAGAGGAAGAAGTATACACAAATAGTGTATACCAATGATTGAAATGCATTTTCTCAAACTAGGATCAATGTGAAATACACATTTGCATGAACTCATTTATGAAAAATTGAAATTATAGAAATGTATGAGAAAATAACCAACTGACAAATTCAATTACACTCACTTTATACAGATTTCATCAGATCTTTTCAGTTCCTTCCTTGTATTTATTAGTTTTTCTTCATGTCAAATCAAGCTCTATCCAATAAAATGTGTAATTCCTTATAGTAACAATTTGAGTCTCAATAATAAACTAAAGTTAAGCAAATATGCAAATTTTTGCCAAAATTGTTTTGCCTAAATCAAACGCCGGCCAGAGGAGAGTTGTCAAGGGCAGTTGAAATCAAGGTCCTTATGGATTTCTGACAGGAATTGTAATGGGACAGGAAAGATTTCTTTATCAGTGTGAGACTGAAGACGATGCACATGTAAGCAGTGACTACAGTGAGGGGAATCATGAAGACAAAGCAAAGGTAGACCTGTTAAGAGTAAAGTAACAGTTTTGGGGGATGCTCAAGGCATTTTCCTGGCACACGTTCTGAAGGGTCAAAGAGTGATAATATCTTCCTACTATGAAAGTATTTGGAGAAAACTGTCTCACGCATGAAAATGTCCCTGCTTACTGATCCTCTCATCAAACAAGGATGCTTTTGTGAGCTTCAGTGGAAAATCATTGGACTTCTACTTTATAGTCATGATATGTTTCTTTTGAATTCTTTTGGTTTTATAAGCATAAAAAAACTGTGCAAGATACACACTTTTCCTTCCATTAAAAATTTAAAAAGGTTTATATTGACATGGTTAAATTTCCAGGATACACATATTTTAGGGATGAACGCATTTATGAAAAACTGAATTTATAAAAATTTATGAGAGAAATAATAAATTGAAAAATCCAGTTCACTCACTTTAATTTCTCTCATCATTCAATATTTCTTTTCTGGAATCATTGCTTATAAAAGTGTCTTGAACTTGATAGAACTTACAATGGGAATATTTTTTTGTTTTGTCTTTCAATACCATTGTTCTATGAACTTCCTGGAGTCCCATCATTACTCTGACATTAGCAATACCATTGAAAAGAAGATAAAAACACCTGGTGGATTGAGTCATCCTTTTGCTCATTGTCTTCCCTTACACTTATTTAAATTAAATTATCCAATCAAAAAAACCTATTTTTTTTTTTTTCCAGGCAGTTAGACAGTGAGAGAGACAGAGAAAGGTCTTCCTTCTGTTGGTTCACTCCCCTAATGGCCACCATGGCAGGCGCTGCACCAATCCGAAGCCAGGAGCCCGGTGTTTCCTCCAGGTCTCCCATGTGGGTGCAGGGACCCAAGCACTTGGGTGCAGGGACCCAAGCACCTGGGCCACAGCAGAGAGCTTGACTGGAAGAGGAACAACCAGGACTAGAACCCCGGGGTAAGGGCACCACAGGCGAAGGATTAGCCAAGTGAGCTGTGGCGTTGCCCCCCCCCCCAAAAAAAAAAACACATTTTAAAAAATACTTAAGATTGTTGTGACATGGAGCAAAGGTACTTGGGAAAAACCACACCAAACATAATTATTATGTAAATCAGGTAAAAAGGATTATCTCCAAAACATCTTGAAAATTGCTGGGGTCCAATTTGATGATGTCTTTCTTCAATATTTTAGCATTTCTGTGAAGCTGAGTGTCTGATTCTGACAATGAAATATGGTCCAAATGGAAAAACCAAAAAAAAAAAATATTTTGGAAGTAATAAGCACTCAGACACAAACATATAGGCACACAGGGGTAAAGATTATAATTAAAGAGTATTCACATGAGTTAAAAAGTTGACATTAAAAGACAATAATTTGTATCACAAAGAACCAGTTCTAAGCAGCTAATAAGCCTCACAACTAGAAACATATTGTCATTGGGTCTCTGCTATCTTGGGAGTTGAAATAGAAAATAACTATGTATTCTTACATTCATATTCCTAAACTGTCAAACTTTTTTTTTTTTTACTTCTGCAAATAGCAGTATTCTCTGCCTTAGTATCTCTTTTAATCCATATCCCCTTGCAACTTCTTTGTTTCAAGGACTATACTATGTGTTACAATATCAACTTGTTTGTATAGTTTCATGGAAGAAACAAGATCATCTAAAAAGGAGCCACTTTGTTAGTGAAACTACTAAAGCATTTCAGCACATTTGCTTATGTAAAATCACTATGAATTTTCAGAACATGTTGAAGTGGAGGACTGAATATGTGAACACCCTAATTTATTGACACATATACTTTTAGATTTGCCTACCTACAATTGAATTGTTTTACATTATAAAAAAAATCCTAATTTTTTATTTATAAAAGATGAGCAAATTTCATGTATTTCATATATACAAATATAAGAGCATAATAATGCTTCTCACTTTATCCTCCCTCCTGCCCTCATTCCCACCTGCCCGTCTTAATTTCTTACTTTTCCTTTTACTTTATTGAAGACACATACTTATTTATTTGTTTGTTTGAAAGCAGAATAACAGAAAGGCAGACACAGAAAGAGAGATCTTTCATCAGGTGGTTCACTCCCAAATGGTTACAATGTCTAGAGCTGCACCTTCTGAAGCCAGGAGCCAGAAGCTTCTTCCTGGTCCCCCATGCAGATATTGGGGCCCAAGCACTTGGGTAATCTTTCACTGCTTTCCCAGGCCATAGCACCCAACTGGATTGGAAGTGGAGCAGCCAGGTCTTGAACCAGCACTCATATGGGATGCTGGCACTGCATTTGGTGGCTTTATCTGCTATGTCTTAAGATCAGCCCCTTCTTTCACTTTTTTACAATAACAAATTTTCAGTTCATTTTATAATCAAAAGCTTAACCATACACCAAATAAAGAATTTAACAGGTAGTGAGTAGTAAAACCATTGTTCCTCAAGAGTATAGATAAGAGCTGTAAACAATACTCAAATTTCAAAATGTTAATTTTGCTCATGTGAATTACATATTTTGTGCTCTGTATACTAATTACTGCGAATTAGGGAAAACTTACAATATTTGTCTTTTGGGGGACTGGCTTATTTCACTAAGCATAATGGTTTCCAGTTGCATCCCTTTTGTTGCAAAAGAAAGGACTTAAGTATCTTTCATTGCTATGTAGTTGGTATCATATAGTACATATGGCCCACATTTTCTTTATCCAGTCATCCGCTGATGTATATCTGGTTTGATTCCATATCTTAGCTTTTGTGAATTGAACTGCAATAACTAATCCATATGCCAATTTCATTTTATTTGGGAAAATTCCCAGGGGTGGGATGGCTGGGTCATTTGGAAGCTCTATTTTCAGATTTCTAAGGAATCTCAATGTTCTTTTCCATAATGGTTGTACTAGTTTACATTTCCAACAGCAGTGGCTAAGTGTACCTTTTTACCCACACTTTCACAAGCATTTATTATTTTTTGATTCTTGGATGATAGCCATTCTAACTGGGGTGACATAAATCCTCATTGTAGCTTTTATTTGCATTTTCCTGATGGCTAGTGATCCTGAGTATTTTTTTACCTGTCTGTTGGCCATTTGAATTTCAGAATTTGAAAAATGCTTGTTCATGTTATTTATCCATTTTTTGACTACGTTGTTTTGTTGCTGTTGAGTTTCTTGAGCTCTTCAAAAATGCTCTGTATTAATCCCTTGTTAGTTGTATAGTTTGCAAATATATTCTCCCATTTTGTCAGTTGCCTCTTCAATTTTTGAATGTTTCCTTTTCCGTGCAGAAGCATCTTAGCTTTATATAATCCAATCTGTCTATTTTTATTTTTGTTGCTTATACTTCTCGGGATTTATCCAAGAAGTCATTGCCTATGTCAATTTCCTGCTCAGTTTCCCTGATGTTTTCCTCTAGTAATTTAATGATATCAGGTCATAGATTTAGATCCTTGATGCATTTTGAGTTGATTTTTGTATAAAGTGTAGGATGGCTGTCTTGTTTCATAATTCTACAAATGGAGATTGAATCTTCCTAGCAGCCTTTATTGAACAGACTCTGCTTTCTCCAGGTATTGATTTTAGCTCACTTGTCAAAGATCAGGTGGTTGTAGACGCATGGGTTAATTACTGGGGTTTCTATACAGGTTCATTAGTCCACATGTCTATTTTTTGTTCCAATACCAGGCTATTTTGATTATAACTGCCCTCATATTATGATGCCTCCATCTTTGTGTTGGTTGCTTAAGATTGCTTTAGCTATTTGGAGTCTCTTGTGTTTCCATATAAATTTTACCATCATTTTTCTTGATCTGAGAAGATTGTCTTTGGTAAATTGTTGCAGATCACACTGAATCTGTAAATTGCTTTCAGTAGTATGGACTTTTCTATTGTATTAATTCTTCCAATCCATGATCATGGAAGAATTTTTCCTTTTTTGTGTATCTTCTTCTATTTCTTTCCTTAATGCTTTGTAATTTTCATTATAGAGATCTCTCACATCCTTAGTTATATTTATTGAAAGATACTTAAATTTTTGTAGGTATTTTGAATTGTATTGATCCTATAAGATCTTTCTCAACCATGCAAAGGCTACTGATTTTTATGTTAACTTTATAGCTTGTAACTTTACCAAATTCTGTTATGGGTTCTAATAGTCTCTTAGAGGAGTCTCTCGGTTTCCCTAAATATAGAATCATGTCATTTGAAAACATGGATTATTTGACTTCCTCCATTCAAATGTATATCCCTTTGATTTCTTTTTCATGCCTAGTGGCTCTGACTAAAACTTCTAGAACTAAATTGAATAGCACTGGTGACAATGGGCAATCTTGTCTGGGTCCAGATCTTAGTGACAGTGATTCCAAATTTACCTCATTCAATATGATGCTGGCTGTGTGTTTGTCATATATTGCTTTGATTATGTTGCTATACTTATTTGATAAACTATACTTATTGATTATGTTCTATACTTAATTTTCAAAACTATTTTTTATCTTTAGTTCTCTTTAAAGTAGTATTAATTTATCTTGTAGACTTCTGTGAAGGAAAAAATTACTGAAAATGTATACTAGGGACTTTGATTTCTAGTTAACTCTTATTTCAACTTCAAAGTGGACTTAAAATTGTACCTTATTTTGGAAAGGAGAAGTGTCCTGTAAGTCTATTCTAATTAAAATGACTATATGACTAAGATGTAAACAAATAAAATAATAAAGACTTGGAATCATAACTTTGCATTTTTAAATTTACACATGAGCATTGTATCTAATTTGTATCATATTTAAAATGTGTATTCAATGTTTTACATTGTGTAAATGTTTGATAAGGGAAAAACAGTTCAATTAAAATAATTGATAATCATATAAACAAAATGCTATTTATAATTACTTGAAATTATTATTTTCTGACTTCACTACTTGGAATTTATTATCAAAATAATGTCATATAATGAACCTGGCTATGTACATAAATACATTCAATTGTACATTAGATGGATACACTAGACATAAAATAATAACAACACAGAAAACAATCTGTGCTACTGAGGACTCTATGGTGAATAGATACAGAAGAGGAAATTTTTTATGGGAATAGGCTAACATGCTTGTATGGTTAAGACACCCCACAGAAGAATTCTGTAAAGGAGAATTAGGAAAGTTGACAGAGCAATCCAATTCTAGTCTGAAGGCTGAAGAACTAGCACCTCTGATATCCTATTAGAAAAGAAGCAAGTCACAGCTCAAGAAGAGAGAAAGAAAATTCACTCTTCCTCTGCTGTTTTTTGTTTTGTTTTGTTTCATTTTGGGCATTCAACAATTGGTGAAGCCCATCGACCCTGGTGAGGGCTGATCCTCTTAACTCAGTCTGCTGATTATAATTTCAATCTCTTCGGAAGCATCCTGAGACACACATAGAAAAATCTCTTATAAGCTATCTGGGCATCCTTTAACTCAAGTGTATAAATTAATATATAATTATCATGTAATCTAAAATAAACATTGTGAGAAGGTATTTGCATGAGTTATAGATCCTTTTTAAGATCTGTAAATCAGTCATTAAAATTATAATCAAATTAAATTTGTAGTTAAAATTGCAGAAAATGAAGTTTCACACTAAATATTAAGAAATAATAAAGCATAATATAAATTATGTTCCATATCTTTTCTATTAGGACTCATGCCACAAGTAGCAGGAGCATGCAGCTATCTCTTTGACATACTGATTCATTTTTTTGGAAACATGTCCAGCAGAAATCTTGCTGGGCTACATAGTAGTTCTTTTTAAAAAAATTTGATTTCCATTACCTGTGCCAATTTATAATCTCACAAACAGTTTACAAGGGGTCCAATGGTGAATGCACAAATAATTACAATACACATATACACAACACACACACACAAATATAATCTAGGTTTTATAAAAGAGATACTGCCATTTGCAACAAGATTTATGAGCTCTGTAGACTTTATGATAAGTGTAATAGGCCAGATACAGAAAGAAAAACACAGTGCAATTTCATTTAAGTAAAGAATCTTTAAAAAAGTCATTTGCACAGAAACTGAGAGGGGATAGAGAAAAAGAAGAAATAGGGAGAAATGGAAAAGAGAGCACCTTTGTAGATATATAGGATACAAGTTTCCAGAGATCTAACATGTAATGTAAGGACTACTATTGGTAATATGCTACATGCTGACAATTTGCTGTCAGTAGATTTTAAAATTTCTTAGATCCCACTCACAACCAAAAGCAGCTATAGATGATGGTGGATGTGTCAATTTGCTTGACTGTATTAATCATTTTACTATGTATATGTACATCCAAGTATCATGCTGTATACCTTAAATATGTGCAATAGAAATAAATGAAAAAATATATCTATTGAACATGGTTGGCACTATGAGGAAAAATACATAAACTTCTATATTTGAATCTGATACCCTGCCAGATGATTCCTCTCCCTTCTTAAAACCGATACATAATAAAGAGAAACAGCCATAAAACTCCACTACAATGAAGAGTCACTGAAAGTAATGAGAGTACTAGAGAGTAAATATAAGACCACATGCTAGGGAGAAGGGCAGGCGGATGTTCCCATTCCCATACCCTTGAGGAGGAGAGATGTAATTGTTAGAAGTAAGTGAATGTTTTCACAGATTTTTAACTGACTGAAGTCTGTGTTTGACAAATCACTGTCATTGTAGGCATCGGGGAAAAAAAACATAATATTTCAGGCCCTGGAACAAAAGAAAAGTAAAATAGAAAAACTCTGACTCCTGAGGATGGTGGGAGCACACCTTGGAAGAAAAATAATTATAGAGGCTATTCTCAAACTATGCACAAACAGCCAGAAAAACCACCTGCTGAAACAGGAAGCAATATTTGTCAGACAATAGTAGAATATTGTATCTCAACAACTTCATATTCATGAAGTAAGTATAAAGTTCAAAATTTTAAGAAGAAATGAAAAATATTGTCTAAATATATGAAACTCAATCAAGTGTGATCTCAAGTTAAGCCAAATGTTGTAATGAACAGAGAATTTTAAAGTGTCAATTTTAACCATCCTGAATTAAGTAAAATACAATATATTCTCAGTGCAAGAAAGTCTCAGTAGAAATGTAGAATCTCAATCACAGCTCAGCTCCGTTTTGGTGCATCAATTTCCAAATGTATAACTTGGCTCTAGTATTTATTGGTTGCCAGAAAGAAAAAAAAAAAGGTTGTCATTTGGAAGCTTGTTTTATTCTGTTTTATTCAAATAAAAGCAATACTCCAAAGTAGAAAAAAAATTAATTAAGCAAAGAGGAAAACTCTTAGTAAAGTCAACAAATTGATGATACATTTTAGGCCAGACAGTGACAAAAGCATTTTTTTCCCTAATAACTAATGATAGATGTTTTGAGTGTTTTTTTTTTAACTTAACCATGGAAATTTTTCTTTCATAATTATAAACTAGAATGTAATCTCCTAATTTGTCTATTACTGAGAGAGCACAGTTAGTATTCCAAAGGTATCAATTCTGAAAAGCTACAATTGTAAATGCACTGAAAGTTTGAAGGAAATCTACCTTAAACTTTTTGATATTATACTTTTTAAAATATTCAGGGTTTTATTTAAATTTTCCTTGAGTTAAATTCTGTATTTGAAAAGATGTCAGTACCTTCTCTTACATACTGAATGTTTCTCTCATTTTATTTTTAATCAAATATTTTATAAAAATGAGTTGTTGGGGAATGTTTAACATGCACTATTTATAGTACTTTGCCATTAAAAGGCAATGTTGTGAAGCTAAATTTATTTTTGTTCAGTGAACGTAAGTTTAGATTTTTAAAGTTGGTAGATAACTTATTTTCACTGATTTTTAAAGAAACTGAAGAGATTAACAGGGAACAATTTTATTTCAGATTTTACTAATGTATATAGCTACAACTTTTTCAGGTTAAAGTAAGGCAAGAATTTTACTTTGAAAAAATTTCATTTGATGTTTCTAATGCTATTTCATTTTAGAAATAAGTGTTTTACCATTTGTCTACAGAGCTGTTTGACAAAGGGAATATTATTAGACAAAAACTCATACATAAACCTCATATTAAGTTCTATAAAAATATTTATCAAATCAATGTGTTGTTAAAGATGACTCCCTGCTACAGACTTTTCCTTTGTCTTAGAGAGTTTATGCTTTCTAGAACTTGTTTGTGTTAATAAGGACATTGATGTAAAGAACATATTTTGTATGCAAAAAATAAAACTTGGATTATTATTAAATATACTATAATGTTTAGGGATTCCAGAAAGCAATTTAATGCTAAAATAACTATATCTAGTATGTAGTTCATATTGGGAATGAGCTTTGCTTTTGTAATATATGAATAAAAGAATAACACTTTCAAAAAAAAGTAGAATCTCATCAAATAAATAGAATCACTAAAAATCAAATGGTCATTCTAAATTCCAAGGACCAAAAAATAAGTTTCTTAAACAGAAAATCTTGGATGAACTTAGAGACTAAATTAAGATGCCAGACAAAATAGTATGAACTTGAACACACAGCAACAGAAATAATTCAAGGTGAAATACAAATAAAATGATTTATTAATTAATATATCATCTGGAGATGCCAGATGATAAGAAGAACCCTAAGTATGTGGAACTTAAGTTCTAAGAAAAAAGCAAGGAGATAAAGTGGGGCAACATATTTGTAAAAAATTTCCTGACTGTAATGCAATCTGAAAGTTTCAGAAACCAAAAGCCAGCAAATACCACGCAGAATGAATACAAAGCCTATACCAAGGCACAGGACAGTTAAGTGTTTTAAAGCCAAACAATAAAAGCAAAGCTTAGACACAGTAATATAAAACCAGAATATTTCATACACAGAAAAATGATCTGATTAATAACTGGCTTCTCAGAAAGCCAGAGGCCAAAGTAAAGTGGACTCATATTTTTATACAAATCAATTCAGAATTCTCTTTCCATCAAAATATGTCTCTCAATAATGAAGATAAAATGAATTCAGTTTCAAATAAAAGTAAGATAATTCTTTGTGAGTTGCCATGCATTATAAGAAATGCTAAGGGCAGTTCTTCAGGCTGAAAGGAAATTGTATCTATTGGAAACTCAAATTCTCAGAAATGAATAAGATGATTGGAAATGGTAAACATCTGGAGAAATGAAAGACCATTTTTTTCTTTTAGTCTTGTTTTCTTTATTTATGAATCATATAATGAGATTCCACAAATCTATTCCACTAGTGTCACAATTACTCATACCCTTTTCCTTATTGGCAGTATTATTACTGCTACCTTCCAACAGTGCTAATTACCTCTACAGCCTCCCATTTATGCCCTTACAAATGCACACACATATATGCACATGCATTCCAGTTCATCTTAAATATACCTAAAATCACTTCCACTTGTCTTACATTGTCCTTGCAAGAAATTATTTTAAGTTTTCTAATTTCTGGATTGAACAAAATATTTGGCTTGGCATTTCATATCGTTTGAGCTTCAAATTTGATCTTCAATCGCCTCATTAACCTGTAACCCCATTCATCTCCCTTCTAATTTGCACAGCCATAATTTAATAGCTGAGGATAAGGATTATGCATGGTTTGATTATTACGCAGGCCAAAACAAGTAGTAATTTTCTTGTTAAGATCAGATCTTTTTATGACAAAATCAGTAGCATTTTGTAGAAATATTTTGCTTGATAGTTCTTTCTGTCCTCTCTCTCTCTTTCTCTCTCTCTCTCTCTCTCTGTCTCTCTCTCTCTCTCTCTCATTTCTGTAAGGAATATTCACTAGGAAACAATTGAATATGGTCTCCATGAACAAAATGAACTGGCATTGTTCTCTAAGACAATGTTGAGAACTACCTTCATTGTAAGCGGACCATTTCGTAACTCACAGAGTGGTTAGAAGTGAAGAACTTTTCTTCTTCCTTATATTCTGTTCTTTATAATTCTAGAATATTATGCTTCAATTGTTTTTAAATATATTGGAAGTGTAGACATGAGAAAACAGGGTATTGGATGGAAGTGGGGACAGAGGAGACAATATGTTTCTCACTAAAAGATTAGATGAATAAGAAACTATTTTGCATATTATTTTAGTAGGAAGACTTCAAAAGAGATAGGACTTGGCATACTGCTGACATCCTGCATGTTTCTGAAATATGGAAGTGAGAAAATATCTGTTTTTAATAAGAGAAGTAGATCCTGGACTTGCTTGAACCTGTGTCTTAAGGAAGGAGGATTTATTGAGGATGCATGGATATTTGCAAATTTTAAGTTTGAAGGAGAGTTATCAAAACAAAACTTTGCTCAGCCCAATAGAAAGCTCTAGGGAGACAGCTGCCTATTTTGGTTTTTCTGAAACAGTCTGCAGCAGTTCTTGGGGCCTGGATCATTCATTGTATTACAGTTGCCATGGCAGGAGCTTGGCTTTATTCGGGTGGTTCTCTGCAGATCTTGAAGCAGCTAATACTTAAAGACTTGTCTGCTATCTGTGTTCCCCAGAGCTGGGCAGCAAGTCCTTTTTGCGCAGGTATGAGGGATCATCTATCTCTCTCACAGTCCGCCCCTCGTACTGAAAGAATCATCTTCTTGCCTTCCATTCTTTCTTTCTTCTCCCTTCTTTTTTCCCAAGATTCATATGATTTTTTTTTTTCCTGAGAAGAAATGCCCATCTCATACCTTCCTTAATCTCATCTGATCTTGGAGCTAAGCCAGGCCAGATCTTGGAGCTAAGCCAGGATGAGAGAAGAAATGTCCATTGGTTAGTGGCACAAAAAACAGATCTTGCTCTTCAACAAGGAGACCACAGTTGATTGTTGTGATCTTCCCCCTCCACTATTCATTCTAAATTACTCATGCTCGTGGCATCCACATTTGCTTATGTAAGTGACTTAACTGGAAGTGTGAGTCAAATCCCATGGCCTTGTCACCCCAGAGTTCAGAGTTGCTATATCTGTCATTTTACAGGGATATAGCAGGCAAAGGGAGACCAAGGGGTGCCCATATGTATAATCTGAGTTCCTGAAAATTTATCACCACCCTCATTGTGTAATTATGCTCCATGCACTGATGTTCAGCATCAATTATCATTGCCAAGAAGGTAAGAAGATTGTTTTGCTTTTCCCTGAACATAGGATGAGAAAATGCAAGACTTTGAACATTTTCCAAGGGTCTTGCATCATTTCCAAAGAAAAATATGACTACTTTTGAGTTCAGAGCTCAGAATTGTTGCAACAGGAAGACCAGGGCCTATAACTGAGTGAATGGGTGTGGAATGCGTGGTCACTCTTGATTACATCCCTTGCAAACTGGACCCCACTGAACTTCCTTTTGGGAATACTGCATCCTAAAAAGGTCTGTTACTCATTGTTTATGCTGCACCTAGCAGAGTGACCAGCATCTTATGGGAGTCTCTGGTCTAGTGCTTCAGCTGAAAAAACTTTCCTCAAATTTGCAGCTTCTGAGTGATACAGAAAAGTGACACTACCTGGCAACACCATGATCAAGAACCCATTCACATACCTTCTTCTGTGTAAAAAAGTATTCTCTTCTCTGATGTGATTTTATGCGGGGCACAGTGCCAAAACCAAACACTCCTTAAGCCTTCAATAGTATTCCTGGATAATGTCTTGTGGGTAGAAAAGGGAAGGAGCAGAAAAACTTCATTCCTGCAATAATCAATAAGTGAATTAAATCAGTCATCAAGCTTATCTTTTCAGAAGAGAAGGGGTGAAAGGTAGTCAAGATTCCATCAAGTGGTTAATTGGTTTTCTTGAGAAATGTTTTGAATCAGTGCTTCTGTTGGCAAACATTAGGGACAATAACATTGGCATTGGCTAAACCAATCTGTGCCCATATGTGTTTTTGCTCTTGGACCTATGTACAGTCTCTACCATTAAATGGTCTTTGGGGAGCGTAAATACTTGGCAAAAAGCCTTGTCCATTTTGTACACACTCCCATCTCTTCACCCATGTGCCTGGTGCTCAATCTTTCAATTTCCATTGTTTACCATCAGCTCTATTCAGCCACTCAAATCTTTTGAACCTTCCACCATTTTTGATGTTTTCTAAAGTTATGCTACACGTGTTTCTACATAAAATGGATGGCTACGTTCCCTATGCCTTACCTACTGTGGAGAGGGCCGATGTGGTACTTTCCCCTTCAAAATACTTTCAAGGCCACTCCAAATGTGGTGGCAGTGCAGCTGCTGTCTATATTTATCTTGACCACCATGGAGCTGTCTGTTGCATCTATAAGCCAATCCCAAGATTTTTCCTTCTCTTTCATTATTTCCTAAGGACTGTCCTAATCACAGTAATAGGTCTTTAATAAATGAGAATAGAGTTACCTATGCAAATACCTTTTTATCTTTCACAAATATTCATTTTGAGTTAACTTTCATTTTGGCTAAAGTTTAGAGGCAAAGGCCTACAGCTAGCTAAACTGAAAACCTAAAAATGTTAAAATGTCAAATAAAATGAATTGATTAAGCTACATCAAGGATGATAGGATTTTCTTCTAATTTTGCTCTCTATCCTAAATCAACACAGACAAAATCTAATATTACTTGTGATGTAGTAATAGAAATTTGGGGATTTAAAAATGTATATTTTATTTATTTGTTTTTTTTTTATATAAAGCTTTTATTTAAAGAATATAAATTTCCAAAGAACAGCTCATGGACCACAATGGCTCCCCCCCCCCACAACTTCCCTCCCTCCCCCCACCCTCCCCTTTCCCGCTCCCTCTCCCCTTCTGTTCACATCAAGATTCATTTTCAATTCTCTTTATACACAGAAGATCAATTTAGTACATATTACGTAAAGATTTCAACGGTTTGCCCTCGCATAGAGACACAAAATGATAATACTGTTGGAGTACTAGTTATAGTATTAATTCACAATGTACAGCACATTAAGGACAGAGATCCTACATGATTTTTTTTTAAAAAAATTGATTAATTGTCTATGCAATTTCCAGTTTAACACCAAGATTTTTTAATCATTTGCAATTATCTTTATATAAAGAAGATCGATTCAATATATACTATGTAAGGATTTCATCAGTTTGCACCCACTCAGAAACACAAAGTGTAAAAATACTGTTTCAGTACTAGTAATAGCATCACTTCACATTGGATAACACATTAAGGACAGATCCCTCATGAGACGTAAGTACACAGTGACTCCTGATGTTGATTTAACAATTTGACACTCTTGTTTATGGCGTCAGTAATCTCCCTAGGCTCTGGTCATGAGTTGCCGAGGCTATGGAAGCCTTTAGGGTTAGCCGACTTCGATCTTATTCCCACAGGGCCATAGTCAAAGTGGAAGTTCTCTCCTCCCTTCAGAGAAAGGTACCTCCTTCTTTGATGGCCCCGTTCTTTCCACTGGGATCTCACTCGCAGAGATCTTTCATTTAGGTCTTCTTTTTTTTCCAGAGTGTCTTAGCTTTCCATGCCTAAAATATTCTCATGGGCTCTTGAGCCAGATCCAAATGCCTTAAGGGCTGATTCTGAGGCCAGAGTGCTATTTAGGACATCTGCCATTCTATGAGTCTGCTGTGTCCTGCTTCCCATGTTGGATCATTCTCTCCCTTTTTCATTCTATCAGTTAGTATTAGCAGACACTAGTCTTGTTTGTGTGATCCCTTTGACTCTTAGACCTATCAGTGTGATCAATTGTGAGCTGAAATTGATCACTTGGACTAATGAGATGGCCTTGGTACATGCCACCTTGATAGGATTGTATTGGAATTCCCTGGCACAATTCTAACTCCATCATTTGGGGCCGTTCCGATTGAGCATGTCCCAAGTTTTACATCTCCTCCCTCTCTTATTCCCACTCTTATATTTCACAGAGATCACTTTTCAGTTAAAATTTAAACACCTAAGAATAATTGTGTGTTAATTACAGAGTTCAACCACTAGTACTAGGATAAAGAAAAAAAAAATACAAATTTTATTTATTTGAAGGGCAGAGGCACAGAGAGAGGGGAGAAATGAGAGTCAAAGAGTTCTTCCATCTGAGGGTTCACTCCCCAAATGACCACAACGGTCAGAACTGGGCCAGACTGAGTTTGAAATCCATCTGGTCTCTCCCATGATGCCAGTGGCCCAAGCATGTGGGACATCTTACCCTGTTTTCCCAGCCATAGAATAGCAGGTAGCTGGTTCAGAAGCAAAGCAGCTGAGACTTGAAACCATTTTCCCATATAGGATGTCAGTGTTATCAGAGGCAGCTTAATCCACTTTGCCAAAACACCAGCCCCTAAATTTGGGAATTGTAAAGACCACCATATATTGACAGCATATAATCTTCATAAAATTTTTATTTTCTGCCTGCCTGTTGATTGCTTTTATAATAAATTTAAATTGCATTTACATAAATAGTTGAGCCAAGGAAAAAATTATATCCCCAAAATGGAAAATTGAGTAACATGTAAGCATTTACTGAAACTGGAAAAAATATTTAAAGACAAAATAGTGATGACAAAATTAAATAATTCCATTCTCCAAAAAGTAACAATAAGAGGAGACAATCGTTAGAGTCAGCTACCTGATAAACATCCTCTCTTTGCACTCAGCCCAAGAGCAGATAAAGTATTTTATAGGTCAGGACTGTGAAAAGTTTTGGTTTAGTGGCAGTTATAAAGTATATATAGTTCAGTAATGAACATACTGGTTGACATTTTAAAAGTACAAAGTTTAATAACTTGACATCATTATTTAGCTAGGATTCTAAAAGAAACATCAGCTACTAAAAGTCATCACCTGTTAATGAATCACTGGTTGCCTTTGAAACCGATTTATTTCTTTCCCAAAGCAATTTCAGATGTATTACTAGCCATTAAAATAATTAAATGGAAGTGACATGCAGGGAAAAGTGTGAAGGAAAAAAAAATCTTAAAATACTCTTTGTTTCTTCAAAGTAAAATCCAACAGATTGGGCAGTATTGGTTTTGAAATCAGTCTGATATTCAGAAAATGCAGATTTATTTCTCTTGAATGCTTTAAATTTATTTCATGGAGACATAATTTGTATGAGAGCAAATGCACCTACAAGCATCTCATGTGTACAAATATTTAAGTTTTGATATATGTGTACACCAAGAAGCCATCATCACCATCAATACATTGGACATACACCTTGTTCTCAAAATGCTCCTTGTGTCGCTTTGTGATGCCTCCTTTTCAGCTCTCCCTGAACTTCCTTACCCCAGCATCCACTGATCATCGCTCTGTCACTGTAACAATTTGTATTTTCTAAAAACTAAGTAATGTAATATTTACACTTTTTACCTTTTCTCACACAATTTTGATATTATCTACATTTTTTATATATCAATAGTACATTTTTATTTCTTAAAAATTACATCTCCTCATTTTTTTATACCTTAGTAGATCTATCCATTCATATGTTGGTGTAACTTTTGATCAGTGCAAATCAAGCTGCAAATTTGTATAAAAGTCTTCATGTGAAGTTTTGCCTTTTTTCCTGGACAAATGTATGAGAGTGCAGGGTATGGATTCTGAGTGATCTGGTTTACATTTTATTTTCCATGAAGTGAGAACATTTTACATTCTAATGACCAAGTGTAAGAGTTGCACATCCTCCATATGTTCCCTGAAGCATCACGCATCAATCTTCTGGTTTCAGCTATTCTAACTGGTAAGTAAGGTGTGCAGTGTTATTTCTTTTTGGTTAATTTGCATTTTCTTAGTAACTGTTGATATTAAGCATGTTTTCTTACACTTATTTACCTATTGGTAAAGTGTCTTTCCAAATATTTTCTAATCAGCAGTGAGAAACCAGAGGAAAAATGTTATATATATATATATATATATATATATATATATATATATATATATATATATATATATAAAATTCTGAGCTTCTCCTCCTCTGATTCTGATTACTGGGTCTGGGAAACTGATTGATTGGGAGTAAATGTCTCTTCAAAACTCTTGGGTTTATTTGCTGATTAACCAGGATTGAGAACTACAATGTCAGATGACATCTTAAAGTATCCATATATGTACTAAAAGTAATATCCATGGGGTTTTAACCAGTTTGTTCTAAAATGTATGTGTTCTCAGTTTTATAGTCAACCCTGTAATGGTTTTTGATTGGTTGGCTAATCAACTCAAGTGAAACACCATTCTCATAAGATAAAGTTCAATGATTTTAAGGAGAAAGTTCACCAAGCTGTCTGAACAACAACAACAACAAAACACTTCTATATATCTATCACCAAACATCAAGATGTAGAATGACTCCATCTCCCCAAACTTCCCTTTTGTCCCCTAGGGAGTCCATTCTTCTAGCCACTCACTCTTAGAGTTATGCAACCAGTGATCCACTCACTGAAGCTAAGGTTTGACTCTAGAGAGTCGTATGAATACGAGTATAGTCATAAAAGAGTGTCGTGTCAGGCTACAGTGCTTTTAAACTTCATGCATGTTGAGAGGTTGTTGTAATTTTTTGATATTTATAACACAAAATATTTTTTCATTCATTCATATTTGTTGGCATTTGGTTTGCTCCCAGTTTGTGGCTATCATGAGTATTTGCTTTACACATTTTTGTTTTGGTGTATGTTTTGATTTTTCCTTGATTATTTACCAGTGATGAATGAGAGGTTTAACTGATGCACATCCTTTTCACCACTTGGTGTTATCAGCATTTCTAATTCTGAGCATTCTAACGAGAACACAAATGTTTCCCATTGTCATTTTTGTTTGCAATTCCTAATGATTAATATGTTGAGCTCCCTTTCAAGTATACATCTGTATAACTTTTGCAAAAACAAAGTCTGTTTAAATATTTGGTCACAATAGATTCATTCTTTCACTTCTCTTCATTGAATTGTAAGAGAATTTTATTTTTAGTAACACAAGTCCTTTATCAGATATGTTTCAAATAAATATTTTCATTTATTTACTTGTTATTTCACTTCATTAAAGAGTCAAAAAGGTTTAATTTTGAGAAAGTACAAGTGTTTGTTTAATGTTTGTATAGTTCATATTGTTTTAAACTAATACATAAACAATTAAGTGACTAGAACAATAAAGTCGTGCTTGTACAGAAATGAAGAAAGATACTGATCAACCAGAAATAGAAATTTAATAATAAATATATGTACAATTATATACATGGACGCAGGCCCACACATACACATGTATATATTAACGAAGGATATGCCATTTCAAATAATTAAATGACTTTGAGACAATTGGAAGAATGAATTTGGATATTGAGCTCAAACCATCTCAAGTATACATGAAAAGGATGAAAAACAGAAATTTTAAAAATCAAATTTCAAAGCTGTAATTAAGCCTAAGTATATTTATGGTATTACTTATTTATTTTTGATATCTTACTAAGATATTACTAACCAAAGTGCACTCGATGTTTTCTCATAATTGTCTTCTGTCAATTTCTGAGATCTGATTCTTACATTAAGATTTCTATTCCACTTTTGGAAAAATAGTTTGAGAAATGAATTAAGTGCTTTTCTAATCACCCCCCCCATATACAAACATAGCATCTAATTATTCAAGCATAATTGTTGAAATACTTTTAAAGATTTATTTATTTAATTGAAAGAGTTTAAAAGAGAGAAAAAGACAGAGAAAGAGACACACACACAGAGGAGAGAAAGAGAAAGAGAAAGAGAGAAAAAGAGAGAGAGAGGGAGAGAGAGAAATCTTTCATCTGCTAATTCTCTCACCAGATGGGTAGAAGGGCCAGGGCTAGGACAGACTGAAGCCAGGAGCTTCTTCCAAGACTTCCATGTGGGCAGCAGGGCCCCAAATACTTGGGCCATGTTCTGCTGCTTTTCCCAGGCCATTATCAGGGAGCTGATTGGAAGTGGAGTATGTGGGACACAAACTGACACGCATATGGGATACCAGTATTTCGGGCAGCAGCTTTATACACTACAACAAAACACCAGCCTGTTTCATCTTCTTGTTAATAAATACATTGACCACATATATACAGGTCTATTTCTGGACTTCTCATACTGTTCCGTTGATTTATAATTCTCTTCTTAATACCAGTAGCAACCTTATTATTGCAGTTTTGCAGTTATGATTTTAATCAGGTAGTTTAAGTCCTGCAAAGTTCTCTAAAATTTATTATCATTATCCCATATTCTTCATATTTGCATTTAAATTTCAGAGTCAGATATTTCTATCCCCAAAGATCTTGTTGAGTTTTGATTGGGATTTGGGTAGTATTAGTGACTTAACTACAGTGAATCTAATATATGAAACCTTACAAATTTTTAGGTACACATTTCCCCTCTTTTTATGTTACAGATTTTGTACGATATATGTACATAAATAAACTCTGAGACTACTCTTTATTGTTGCAATTAAAGTCATGCTTTTAAAAGGAATTAGGAGAAAAAAGCAAAAAAAAAAAAATAATCTTTACAATTTGTGTCACTATGTATCTTTCCTGATGACATTCTTATTTTTCCAAGCACTGCAATTTCTAACTGATCTCTTCACACAATAACCTGAACTATTGTCTTCAGTAATTCTTCTGACAGGAAAGTTCAAGTTATCAATGTATCAAACTCAAAGGCTATTATCACTTATGAAAATCTCTATAAATGATGCAATGTTAAGTTGTAGTAAATATATTTATCTCGTGAAACATTTATTAGTTCGACTGTGAAAAATGCTCAAATATTCTTTTCTAACTTTTTTTTTTTTTTGGACAGGCAGAGTTAGACATTGAGAGAGAGAGACAGAGAGAAATGTCTTCCTTTTTCTGTTGGTTCACCCCCCAAGTGGCTGCTACGGCGGGTGTGTTGCAGCTGGTGTGCTGCACCGATCCGAAGCCAGGAGCCAGGTACTTCCTCCTGGTCTCCCATGCAGGTTCAGGGCCCAAGGACCCAGGCCATCCTTCATTGCACTCCTGGGCCACAGCAGAGAACTGGACTGGAAGAGGAGCAACTGGGACAGAATCCAGCACCTCAACCGGGACTAGAACCCAGGGTGCCAGCAGGCGGAGGATTAGCCTAGTGAGCCGCGGCGCCGGCCTCTCTTCTAACTTTTTAAAAAATATTTATTTGAGAGGTAAAGAAACAGAGACAAAGCCAGGGAGACAGACGAAGGTTGGGAGCTCTCATATACTGGTTAGCCTCCCAAATGCCCACAATGTCTGTGGTGGGTGACGGCCAGAGCCAGGAGCAGAAAATGCAATCCAGAGTTCCCATGTAGGTTACAGGAACTCAACTGCTTGAGTCATCCAGGGTCTGCATTGCCAGGAAACTGAACTGGAGTCAGGAGGTAGAGCTGGGATTGAATCCAGGCACTTTGCCTTGGGATTTAGGTGTCTTAATTGCTAGGCTAAATGCCTATTTCCTTTTGGTTTTGTTTTTTGTGTTTGTGTGTGTGTGTGTGTGTGTGTGTGTGTGTGTGAGAGAGAGAGAGAGAGAGAGAGAGAGAGAGAGAGAGAGAGAGAGAGAGATTCTTCTATCTGCTTGTTCGTTTTCTGAAAGACCTCAACAGCTGAGGTTGGGCTGATGACAGAACCAGGGACAGGAAAATCAAGTCCACCAAGGTCTCCTTGGTGGATGTGAGAATCCAATTCCTTGAACCATCACCACTGCCTCCCAAGGTTTGCACTGGTGGGAAGTTGTGGTCAGGATAGGGGGAAAAGCCTCAAATTCATACACTCTGATATGGGACATGGATGGCTTTTTTTGGTTTTTAATGATCTTTTTTTTTGACTGGTAGAGTTTATAGACAGTGAGAGAGAGACAGAGAGAAAGGTCTTCCTTCCATTGGTTCACCTCCCAAATGGCATCACGGCCGGTACTGTGCCAATCTGAAGCCAGGAGCCAGGTGCTTCTTCCTGGTCTCCCATGCAGGTACAGGAGCCCAAGCACTTGGGCCATCCTCCACTGCTCTCCAATGCCAAAGCAGAGCTGGACTGGAAGAGGAGCAGCCTGGACTAGAACACCCATATGGGATGCCTGCGCTGCAGGCAGAGGATTAACCAAATGAGCCAGGATGCCAGCCCAGGGACATGGATGTCTTCAACACTAGGAGAGATGCTTGCTCTTCAGCTTTTTTTTTTTTTTAACATGAAGTACATTATCATTATCTTTAGTCAAGTGCTTTACAATAGAACACTACAATTTATTACTCCTACAGAACAATAACTGTAACTAGATCTTTCCCTATTCTTGCCTCTCCCTGATATCCCCAGCCTCTGGAAAACACCATCCCACTCATCTTTCATGAGATCAGCAATTTTAGATTCCATGTGAATGGGGTTCTTGTATTTCTGTGCCTGGCTTATTACTTTTAGCAAATTGACCTTTTTTAATTTTTTTAAAGTTTTATTTTAATTACTTGAAAGAGTTACAGAGAGATGTCTTCCTTCCATTGGTTCACTCCCCAGATGGCCACAATGGCCGGAGCTGCACTGATCCAAAGCCAGGAGCCAGGAGCCTCCTCCAGGTCTCCCACGCGGGTGCAGGGGCTCAAGGACTTGGGCCATCCTCCAACGCTTTCCCAGGCCATAGCAGA
Organism: Sylvilagus floridanus; assembly: GCA_949820135.1. Lineage (NCBI taxonomy): Eukaryota > Metazoa > Chordata > Mammalia > Lagomorpha > Leporidae > Sylvilagus > Sylvilagus floridanus. The sequence goes on along the minus strand of OX463246.1, from coordinate 23,150,507 downwards.
AAGCTGGATGGGAAGAGGAGCAGCTGGGACTAGAACTGGCAGTCATATGGGATGCCAGCGCTTCAGGCCAGGGTTTAACCTTCTGTTCCATTCATGCAGTTGCAAACAACAAAAATTTATCCTTTTTAATGACCTAGTGGCATTCATTGTGTATATGTATCACATTTTCTTTACCTATCCATCAGTTTGGTTTCCTATATGAAAGTGAAAATCTGGGTTATGACCAAAAAATTACATATTTCTTGTTCCCAGTGAATTTTTCAATTCAGAACATACATAGCCATTGAGTCAGTACCCCTATCAAGCAGCTTAACCAACTACACCACAGCACCAGCCCTAACCAGTTTTAATAGAAAAATATGAGAAATATTTTATGGATGAAGATATTCATATGAAGGTTATATCATAAGTATTTTGAAAGACATAAAATAAAACCATTATTTAGTTACACAGGAAAACATTATGCATGTATCAAAATATTTCCTTAAATACACAGTATCTTCGCAAACTATGTACATCATAAAATTTAGGTTAAAAACAAGAAATGCCATATTATATAAACATAAATTGGTGTTTAAAATAGAATCCATGTTTTTTTTAGAGTAACACTGAAACTGATATATAAAGGACATTAAAAATGTTTTCATTTAGGCGATGGCACCATAAGTGATTTTTATAGTCTCTTGTGGCATGTGTCTTAGGCAAATCCAAAAATGTGTGTTCTTTTATGGATCAGCTAAGATAGACCATGCCTGCTGCACTTATGTGATGACCCAGAGAAATCTGTTGGGTACATAATGAAACCCAAAATCACCAGGTGAGAGCAGAGTTGTTGCACTTCCACTGGTTTCATCACCTCAAATGGTCACTATACCAATTACGTGTGAATTCTAGGAGGATATAAGAGGCAAAATAAGAAATGGTAAGCTGCTGTGTGAAAAATTGAGTTAATGAGATGTTACTTTTTTTGGAACAACGTATAGTATCAATCATGTTGGAAACAGAAAATAAACAATGTTGTCACAGAAATAGCTTATATTGGCAGTGTGAAGTTATCTGTATCCACAATGATAAAAGCAAGAGCATCAGTAAATTTGACCTTCACCTTTTTACTTTTTCCCGTATTTCACAAATTATCTATATTGCCCTTGTGTTGATTTTATATTTGGGAAAGAAATAGTTTATTTTAAAAGTATATGTTAGGGGCCAGTGCTGTGGCGCAGCAGGTTAAAGTCCCAGTCTGTAGCGCTGGCATCCCGTGAATGCCAGCTCGAGTCCTGGCTGCTCCTCTTCTAATCTAGCTTGCTGCTAAAGCACTTGGGAAAGCAGCGTAGGATGGCCAGGGTCCTTGGGCCCCTGCACCCATGTGGGAGACCCAGAACAAGCTCCTGGCCCCTGGCTTTGGATCAGCTCAGCTCCAGCCACTGCAGTCATTTGGGGAGTGAACCAGCGGATGAAGACCTGTCTTTCTACATCTCTCTGTAACTCCTTTAAAAATAATATAAGATGTCAGTCAAAGAATAGAGTAGAAGTTGTCTGACAAATGCTGTATTTGCATTGAATTCACCATCTTTGGAGCTACACCTCGTTCTGTGAAGACCCACATTCCCCACATAGGTTTGCACTCTGGTTTTATAAAGCAGGGTAGGTCATGCTCTAATAAGCTGACGTTTCAGATCAGATTCAGTGATGCTCCTAAAATTAAAAGATAAGCACAGGGCAGCTGGGAATCCTACAGATAAAACATTCTCACAGACTTTTTGTTATTCAAAAGCTTCTCTGAGAGTGTTTCCTGAAATACAGGGAGCATGAACTGTCATCCTTCAGGTCTATTGTAAAGCTAATCCGTTTTATTTCTTGTCAAGATGAATACACTGTTTTCTAAAGTGTAATATCTATCCACAAAATAGAATATTTATGACACAGATAAATAGGCTTGAAATCTGTCAAAAAATTCAGTTTAGCTCTGATGTACTGTGAGCTCCTTCATTTATGCACTGGTCTGCTTTTATCTTATATTTTTAGTAGATTTTCCCTGTTACAGTCCTTCTCTGCTGCTGAGAGATAGATTTTCTGAAAAATACTCAGTATTTATAGAGCATCACAATATCAGCAACTACCTTTAGGTGAATAATATTTAGTGGTCCCACAGTGTCCTGATTAAAATGTCTAACTGAAAATATATTACTCAATAAATATTGTATATAAAATAAATACACTTTTGCCTGGAAAGTGAAACATGAAAACTAGTAACAGAAGGAAGCAGATAGATAGAGAACATCATGGCGTGAGACATACAGGCAAACAATCCTTTCAATGTGTTAACATGTTGCTTATGATTCCACATGTAAACAGCTTATAAGAATTTAATTTAATAATTTTTATGTATTATTATATTTACTTATTTTGTATTAAGCAATTGTTAGTATTTTGCCTTATTCACTTCATATGTAACTATTGTATATAATTATATAAAAGCCTAACATATCAGTTACTATGATGAGAAATATTCATATAAGAAAATATAATTCAACTTTTTCTCATTTCTGCCTACAATGAGAAACTTATGGAGGAGAAGTGATTGTTGATAACCTGGAAGACAAAACTTGAGATTTTATTTGATCTGTCTCAGTCATACTATAAAAAAGTCTTGTAGAAATATAATTCAGGGGCTGACACTATGGCACAGTAGGTTAACACCCTGGCTTGAAGTGCCAACATCCCATGTGGGTGCTGGTTTGAGACCTGGCTACTCCACTTCTGATTCAGCTCTCTGCTGTGGCCTGGGAAAGCAGAGGAAGATGGCCCAAGTCCTCGGGCTCCTGCACCCATGTAGGAGACCCGGAAGAAGCTCCTGGCTCCTGGCTTCAGATAGGCACAGCTCTGTCCGTTGCTACCAATTGAGAAGTGAACCTCTCTCTCTCTCTGCCTCTCCTTTCTCTGTGTAACTCTGACTTTCAAATAAATAAATAAACATAATAAATAGTTTTAAAAATATAATTCAAACATTTCTGCCTTTTTTTGTTAAGAAAAGTCCCTTTGAACTTAAGTTTGAATTAATAGCATACAAAATTCTAAGCCCCCAAGATCTTTGTAAATAATATTTTTGTTTGCTTGCAAATCAGATTAAAAATGCTGAGCAAGTTGGTACTGTGATGAACAGCAGCTGCAAAGATTCCATTTTTGACGTAGATGCTCTGGACTTCAAGGCAGATAATCTGTCCTCTGGGATCCAACCATAATCCAGTCCCTTAACAGCCAGGAAGCCATGTACAAGTCAAATCTCACCATAGACTATGATCACTTGGATTGAAAAGTGAGAAGGGAGAGGCGGGCACCGTGGCTCAATAGGCTAATCCTCCGCCTGCGGCGCCAGCACCCCGGGTTCTAGTCTTGGCCGGGGCGCCAGATTCCGTCCCATTTGCCCCTCTTCCAGGCCAGCTCTCTGCTGTGGCCCGGGAGTGCAGTGGAGGATAGCCCAAGTGCTTGGGCCCTGAACCCCATAGGAGACCAGGAGAAGCACCTGCTCCTGACTTTGGATCAACGCTGTGCGCTGGCTGCAGCGCACAGGCTGCGGCGGCCATTGGAGGGTGAACCAACGGCAAAGGAAGACCTTTCTCTCTGTCTCTGTCTCTCTCTCTCTCTCACTGTCCACTCTGCCTGTCAAAAAAAAAAAAAAAAAAAAAGAAAAGAAAAGAAAAGTGAGAAGAGAGAAACTAATAAAATGTGAAAATGATACTACTTTTATCTGTTTCAAATTAAAATCATAATTCAGAACATAAAATGTATGTGGAAGGAAAGGATCAATAGATATGCTTGCAAAAACATCAGGGGATTCTGAGACTGTAAAATAGAATCCTCTTCACCCCCTATCAGCTCCTGTTTTGTATAAAAGGCCAGTGATTAGAATACAAGGTGTAAGTAACTTATTCTGGGTTGGCTTTTCATTCATTGGAGACTGCTTGTCATTTTTGAATGAAGTAACACAAAGAAGGCATTCAGATATCTGAAGGGGGAAAAATGTCTCCTCATGCAAAGCTATTACTTTTCCTTTCATTCCTCATTGTCTGCAGTGGGGCCTGCCATTTATTACTCTAGTGTAAAATTCTTTGCTCCTATAATCTACATATTACCAACCTCAAATCAAATAGCTACCATCACCAAGTCTGTTCATCTTTTATAGCAAATTTCCTTCCAACTTGCTTCCTGATTGGTTTAATGGAAGATGAAAGATAGCCATCCATTACACCCTCTGAGAAATGAAAAGCTACAAATACTCATAAAATTAGCAAAATGCCCTCCTCTAAAGCTTCGCTCCAAACACCTTGAGAGGATATGTCTGCACTGTCCCAATTTGCACATTACATAAATCTCTAACTACAATAGCTTTTTAACCAGGAAGTCTTTAGAACAATTCTGTTGAACAGCAGGGAAGTTGACCAGTTGTGATTAATAACTTTCTTGTTCAATTTCTTTGGTAGAGTGAGAAAATTGTTCAAATTCATCTTGGCCTCTTACCTTGATGTTTATTACAGTAGATGAGATTGTCCCTCCAGGCAGTCTCTGTGTTATTGCTCTTTTCATATTAAACTCATTTCCTATTGTAGCTGTGTTAATCTTCCTTCCTTTTCATTCTTGTTTTCTTTCTTTCCTTTTCTTTCTATATCTTTCTCCCTCCATCCTTTCTTTCCCCCTCCCTCCTTTCCTTCCTTTCTTCTTTCTTTCTTCCTTCCTGTCAATAATTCATATATTCTGTGATTTTATTTGTTTATTTAAGATGTAGGTGTTTTTACATACACAGACAGAGGTCTCTATCTACAGGGTCATTTCCAAATGTCCAGAAACAGATAAAGCTAACCCAGGTCTCCAATGTGGCTGCAGGGATCCAGCCACATGAGTCATCACCTGCTACCTTCCAGGGTGGACATGAGCAGAAAGCTGGAATAGAGAGCAAAGCTGGGACTGAGCCTATGCACTCTGATATGTGCTGCAGGTTCTCAAGAAGCAGCTTAATTGATATGCCAAGCAGTCATTCCTGTGTGATTTCATAATGACTATTTTGTGTGTACAAAATCTCTATCAGGTGTACAATTATGATCCATTCATTATTAATAAATTCATTTTAAAGTAACGAATTTATTTTTAAATTAAAAAAAATGTATTTAGTTGACAGATAGAGAGAGGGAAAATAGAGAGTAGAAAGGGAGAGAGAACACAAGAGAGAGCACCTCCCATCACTGGTTAACTCCTTAAATGCCTGCCAAAGCTTGAAAAGAAACTTAATCCAGGTCTCCCATATAGGTACTCTATTATGGATACCAAGCATCTTAACTGCTAGACCCAGCATTCTCCCCTTATAACTTAAATTTAAACTCAGTACATCAGTATATCCGTCTGTGTTTAAATTATGCTCAGAAAAATGGTTAAATATGTTATAATTGAATGTACAGCCAAGATTTATGTAGTTTATGTCACATGTTTGTGATGCTCATAGTAGATATTTTTTTTTCTTTTCCTTTCTATTTATTTTATTTGAAAAGCAGAGTTACAGAGAGAGAGGGAAAGACAGAGATCTTCTATCTGCTGATTTATTCCCCAAATGACCACAATAGTCAAGGCTGGCCCAAGTCAGAGCCAGGAGGCAGCAGCTTCAGCTGGTCTACCACATGGGTGACAGAGGCCCAAGTACTTGAGAGAGAGAAATGTCATCTGTTCATTCACTCTCCAAATGTCCATAACAGCTATGGCAGGTCCAAGCTGAAGCCAGGAGCCTGAAAACTCAATCTGAAGTGCTGGCATCCCAAATGGGTGCCAGTTTGTGGCCCAGCTGCTCCACTTCTGATACAGCTCTCTGCTCTCTGCTAAGGCCTGGAAAAGCAGTACAAGATGGCCCAAGTTCTTAGGTCTCTGCACCTATGTGGGAGAGCCGGGAGAAGCTCCTGGCTCCTGGCTTTGGCTTGGCACAGCTCTGGCCAGTGCGGCCAATTGGGGAGTGAACTATCAGATGAAAGACCTCTCTCTCTCTCTCTCTCTCTCTCTCTTTCTCTCTTTCTCTCTTTCTCTCTCTCTGCCTCTCTTCTCTCTGTAACTCTGACTCTCAAATAAATAAATGAATCCTAAAAAAAAAATTGCTTAAAAGAACTCAACCAGACTCTCCCAGTTGAGTGACAGGAACCCAGGTATTTAAACCATCACCTGCTACCTCCCAGAAGCTTCTTCTGGGTCTCCTATATGGTTGCAGGTGGCCCAAGTACTTGGCCCATCTCCTGCTGCTTTCACAGGAGCATTAGCAGGGTGCTGGTTTGGAAGCAGAGCAGGCACTCTGGGATATGTGACGACAGTGTTGTGGATAGCTCAACCCGTTGTACTAAAACATCTGGGCCCCATCTTAATCTTTGTTTTTTCAGAGCTTGGTATCTGTGGGTAATTCATTATTGATGACTTATTTTAAACAAATATTATCATTTTATTGTTTATCTAATGTGCATACAGGAACTCATGAATCCCTGCTAAGGGAGATAATAATCATGGAACAGTTAAAATAGCTTATTTTTCACTTATGACAAAATATAACATTCTGAGACTTTTTCCCTACTTTGATTTTTTTCCTCTTCTATTTTCTTTTCTTTTTAGATATTTTCTCCTCTTAGAAAGTAAAATAAATGTGAATAAAGAAAGTTCTGTGATGAACTGTATGCAAATTATTTAAGTAATTTGTGCTATAAAGAGAATTTTGAATTTTTTCTCACAACAGTAAATGGGAACCTGTTAAGACTACATTCAAGATGTGATCATGTTTAATACAAAAACACTTAGAATATAATTTAAAATAACACTTTCTATATAATATGACCTAGGAAACAGGACGATAATACTATTCATATTGTAGGTGCATTTATGAGACTTCTTTGGACCTAGACTTAGTACTGTAGTGATTTGAAGTTATTCATGTGGGTGGTAATAGCAGAAATGATTAGAAAATTCAGTTAGTTGTCTGATAACTATTAGAATGAGATTATTACATTATCATTATAGTCATAGTCTAGCTTCTGTATTATAAAAGAAACCATGGATCTCCTCACTTCTCATAATCAATCTAAAATATTATAGCATACAAATAAAAAAGATTTTTGACAAATTAGTATATGATTCTAAAAACCACTGTCTATTGGCAAAACCTGAAATTCTAGTTGTTACTATAAATAAAATTTCATTGGTACACCACTATACCTATTAACATGTTTTTTTCAAAGGCTGTTTTTATGCTACAACACGATGTTTTTTAAGTGGAATAGCGACATTTGACTCCTAAAGCTGAAAATACATTTTTCATCTTCTGTGGCAGGGAATTAAATTAACTAAGGATAACTCTTTGCTTTGAATCTCGTGTTCATTATTCTCTCATACACACATATAACATAGAAATTTTAAAATATATATCTGAATGTAAATACTGTAACTAGATGCTGAGATTAATGGAGACTTATCATTTCAATAAATGATTTTTATCAGGATTAATAAATCATCCAGTTTTAAAAGTAAGAATAAAGTCAACAGAAGATTCTGATAATGCTGTTTAATTATTTCCTATCTGTGGTTAAATTAATATTTTATCTATTACACTAAACAATGAAAATAAGCTTATTCCAAATTTTGGTAATAATCCAGATAATTATCATTAAAATTTTATTACTAAATTATTCATGGGCAAAAGCAATTATAATGTCATATTTTAATGAAAGTTCTAATATATCAGGATTTGATATTTGCAAGAAATAAGAAAAAATGGAGTTATTAAGAAAAATGAATTATTCATGGAATATTAGGTGCTCAACTAACATATTATTGTAGTAACTTATTTAAGTTAACAAAAAATTTGGCGATCCAGAAAGTACTCAAGCAATTCTAAGCATCTAGAGACCAAGAGATTTTCAACTGTATTTTCCAAGCATTATTATTAAGACAAAATTATGGATTCCATCCTAATTCAAAAATAAAATAGAGGTAGTCCCATTGGCAGAGTTTAGGCCCCAAATCTACCCTTTCACTATACCAACCTTATGAGAAAGGATTTCCCAATTGGACTACCTAGCTGGCTATTGGTTTTCATGGCAACAAAATATGACTCATGATTTATCATTCTACAAAGATGGCAGACAGTAAGTTAGGTGCAACGGTCCACCTCAAAGTAAATCTGTTCTGTTCACATTAGCAAAAAGGAAATAGAATGTAGTGCTGTGTATTTTATTTCTTTCTTAGGCACATAAGAAGTCTATATTCCAGCAACCAAGTCCCTATGCACCCTGCATCTAAGAACCTCCAAATGTGGAAATATCTTCCATTCCAGTTCTGAATAGTTATATATCCACTGTGGTTGCCCATCCTTTCACTCTCCTATCCAAGGAGCTGGTGGTTAAAGGCTAAACAATGCTAGACATAGATAAAGAAAAACAAACAAACAAAAAACCAAACCAAAACAAAAAAAACCACCAAACCTGATTAACCGCAAAGTAGGAAAAGTGGGAAGAAAGATGTCTGGCCCTTTTTGAAGTGATGCAATCAGATATCAACCTTCACTTAGTTAAGTCACTGACCTCTGTTACTGATTTTAGCTTCTACAGGAAAGGAATTACAGTCGGAAGTTAATTTAAGCAAAGGTGTAATCTATTACTCAAAGAAAATATTTGTTTTCTTCTTTCTTTTTTATTTTTATCCTTCACTTTCTCTCTCCTCTCTCACCCCAGGGCACCAGTGCAGCTAGCTTGTGTAAATAAAGGAACATTTTAGGGGCCAGCGTTGTGGCTCGGCGAGTTAACGCCCCAGCCTAAAGCACCAGCATCCCATATGGCACCAGCATCCCATATGGGTGACAGTTCTAGTCCTGGCTTCTCTTCTTCCGATCCAGTTCTCTGCTATGGCCTGGGAAAGCAGTGGAAGATGGCCCAAGTCCTTGGGCCCCTACACCCGCGTGGGAGACCTGGAAGAAGCTCCTGGCACCTGGCTTCGGATTGGCACAGCTCCAGCCATTTCAGCCAATTAGGGAGTGAACCATCGGATGGAAGACCTCTCTCTCTCTCTGTCTCTCCTCTCTCTGTGTAACTCTGACTTTCAAATAAATAAATAAATCTTTAAAAAAGGAACATTTTAATATTCAACAACTCTTATTTTGTCTGAATTTTTAAAAATTTGAAGTATACTTGCTAATATAAGTTATCAAGATATTCAAGGGAATATAAAGTAAAATTTATCATGCTCATAACTATTGAGTGATACATTTTTTTCACTTCAAATGTATCTTTTTGAAATTGTTTTATGAAATAAACAAGCCTTTCGACTCTTTGATAATTATGTATGAATTAGTTATTTTCAGGAAAACATCATTACCTTAACAATATCAGAGAATTTCACCATTATTATTTTCTTTGAGATTGATTCAAGGTTTCAGTGAAACTTAGCCAGAAGCATTTTTTCTAGCTTGAATTTAAATAGAAAAACCCCACTCTGCTGTGAACACTTATCTTCTACTTCCCTGAATTGTAGTTTTGTTTGTACAAGTCTTATCTGTACAACCAGATTGTAAGTACTTGAAGACAGCAAACATGTTTAAAGAATTTGTGTGTCCTATGGCACTTTATAGATGTATCTGGCAAACTTTGGACGAATGATGCTTATCAAAAGATCCAAAGAGCCACATGTGGCCCTGTGGCCATAGTTTGATCATTTTCTTACATTTCTTATTTATTAAAAACATCTCTATCCTAATATACAAGCCTGATAACAAATGGGTACACTTAGTTTTACTTTTTCTATATATTGCACATAATATTATTAAATATATATTATACAATGTTTTATATATATATATATATATATTACTATACACGGCTTGTACAATGATGTAAACATTAATTTTTAAGTGTATTGTTTTGTATCTCATTTGGCACATGATCGAGTTAGCTTTTTTGTATATGTTTATTTGACTTTACTCTAGACCCACAGTTTCCTCAAAGTAATTCATTAAATTTTGTTGTCAAATATAATTTTAAAAGGTACTTTAAAATGTAAATCATCAACACTATTTATTACCATTACTAGCTAATTTATATTAGGTGATCCACTAGTGTAAAGGATATGTTGTTCAATTTAGCAGTAAATGTTTCTAAATTTAAATATTATAGTACATTGTTAGAGTTATAGCACATTTTATCATTATGCAGTTGGGCTTTCATTGTTATGAGAATACACAACACAGTTGTTCGAAGTAATGTTTTACTGTATTTCTATGCAAGTATATAAAAATAGTGAACTACCATCATTTTAATTAACATATTCTAAAACTCTAATATTTTGTTTATATTCCTATGAATATATGTTCACTCTTCTAACATTCCTATTTTTGTGTCCTATAATATTAAAAATAAGAACGTTGTAATTTTTGAGCCTATATTGTACAAATGTAATGCTGACAAAGATATCAGTCAATCATAAAATAGCAGATTGTTGCTTCATTCTGAAGCAATGTTTAAAAAATATTGAGCACATTCAAGTATAAAAGTGTACAATATGGGCAGTTAAGACAGGGCTTATTTTTGAAAAATAAGTCATTATATGGAACTACATCATTAAATTTAGATAAAGAATAATTGTCAAGTACTTGAGTTTGAAAGTCTCATTAGAAAGCAAAAATAAATTTTTTCTAAGGAATGTGCTTTAAAATGACAGACAAAAAACATATGCGAAAGAGTGTTACTGTATAATTATAAAGAATCATGTTGCTGTTTTGTTCCTATTAAAACTAGTGAGAATTGGACTAGTAAAGGAAAATGAAAATAAAACAATTGTGAAAAGATCTTAGAGGTGCTAGCTTTAAAATTCCATTATTATTATTATAACACACTAGGGAGATAAATTCGTTCATCATTAGGATTGTTAAGTAGGAATAAACTCCCCAATCCCATCACATTGCCAGCTTTAACAATGAGTAGTAATAAAGGGTCAGAAACCACCTACTCACTGTCCATTATATGCTAATTATTTATGATTTCTAAATATAACTTGATTTTGATTTACTCATTTATTTTTCAAAAAATATTTATTTATTTATTTGAAAGACAAAAGTACTGAGAGAGGGAGAGTTGGAGAGAGAAAGAGAGGAGGGAGAGAGAGAGAGGGGAAGAGAGAGAGAGAGAGAGAGAGAATCTTCCATCTCTGGTGCTGGTTCACTCCCCAAATAGCTGCAATGGCATACACTGGGGCAATCCAAAGTCAGGCTCTAGGAGCTTCTTCCTGGTCACCTATGTGGGTTCAGAGGCCCAAACATTTGAGCTATTCTTCACTGCTTTCCAAGACAAATTACCAGGGTGTACGACTGGAAGTGGAGCAGCCGGGACTTGAACCGGTACCCATATGGGATGCTGGCATCAGAGGCAGGGGCTTAACCCACTATACCACATTCCTGGCCCTTATAATTTCCTTTCAAAATCATTAGGTTAAAGAGCTTGTATCACACACACACACACACACACACACACACAAACACACTCATGAATCCTGAATTTTAGATTCACTAAGATACATGAAATAAAAGCACAAACATAGGCCAAGTATATGTGAACTCATGCTATTAAAACAGCTGTTTTAAAATCTTGTTTTTATTTTACATTTTAAGGTAAACATATTTCATGTATATTCCATATATACAGATTTAAGAGCATAATAATACTTCTCACCCTACCCTCCCTCCCACCTACACTCCCACTCTGCCTTCTCCTTCCTTTCTTATTTATTTTAATTTTTACAATGACATACTTCCATTTCGCTTCATAATCACAGCTTAACCTCCCATCAAATAAAAAAATTTGACAAATATTAAAGAGAAAAACCACTGTTCTTCAAGAATATAATGCTCTGCATATTAATTACCACAAATCAAGGAAAATCTATGATATTTGTCTTTTTGGACTAGCTTATTTCACTAAGTATTTTGGTTTCCAGTTACAGCCATTTTGTTGCAAAAGAAAGGATTTCATTTTGTGTGTGTGTGGCTGAGTAGTATTTCATAGTGTACATCTATTGCATTTTTTAAATCCATTTATCAATTGATAGACAACTGGGTTGATTCCACATCTCAGCTATTGTGAATTGAGCTACATAAACATATAGGTACAGATAACACTTTCATATGCTGATTTCATTTCCTTTGAGTAAAAAGACTCCCCTAACAGACTTCTGGAACTTACAAGGGAGTTTTGTAAACTTGATCTTAGCCAAAACGCTGAGAAGCAATTAGTTGCAGTCTATAAAATTAACACACAAAAATCAGTAACTTTCTTTTTACAGAGATAATGCCATGGCTGAGAAAGAACTTCTAAGATCAATCTCATTCACAAAAGTAACAAAAAAATTAAATACCTTGGAATACATTTAACCAAGGATGTGAAATATCTCTACAATAAAAATTAATAAACATTAAAGAAACAGAACAAGACACAACAAATGGAAAAAATCTTCCATGTTCATGGTTTGGAAGAATTAATATCAAAATGTTCATACTACCAAAAGCAATTTACAGATTCAATGCAATCCCAATCAAAAAATCAGCATTCTTCTCAGATATAGAAAAAAACGATGCCAAAATTCATATGGAAGCACAAGAGACCTTGAATAGCTAAAGTAATCTTAGACAACAAAAACAAAGTCCAGAGACATCAGAATACCAGATTTCAAGATAGTACAGGGCATTTATAATCAAAACAGGCTGGTATCAGCACAAAAATGGACATGTAAACTAATGAAACAAAATCAAAACCCCAGAATTTAATCCATTTACCTACAACCCACTAATATTTGACAAATGAGCTCAAATCAATTCCTGGAGAAAGGACAGTCTCTTCAAAAAATAGTGCTGAGAAAATTGGAACTCTGAGTGTAGAAGTATGAAACAAGACCCCTGCCTTACACCTTATACAAAAACTACTTCTAAGTGGATCAAGGATCTAAATCTATGACTTGAAATCTTAATAATATTAGATTTGAGTTCTAATTAGAAAACCATAGGCAGCATGGATAACACATAATCTCACCATAATCCTTGCAGATTATCTGCAAATGTGTGGTTTGAGATTTATTAACAGTAATTGTAATGATAAGTGACATAGTTTAGCAAAGACATCTACGTACACACATGCATACATATGTACATATTGAAACACACAGATTTTAGAAGGATTCAGATAGAAAAATCAAATAACTCAATGCTCTCAACAATATCTTTGGAATTACATTTTCAAATGAGCTGGGTATTTTATTTAAAGTGACATTAAAATAAAATGCTGTAATTATTAATTTTCCTGAACAACCAGTTCATAAAGTTAGTAACAGGAATGATGATGAATTTTAGAGTAGTACATGTACTAGATTATGGCAAAAATCCACCTATGATATTTTATTTGGAAGATTCTCATTCATTTACACGCACACACATCCATATACACAAGGAATGAATAAAAGCAGATTTCACCAACTTGGAGCAATCTTGCTCTTCTTTCAGGCTAAAACTTCTGAAATATATGTACATAAGAACTTTGAAATTTTCTGTTCCCGTTGACTCTTACAGATAAAAGGCAGTGCTGTCAAAGTATCACAGAGAGCTTGACAGAGCTCATTGCTGGAAGTGGAGAATGCTAACTAAACTTTTCATAACTAACTCTTAGATTCATACCATATTGGACATGTGATACAAAAAGCATTTAAAGTATATTTGAGATAACTAACTCTAGATATTGCTAAAATTACTGGTAAAAATTTCCCTCTATTTAGATAATTTTTCTCTATTTAAAAAGGTAGACATCAATGATCAAAGCCAAGGCAGAAATTCTGATTTAACATTTAAAAATATAATTATGAATGATATATTTTATAAGCTTAGTATGTGCTCAAATCCACATATTAGTTCATACTTTTTTTGGGGGTATTAATGTACAATGTCTGTCAGTCTCATTATTTACTCTGTTAGTCTCATTATTTACTATTATGTGGGATTTGGGCTCCCCAAATACGAAACTTCAAATTGTGGGTAAATATATCTAAGGTTTCCATGGCTGTAGAACCAAGCTTTTGGAGGTATATGATAAATCATTTCCTTACCACTCTCTTATTCTCCCTTAAGACAAATCACAATATTCTATCAGTTAGTTTAATTGTATCTGTGTTCCTTGACTCCTAACTAGTCTGCAAGATGAAAGTGTAAGAAGCAGCTTTAAATATTAACTGTGTAAATGTGCACATAAACACTGAATAACCAAAAAAGTGCTTGAATTCAGCAAACGAATCTCTAAGTTTCAAAGAGGAATATTTTAACTTGGTTGATCTACTGAATCTATGTCAATCTATGTCAACACTATTCCATCTGCTTACTACTTTGTCCAAATTAAAAGAGAAAGTGATTTTATATCAGGCCCTTAAAAGATAATGGAGTAGTAGAGCAACACGGAAGCTAAATAAGACACTCCAATGAATGCTTCTTCACTCCGACACCCTCTGGAACACCATGCAAGCAACAAGTCACCTTCACAAGAGAGAAGGAAGCCAGGTTGGAGACCACAGTGCCTAGTCTTAGTAAAACAATAAAACAGAATGTACTGAAGCAGGCAGCAGTTAAAGAGCTACTGTATTACCCTGTACCAGCTCCAAATAGTGAAGTTTGGATGAAGAAGAGGGAATAAAGCGCATCCCTTAGATCTGAAATCCAGAACCATGTATGCTATAGTAAATCAAGAGTCCAATGAATCTGCTTCCAGGTCAGTCCAAACAGCCTAAGTCTTTGACAAAGGAACTCCCTCCACCTCCTCACCCTGACTTCTAATGGATAGCAGAATCAGACTCCAGCCATAGAGAATAGAATGGCAAAGTAAGCTCATAATTTTGCCTAAAATCTTACATCTGGACAAGCAGTATAAAACCCAGCACTAGATAAAGTTCAAAGGTGTTTATTCCCATGCCTCTGCTCAGGGACATAGTATGTAGATCTGTCTTGGCATTACGCAGAGACTTGTATTCTGGTGGAACAAAACCATTTCAACTTGTATCACTGACAGTCTCATGAGGGCCCTGCAACTGTGAAACTAGGATGTAACTAGTTAAGTGTCAACCTGCGGTGGAGGACACAAGGAACTCCTCCAATACCTCTTCCCAAACTTCCAACATACAACAAAGCAATACTCCAGGGACTGAGAAGTAGGGCACCAAAATGATCAAGTACTGTGTTTTGGGTGTAGTAAAACCATGATGGGACAGGTAGTAATGGCTCCAGCCCCAATCACGAGTGGAAGTCTAGAACTCCAATCAATGGAACTTATACTTCAGCAAATGTCACCTACAGTTGGCAACATGGACTCAGTCTGGGAGCCAGATTACAGCAATATGGGCTCTGCCCTACCTCATACTGCTCTGGTCTTAATGTGCTGCGGGCTCCAAGAATGACCTAACGTGGTGCTACAGGTGATCATAGGACCATCCATCCTAATCATGAAACAAAGAGATTGATGGCTTGGGGGAGGTAAAGATAGTTTGGTGCCCAGACATTATATAGAAACGTATGGCTGGCATGGTGGGGGCTCTTGAACCCCTGTCAAACTCTGGGCTGAATTACTGCAACCTGACCATGGTTCTCCTAAAGTCCACACCTGATAAACCACACCATGCCTGTGGTCTGTAATCCCCACAACCCTAATCACAATGAACTGAGGCCCAGTGCACTCAAAATCCCAGGTTCATCTTGACGACTGCTACTGAGACCCTCACACAGCTTTAGGGATTAGACGAGGGTCTCATGGCCCCAGTGATGTTGTCATTAACTGATGTAGACTACAGCATCAAAATGCAATTCAAATAAAAACAGCCTTCTAAACCAACAAGGAAAGGCTTTTACCAATAGCAACCACTCATTAAAAGTAATATAAACAACTATCCTAAATATACAGGAAGTATGACCAAGACAATATGACATCCTCAAGAGAACACAATAATGCTTTAGAAACAAACTCCAAAGAGAAGGATTTGACAAATTCCCTGAAAAAAAATAACTCAGAAGATCAGTTATAAGAATGCTCAAAGAAATACAATTTAATACAGGAAGAAAATGGCTTGGAATCAGGAAAACCATCATAATATATCATAATCTAAATAAGAAATTCAGCAAAGACATAGAGATCTTGCAAAAGAATCAAACATGGACCATTGTTATGGTGTAGCATGTTAAGCCACCACCTGTGATGCCAACATCCCATATTGGTGTGCCAGTTAATGTCCTGAATGCTGCACTCCAATCCAGATCCCTGCTAAGGTGTGGGGGCATCAGCAGAAGGCAGCACAAGCATTTGAGCCCCTGCCACAAATGGGAGATCTGGCTCAAGTTCCTGGCTCCAGGCTTTGACTTGATTCAGCCTCAGCCATTGAAACCATTTGGGGAGTGAGCCAACATGTAGAAGACTCTATTCTCTCTCTCTCTCTCTCTCTCTCTCTCTCTCTCTCTCTCTCTCTCTATCGCTCTTCTCTCTATCTGTAACTCCTATCTCTTCTATCTGTAACTCTAACTGCTCTTTCTCTCTTCTCTCTATCTGTAACTCAACCTTTACAAATAAATTAAAAAATAAATATTTGCAAAGATGATATAGTAGCTGAAAGCTTTCCCCATCTAGAGAAAGTTGTGGCCATACAAGCACAGGAAGTCCTTAGGACTCCAAACAGACATGAAAAATAAAAATCTTCATCAAAATACATTGTAACCAAACTGTCAAAAGCACAAAGCAAGCAGACATTCCTAATAATTTCAAGATAAAAATCCTAGGTCACTTTTAAGGCAACCCACATGGGATTAACAGAAGATTTTTCAAAAGATACATTACAGGACTAGAGGGAATAGAATGATATATTCAAAGTTCTGGGAGAACAAAACTGTCAAGAAAGAATATTTTTACCTGCTGAAGTTACCTTTCAAAAGTGAAGGAGAAATAAAAATTTTAGGAGACAAGCAAAGCTTGAGTGAATTCACCACCACCAGAGTGGGGGAGTGTCAATTGGGGAAATAAAGGAAGGTTGGATAATGGGTACCAAAACCTAAGAAGTAATGAGTTCCCAAGTTGCCTCACACAGAGCAGTAATTATAATTCACAGTGATATAATGTATACTGTATAAAGAACTAGAATAGAAGAGCTCAAAAACTCCAAACACCAAAAATAAGGACATTGAAATACTAATTACTTGTTTTAATTAGTTGATACTGTATACCTGTGCTAAAATATTGTGCTGTGCCCCATAAAAATGCACAGCATTACATTAAATTAAAATCTTTTAAAACGAAATGATTGAAAGGGATCTATATATTATCAGGGAACCACATCATAGGAAAGGGAGTGAAATGTGGCATAACTGTCAAGGTTTCAAAGGTAACATGACTTAAAATCATTTGTGTAGGATTTGTTGTGCTGTGAAGTACCTAACATTTTATATTGTAAGCCAAATGATCAACATACATAAATAGAAAAATTAGGATCTGAAAAATATTTTGTAATAGAAGGAAGAGTATTTATTTTCTTTTGGGAAAATACTGTTTACACTAAGTTGTCCTGTAGTATTACAGTAAGAATGCCTGACCATGATATTTGACTAATGTTTGAAAAATATTAATATTTTCACAGCAAAAATGTTATATCTAGAAGTTATATTTTCCTGTATTGCTAGGTAATCTGATTTTTCTGCTCATAAATATAAAATAGTATGTAAACTCTTTGCAGAGGCAAGTAGAACGTATGATGGAAATGCAAATATGAAATTACACACTGATGAGCTCTCTTCACATTATCAGCTTGTTAATAAGCTGTCACAAACAGAATCTAGCAGTGAAGTACAACTAAGCTTATTAGAAATCGTGACAGTAAGGGAGGAGTGCACAACCTTAGCACGCTCAGCACTATCTCAGGAGATGGCAGAGAGAGGAGGATTTCAGAGGGTTAAGGCCTGGGCTCAAATAGTGTGAGATGCATCTTACTGGGTATGAAAAGTTTATGAAATATTGTTGAATTATTTTAGTGGTCACATAAAGTCAAAAATTTTTAGTGAATTTTGTTAAGTGCATAGTTGTTTGATAAGGAAGTATTTGCTCAAGTGAGTAGGCCATTGCTTCAAATAAACCGATCTGCATGGGCTTAATAAAGCATGAAATCACATATTTGTCTGTAAGGTTTTTTTAAAAAGATATATTTATTTGAAAGACTAACAGGGTGAGAGAAAGAGTCAGAGAGAGAGAGGGAGAGAGAGTCTTCCATCCTCTGATTCATTCAGACGCCCACACAGCTGGGATTGGGCTGAGTTGAAGCCAGGAGCCCAGAACTCCACCAGGGTCTGCCACGTGTGTGGCAGGAACTCCAGCACTTTGGCATCATTCACTGCCTGCAACATGCATCAGCAGAAACTGGGTAGGAAGCACATTGTATCCAGGACTTGGCCATTCTCTCTGATATGAGATGCAGACTTAGCTGCTACACCACAACACGCATCCCTGTTTATAGTCTTATCTGTACAAGTTCCCTAAAGCACGTGATCAAATTTTTGCTAGTCCAGTTCTCAACATAAGTGTATTTCAAAAGATAAATGGGGGTCGGTTCTGTAGCGCAGAGGGTTAAGCCACAGCCTGCAGTGCCAGCATCCCGTATGGGTGACTGCTCAAGTCCTGGCTGCTCCACTTCCAATCAACCTCTCTACTAATGTACTTGGGAAAGCAGAGGAAGATGGCCCAAGTCCCTGGGCCCTGCACCCACTTGGACGACCCTAAAGAAGCTCCAGGCTCCTGGCTTCTGTCTGATAACAGCCCAGGCAGTTGCAGCCATCTGGGGAATGAACCAGTTGATGGAAGATTTCCCTCTCTTTCTTCTATCTCTGTAACTCTACCTTTCAAAAAATAAATCTTAAAAAAATGGATTGATTATATAACTGTAAAAAGAGGTAATCCCTAGATTTACTTAAAAATTAATTTTCTATTATAAAGTCATTTTGTGTTGTTTTGTAAAAAAAAAATCTGAAAGACAAAGTTAGCAAGAATCCAAATGATATTTTCCTCTAATAAACAATGGTTTATTATCAGGTATAGTCCAAGAAACAATTAGTGATAAATATGTTAGTTTGAGGAAATGTATATTACTCCCCTCTCAACTGTGAATCTAGGCAGATATACTTCCCCTATTTGCATTACTTACAAATATCCTTCATGTGCTATTCTGCCTACCCTTATGCCTACCCTTAGGACAATTCTGTTTCTCATGTAAAAGAAGATACTGTGTTCAAATAGTAACAAACTTTATCAGTGTTTCCTCCACCATATATATTTTGCAAAAATAAAGTTTTTAAATGGTTTGGAATTGGAGATTTAAGAGAATAAGTGTAGGAAAATGAATCATTTGCTTCTGATTTTGCTGTAGCTAGTGTGTATGACAGATGCAATTTATTTCTGACAGTGACTTATTTTCTGCAAATATTTTCTATCTTCAGTCACCTAATGAAGTCCTTTAAGACACAGAGTTTTTTTTTTCTCCACCGATAATATTATTTAATTCAGCTTAAGGTAAAGAATTAGAACTTAATATATACAAGAAATCAGAAAAATATTTTTGTGTAGGTATTCTAAAATTCCTCAATTCAGTCCTCTAATTGTCCATGGACTTTTGAAATATCTAAACTTTCCCGTTAGTTCCCATTAAAGAATGTAAGCATAAATTCTTTGTTAATGATCAGAAGCTATTTTTTATTCCTTTTTGTATTTGAATTTTCATTCTAATTCCATTTTGCATGCAGAAATTTTATTATACTATAATATTAAAACTGAATGCCAAAGATTAATAACCTTATTGCAATCCCATGAAACAAAACGTGTATAAATTGAAATTAAACTTCTTTTTTTATTCTTTCATTAATGCTTTAAGACTTTAAAAGTTAAATAATTTATTCTGGATTGAGTTAATTCAACTAAAGTTAATGTAATATTGAATTGAACAATGTAAACCTAAAAATTAAATCTTTGCTGAGAATATATTCAAGAGATTTGGAGGACTTTATTTTTTCAATTATTGATATATATATATGTATATTTGTATATTAATGTGACTTATTGCTACATTACTTCATGTTAACCTTGAGTGTAATTGTAGAGGAAATTAGTTCACATTAAAAAGTAGATTCAGAGGCTAGTGTTGTGATATAGCAGGTAAAGCTGTGGCCTGTGATGCCAGCTTCCCCCATGGGCACTGGTTTCTGTCAAGGCTGCTCCAGTTCCAGTTCAACTTTCTGCTAATGGACTGGGAAAAGCAACGAAAGATGGGTCAAGCATTTTGGTTCCAGCTACACAACTGGGAGACCTGGATGAAGCTCCTTGCTTTGGCATGGCCCAGAGCTAGCCATTGTGGCCATCTGGAGGGTGAACGAGTAGATGGAAGATCTGTGTGTGTGTGTGTGTGTGTGTGTGTGTGTGTGTGTGTCTCCCTCTATCTCTGTATCTCTGACTTTAAAAAATAAATAAATCCTTTTAAAAAAGACTAGATTCAGATACAAATTGTTTGGATTTTACAATGCTACAATATACACTAATTGCTAGAAAAAACAAAAATTCTCATTATGATAGATCATCAAAATTATTTTTAGACAAATCCATAATCAAAGTGGAAGTTCTCTCCTCCATTCAGAGAAAGGTACCTCCTTCTTTGATGGCATGTTCTTTCCGCTGGGATCTCACTCACAGAGATCTTTCATTTAGGTCAATTTTTTGCCACAGTGTCTTGGCTTTCCATGCCTGAGTTTATGAACTCAAGAGGCTTCCATAGCTTTGGCAGCTCATGACAAGAGCCTTGGGTGATTACTGACGTCATAAATAAAAGTGTCAATTGTTAAATCAACAACAGGAGTCACTGTGCACTTACTCCCCATGTAGGATCTCTATCTTTAATGTGTTGTATGACGCGAATTAATGGTAAAATAGTATTCAAACGTACTTTATACTTTGTGTGTCTGTGTGGGTGCAAACTGTTGAAATCTTTACTTGGTATATACTATGTTGATTTTCTTCATATAAAGATAATTAAAATGAATCTTAATGAAGAATGGGATGGGAGAGGAGGAGATGGGATGGTTTGTGGGTGGGAGGATGGTTATGGGGATTATTAATGTATTATAATTAGGAAGTTTGGTTTCAGTCAAAATTGTTCATCATCCTTAAGAAACTAGAATCAAATTCTCTCAAGTCCATCTGTGTGCCTTCACACTTATTTTAGGAGGATTCATTACATATTCTAGGATAATTCCACTGTAATTTGAAGAGGACACTATCCAACAGTAAATTTGATCAGACAATGGGATATGTGGTGAGAGTCTTAAAATAGCAGCTGAGGAGAACACTTCATGGTAGATATTCTTAGAGATGATCATAACATTTGATATGGTGGGGAATGAACAGATATCTATGATAGCCGTGAACATTATTTGATTTTATCTTTTTGTATCCTAAAACCCAGCCAATAGCCTGAAACTTTATATTTCCTCATATATTTTGATTGAAAGAACAATATGGAATAAGCTATTTGCTGATACTGCCTGTCAGCATTAGGTTTGGATTAAGATTTTAGGATTGGAAGATGTGTTGCAACCCACTTAACAGGATGTTTTCAAGATTACAGGGACTGCCTTAGTAAACAGAAGTGTTGGTAGGGAAATAGAATGTGCTTCCTACTGTTGTTGAGGGAAAGAGGGAGAGAGGGAGAGAGAGTGAGAGATCTCTTCCATCTGCTGACTGACTCCCCAGATGCCTGTGTTGGCAAGGGTTGGGCTAGACCTAGACCAGGAGCTTCTTCCGGGTCTCCCACATGGGTGGCAGGGGCCAAAACACTTTGGTCATGTTTTTTCTGCTTTTCTCAGGCGCTTATCAGGGAGCTGGACTGGCAGTGCAGCTGCTGGAACATGAACCAGCGCCCAGATGGGATGCCATCATTGTAGACAACAGCTTAACCCACTTAGCCACAACGCCAGCCCCCAAAAGAACTGTTTTACATATCTATTTGTATCAACAACATTTGAGTGTTCAGTTGTTCCACATCCTCTCCAACTTTTAATATTTTCACTTTTTCTTCTTTCATGTATTTGTATTTCATGATGGATTTATTTTTCATTTTCCAGATAACTAATGATATGGGATAAGTTTTCATGTGCTTATTGAACATTTGCTTATCATCTTTCAGAAGCATTGTTTCAAATAGTTTTCTCCTTCTAATGTTTAAAAATAAAATTGATCTTTAGTCTTTTTGTATTCTGTAATATTAGTAAATCTACTTATTTATTTTAGAAGAGTTTTAGTATTTTCCTAGTCAAAAATATTTTCATAGGAGTTTGCATTTAGCCTAGCAGTTGAGATGCCTGTGTCTCACATTGGAGTGCACAAGTTTCATACTCGGCTCAGGCTCCTGACTTCAGTTTCCTAATAATGCAAATCTTGGAAAGCAGAAGTGATGGCTCACATAATTAGGTTTCCACCATCCACATGGTGGGATGTTTCCAATTCTCAACTATTCAACTATTGTGGACATTTAGGGAAAGAAGCAGTGAATGGGGATTCATTCTCTCTCTCTTTCTCCCTCTCATCTTTATCTTTCTCTGCCTCTCAATTTTTTTAAAATCATATATAAATAAAGTCAGCTTTCCTTCTTCCTTGCCAACATAATGAATAGTTCTTTTTCCTTTTTGTTTTTCTATTTTAATAATCACAGTATCCCACACAAGGGTAAGTGGAAATAGTAGAGGCAGATATTATCTTACTGTTCATATTATGGAAAGTTTTTTGGGTTTTCACTGCTTGATATAGCCATGGTTCTTTTACTGTTTGCCTTTACCATGTTTGGAATGTTTACTTATATTTCTAGTTTCATTGTAGTTTCTCTTTTATTGTAAACAGTGTTTATGTTTTATAAAGAATTCCCTTTATTTTTTGAAAGGATCATATAATTGCTTTGTCTTTAATTTATTAATGTGGTAAATGACAGTAATTAATTTTCCTATGCTAAACATACTCCACCTGATCAGGGTATGCAACATTTATTTATGTATGCCTCAGTTCTATTTAACAGCTTTATATTATGGAAATTAAGAATAGTTCTATAATTCAGGAAATTTATAAGAAATATGTTTATGGATCAGCTCAGAATAGTCAATTTTGATCAAGAGGCCAAGTGTGACTACTTCATCATCATTATATTCATGAGATGCAACCAGAATACTAATCACTTAATTTCCTTGAAATAGAGGTAGAACTTGTGAGACCTTTTTTAGCTCTAGGATTTTGATGTTAAATACCAGTTATATGAGCCAGAATCCTATACTTCACAAATAGATATGACGTGTTATGAAGATCATTTCTGACTAACATAATTTAGCAAAACGTAAGTAGTCTATCACATTCAACAGCATAAATAAAATGTATACTGCATAGTTATGTACAATATGTCAAAGTAAATATTTTAGAAATATTTTAACTTGTACTGGGCATTGTGGTGCAGTAGGTTATAGCCTCTTGGGACACCTGCATGTGTCGTCCCAGTGACTGTACTTCCTGTCCAGGTTCCTGCCAATGGATCTTGGAAGGCAGCAAATGGTGACCCAACTTCTTAAGTCCCTCCCACCCACATGGGAGCCCAGATGGAGTTCCTGGTTCTGGCTCCACTCGAGTTCAGACCCTCCTGTTGTGACCATGTGGGAAATGAATCAACAAATGGGAAAAACTCTGCATCCGAGTGCTCCTATGCTCTCTGTCACTCTGTCTCTCAAATAAATAAATAAATATTTAAAGAAGAAATTTTTCAAGTTAAAAAGTAAATTGCAATAGAGTATATATAGCATCATTTCTATTGTAAATAAATAAAACATAACAAATGCACATAAAAAACAAAGCCAATAGCATTTACAACAATGTTAATTTTTAGTTTTCAAAATTATGAGTGCATTGGAAAAGGAGACCTGGTTTTAATATGTTTTCTCATTTTTTTTTCTTATTTTTTCTATGCTTGTGAACATATTATTTAAAGCAACAGCTAGAGTTTTATTATGGGATACTCATTTCTCTGTGTGTGTCAGAGATAGAAAGACTCTAAACAAGCAAAATGTGGAAAGACAATGATACCTACTTCATTTTAATTCAGATAAAGCAAAAATAAACACATGAACAATAGTTACCATCTCTGTCTTGGATGAATCAGAGAAAAGATGACATGCTTCTATTCTTTGATATTCCACCAACTGATATTGACTGTTGAATCATTTACATTGTAAACATCTGTTAGGAATGATCTCTATATCCCATTACAACTCTGGGGAGAATAACAGGACACAGTGACGGGTTGATAGCTATAGAATATGTTCTTCTTGCTAGATACCATTTTTGAACTGTTGTGCTGCTTATAACAGCACTGAGAAATACTTCTAATATAACTGTTTTATGAGACCCATAAAATGGCATTCATGTTGCCATACTAATATTACTATCTCTAATTTCTAGCCATATTTGCCAATTTACACTACTCACCATATTTATAGATAAAAATAAATTGCATTTGTCAGTTTAACTTTGTTAGTGAATTCTTAGTATGAACAAATCTCAGTGAAAAATAAAGTAGATTTTGGTTTGTTTTTCACAATGTTGCACTCTGAATTGTTTCATTACTTTTGCTACCAAGGAGTTTCTTATACCCATGGAGTCACAGAACACATTTCAGTGTGCCCCTGTCTCCCTGATCTTGGAATGCTAACATAAATAGTATAGAAGTAAGCTTCCCATCATAGCAAATTGTATTTCTCTCTTCCATTGTGCTTGCCTTTTGCACTCCTGTGCTTCACAGAAAGCTCCTTTGGAATGTTGCTTATAGTGTGTTCATCAGGAATCATTAATTTGTGCAAGATGCTTTCCACGCTTCTTCACTGCCTTCCGCTGGGGAGAGGAGCTCTAGAAACTGCATCAAGAGAGCTCCCATGGCCCTTGTCTTCCGGCCAGGTGGATTCCCATCAGAACTGGAAGAAGAGACAGGAAAGAGTTCGGTCAGAGTGTTTATTACCTTGACTGTTTCCCAGCATGTCTGGCTTGTCTGCCTGTTATCTTCCCGAAAAGGTTACTTGATCCTTTCAATATGGATGACCTTATGTATTTCTCCTGTTTTTTTTTTTTTTTTCCTGGTTCTAGAAACTTCTCCCCCTTGTCTCTTGGTCTCCATTAGCAGTGTATTAAATCACCCCAAACTCAGTGATGTGTAATAGCCACTTCTTTTTCCAAGTTTTATTTATTTGAAAGACTGAGCAATAGAGAGAGAGAAAAAAGATATGCCTTAACATTCATGGATTCATTCCCCAAATGACCACAGCGGATGGGACTGGAACAGGCTGAAACCAGGAATCAGGTCCCCCCTGTGAGTGGCAGGGACCACATATTTGAGGCATCATTTCCTGAATCCAAGGGTGAATCGTAGCAGGAAGCTGGGTCAGAAGCAGAGGAAGGGCTGGTCTCCGGCATTCGGATATGTGATGTGGCCGTGCCAAGCAGTGGCTTAACATGCTGTGCCACAGTTCCCACACTGGAATAATCATTTTCTATATTCACGTATCCTACGTATCATCAATTCACACAGGGAAAAAAAGAGTCAGGTTGTCACTGGTTTGTTATGCCTAAGACCTCTGAGGAAAGATTGTACAACTCAGGAATAACAAATGTCCAGAGTCTGAAATTGTCTGTTACTGTTACTATATTAATTATAATGTTACTAAAAAGATTGTATAAGTAGCTAGAAGAGAGATTGTGAAAGTCTTCACTGAAAAGATGAACAATTATCTAGAAAATAGGTTTGTTTACCCTTATTTGACACTGCACGAAGTATACATATATCAAAATATCACCTGGTAGCCTACAGATACACCCAATCTTATGTGTGAGTTAAGCATTTTAAAAATTAGCTTAAGTTTTGAAAATAAAAGCACACTAAAATGCGGAGAATAATTTAGCTTTAGACTTTAAAATAGTTTGTATCTAAGGGTGGTTGGAGAAAAGCAAATTTGTAGTTAAGATACTTGAGGAATTAGGATTTTAAATTGATTACATTTATTTAAGAAATATGTGGGGCCGGGCCATGCTCACTTGGTTAATCCTCCGCCTGTGGCACCGGCATCCCATATGGGTGCTGGTTCTATTCCTGGTTGCTCCTCTTCCAGTCCAGCTCTCTGCTGTGGCCCGGGAAGGCAGTGGAGGATGGACCAAGTGCTTGGGCCCTTCACCCGCATGGGAGACCAGGAGGAAGCACTTGGCTCCTGGCTTCAGATTTGTGCAGCGCTTGCCATAGCAGCCATTTGGGGAGTGAACCAACAGAAGGAACACCTTTCTCTGCCTCTCTCTTTCTCACTGTCTATAACTCTACCTGTCAAATAAATAAATAAAAATAAAATGATGTAATATGGTCACATTACTATTTTTATTTTGTTAAATTTTCCTGGTAAGATGTGCCTTTAGTAAATGATGGTTATTCAGTGTGTGACCTGGGATTTTATCTTAACTTCTTTCATTGAGCACACAGAGGACACTAAGGATGTAGGGGCTGAAAATGGGTACAAGATGGTATATTCACATGTACATAAATGCAGTAAGTTTTGCTACATAAATATAGAAGCTCCTGTGTATTTTGACAAATACACTATATGCTGCTTAACAAGTGACACTGGAGGGTTAATCATACTTCAGCTCCCTTGCTTAACAGGAAAGAGATAAAACATTGAAATTTGGTGAATGTGATTCCTCTGTTCCTTCCACTGAGACTGTGCTGAGTGCTGAGGACGTCCAAGGACAGCTGTGATTGCTCCAAGGGAAAAGAGCTCTCCACCCCAGCCCCAACCTGAGGAATCTTTTGTTAAAGAATGGCCCACTTATAATAAATCATTATTCCTGTTCATGCACTGTTAGGAAGGAAGAATGACAGCCCTCTCAACATGATACAAAGCTCAGTGATTTCCTAAATCATACTGAGACAACACAGGGTTTCGCCAGAGAATTCTGGCCAACTTGTACTCATATCTTTATAATAGGCTGGGACCAGTCACAGCTCCAGAAATCTTTTCGAATCAGGATAAAATTGCACAGTTTAAGACATCCATCTTGTTTCAAGTTCTCTGAAGTATATCACTTAAAGAAAATTATTTTTGATACAATGTTGAAGCAATTTTAATAAGTACAAGTTTCTAAATTTTTTTTATTCTTAACAATATATTGTCAATGTAATTTTTGTCTAAATTTATCAAACCTAGGAATTGTTATATATAGTTATTAAAACACTGAATTCACACAACTATATCTGACATCAGAGTGAATCAGTTTCTGGTTTTTTGGATCATATTATTTAGTATCTGCTCATGAATTCTCATAGCGAAATTGTTCAGGCTAACTTGCGACATTTGTGTATTTAATTCTACGAAACAAAACTTCCATTTGATTATTTGAAGTCATTAGAAGATATTTCTAATGATGATAATGTGTATATGCCATTTATATCTATAAAATAATGTATTTAATAAATAGCCTAGATCATTGTAGATTAAAGATATTATTTAATAATCACATTTCATTTTGATAATTGTCCTGTTATTACAGAAGATAACTTTTTATAAGGAGATAACTCAGGACACTGAAGTTGTATAGCATGATCTCTGAGACTTATTTTCAAATGGTTTTGCAATTAAAAACAAATTTATCCAAAGACACATATATAACTTTCCTTGGAAGTTACCATTTTCCATTTAATCACAAAGGGATTATGGAAGGCTAGTGGACACACTCTCAACCAGAAATAAATGTGAAATCATGATTTTTTACACTCCTTTATGATTATGATTTATATAAATGGAAAAATTTATGTATTTAATATACACAATTTTAAGAGAATAATGGCACTGTCCTTTCCTCCCTTACTCCTACCCCCTTCCTTTCTTATTTTTTTTAAGTTAAGGCATAATCACACGCTTAACTCTAAACTAAATAAAAAATTCAACAAGTAGCAAGTAGAAAAGCACAGTTCCTCAAGACTACAGACAAGGGCTATAAACAATAGATAAATCACAAAATGTCAATTTCGCTCATGTACACTACATTTTTTGCACTCTGTATATTAGTTAGTACAAAGCAGATAAAACATAGATTTTTCTTTTGGGGACTAGCTTACTTCGCTAACATCAGGGTCTCCAACTGCATCCATTTTATTGTGAAAGACAGGATTTCATTATTTTTTAAAGCCGAGAGTAGTGTTCCCCTTTGTATATATACCACTTCTCCAGATACCAGTTGATGGATGTCTGGGTTCACTCCATATCTTAACTGTTGCAAATTGAGTGGCTATAAACATAGGGGTACAGATAACTCTCTCATATGCTTTCATTAAGTCATAATGAATGGGAGATATAGGCATCCTGTGCCTTGAGATGTGATACACTGAAATGCACATGATTTTTTTGTATTCCTGACCAAAATGTGTAACCTGAATCTCATCTTGATCAAATACAAGTTAAAACCAAACTAGGCTCTATTCCATCATCTAACTTGTGTTAACTCATTCTTCAAGAATTCAGTGTCTGCAAAGATGAAGTCAAAGTACCTGCTCGAGATTAAAGGCAAAGAGGCCAGCAACACGGCTCACTAGGCTAATCCTCCGCCTGCAGCACCGGCACCCCGGGTTCTAGTCCCGGTTGGGATGCCGGATTTTGTCCTGGTTGCTCCTCTTCCAGTCCAGCTCTCTGCTGTGGCCCAGGAGTTCAGTGGAGGATGACCCAGGTCCTTGGGCCCTGCACCCGCATGGGAGACCAGGAGGAAGCACCTAGCTTCTGGCTTCGGATTGGTGCAGCGCGCCAGCTACAACATGCTGTGCGAGGGGCCCCCTGGGGGGTGAACCAACCGAAAAAGGAAGACCTTTTTCTCTGTCTCTCTCACTAACTGCCTGCCAAATAAATAAATAAATAATAAAGGCAAAGAAAAGAGCCAGGTACACTAAGCCCAATATGTTATCTTAGGTTGTGTCTTGGATTTCAACAAAATAACTACAAAGGATATGCCTGAGACTTTGTCAAAATCTCAATGCTGACTACATATAATACTCTTCCATTGAAGAAGTGAGTTTATCCACTACGCCATAGTGCTGGCCCCCATCTTCATTTTCTAAAAACAGACCTCTGTTTACAATTTTCTACAGTCCAAGGGTCTACAAATTACCACATGCAGACACAGTTCAGGTGTGGCCTGTGTTTATACAGTTTAATTGTCACCCAGTCATGACCATACATTTTCACATTGTCCACAGATGCTTTTGTATTATTTGATATTTGACCTTTTTATAGAAAGAGTTTGTTCAACCCTTTCTAGTGTTTTAAGTCTAATATTTCACAGCTCTCTACAGAATGTTAATACGAAGTCTGGATGGCAGTGTATCAAATGATCTCTTTACAATCTTCTTGCTCTCCTCTCTTAAGCAACACACTTGTGTGCCAGCACCGTGGCTCACTTGGTTAATCCTCCGCCTGCAGCACCAGAATCCCAAATGGGTGCCAGGTTCTAGTCCTGGTTGCTCCTCTTCCAGTCCAGCTCTCTGCTGTGACCTGGGTAGGCAGTGGAGGATGGCCCAAGTGCTTGGGCACCTGCACCAACATGGGAGACCAGGAAGAAGCACCTGGCTCCTGGCTTTGGATTGGCATAGCTCTGGCCTTAGTGGACATTTTGAGGGTGAACCAATGGAAAGAAGACCTCTCTCTGTCTCTCTCCCTCACTGTCTAATTCTATCTGTCAAATAAAAAATAAAAAACAACACACTTGAAATCCATAAAACCTTTCATCCTATCCTCAAAGTGAGCTTGCTGTTTCATATTTCTTCATTCATCTAGAACATGCATTTTATTCATGTTTTCATCCAACACTTATTGTCCAGTTATTTTATTTGCATCTGTCTCAGTACAGTAGTTGTGTATAAGGATGGTTAATTTCTTTGAAGCCCATTTGTAAAAAGTTGAGAAAATTTAATAAAGAATTGTATATCATTTAATAGCAGATGATGCAGATGTAAATTGTATTTTCTGTTCCCACCACTGATCTATTTTTCATATATGCTTCTGTTTCATCTGCTCTCTAGTTCATTTGTATAGCATTTTACTTTTTATCAGATCCTGTACTACTCAACTCTGGAACCATGATAATGGAGAAGATGTGACAAGAGATAAGTGAGTGCATAGACAATTGTTCTAAATGATTTCACACAGCAAAATACCAACATATGGCAGAGAAGATGCTGCACCCAAGATTTTAGGATCTAAAAAAAGCAACATGGACACTAGAACCTTGAGAATTCTTCCAAAGTAGCAAGATTAAGGACTAAGAAATTGCATTTTAGTGAGGAAATACTTGTAACATTCTGAGATAAAAGACTGAATTGTTGGATATTTGCCTTGGGACATAAAAAGGAGTCATGGAACATATATTCCACACCCAAAATGACAACAATTACCTAATATGTGTTTCTAAGATTGCCTAATTTTGGCATATGAGCAAATAGCAATCTATATTTATGATTATTAATGCCTTTTAGAAAGTAGTCTTCAATAAGGTAGAGACCTTGGCAGTTTAAACAAAATATCTGACTGCTATCTGGATAGATGATTGTCAAAATAAAAGAAACACAAAAAAGTAGGCTTTGGTTTTAGGAGCCTCTCTCTCTCCTTCTCTCTCTCTCTCTCTCTCTCTCTCTCTCCCTCTGTTTCACTCATACACACACACACACACACACACACACACACAAATACATGTGCAATGGAATGAAACATACTACTTAGCAAGAATCACCAGGGTTCTGATATTAGCCATTCCATAAAGACTCAATAAGCTCCAGTAAATTACTAGATTTACATGTTCTTCTTAATAAATCTACAAGAATGGCTTTTATCTTTAAAATTTGTATGATATTTATTCTGCTCATAATGTTCTATTTTTCTACTATGCTAATCTTGCTTTGATTTTTCATGACTTTTTCTTTCTGATCAGTTATTACAATAGAAAAATCCTTGAAATACAAGAAGAATGGATATGGAAATTAAATTATATTGGAATATGACGAAATTCAACTATATATATGTAGATGTTAATCTATCATTTATTTATATATCTTTTGTTTAACCGCTAAGCATTTATTTCTTAAGATTTATTTATTTATTTGAAAGGCAGAGTTACAGGGAGAGAGAGAGAGAGAGAGAGAGAGAGAGAGAGAGAGAGATCTTCCATCTGCTGGTTCAAACCACAAATGGCCACAATAACCAGAGCTGGACCTATCCAAAGCCAGGAGCCAGGAGCCTCTTCTTGGTCTCCCTCGTGGGTTCAGGGGCCCAAGCATTTGGTCTATCTTCTGTTGCTTTCCTAGGCACACCAGCAGGGAGTTGAATTGGATGTGGAGTAGCACATAATCGAACTGGGTTGCCTGCATCACAGGCAGTGGCTTTATCAGCTACACCACAGTCCTGGCCCGTAAGCATTTGTTTCAAACTTAGTTTATGTTATCAATGAGGCTAACAGAGGTAACTATAATGTTGACCCCATCACAAAACACAGTTTGACATTTCTTTTCTTGTTTTTCACACTTTTCTCCTTTTACACTCTACTAGGTTTGACTACTACATCATTTCTAGACTGTATTTCCCATTTCCTTCCCATTGCTCTTTGTGATCTGTGCAAGTCACTTAGAAAAGTTCTTTTGACAAAGACAAACTGCCTGCATTCCTTACACAGAAAGTGCTGGTATTGCTTTAGGGCATTTGAGTAAAAAAAAAAAAAAAAAACACAACTTAATTCCCTACACATAAAGAATACTATTACTGTCAACCATTCCATTCTAGATCTTATGGTTGGACAGCCAAAGGAAACAGGATCTTTCTCACAATTAAGAGAATCTGAAAAATCATGTCTATGACTCCTATTGTCCCTGTCTTTGAAAGAAGTCACTCTGGGCTCTGCATTGAAAGAACAGCATGGCCGGCGCCATGGCTCAACAGGCTAATCCTCCGCCTTGCGGTGCCGGCACACGGGGTTCTAGTCCCGGTTGGGGCACTGGATTCTGTCCCGGCTGCCCCTCTTCCAGGCCAGCTCTCTGCTGTGGCCCGGGAGTGCAGTGGAGGATGGCCCAAGTGCTTGGGCCCTGCACCCCATTGGAGACCAGGAGAAGCACCTGGCTCCTGGCTCCTGCCATCGGATTAGCGCAGTGCGCCGGCTGCAGCGTGCCTACCGCGGCGGCCATTGGAGGGTGAACCAACAGCAAAAGGAAGACCTTTCTCTCTGTCTCTCTCTCTCACTGTCCACTCTGCCTGTCAAAAATAAAAAAAGTAAAATAAAAAAAATAAAAAAAGAACAGCATTTGTGGCAGTAAAGTTACATAAGTTAATACCAGTGATAGAAACAATTGGTCTTGCTGTTATTTATAAGGTTATTGAATGATTTTAGCCAATTTTCATTTATCACTCAATTTAATTTCTAGCAGAAATTCACTGTGCAGTTTCTTTTACATGTCCAGTGTCATCAATGCAGAATCCAAGGAAGGAGAGGTTAATTGACTTACCCAAAGCCAACACAGGCAGCCACCAAACCAACTCACAGAAAATCTAATTATTTTATGTCTGATGTAAATTTGTAGAATAGTTTGCTTTTTTTTTTTTTTAAGGAAAAGTTTAAGAGGCACTAAAGAAGCTAACTAAATCATATCTTCTACTCTGTGGAGGAAATTACAAATACTTGAGCTTTGCAGTAAAATCAAATTACAGACTGTATGACCTTAGCAGTGCTTATGCTATGAGTCCCAACTTCCTCTCTGAAAAATAAGAGAGTTACAACAGAGTTTTTGTAAATGTGTAAACACAAAGCAAAAATCTGACACAAGACACACTGAAATGAAATTTTACATTTTCTAATGCTGAAAATATGTTCTTTAATGAAAAATGCCAAATTATGTATGAATGTAATTCTTTTTTAAGATTTGTTTATTTATTTGAAAGGCCAGGAATATTAGAACAGAGCTAGATCTGAAGTGGAAAAGCCAGAACTCAAACCAGCACCCATCTGGGGAGCTGCCACAGCAGACAGCAGCTTAACTCACTACATCACAGCACAGGCTCCACCAGCAATTTTTAAACACTCATAGAAATTTACCTGATAAGTACTTATAATCTACAAAAGATAATCAATAATAATAAGGGCTGTTTTTGTTTCGTTTGCAAATTCAATGAAAATTACTTACATATTAATAAAAATACTTTATTCACTTAGACTTTCAATGGCATAAACACTATCACTGAAATATGGGTAAGTATTATCTATATTTCTGTTATTATAGATTTACTTTTTAATTCAGAGGCTTATTTTACAACGTTAAAAACTATTACTCAGATTCAGTTTGATCAAAGTAATTTAATTATCTCTTGGCATACAGGTGATTCCCTATTTAATTCTACAAATTATTACCAGTTTTTCTTAAACATTATAACATATTACATCTAGTTTAAAAGGAGGGAGTTCACTAGAATTCTATGATTATTAGAAAGTACAGTTTATTGTATTTTAAAAATTATTTATTTGAGAGACAAAGAGGGACAGCAGAGATAGAGAGCTCTCCCATCTCTCGGTTCATTTCTCAAATGCCCCCTATATCTAGGTTTGCCCAGGCTGAAGTCATAAGCCAGGAACTCAACCTGGGTCACCCACGTGGGTGGGGAAACTGAAGCACTTGAGCCACCACCCACTGCCTCCAGACCCCACCATGGTGCATATAAGCAGAAAGTTGGAAAGAGAATGAAGCTTGTACTTGAATGCAGGCACTCCAATATGGGATGTGGGGGTCTCAAGACACCTGTTAATCATTAGCTAAATCTCTGCCCTAGTTTATTCTATTTTTTTATTATCATGAGTATAACCTTTATACATTGAAATCCTTCAAACTATTCTTTTTTTGATTATTATTATTTGGCAGGTAGAGTTATATACAGTGAGGAGACAAGGAGAAAGGTCTTCTGTTGGTTCACTCCCCAAATGGCCGCTATGGCCGGCACTATGCCGATCTGAAGCCAGGAGCCAGGTGCTTCTTCCTGGCAGGTGCAGGGGCCCAAGCACTTGTGCCTTCCTCCACTGCCCTCCCGGGCCACAGCAGAGAGCTGGACTAGAAGAGAAACAACCAGGACTAGAACCGGTGCTCATGTGGGATGCTGGCGCCACAGGCGGAGGATTAACCAAGTGAGCCATGGTGCTGGCTCCTCAAACTGTTCTTAATGAAGATTTTTTTAAATAAAATTTTGCAAAAATTTTGTTATAGCATTTTATTTTATCAATTATTTTATTCTATTATATCACTGTTGATACAATAATAGCTGTAATATTCAACAGTTCATTGTTCAGTGCCTGTATAGAAAATCATAACATATCTTATTTTGTGTATATTTTACTACAAGTTTCCTATACTTCAGCATATATTTTTATTTTATTGATATGCATGATGACATAATGAAATCACCACCCCAGTAGATCAAATATTATGGTATGCAAAATTTAAGCATCATATCCACCCATAGATTATGGTTTTTAAAATATTCACTCAATTATAATATTTATCATTCACATGCTAGGAATGGAAATGGCTGTAATTTGTAGTGTCAAAATTTGTTCCATTCAGCTTTCAAAAGGTTTAATCTTTCTGTTCTGAGATATTAACCGAGGCTGATGGCCTGGAAATATACAAGGATGGGCTAATGAGGAGTAATCAATATAATTTTATCATAATTTTAATGTAATTTTATCGCATTTTAAGAATAGCATGCATGGGCTGGCCTTGTGGCATAGTGGGTTAAGCTGCTGCTTGCAACAACAGCATCCTATTGGGGCGCTGGTTCCTGTGCCAGCAGCTGCACTTCCTACCCAGCTCCTGCTAATGTGCTTCAGAAAGCAGCAGAGGACAGTCCAAGTGTTGGGTCCCTGCACCCATGTGGAGAGGGGGAGGAAGCTCCTGACTCCCGGCTTTCACCTGGCCCAGCCCTGCCCATGGTGGCCATTTGGGGAGTGTACCAATGCATAGAAGACTGCCCTCTCTCTGTAACTGCCTTTCAAATAAATAATATAAATATTTTAAAATTAAAATGCATGCCATTTAATTTTATTCTAATCAGTTTACCATATTTTCTTTATCATATTCATATTTTTCATACATTTTTATTTCATTTTTATTTTTAAGAAATTCTCAGCTTTGCTGTCCACATCATTGATTTGCTTTTCCACAGAGCAAAAGCTTTATTTGACTGAATCTTACTGTGATATTATTTTGCTGCTGCAGTATTATTTTCTTTTTAATCGTTCTATGATCCATAGACTTTTCATACTACCTTATTGTTTTTTTAAAATCTTAGCTTGATATACTTTGATTTTTGTTACATTTTGTAGGGAAGATATTGTTTTATATTCTTTAGAAGATATCAATTATCTTTTAAAAACATTTTTAATGATTCCTTCCAACAATGAATCACTTATCTTTTCTTCCTAAGATTTATATTCTGTCGTCCTCCCCTTTCCTTTGTTCCACAATTTTTTATTTTCTTTCTCTGAGTTAATTGTGCTAGAATAAGGTGAACTGTCTTAAGATAGGTGCTAATAAAGATAATATCTGGTGCCAGTGCTATGGCATAGAGGGTAAAGCCTCCACCTGCAGTGCATGCATTCCGTAAGTCCCTGGTTTGAGACCTGGCTTCTCCACTCAGATCCAGTTTTCTTCTGTGGCCTAAGAAAGCAATAGAAGATGGTCCAAGTCCTTGGGCTCCGGGCACACACATGGAAGACTGGGAAGAATCTCCTGGCTCCTGGCTTGGATTGGCACAGCACTGGCCGTAGCGGCCATTTCGGGGGTGATCCAACAGAAGGAAGACCTTTCTCTCTGTCTCTCTCTCTCTGTCTGTAACTCTACCTGTCAAATAAATAAATAAACAAACTTTAAAAATAGTACTAAAGACATATTATAAATATAAGGTGGAAATCATACAAATATGCCTTATATGTGGATAAAAAGTATTCATAGCAACTTAATTATAACTGTATAAGAGGAAAGGAAAATAAAGTGTTAAAAAAGTAAGTGTTCCAATGCTTATGTACATTCACACAATTAGATATCATGCATCTCTTCAAATCATATTAACAAGGTAAACTTAATAAATCATGAATTCAAAACCATATCTGTGACAGAACAATACGTTTCTGAGCATCTTTGAATTACAACCATGGAGCCAATGAAGCTAATGTCAGACCAACTAATTTTCTGGGGATGACAATTCAATATGAATAAAATACAGTAATTTTTAAGAGAATATTTTTCTGAGATTCAAAACTAGAAAAGCATTAATGTCTGAGAACAGGAAATTGCAATTAAGACAGACTATATTGGTAATCAGTTTTGTCTACTAAGGTTTTTATCTCCTTCAAAATACACAGGATGAGGAGAATACTACAGTGTTGAAACTATGACAGAACTTTGGGTTGTGGAGACCAGTATTATAACTCAAAGCACCCAGTGACTCAGGATCTCAGCAGGCATGAAGAGAGCCACACGTCCATGTCCTCATGCATCAGCAAAGCAATGGACAAATAGGCCACTCTAAGCAAGCCCATCCCTTCCGCCACTCTTTTTATCTTCAAGTTAAATGTTTTCCCAGAAACCTCCCTTTAGCCAGCCTTTCTGAGAACTGTGTCACATGTTCACCCATAAATTCAAAAGAGTCTGGTTGATTGAATGTGACAGCTTGGAGTGTCCGTTGTAGCTCCATCCTGCTTCCTAGTCAGTGCAGAGGGTTATGTAGCAGAAATATTTCCTGATGAATTTTCTCTGTCTCTTGCCATTTTTTCCATGAATAGATGGTTTGGGGAGTTTTTTCTCCTTGAAAATTTGCTTTCTTGATACCAGAATTTCCTTTTACAGTGCACAGGATAACGGCTACGTTAGACATTAGATATACATTGGTGAGGGAAATTGGGAGAACAGCACAATTCAGGGGAATTCTTGATGTCCTTGAGAACAAGCACCAAGTGGATGCCTAATTTAACTGCTCCATAGTAACCCCTTTACTGGAGATAATATTTATTTTGTATTTTGATAAATTGAGTGTGAACAGTTAGGGAAGTGCAATATGTGTTGCAGAGCTCCAAAATGATAATGTTGTTCTAAACAGTATATTGGTTTCTTCTTAAGCCATTACCAACCCCCTCGATTTCTTGGAATCCTTGATTCACTCTGCATAATGCTTGTCCTTTGGATAAATAGCTCTTGTTCCCGGAGTTAACCGTCTGACTGCTTATTGGCATCAATCAATTTTAAAAAGAAAGGCTTGAGAGTACTTGTAAAAAGGTACTTTATCTGCGGAACACTTTTGATATTTCAAAAGCTCTGTTGGAGACGGCATTTCGATAACCAATAGTCATAGAAATGTCTCTCATTTTCTAGACATTTATAAACTTGTCCCAAGATAAATTGGTCTAGGCACTCCTTACCACCAATTTCATTTGACATTTGTGTGTGGGTGCATGTCTTTTGAATTTGACCTGAGTGATTGATTTGGAGTAATGCACACTATTTCTGAAACACCTTGTACTAAACAAAGATTTCAATATTAGTAAAATGGTACTTTTATTTCCTTAAGAAAACTATTTGGGTTGTGTGTTTATGTGTGTAAAATGTACTTCAAAATATCATGGAAAAGGTATATTATGGAAAGTGTATATAGGGGTTTCAATTTTTTTACACCAAATAAACTTTTAAAATTTACATTCAATGAAATTTTGAAATGCACTCATATATAATAGGTATTTTACATTACATATATATTTATGCATGATTGACATTACTGCTTATCACAAATAGAGATACAGCAAATATGTTTGCAGTCTTTGGAGAAGAATACACTATCCATTTTCTTAAGTTCAGATAGATCTGTTTCTATCCTCATACTTGTAATATCAATATAGAATAAAAATAAATCAGAATGTCAGAATAGGTAAGGCATAGCCTAAGAGAAAGACGATTACTCAAGTAGTATATTATATAGTTTCATAAGTAACATGGATAACTTAGAGTCTTATATTTTGTAAATGTCTGTTCATCTTGTAAAACTGTTAGCTTGTAAAGTTGTGTTTTGTTGCAATCTCATGATTCATTTCCTTTCCTTAACTCTCCTGCTGCAGTTTTAATACGTTCAGAATAATAAAGCTGGCAGCTTTCCATAAAAACATTCAATAAAAAACTTGTGATGAGACAATATTTACAATCTATCAATTCTGTTAACATTGCACTGGTTAAAAGAGTACAATATAGGTAATATAAATATTTATATCGACCAGCCTAGATAACCGAACAGGTCCCTATTTCCTACAAAATTAATGGAATGTCTTCCCATATGTTAGGGGGCTCATCTCATAATTTCTCAAAGAACTTGTAGGTTTTCTAGCAGCCAGACATGCATCTTAGGACATGTGTCACAGTAGAGTTTGACTAATAAGATTACTACTGCCAGTTGTCACCTCCAGGAAAGTCATACATGACAAGAACATCCTCTGAAACAAACTCTGTTACTCACTTCTACGGGGTCCCGACCTCCTGGGCTTCGTGGCTTCTAGTTACCTCTCTGCATGTTTTGCAGATTATGTGGAAACCACGGTTTCCCAAAACAAAAAGGCTGAGTCTTGTAGTCTGTCTTAACCAGAGTTGTCACTTACTGAGTCTCCAAAAGGAAGAGGCTCATTGCCACCTTAATGGCTTATTATCATCTGCAGCTGACACTAAGCAATCAAGCTAATGTGGGCCCATGACAATTTCTATAAGTGATGGG
The DNA here is from genome assembly GCA_949820135.1 of Sylvilagus floridanus. Classification (NCBI taxonomy): domain Eukaryota; kingdom Metazoa; phylum Chordata; class Mammalia; order Lagomorpha; family Leporidae; genus Sylvilagus; species Sylvilagus floridanus. The sequence continues at coordinate 23,111,533 of OX463246.1, read as the reverse complement.
GATTACTTAATAAGCATTCTATAAAGTCACATTTTGTCAGGTGGTCTTATAAAAAGAATCCGATGTAGTAGTTATGTAGTTAGAATTTTGGTACACACACACACAAAGTAATTTTGCTGGAGATCACATATGGGTGGAGGAACGAACTATTTGTATCATCAGCCATTGGTGATGTAGAACCGTGAGACCATTGAAATAATTAAAGCTCTAGGATTAATCTGTGGCCAGACTCCTGTAACTCATTTCTTCATTTGGTAGGTAAAATATCTACCCTCAGAAGCTCTAGCTGTCTGTAGTATCTAACCTCAGCAATGGAAACACCAGTTCATCAGATATACTTAAATGACTTTTTATTTATTTATTTATTTATTTATTTATTTATTTTTTTACAGGCAGAGTGGACAGTGAGAGAGAGAGAGACAGAGAGAAAGGTCTTCCTTTGCCGTTGGTTCACCCTCCAATGGCCGCCGTGGTTGGCGCGCTGCGGCCGGCGCACCGCGCTCGTCCGATGGCAGGAGCCAGGAGCCAGGTGCTTTTCCTGGTCTCCCCATGGGGTGCAGGGCCCAAGCACCTGGGCCATCCTCCACTGCACTCCCGGGCCACAGCAGAGGGCTGGCCTGGAAGAGGGGCAACCGGGACAGAATCCAGTGCCCCGACCGGGACTAGAACCCGGTGTGCCGGCGCCGTTAAATGACTTTTTATATTTATATGATATTATATGGGTCACATTTAATAATCTTGGTGATGAGGACCTGCTCCCAAATTTGTAACCTCAGGATTTCTTATTTCCAGATTACTAAATTCTAGATGGTAATTGCCAGTGTCTAATATATTAATTCTCTTTAATGTAAATACATAGTCTTGTAGGTTTATTTCCAAACTATTTTTAAAGAATTCTCTTTTTAAAGATTTATTTTTATTTGAAAGACAGTGTGAAAGATCTATTGAAATATTTGTGATTTAATTATGGGTATATAGTTGTAGGGGAAAGACAATTTATTAATTTTTTGGTTAAGGTAAACAAATTTCAGGTAATTCATATCTACAGATTTAGGAACTCATTTATACTTCTCACACTACCCTCCCTCCCTGCCACACTCCCATCCCTCATCCTCCTTTCTCTCTTATTTCCTCTCTTAATTTTTACAATGTTCTACTTTCAGTTTAATTTATACTCATAAATTCAATCCTACACTAAGTAACCAATTCAACAAATAGTAAAAAGAAAAAAACATTGTTCCACAACAGTAGAGACAAGGGCTATAAAACAACCATCAAATCTCAAAATGTCAATTTCATTTTTTTTTTTTGGCAGGCAGAGTTAGACAATGAAAGAGAGAGAAAGAAAAAGGTCTTCCTTCCATTGGTTCACCCAAAATATGGCTGCCAGGGCCGGCATGCTGCACTGATCCCAAGCCAGGAGCCAGGTGCTTCCTCCTGGTCTCCCATGCGGGTGCAGGGCCCAAGCACTTGGGCCATCCTCCACTGCTTTCCCCGGCCACAGCAGAGAACTGGACTGGAAGAAGAACAACTGGGACAGAATCCGGCGCCCCGACCGGGACTAGAACTCCGGGAAGCCAGCGCCACAGATGGAGGATTAACCAATTGAGCTGCCGCACCGGTACCCTGCTAGTTACTAAAGATCAGGGAAAACATTAGTATTTGTCTATTGGGGACTGGCTTAGTTTTCTAGGTATAATGGTTTCCATTGGCATACATTTTCTTGCAAAAGACAGGATTTCATTCTTTTTTTACAACTGAGTAAGTATTTGTCCAGTCATCAGTTGATGGACATCTGGGTTAATTCCGTATCTTAGCTATTTTGAATTGTGCTTCAGTAAACATGAGGGCACAGATAACTCTTTCATATGCTGATTTCATTTCCTTTGGGTAAATTCCCAGGAGTGGGATGACTGGGTCCTATTGTAGGTCTATATTCAGATTTCTGAGGTATCTCCATACTGTCTTCCACATGGTTTTACTAGTTTACATTCCCACAAACAGTGGACTAGGATACCTTTCCCCCTATATCCTTGCCAGCGTTAATTGTTTTTTGATTTCTGGATGAAAGCATTGTAACTGATGTGAGGTGAAACCGCGTTGTGTTTTTGAGGTGGGCAAGACATTCTTAAGAAAAAAGGTTTAAAATACAGGACCTTCCAGTGCCTGAGAAAGGGCACCATTTATGTTCAGTGCCTGAGAAAGTGCACCATTGCAGTTATTGTGGTAGGAGATTAGTCGTCCTTTAGCATTCTTGGACAAAAATTTTCAATACTTATAATTTTGGAGCAGGTTTTGTGGCCTGCAGGTTAAGCTGCCACTTGGGACACTCACTCCCATATCTGAGTTTGGGTTCAAGCCCCAACTACTCAGATTCGAATCCAACTCTCAGCTAATATGTCTGAAAAGCATTTGACAGCATCTCATGTCCTTGCTTCCCTGTTTTCCTTGTAAGAGACCGAGTTGGAATTCTTGGCTCCCAACTGTGGTCTGGCCCAACCCTAGCTGTTTATGGCCATTTGGGAAATGAACCAACTGACGGAAGATTTTAATTCTTTCTCTTTTCTTTCTGCCTCTCCTTCTCCTCCCTCTTTCTTTCTCTCTCTCTGGATCTCTATCTTTCAAATAAATAAAAATCAGTCTTAAGTAATTTAAAGGTAGCATTTCATTGAGAGTTTTGCAAGATGGTCTAGCTATATGTAATTCTAGATGAATTATAATACATTGATACTTTTCTCTTCTAACTTGTCTTAAATCCAATATCACTGTATCTGGCCAAGGAAATAAATGGCTCCATGATGGAAGAAACTGAATATTAAATTAAAATGATCTAAAAGTTGTGAATATTTTCCCCAAAATTAGTCTCCAAAATTATTGTGTGATTATCATAAAAATTTCCATGTCAGCTGAAATGTCATATTGGTAAGAAAATAGCAAAAGAGAATATTAAATAATAAAAAAGAATCATATAATAGCTTTTATATTGATCTTGGAAGAGTTCATTAAAGGTTTGCTTTATTAAAAGCAAATTAATCTTAATTTTCTTCACAAAGTTGGTAGAACAACTAAGGTATTCACACTAGCTCTGGAAATGTTGGAAACATCTTCTGAGAAAGGACGTCAACACTGCTGTGATGGAAAATTTTATGGTGTCCACTAGACTGGATTAAGGAGTATCTTCAACCCTGGAAAAGCACCATTTTGGTTGTCTGTAAGATTGTTTCCAAGGAGATCAGCATATGACCCTGGGTATACTAGGTGAGAAGACATGGCCTCTGTGAGAGGTTACCATCGATGAGCTGGGAGTCTGGAAAATAATTTCGGAAAGGCAGTTTGGTCTCTCTCTGAGAAAACAAGAAAAAAATCTCAATGCTGCCTCTGATGTCAATTACTGGGCTTTGGATTCTAGAACTTACACGCAGTGCCTCCTTGCTGATCCTCAGGCTTATGGTCTTGAACTGTGACTCACATCTTCCACTTCCCTAGAACTGAGGTCTTGGAAAGTGGACTGAGCCACACTACAGATATCCTAGTGTCTCCAGATTGTAGACAGCTTGTCATGGGACATCTCCGTGGCCATTATCATGTAGGCCAACCCCCTCAAAAATCCCCCTTCATATATTTCTCTACACATCCTATTAATTCTGGACCTCTAGAAAACCTTGACTAATGCAGTGCCATGAGTTAAATCTGATGCTTTGAAAAGATATTTCTAAAATGTTACAATTAAGAGAAGCTGAGTGTGGAAAGAGAATGCTAGGTGAGTCTATACCACACTTTCCTACATTTCGTCTTCAGGAGATGACCTAGGTTACTACGCATAACCCGCAGCTTTTGACTGGCTATTCTAGGTAACAAGAAAAGGGCTTTGGGAGGAAGTTTTAGTCATGACCTTTGCAAAGTCACTAAAAGCAAAGAGTAAATTCACCCTGTTATCCTTAATTATAGAGCAAGTCCAGGAGCATTTCCATTGCAATAGCTCTCTGCTATTTTTCAGGCCACCTAGTTGCCATTTCACCTTTCACAGAAAGCTGATGCTATTTCAAGGAAAGCATCATCTCCTCCTGGAGTCCCCTGTTCCTTGCAGAGTTGACACTGACTGGAATTCTAACTCCAAGTGTGAGGCCAGGATCAGACCTGAGCCAATAACCCATCTTCATTGCCATGATAAATGGACTGATGTATGATCTAGTTTGGATGACTTACTGTCAAATCCAGTGTTTTCCTGTAATTTTAAAGGAAAAATCTCTTTTCTGAATGGATTGCTGGATAACATATGGGTGTAAGTTGAAACAGTTGCACAACTACTCCCAGGTAATAACATACCTATGTGAGAGGAAAATAGACCAAATGTGCTTTTAAAAAGAAAGTAACTTCTCTTTGCATAATGCAACTCATATAGGGCAATCCTATTGCTTTGCAAATAAAAAATTCCTAACAAACATTCTTTAGACCACTGATATTTATAACTTCATGTGTCTACCTTTGTTGTGTGTTAACTTTATTCAGTGGCTCTTGCTTGATTGTGTTGTTAACTGTGTAAATTTTCCAAGAGTCCTTATGACATGATATACAGAAATAACATCGACAAGTATATAGTATGTTGTCACTGAAATTTATAAATATTTTCAATTGGTTGGCCTAAAATCTGTTAATAAGACAACCATTAACATATAAATCCAATGAATAATTATACATGTCCAACATGATCAGTGAATGAATCAGTTTGATAGTGGATTTACAATTTTATTCCAATTAATCTGATTAAAAATATAACATTTTATGGTAAAGATCACTCAATTCACATATTTATTTCTGAAATATGTGCACTTGTTTAATATGATTTCACTAATAAATGAAAGAATACAAATTAAAAAGTTCATACAAAGTAACTGATTAAATATTAGCATATAGTCTGCAGAGAAAAAAACCCAATTGATTTGCCCTGCCTTGAAAAATAAGACTTCTATTTTATTTTCTACAACATAAGTTGAGCTACAGTTAATTATATTAAAATTTCTGCTATAAGAAATTTAACATTAAACTCAAAATATTTTTTGAGACCTGCCAAAACATGATTTTAACCCATATTTTTACTGCTATGGTGTTTTAACTTAAAAAATATATTCTTCACAACCCCATTATGCTTTTCCCTCCTTGATATAGAAAGAAACAAGCACTCTAATGGAAGGAAGAGTTATAAGCTGTTACTGAGTAGCCTGAGGCTAAAAGAGCCAGTGCTAGACAAATTCCTATTATCTATTACATTCTCCAAAAATAAATATGGAGTCAAAATATTATCCAAGCTCTCCATTTCAGGACTAAAAATGATATTATGGATCCAATAAGTAAATTCATGGAAAGAAAAAAACTAAAAGAAAGTGAAGAAAAGGAGGTGCTCCTGAAAACCAATCTTTCTGGACGGCAGAGCCCAAGTTTCAAGCTTTCGTTGTCCAGTGGAACAAAGACTAACCTCACCAGCCAGTCATCTGCAGCAAGTCTGCCTGGGTCTCCGGGGTCACCTGGGTCCCCAGGATCTCCAGGCTCTCCTGGATCCGTCCCTAAAAATACATCTCAGACGGCAGCTATTACTACAAAGGGAGGACTTGTGGGTCTGGTAGATTATCCTGATGATGATGAGGATGATGATGAGGATGAAGACAAGGAAGACACGCTACCATTGTCAAAGAAAGCGAAATTTGAGTCATAATCAGCAACTGCCTCTGATCCGCACCTGTTGAAAAAACTGGTTCTCCAGCCCTCCCCCCTACGAAATCCACGACAAAGTGCAGCGGTCTCTTGTGATTGACTGACTTGAATCAGCCTCGCACACTTGACTTCTGCTCATCAAGTGCCAATACAATGGAGCAGCAGGAGGAGGGGACATCTACACATTTAGGAGAAAGACTTGAAGCCTTTGAGCTCTCCAGCTTGGACCACACATTGCCCTTTTCTCAGGGAAGGAAATGGAAACAAAAAGCCAACAGGGCAGGGGTTTTGTAAGTGGAACTCTGGATTGACTGGTCAGTTGCTACAATCAGAACATGCTTTCTTGGACCATGTTTAAGACTCAGAAGAATGGGCTTTTCTGCCATGATTCTTCACGAGTTAAGAATGCCAGCAGTTTCTTTGTATAAAGAGACCTGCCTTTAAAATCACACATTCTTTAAAATCACACATTCTGAACATTTTAGTCAAGCTACAACAGGTTTGGAAAACCTCTGTGGGGGAGGGGTGAATATAACGTTTCCTCTTTTTTATCTGTTCCCTTTGCCCTTCAAACTGCAGATTTTTTTTTTTAAGTGGGGATTTGTCCCTACTTGATTAAAGATTGAGTGGAATTCTAAAAAAAAAAAAAAAAAAAAAAAAAAAAAGGACTAAAAATTAAATCTGGGGACTGGCACTGGGGCGTAGCAAGTAAAGCCCCTGCCTGTCATGCCAGCCTCCCGTATGGGCACCAGTTCAAGTCTTGGCTGCTCCACTTCAGATCCAGCTCCCGGCTAATGTATCTGGGAAAGCAGTGGAAGATGGCTGAATCGCTTGGGTCCCTGACACCCATGTGGGAGAAGAGCTCCTGGCTCCTGGCTCCTGGCTTTGGATCATCCCAACCCTAGCCACTGAGGCCAGTTGGGGAGAGAACCACCAGAAGGAAGCTCTCTCTCTCTCTCTCTCTCTCTCTCTCTCTTCTCCTTTCAGCAACTCTGACTTTCAAATAAATAATTAAATCTTTAAAAAAATTAAAATCAGAGAAGTGGAGGTTCTTTGAATGCAGTTTGGATTCAGCGATGGTGCGGAAGTTAAGTCTTTGAATTATGTCAGTAAGCTTAAAATAATGAAGAAAATAGAATATACAAAGTGCACAAATAACCAGAAACAAAAATATATACATTATCACAATATGTTTTCCTCATATATGTTTCTCAAAGTCTCAGATATCCTTTAGAAGAAGCACCTGTGTTTGTTCCTAAAAACACTGATTTGTGATCTACTCTGAATCCAGGGACGCAGTATCTGTGGGAGTGATGGAAACTGAGTGATTGTTATTCTTCCTCAGGAAATTTTTGTTGATTGATAGCTTACAGATAACTGAATCAATTGTATTGTCCCAATTTTGTACCAACTTTAGCTTCAACTTTTACACAATCTACACCCTCACATCTTGATACTAATGATCTGTTAGGAACCAAATTTGGTCTTCTCTACATCAACTGATGACAGTTAATGGTCATTATGTGACAACGGTGCCTGTGAGACAAGAGACCTGCTCCTGCAGCACCCACACCTTTGTCCTTAAACATATTGCAATGCCTTCAATATGCACTTAATTTTTCTTTAAATTTATTTTTAGTTGAGCAAGATAGTGGAAAAAAGAAAAATGAAAACCAGTGTTTGTTTCTTTGGATTCGTTCTGAGAGGAGGAGCGTGCTGGAGGCAAGAGGCGTGGAGTCACCACACAGACCCTGGGAGTCATGTGAAAGCGGGCCAGAGACCAGCAGCCTGCAGACTCTCTATTTCAGTTGGTACAGCAGCTTATATAGCTAAGGCAGTCAATCTGGTCAAGGGGTGGGTTTATGCCCTAACCAATCACAGCCTGTTGCCAGGCAGTTTCCAAAGCCATCCAATCACAAGCTGTTGCCAGGCAGGCTCCGTTGCCAGTTGGGTTCTGAAGCCATTCCTAAGTGATGCCTGCTTGCCAGCGACCATCTTGACATGGCCTTCTCATTCCACCACGAGTATTGAAACAATTGATATTTGAAAAATATTTTAAAAATATGTATACAAGCAAGCCTTGTGTTATAGCTGGTTAAGATGCAACCTGCAACACCAGCATCTCATATGAGTATGGGATTGTGTCCTAATCATTCCTCTTCTCATTTAGTGGCTGATAATGCACACAGAGGAAGGCGGCCCTAGTATTTGGGCCCCAGTAACCCATGTGGGAAACTTGAATGGAGTTCCTGGCTTTTGGCTTCAGCCTGCCCAACCCCAGCTGTTTTGGCCATTTGGGGAATGAACCATCTGATTTAAGATTACTTTATATCATTTCCTCCTTATCTCTTTCTGTAACTCTGCTGTGTGAATAACTGAAGTAATCTTTTTAAAGAAAACATGCATACATTTTAAAAAGTGATGTTTAGCCCCTTCTTCTTACCATAGTATGTTGAAACATAAAAATTACTGGTGAAAACTTATGCTACAGATTTATTTTTCATGTTGATGCCCAAAGGACAGGTATGTGAATAGCTGGTGATCACATAAAGGATTTTGGTTCTGGTGTTGAAAGCTCCTGTTTATTGATTTTACTTTTGGATATTTTGATTATCTATGTCTTAATTTTTAAGAAAGATATGTAAGAAACTAGAGTTTCTGCATATTAATATTGTGATCATCATTTAGTTATTTATCCATTGGAAAAATGTGTGAAGCAAGTGTTTCAGTTGTAGAAATTGAATACTATGTACTAAAAAGTTAGGGAATCCTGTTTCATTGAAGCCATTATTTGTGAGGTGACTATTCAACTCAGAACTAGGGAGGCCAGGGGAACAAATAGTTGCATAGGAAGTTTTTTTTTAATGGATAAGATGGAATGCAAATATAATTTTACAATCGGAACAAAAGAATTACATTTTATTTACCTTTTAGAAGGGCAGACTGACAGAGAAAGAAGGAAGGAGAGAGGAGAAGGAGAGTGAGAGGGAGAGGGAGAGAGAGATTCCCTTGGCTGATTCACTCCCCAAAACCCCACAACAGCTAGGGGCTGACTGAGCAGAAATTTGGATTGGAAGTTCAAAGTAGCCAGGACTGAAACAGCACTCCAATATTGGAAAAGGACAATGTAAGCAGCAGCTAAACAGCTGCACTGCAATGCTTAACCCTAGAAATCGTATCTCAAAGAGAGTTTAGATGTGCTCACGTCAGTAATTAGTGAAGATCAAGAAAATATTCATTTACCTTGTGATAATACTGTATTTAGAAATTAAAAATATTTGTGTGGGAAACAGAGAATAATGAGTTGAGCAAGGTAACAAAGCAATGTTCCCTAGTACTGAAAAGCAGGGAAGGTGAGAGGAGAGTCAAAGTGATGATGCTATGGGGTGGGTTTTTAGCAAAGTGGCTGAGCTGTCTGTGTCTGACAGCCAGCCCTGGCTTCTGACTCTAGCGTTTTGCAAATGCAGATCCTAGAAGGTAGTTGTGATGGATCAAGTGATTACGTCTCTTCCCCTATAGCAGCTTCAACCCAAGCCCATCACTGACCCATATGGGCATTTGAGAAGTGAACCAGTGAATGGGATCTCTCTCTGTGTTGATCTGTATGTCTCTATCTCTCTACAATAGAAAAAAAAATTACAAAATGAAATCACAGTTTCTATGTCTAAATAACTAGATGGCAAGTAATGAAATTGTCTATGACAGTGAACAAAGGAGAAGAGCAATTGGTAGAAAATCTCTGGAGGACAAAAGCAAACCCCCTTCCTCCAGGTTCAGAATGCATTTCCTTTGATGTTCCAATACAGCTCAGCACACAGAACAGTTATTGTTGATCACAAACTGGTAATTAAGGAACATGAAACAGTAACAGTTCCTTTGATAAGTTGTCATAATGCACGCAATAGATAATGGACTGTAACATCTTAGTTATGTAAAGCTGCACTTTTGCATACTTAATCTTGTATCTGTGCCATCATCTTCTCTTCCTTGGATCCAGTATGTGAGTATAAAATGAACATATTTATGATGTGTTATTTTCCTTTATTTTAGAATGCTTTTGGTAGCAGTTTAGATATATGACAGTAACAAAATAACAATTTGTATTTTAAAATTGAAGCACTTAAAATATACAACAATTAGAAGCAGGCATTTGGCACAACAGTTAAAATACCACTTGGCACAAGCATATCACACAACTAAGTGCTTCTGTTCCTGTCAAGGCTCCACTCCCAATTCCAGTTTCCTGTTAATACACATCCTGGAAAGCAAGTTCAAAGTTTTAAAAGTATATTCTGGGGCCGGGGCTGTGGTGAGTGGGGAAAAGCGACCACCTGCAATGTGGGCCTCCCATATGGTTGCTGGTTTCTGTCCAAATTGCTCCACTTCTGATTCAGCTCCTTGCTAATGCACTTGGGAAAGTATTGGAAGATGACCCAACTACTTGGAACCATGAACCCATGTGGGAGACCCAGGGAAGCCCTTGGCTACTGGCATTGGATGGGCCCAGCTCCAGCCATTCAGCTATTTGGGGAGTGAACCAATAGATGATGATCTCTCTCTCTCTCTCTTTTTCTCTCTCTCTCTCTAACTTTGACTTTCAAATAGATGAATAAGTAAACCTTTAAAAAGTGTATTCTGATTAAAGATACACAATGGAATAAAGTAAAAATGAATGAAATCCTGACTTTTGCAACGAAATAGGTATAACTGTAGATCATTATGCGTAGTGAAATAAGTCAGACCCAAAAAGACAAATGGAAGCTAACACATAGACAGAATATGAAAAACTTTAATATGTGTGAGTTTAATTGACATTTTTTGGATTTGATTATTTATAGCCCTTTTCTGTATTTCTGCAGAACAAGAATCTTTCAACTTTTTATTTGTTGAAGTCTTTATTTAGTAGAACATTTAGCCTTTGACTATAAAGTAAACTTAGGCCAGCGCCGCAGCTCAATAGGCTAATCCTCTGCCTTGCGGCGCCGGTACTCCGGGTTCTAGTCCTGGTGAGGGCGCCAGATTCTGTCCTGGTTGCTCCTCTTCTAGTCCAGATCTCTGCTGTGGCCTGGGAGTGAAGTGAAGGATGGCCCAAGTCCTTGGGCGCTGCATCCCCATGGGAGACCAGGAGAAGCACCTGGCTCCTGGCTTCCCATCAGTGTGCCGGCCACAGCAACCATTGGGGGGTGAACCAATGGAAAAGACAGAGAGGCCTTTCTCTCTGTCTCTCTCTCTCTCTCACTGTCCACTCTGCCTGTTAAATAAATTAAGAAAGAAAGTATACTTAAATATGTTATCAGAAATGTTAAAAAGGAAAGAAAAGAAGAAATGAGGGGAAGGGAGGAATTCAGGAAGGACAGTATTATTATACTCTAAGCATCATTGTATTCTATTAAATTTGTTCTCTATATTGACAAAAATGTAAATTAAAAATAAACACTGCATCCTGAGATTTTAAATAATATTTAATTATAAAATGCTAGTAGCACATTTTGTGAGATTTACTTGATAACTTAGCAGTTACAGGAACTGTGCTATATCTGACTTTCATTTTTCTCTAGGTGTAGTAGATTGGCTCACTTGTACACTGCAGGTGTGGCGTACTTTGATTATAAGGCAAGGGGATGAGAAAGCATCACTCTCATCCCCTGTTTTTATTCATTGTATCACTTGGAACAATAGGGATTTTCAAAGATCATTTTGCAAGTTTAAATAGGCACTTGGATTGCTTTATCAAGTGTCCAAGAATTTCAATTTGCAGGATCAAACCTCAGTGCTTCTCACTGGGAATAAAGATTCTGAATGTGAATAGCAGATTGGGTTTACTAAATCAAGCTTTGCATATCTGACACCGTGCAACCCCTGCATCTGCAGGCTATTACTCCAGCATCTCCCAACAAACCCTGCTCTTTTCTGGGCTCTGAAGCAGGGCACTTAGCTTATTATTGGCATTTCCATGAAGAAATTTCATTTTCGATTCAATACACCAGACCAAATTAATTGTTTTCTCCAAAATGTCCTCATTTTCTGTCACTGTCTCAGACAATGCTTTCACCACCTCCCTGGGTGTGACACTTGAAATTGAACTGCTGGTGTTTCAGCATTATCTTTAACTCCTACACTTCCTTTTGTTGTCCTAGAGGTCTTATAAAAGAATGCAAAGCAGTTATTTCAGTTAAAATGATCTTGGAATCATAATGTTAATAAATGTTTATAAAAATATTATATACACATTTAGAGAATTTAGACAATTTGACACATCAAGAGATTAAGTTAATGCTTACTCATAATCCTACAAATCAGAGAGAACTAGTGTTAACATTGTTTTTCAATATGCAATAATGTCAACTGCAATATTTAATATTCATATTAATGTATATAATTTATAAGAGAAGAATAATTGCAAATATGAGTTCAGCCAAATTCCCCATGTTTTAAGAATGATTGTTGCATCAAATATTCCCCAGTCTCCCTTTTATTTTTGTGTGTGTGTTTGTATGTGAAGAAAAACCACGATATCTTTAGCACAGAATGTGTTAGCTTAAAATCTGTTTTTATACTAACTACATGATATCCTGTTAAGTGAAGGTGCTAAAAGTTATTAAATTCATCCCCCTCCATAAGCTTATAGATTATTTTGATTTTTCTTCTTTATGAACACTGTGTCTAAGATGATCATAGTAACCATATCTTTTTGCAAGTGTTTCCTTAGCTGTCCCTAAAGTTTGGGGCTTTTGAGGTGCACTGTGCAGGATCTTGCTTTGCCTTTCATTTCCTGCAGACCAAGGGCATGCTTCTCAGCATGTCGTTTCACACCTTGGCTGAGTGCTTTCACAGGCATTCACTTTTCTAGTTTTGTGCCCCATTAGAATTGCACCTAGTCACATAACTAAAATGCAGCTATGTTAAACCCTTTGGATACAACTGCATATTTCCTTCTCTTGTTTAAGCATGTCAGAGTATGTTTTTTATTTTATTTTTATACTTCAAAATGTGCCATTTGCAGGACAATTTCTCTTAAGTATCATTTTAAAAGAGAAGTGGGAATGGGAGGGTTGTAAGGAGAAGTACAAACCCCTGCTTTGACAAAAGGCTATCATTCAAACCCAGCTGAGGGAAGGAATGAGCTTTATGGAGAGGAAGAGGTAGAGGTCCTTGAAAAAATATGTCATTTTCTAACCTCTAGATCTAGACACAATCAACGTTTTGCTTCATTTTTCTTTATTAATTATCAGAATAGAAACTCAAAATAGCTTTGTTTTCTCTGTAATTATGAAAATAACATAAGCTCTTTTTTGCAAAAGAGCACCATATATAATAAGAAGTCACCTGTATTGGCCAGCATGATGGCTGCTGCTTGGGACGCCAGCATTCTATAGCAGAAGGAAGATTTGAGTTTGATGCTTGGCTTTCAGTCAAGCTCCCTGATCATGCTCCTGGAAAAACAGAAGAAGATGGCTTAAATACTTAGGGCCTTTCCACCCAAGTGCGGGAACAAGATGAAGCTTGTGCATCCTCGTTGCAAGCTGGCCCAGCACAAGCCATTGGGACCATTTGGGGGAGAGAATCAATGGGTGGAGTTTCTTTCTCTATCATCCCCTTTCTCTGTCACTCTGCCTTTCATATAAATAAAAGAAATATCAAAAAATAACAAATCCATCAATATCTGTATCCATCGCTTACTGGTGTAGAGTTTGGGTACACAGACCTGTTGCACTTCATCTGTACACACATTCTCATGTATGGCATGCAACTACAAACATAAACTTGAAGACTGGATATCTGGCCTGGTTAAGATACCCCTGTCCTACAAGAGTGCTTGGGTTTGGTTTCTGGCTCCACATCCCTGCTAATTCATACCGTAGGAGGCAGCAGTGAGGGCTCCAGTAATTAGATTCTCACCACCCATGTAGGAGACCTGAATTGAGTTCCTTAGGCCCCAGTTTTGGCCCTGGCCAATCTCCCAGTTGTGGGCATGTGAGTAGTGAATTCTTTGATGGGTATTCTCTCTCTCTCTCTTTTTCCCCATCTTTCTCTTTCTCTCTCGCCCTCCTTCCCTCCTGTGTTATTGCCTCCTTCTTTGACTTAACAATCTATCACCTATCAATTTTCTATGTCAGTAAATATAATTAGTTACTAATCATTTTAATAGCTGTATTAAAGTCATTTCTCTTAATGTTTTATAACAATGCACAATCAAATCATCACTTGCTTTTATGTTACTAAAAACATCTGTATCCATAATTCTTGACAGCCTTGCATGCTAAGGCTTTTGATGCCCTATAGAAAGACATTTCTTATGTAAAATATGACCTAGTTCTGCTTCTTCCTGGAAAACATTTTCCTCCCCTCTGTGAATTTCTGTCATATGCATCTGTCTAATATGCTCATAAGTAAAATTCCATATAATAAAAGTGTTTTTGACTATGTCGTGATTCCAATAAGTATGCCTAGCAAGTGACTAGTTCAGAGTATGTTTTAATCATATTTGCATTTGCCAAAATGCCTTGCTCAAAGCAGCAATATATATTTGATTTGTATTATAGTGAATATCTCTTGTGAGATGTGTAGCCTTTACCTTGTTGAGCACAGTTTAGGTGTTTGTGATATATGCTTAATATTGCATCATACAGTTTCAAAATTTCTATTTTGATAGTGAAAAGCAGAGAAGGAATGCTAAATCTTTCTGGTGTGGATAATAGTTTTGTGCATCCAAGCATCACAGAGCTGTCTGAAGTTCAAATATTTCCAAGTAAACTTGGCTCTCAGTTGACTTCTGGACATTTTAACTGAGCACTGGGTCAATATTTGGATTACTGAGGTCTTTGATTATCAATCTTTATTTCTTACTTTCCCATTTGTCCGTAACCCTAGAACATCTTAAATGCTCAATAAATAAAAATGTATGGAATTTTATACAGATTTATTAGATTTAGTAATCAAGAATTTGTTGAAATCCCCACAACTTTGAGTGTCTATAATATGATTTTATGAAATAAAATATTTTGTAGAGTGCTTGAATTGCAAACATATTACAAACATATTACAAAATATTATACTCTGACACAATAAACTAGGAACATCTTTCAGTTTTATTTATTTATTTATTTTTACTTAAAAGTAACAGTGACAGAAAGAAAGAAAGAGTGAGAGACAGATGTCCCTACTACTCATTCACTCCTTTTTTCCCTATTTATTTATTTGAAAGGCAGAGTTACAGAGAGGCAGAGACAGAGAGAGAAAGAGAGAGAGAGAGAGAGAGAGATCTTCCATCAGCTGGTTCACTCTCCAGATGGCTGGCAACTGGAGCTGTAGTGATCTGAAGCCAGGAACCAGGGACTTCTTCCAGGTCTCCCATGTGGTTGCAGGGGACCAAGGAGTTAAGCTATCTTCTATTGCTTTCCTAGGCCATAGCAGAGAGCTGGTCTAGAACCGGCACCCATATGGGATGCTGGCGCTGCAGGAGTGGTGGCTTTCCCAGCTATTCCACAGCGCTGGCCCCTCATTCACTCCTTAAATATGCACAACAGCTGGGGCTTGAGCCAGGCCAAAACTAGGCCAATGTCTCCTCTGTGGAGGCGGGAACCCAAGTATGTGGGTGATCATCTGTTTCCTTTCCAGTAGTGTAAACAGGAAGCTGGATTGGAAGCAGAGTAGCCAGAACTTGCACTGACACCGCTGTAAGGGATGTCAATGTGTCTTAACCACAGGGAACATCTTTTTACCAGGAAAAAAAAGTGGCTTTTAGAATACTTGCCTGAATATCTGTGAAATTTGCATTCAGGGCTGATTTCAGGAAAATCAATACAAAGTTATAATGAATCTTAAGACAAACTACCTAAACAGAATTGGTTCAGCCTTTTAGTATGCCTTCTAGTATAATAATGTTCCCATTATACTGCCTTTTAAAATTGGAATTTCACCAAATGCAATCTTCCCATTGATGGGACCAGTAGTGAAAAAAAATACCAAAGAGACACCTATTTTAGTTTTAGCAACTTTTTAAACTATTCAGAGCATATGCTGTTATTTGAGTAATAATTTAACATATTCAGTCATACAGTTTTCTTTCAAAATACTTTGAACAATGATTAGAATAAACAATTAAGGAAAATATATCTTCTATAAATATATTTTACTGTGGATGTCAAGGGGCAATATCTTGGGACAGCAAAGTACAAAAGGCATACAAACAACCAAAGGGAAAACTGCAGGAGAGTTTCTGCCCAGGGCTGTGGTGAAAGTGACAGTTTATTTCAGACCAGTGTTCTCTATGGGGACAGTATTGTATCCCGGGGTAATGTGGCAATGTCTCTAGACATATTTGGTCATCACAAGTGGAGGATACCTGTGTAGTCCACTGGGTGAAGGCCAGGAAACCGCTAAACATCCTCCAGTACACAGAACAGACATTCACAAGGAAGAATGATCTGGGTCAAAGATTTTAATATTGCCAATGTTGAGAAGCAATGTGTTAGTGTCTATTCACTCTCCCTGCCTTGTTTGTGGTTTGTCCTACTCCAACCTTTGACCCAGGTACTAATCCCTGGTCCCTCAGGACAAGAAACACAAAGATGTGGGGCTGGTGTGGTACAGTGGGCTAAGCCATCACTTTGACACTGGCATCCCACGTAGGCACTGGTTTGAGTCCTGGCTGTTCGGGCTCTGATCCAGTTTTTTTTGGTTAATTGCCTAGTAAAGCAGCCAAAGATGGTCAAAGTGCTTAGGACCTTGGAATCCATGTGGGAGACCTGGATGGAGTTCCAGGCTTCCAACTTCCAACTGGCCCAGCCCCACCTGTTGAGACCTTTTGGAGAATGAACCAGCAGATGGAAGATGCCCACCCCCTCTCTCTACCCACCCCCCATATCTACCTTTCAAATAAATAAAACTTAAAGAAAAAACACTCATATGTTTATTATAAACCAGGAACTGTGTAGCATTTCCTATTCAGCCCAAAGGTACTCAAACATCAGTCATAAATTTAAAAAAAAAGGAAACGCAACATGTATTTTTATAAATGTGTTTATTTGTTTGAAAGTCAGAGTTGCAGAAAGAGAAGGAAAGCAGAGAGATCTTTGATCCACTGGTTCACTCTCCAAGTGGCTGCAACAGCCATGCCTGGCTCAAGCCAAAGCCAGGATCCAGGAACTTCATCCAGGTCTCCTGCAGGGATGCAGAAGCCCAGGCACATATTGGGCCATATTCCACTGTTCTCCCAGGTAATTAGCAGGGAGATGGATTAGGAGTGGAGCAGCCAGGACACGAACTGATACCCACTGTGGATGTCAAGGGGCAATATCTTAGGACAGCAAAGTACAAAAGGCATACAAATGACCAAAGGAAAAACTGCAGCAGAATTTCTGCCCAGGTATTGTTCAAAGTATTTTCAAAGAAAACAGTGGGTTGCCAGGATCCCAGGTGGGAGCTTTACCCACTGCTCCATAATGCCCACCCAAGGAAAACCAATATTAAGCCACATCTCTTTGCTTCCTCATACATACGCACATGCACTCAACTCATTTTCTCCCCTTGTTTCCTTTTTCTTGGGTAGTCATTTTTAAAGAATGAGATAATAAACTGATCACATACGAAGGAATGTGAAAAGGTCTTAATTTAACTGGACATTCATTCTGATTGCAGAATGTTCTTTATTGCTCTTCTATCAACGATGAGAGTGAGAATCTAGAAGTCTAATGAGAGTTGTTCCAAGACTAATATTTTCACACAGTTTCCTAGTCATCCTAAATTACATCAGCTTCCACATTCAGGCAGAAAACCTGGAGAAGCATATATTTAGAGAAAAGAAAAAATGTTCTTGGCAAACTCCAATCCATGGATTAGGATCAGCCAGACATTCTGATTTTGTAAATAGTTGGAAAACTACGTGTTCATGTATTGCCTTGGCTTATAATGAAGATCGGAGTAGTTGCAGCAGCAAGGATATCGCCCGCACGGTTTAAGGTATTTATGTTCTGTTGGTTGGTGTTGTGGTGCTGCTGGTTAAATATCAGAGCACTTGTTCGAGTCCCAGCTGGAAGTGACTTTAATTTTTTTCTAGGACTTGTATTTTACTTTTTTGATTTTAGGGCACACACTGTAACATGTAGCCACTAAATACCTTTGACAGGCTTATTAAGAAAGAGATGAATTAATTCTGTCCCCCCCTTTAGTTTTATACCTATTTTATGCATATACGTGTGATGGAGTTATTTTCATGTTATGAAGATTTAGAACGTGGATCCAGTTCTGACCTGCCAGGATTTTGAGGTGTTCCTTTTGTCCATTTTCTAATAATTTAATTTGCCATTTTGTGTTTAAGATTTTTAAAAAATGCTAAATCATAAAATAAAATACCTACTTTGACAAACAGCTGCCACTAAGGATTTTCGTGTTTAATTGGATGCAGACAGGAGAAGAAAAAGAACAGACAACGTAAATTGGGCAACATGGTATATCTAAAGAAATGGAAAAACACAAAGAAAATGTTATCTATTAATAGGCTGTTTTTTTTTTTTTTCTGACATAGAGAGTTGCTAGGTCCTATGCCTTATCTAAGAAGAGTGTTCAAGTCCAATCACCTCCAAACCCCACCCATTGTCCTGGTATTTGCAGGTCAGCAAACAGCAGTCAAAGCTTCCCAGTTGCTCAGGAGAAAAAATAGCCAAAACCTAGCAATGTGTTTAGTTTCTCTCTTTGTTGTCACGTTCCAAGGCAGTCTCCTATCAGTCCGCATCGGCTTGCCTCCTAAACAGTTTTCCAGTACTGCTCTGACCCAGCACATCACATCTCTCTTGGTCTGCAGCAACAGTTTCCTGACTGTTCTCTGTGTTCACAGCCTTGCTTCCCATGATCTGGCTTCTAGAGTGCAATCTTTTTTTCTTCTCGTTTTAGGCAGTAATTATGCAATCCACTTCACTGTATAATACCTCTGTCCGTCTTCGTGATGATAGCAACAATACAAGCCTGAACTGCGGAGAGCTACATCAGGGCTCTGCTGCTGTGAGTTCACCTCCTGCACCTGTTTCCTTTGTCTGCTCTAGAGATGCTGCTCTTCTCTTCTGGCCAGGTGACTCACTTGTTTCTGGCCCTCTAAGCCTTCTGTCCCCTTTGGGAATGTCTTTCTTCTGATCTTTGCTGGTTGTATCCACTGAAGAGCTCAAGTGAAGCTGGAGGAATATCAGCATGATTTCTACTACAGTAATAAAACAGGATTTGTTTTTATTTTTTTACTATTCTGCTGGCTTTATAGACAATTTAACATACAGTGACTTTATGTGTAATATTTTCCCTATATATTCCTTCAGATTCCAAGGCATTCATTAATCAATGGCATGTTTTCTATAGTTTACACCTGTGTCATTGAGATGTAATTTTCCAATAAGTTTTCAACTTGGCATGTTGTGACAAATATAGACAGGTACATAAACACCACTTTATCTGAGATATTATTTCCTTCCACCCCAAAATTTCCTTTCAAGACATTTGCTACCAATAACCTGTTCCCAGTTTCCTGAATAGACATTTCTTGAAAAAGGACAGGAAAATACTAACAGATATATGAAAAAAAACGCAGAACAACTGCTAATCACAAGGAAGAATTGCAATCAAGACCACATGGGTATACAGTGGGGTTTGTGCTAATAGGTTTATAAAAGCAAATTTTTGTATTTTTTTAGTTTTGAGGAGCTCAGTAACTACTAACATAAAAAAGACAAGCTCTTATCAGGCATTATAAGTAGTTCATGGTGGAAGATGGCTAAGGGGTTAAGTTCCCTGTTACAATACCCACATCCCACATCCAAGTTCATAGGTTCAATACCCACTTCTGACTCTTGACTCTTGCTTCCTGCTATGTGCATTCTGGGAAATAGCACTGTTGGATCAAATAATTGGGTTCCTGCCACACAGGTGGAAATCTGAATTGAATTTTCTCAGAAGCTTTATCTCTATTGCTCTCTCTGACTCTCAAATAAATAAATTAACACGATTTTCCCCAAAAAAGTAGTTTTGATTTAATTACATTTAGAAAACCCTGAAGGAGAAATATGAAATTGTTTGTATTCCTAGGAGTGGTGAGCTGCAGCAGTGTGTTCCTGAGAGGTGTCCTTGGTGGATGTCAGGAGACTGCACAACACGACACGCTGCCAGATGTCTTTTCCGTGTTCTTCATCATAAAAGTGGTATGAGCATTCTGAAAATTTTGTTCTTTTGATTTTGTCTCCAGTGTGCTAGTGTCAGGAGAAAATATATAATCTAGTTGGGCTAAATTCCTAGATTATTTCACTTTCATCACTGTCACATCAGCATACTGTGGAATACATTCAAATAGGAAAGTGCTCATCTGGGTGTGTGCCACGAAACTCTCCCCAGGCCAGAGTTAGGTGTGGAAAGCTCCTGGCACCTTGACACCATTTCCCCCTTTGCTACTTTGCCCTTGATGTTTTACCAGTAAAACAGATTAACTTAGACTTTCTGCTTCTTAATCTTACCTCATTCCATCTGTTCTACTTCTGGAACACCAAATGTTGCATGTCTCATCACACTTCCCTAAAAATCCTTCTATCCTAAATGCCACTCCACCGTCATTCACTAATTCCTATTCTTTGCTTTAGTCATCATGGTCTCATAAATATCCATTTAATAGCAACTCTTACACATTTCTATGTGATGTTCTCAGGGTAAGAAAAACCCAGCTAAGAGTGGCGGGTGCCGCGGCTCACTAGGCTATTTCTCCACTTGCGGTGTCAGGGCCCCGGGATGGAGGATGGCCCAAGTGCTTGGGCCCTGCACCTGCATGGGAGACCAGGAGGAAGACCTGGCTCCTGGCTTCAGATGGGCCCAGCACACTGGCCGTAGCGGCCACTTGAGGGGTGAACCAACAGAAAAAGGAAGACCTTACTGTCTCTCTCTCTCACTGTCTAACTCTGCCTGTCAAAAAATGAAAAAAGAAAAAAAAAAAGAAAAAGAAAAAAAAAAGAAAAAGAAAAAGAAACACCAGCTAAGTTGACAGTTTTTTTCATGAAGGAGAATATATTGGAACAGGAGACTGATGATTTCAGTATCAAATGGAAGCAATAACACAGAGTTGCACATTAGATACGCCTAAAACGTTTCAAAATTTCATAATAGAAGTTTTGTTGCAGGTAAATTAAATGGAACTTATTTGGTCATCCAGGAATGAATGGCAGCATCAAAGAAGCTTAATCCACCACCCCTCATTCACCCCATGCAAAGAGAAAAAAAAAATAATTCCAGTTTGCACCAAGGTTCAGAAGCACTGAGGGACAAGATTTGATGAGGGCTGTAGGTAGGAAGTGCTTGAGCTGAATCACAAGGGATGGTAGGTCTAGATTTTGACCATGGGGTCAAGAATGATCACTTCCGACACAGAAAATGGCAAGGCATAGTTAATATACACATTGACTTATCTGCAATGGTGATAATATTTTTAAAGATTGATTTATTTATTTGAAAATCATATTTACAGAGGGAGGGGTGTACAGTCAGATCCACTGGTTCATTTCCCAGATGGTGGCAATGACCAGGGCTGGACTAGGCTGTGGCCAGAAGCCAGGAGTTTTTTCCAGGTTTCCCACATGAGTAGCAGTGGCTAAAACACTTGGGCCATCTTCTGCTGCTTTATAAGGCCATTAACAGGAAGCTGGATCAGAAGAGGAGCAGCCAGGACATGAAGCGGCACCCATAGAGGATGCTGGCATTTACAAATGGATGTTTTATGCATATTAGCTGATATTCCAATAAGTTTAATTTTCTGATTTTATTTCTACAAATGACAATAAATTTGTTAAGTGGAAAATTTCTTCCTTTTCTATATATATCTATGTGTACTGGGATCCACCTAGAATTTTATAAAGGAAAATAGTTCTTTTTGGATTATAAACATAAATCTCAATAGGCAATATGGAAATAAAATTCCTCAGAATAAATTTCATTATGGTAGTATAACTTTGTATATATCATAAACTTAAAATGTTCAATATTATCACACAAAATATTAATAAAATTATGTTTCATATGCATCCTTGTACTACACACACACACACACATATATATATATATATATGGCTAATCTTAAACATCAATAAACAACTTATTAAATGACAAATCTTTGAATTTCATATTCTAGAGATCAAACTCTGTCTCTTTTCTGGAACTATGAGGATACTCCCTAATCATTTGTCCCTATTTAGAATCTGAACTTAAAAAATTTGGAATGTCTGGAATTTAAATGTGACCACTAGATGGCACCAGTTATCCCAAACATATGCGAAATGTCAGAAACACTAGGAGAATAACAATTTTGAACCTAGCGTTACCATGGTGACTTGCCTGGCTTGTTGTAGAAGCTTTTTCCTAGGCCATTTGCCCCTTTTTGCTTTTCTATCTAAATACATGAATTTATCCTTTTATTCACATGGTTATACATTCTGTCAGTGTACTGGTTATGTTCACAATCTGTGTTGAATGTCATGCCCTGGTGCCTATGTGTCCATTGGGGTCAAAAGGATATTTAAGCCATGATAGAATTTTTATTTGGTTAACACATAATAGATAAAGAACAAAAACGAAACAAAACAAACTAGCCAAACCAAGAAACATTTGAGTTGATAATGACTAGGAGCTATTCTTGATTAATGTGGTTGGATGCACAACATTTAATACCAAGAATTACAGGATATGACTCGTAAGTGTCACTAATGTTTTGAGTTTCTTGAGACAACTTTCTGATCATAAAAAGTCTTGTGAATGTTTCTTAATATATACTGCATATTTGAAAATGTAAAATTCGGAAGAATATAGCACTGATTGTCATGTGCACTTTTGACTATTTTCATACAATATGAGATGAATTTCTTCAGCATAAATATTGTAACTGTTGCCTGGTAAACACACTAAGAACACAGAAAAGATAGTAATATGTCCCTAATACCTATGAATAAAATTATGACTGTGAGAATTACACTGATAATATGAAAACAAAGTTAAAACCGACTCCCTATAGAAATGCCTTTAATTTTTAAGGATCTCATAAACAAAAATGAAAGAAAAATTTAAAAAGCATTAACATTAAATGTGAGAAAAATTCAGACCAGTCTGGTTCCCAGTGTATTTTGAGAAAACCCTGTGCTGTGCACTGAATGTGCATGTCTCACTCATATTCCTACTCTCAAATCCTAGATGGGCTCATGAGAGTGGGACCTCTACGGCCAGAGCGATATTACTATAAAAAAAGGAAGACATAACCAGGAAAAATGCCCTCACCAGAACTGGGCCATGGGGACATTCTCAGCCTGACCACAGACTTCCAGCCTGCTGCTTAAGCAAATGCAGTCTATGGCATTAAACAACAGTAGCCAAAGTGAGTAAAATACCCTGTCCATCAGAATCAACTGTGGCATGCCTTACACCTGGGACTGCACCTGAGACTCTGTGGCCAACTCCTTCTAGTTGAGCTCTCAGTGAAAGAATGAATGGACGAGGAAAGGAGTAGGGGAAGAGCAGATCTGGAAATAGGGACAATGAATATTTTTGCTGTAAAACGGAAGGCACACTCATGGAAAACCAAGCAGAGTAAGGTTTCAGAAGAGGCAGAGTCCTCGTGTTCTTTCACAAAGCTGTGTGTGGTGCTACACGTGGCTTGTTTTTTCTCTAATCAGCTTCAAAATTTGAGCACTCAGAGAGTCCTTCAGTGTCCACTCTGTTTTAAGTGGCTCACTCTTTTCCTCATATGTTTCTGCTTATATTTCTTACCTCCAATGACACTGAATGAATGTCTAAAATATATGTACAATTCCTTATACATTCTTTTCCTCTCCCTGCTAGACAGTAGACTGTAGAACACCCATTGGTGTCCCTGTGTCTTTCAATCACTCCCCTATTAGACCTGGAGCTGGAAGATAAAGATTCTGTTTCCCCAGTAAGGATTAAGTTGCTCTGCAAACACTTAGGCTCATTGGGAAAAATAGCCACTAACTGAAAACTAAACTGATGTAATTACTACTCCTAACTCTTGTTCTGTGTAGGCTCCAGTTGAGTCTATCCATGAAGGCTTGTAGTTTTTACATGTTGCATTCGATGGATTTCAAAAGTCCATTTGATTATTTTTTCTGAGTGTGCTGTTATGTTCCCTTTGCATCTTTCTGTCTTTGGCATGCCATTCATAGTTATTTTGAGATCAGTTTCTGCTTACTCCAAGTCTGGATCTGCTTCTTATTTTTTTTTTCTATTTTATCTCTTATTAGTGACTCTATGGCTTTTCTCATGTCTAGTGATTTTATATTATATTCTGATCATTATAGATACCCAGATATAGAGTTCTTAAAATCATATACTTCCTGAAAAATACTAATGGTTATTCCTTCACCCATTATACTTACTAGTAATGTGTGATAATTCTGTCATAGCCTTGATGTTTTTGTTCCTATCTGGAGGGCGTGCCTCTTTCTTCAGCATGTATTTTTATGCTTAGAGTGCGGCTTTTTTGGAGTCTCACTTAAAAATGAATAGCGCTGACTAGGCAATTGTTAGTTCTAATCCTGGTTGGGTTGGAACTTCAGTGTCCCCAGCACTTACTCTGAGACATTTCTCTGCTCTTAGTCACGAGGTAATGTTCTTTGGTAGACTCTGGAATCATGCTTTGTATGTGAACAGCTTAGAAATCGTCCCAAAACCCAAAATGAGATTTTATCCAGATTTTGGTCTCTCTTCTCTGTATCTCTCTTCTTTTCAGCATATACTCCAAATTCCTGTGTTGCTACTCACCCACAAACCTGTTCCCTCCTGCTGTTGTCTGTTTCAATTCAATTTCCCTGTATTATGGTTTTGACAATTTCCTTAGAGAGACCCCAAAGGAAAATCAGTGTTCCCATTTTTAGTATGCCATCTAACACTTACAAAGTATTCTACTTTAAGTACCTATTTTTATTTGAAAATGAGAGAGAGAGAAAGAGACAGAGAGAGACAGAGAGAGAGATCTTCGATCGGCTGGTTCACTTCCAAAATGTTCCCAAGACCCAAGGCAAGACCAGGGCAAAGCCAGGACCTAGGACCCTATCTAAGTCTCTTACATGGGTACTAGGGACTCAAGCACTTGAGTTACCATCCATTGCCTTCCAGTGTGCAAAAGCAGGAAGCAGGTTCTGATGGGGCATGCCCAGGGCTAACTAACTCTCTATGCCCCAGCATCACCAGCCTGCAATGAATTATTAACTGTGTCTCATGTATCTGTTATTTTTCACTAAAGCAAATGTCTAATGCCAATCAGTATTATTCTATTATGACTACAAGTAAAAGTTTTCAAAGGATTCTAATTGTGAAGTTTCTAGCTGTAGAGAATCTGTTATGTCTGGTATTTTCTTTTCTTTCAGTAACTGTTCATTCATTTTTAAGCAAATATAAATATAGCACCTATTATACACAAGTAACTATTAAGTACTGAGAATACAGATGCAGAAAAACAAGTATGGATTATGCCTTCATGGAACTTGGCAGGGAAAATATTCATTAAACAAAAATATGCAGAAACAAATTTATCCAAATCTCATAAATGGAACAAAATTAAAAATAGAACTTACCAAGAATGCGTAATACACAGACTCTCAGATCAGCATTATATATATATATATATATATATATATATGAGTAAATTAGTCAAATTATCCACTTGTTATTTCTTAAATTTACTGTGGAACTGCATGCATCTATAATATTTGAGCAGCAGTCAATTAACTGAAATGGAGGCAGAACATTTCTTGCAATTAATACTAAGATATTTTAAATATCTTGGGAACATTTTGATATTTATACTGTGAAATACTAACTTATGAGCAAGAAGAGAAATATCCACCTAAAATATTATGTTTTCTGCAACGACTATGAGTTCAGCTTGATCTACTCAAAGGAAACAAGTAAATTTACTTAGATGAAGTGTGTCTAGGGAGACCACATGGGACATGTGATTTTCCAACTGAACATAAGCTTCTCTTGGGGGACAAAGCAGTTTCTCATAAACAATGTTCTGGTAGAGGCTTTCAAAATAGCTGATATACATTGGAAAAGTGAATTTTATTATATGAAAATGATAAGCATTTCCCAGAACAACTGAGCAAAAAGCCATTTTCCCACAACCTCTTCTGTTTTTATTCATGAGAATAGAAACTTAGTATAAAGTTCACATGAAGGTCAAGGAATAATTTCTTTCACTTAATGACTCGAATGGTTTAAGGAATATTTGAACCTTGATTCATTCAGACCTTAAAAGTAGAATTTTTATTTTCTCAGTCAATATTCTACCATCAAATGGAAGGAGTCTTTCATTTTCTAAAAGAGTAACACAAGTACCAGGGATATGGAGTTACGGCACAAACCAAAACCATGTGTACTGTTCTCACAGGAAAATACTGAATAATTCGGGGAAAGCAGTATACCTAGGAATTACCATTTTGTGTAACACAAGCAGTAAGTGCAATGTGAATTCAAAGGGTAAAGAGACGTGGCAAGCTACTGAGACTTGCAAGGGTCAGGAGTGTCTTGGTTAAGGATATTGGAGCAAAGATATCTCTCACTGAGTCCACTACTTACTGTAGATTGACATGACATAAATGACTTTGAGAATGGTTGGACCTTTCGTCTCTTGACCTGGGAGTTCCTAGTGGAGCTTTGTCATGGAGAAGGGAATAGTTTCGTCCAGATACTTGCTACGAATCTTTGGATTACATTAGAACTCATGTATCATCTGTGACACTTCATCATCTCATTTGATGAATAACAGAAGGGTTAGTTCTAAACCCCACAGAAAATATGCATCAGACCAGCAGATAACATTTATGTGCAATTACTTCACCTGGCCAGGTGAAACTGAGATTCCAGTGAGTGAGATTTATGTCCATGGCAAAAAAAAATACGAACACTAATTTCACCTGTAATTATCTTTAATAAACTTGGTAGTCTTTTTTTTTTACAGTTCTTAAAAAGGGATATTAAGACTAGAGTTTAAATGTTACTCTGACATGAGTACAAAATCCCCGGAGGGAGGGGAAAAGGAGAGGGGGGAGGATGTGTTTCCAAAAAAAAAAAAACTTAATACTTGATCCCTTTTAGTATTTTTTTTGTTCTACTTAATACTATTGGTTGAACTCTTTAATTAACACACAATTATTCTTAGGTATTTAAATTTAACTGAAAAGTGATTCCTGTTAAATATAAGAGTGGGAATAAGAGAGGGAGAGATGTACAGTTCGGCACATGCTTAATCCGACTTGCCCCAAACTATAGAGTTAGAACATACCAGGGGATTCCAATTCAATCCCATCAAGGTGGCATGTACCAAAGCCATCTCACTAGTCAAAGTGATCAGTTTCAGTTCATAATTGATCATAATGATAGGATTAAGAGTCAAAGGGATCACATAAACAAGACTAGTGTTTGCTAATACTAACTGATAGAATTAAGAAGGAGAGAACAATCCAACATGGGAAGCAGGATACACAGCAGACTCATACGATGGCAGATATCCTAAACAGCACTCTGGCCTCAGAATCAGCCCTTAAAGTATTCAGATTCAGCTAAAAAGCCCATGAGAGTATTTCAGGCATGGAAAGCCAAGACACTCTATCAAAAAAAAAAAAAAAAAAACACCTAAATGAAAGATCTCTGTGAGTGAGATGTGAGAATCCAAGATCCCAGCAGAAAGAATGGGCCATCAAGGAAGGAAGTACCTTTCTCTGAAGGGAGGAGAGAACTTCTACTTTGACTATGACCTTGTGTATATAAGATCAGAGTTGGCGAACTCAAAAGGCTTCCATAGCCTTGGCAACTCCTAAGAGCCCTGGGTGATTACTGACACCATAAACAAGAGTGTCAGTTGTTAAATCAACTTCAGGAGTCACTGTGCACTTACTCCCCGTGTAGGATCACTGTACTTAATGTGTTGTACTATGTGAATTACTGGTATAACTAGTACTCAAACAGTACTTAACACTTTGTGTTTCAGTGTAGGTGCAAACTGTTGAAATCTTTACTTAGTATATACTAAATTGATCTTCTGTGTGTAAAGATAATTGAAAATGAATCTTGATGTGAATGAGATGGGAGAGGAAGCGGGAGATGGGATGATTGTGAGTCGGAGGGAGGTTATGGGGGGGCACTGTAATCCAAAAGTTGTACTTTGGAAATTTATAGATATATAGATATAGATAGATAGATAGCCAGGCAGAGTTAGATAGTGAGAGAGAGAGAGAGAGAAGAGAGAGAGTTATAGGCAGTGAGAGAGAGACAGAGAGAAAGGTTCACTCTCCTAATGGCCGCTACAGCCGGCGCTATCCTGATTTGAAGCCAGGAGCCGGGTACTTCCTCCTGGTCTCCCATGCAGGTGCAGGAACCCAAGTAATTAGACCATCCTCCACTGCCCTCCCAGGCCGCAGCAGAGAGCTGGACTGGAAGAGGAGCAATCGGGGACAGAACCCGGTGCACCAACTGGGACTAGAACCCAGGATGCCGGTGCTGCAGGCGGAGGATTAGCCAAGTGAGCCACAGTGCTGGCCTGGAAATTTAGTGCCGGTCTGGAAATTTATATTTATTAAATAAAAATTAAAAAAAAGAAAAAAAAAACTATAAACAAGTGATTGATAAATGATTTGGAAATTTGTAGAATGGTTAGTCTTACCTTCGTCCCATCAGTTATTTCTTTAGTTTGTTAGAAGATGTAAAGCCTCAGGTTTAATTAAAATATAAATAGAAGCAATTAGGCATACAATCAAATGGCAAATATACCACAGAAATACAATTTAGAAAGCTCAGTAATAATAAGTATTAAGGTCAAAGTCTCCAACTGATTCCTTTTCTGGGTTTGATATGCAGCCTCTGAGCAGGGAATGGGACAGAGAAGTGAAGCTCAGCCTGGTGCTAGGAAATACACCCCAGTACTTCATGGAAGAGAGGAGATTACAACTCCAGCTTCCTAGTGGGTAACGAGGAGTGAGGATTGCTGCAGCACTCATGCCTCGGTGTGGTTTGGAGCTGATAACAAGGTAGAATAAAGCTGGTGTGGAGCCTTGGCTGTGAGGCTCACAAAACCAAGTGTGACTAAACAGCATAGTGAGCTGGCATGGAGCTGTGGCTCAGAACTTGTTTCTTTGTGTTCATTTTTTTTTTCAAATCAGAGTTGTCAGCTAAGCAAACCTTTAACCACATGAAACAATCCTTGGACTGTGCAGAAATGAGAATGCAAGTGTGTGCTTGTGTTGCTTGCTTTCAGCAATGCTTGCTCATTCTCCTCAGAAGAGACAGAAAAAATAAAAAATCCCAAACACTTTCAGAACAGAAATTTATTGTTTCCTAGATTTTCTCAATTAGCAGGCTCACCATTAATTATTTACTATGAGATTTCACTGTTACAACTTAGCGCTCTGCAAATATTATAAAGCCTTCCATTCGTGTAACCCTATGTATATCTACCCTGAGCACTACCATCAAATGTTTATTATTTATTAATTTTAATTGTTTCCAAAAGGTGATACACACATGAACGACATAGGATTAAAACAATGCCAAGTGGAATCTAGGAAATAATGTTTCTATTCTATCTTGTGTCCTATTTCTCAGTTCTTCTCCATTGTAACTACTTTTACGGTGGTACTGAATCTTCCAGAAATATACTATGCACATGCACATATAATTGGCACACTGATACCTGCATATACATTTTTATTCATCACTTAATAGTACAACTTTAAATAAGTCCCTTGTCAATACATATAAAACAATTTCACACATTTTAATAATGGCATAATATTTTCTGTTATACCATGTATTTCATGAGTTTTTTTTAACCAATCTAATATGATTATATGGATAAAGTACCATTGATTGTGGCTTTACTACTAATCATGAAATGACAGTCATTTAACACATATATTTGTGTCCATGTGAGAATACATATATCAAATAAAAGTCTCATATTTAACCTTGAAAGATGATGTGGTTGGTTCGCACCCTCAGCAGCAAGCATCCAAGAACAGTACTATCCAGAACTTCTCCCCTTGTTCTCTCAAGCTATGCAATCCTTCATCCCACCAAAATTTATCTGTCTTCCTGATTCACTTTAGTACTCTTTTCTTTTGCTTCCAACTGTCTCAGTGTCAGATCTCTGATTCTTGATAAATATATGGTTATTATAATATGTTTTACACTCTTCCCACCATGAAAATAATCACTGACATCCCAGAAACCTAGTGTGAAACTTTGAAGTGTAGTTCTATTTGTCTTCTGTTGCATGCTGTGCTGCTGCCTGATGGACAACAGGAATTTATGAAACTCTTTGGATTTATTTTAGTTAACCCTTCCATGCCCTTATAATATCTGTGTCATGATTATCCTTTGAATTTCAGGAAAATTTTTAATTTTATAACTGACGTTTGCACTTTTTTTGTGATGTTGAAATTTGTGAATGGGTCCCTCATTACTACCAGTTGTTTGAGCCACTTGTTCTCCTTGGAAGGCGTATTAACTTTAATGTTTCATTCTGTGTGTGGGAAAACAAATAGAATATTCTACCTTGGCAGGATGACTACATCAAATATGTTACACCTTTTGTATCAATTCACATAAACAGGCAAGAAAAAAGGCATTCACTGCTAATGATTTAAAATTGTAACTGCAGCTGGCGCTGTGGCTCAACAGGCTAATCCTCTGCCTTGCGGCACTGGCACACCAGGTTCTAGTCCTGGTCGGGGCACCGGATTCTGTCCCGGCTGCCCCTCTTCCAGGCCAGCTCTCTGCTGTGGCCTGGGAGTGCAGTGGAGGATGGCCCAAGTGCTTGGGCCCTGCACCCAATGGAAGACCAGGAGAAGCACCTGGCTCCTGCCACCTGATCAGTGTGGTGTGCTGGCCGCAGCGCGCCAGCTGCAGCGGCCATTGGAGGGTGAACCAATGACAAAAGGAAGACCTTTCTCCCTGTCTCTCTCTCACTGTCCACTCTGTCTGTCAAAAAAAAAAATTGTAACTGCAGGTAATGAGCTACATCTTCTCCTTTAAAAAGTGACGATTATTTTTAAATTATAATCTTGATGTGATCAAAGCAACCCTGTGCTTGGTTCTCAAAATCCGTACACAAATTTTACCCACTGAATTATGTGAAAGAGAGGAAAATATATGTATAAGATTATGTAAATTCATGAAAGCATCAGCGACAATAGACTTACTTAGCTTGACTATGTTTATTATCTCCAGGCATTTTATTTGTCTTTTTTTCTGTCATCCCCATAAAGGCAGGAAATTTATGAGAGTTGTATCAGATTTCGGAGAGAACCAGACCAGTAGGAGATTATCTTTCTATCTATCTATCTATCTATCTATCTATCTATTTATTTATCATCTATCACCTACTCATTTATCATCTATCAATCTGTCATTCATTAGTGTGAGTTACCGGGGTGAATTAGCTTACTCTGTCATGCAGGGTAGCTGGTTCAGTAAACCTGAAGTCCATCATGAAGGAGCAACCAAAGGAAGATTAAGCCCTGTGAATACATGTGAGTTGATATTTAGAACTCACAGAAAAGTCATCAGAAATGGAAGATACAGGGTAGGCTGTAGCCACATGAGCCAGAAGGAAGATCTGAAGAAAATGAACAATTGCAAATTCAGCTGCACGTTGAAAGTCTCTGAGTTCTGAGAAGAAATGAACCCTTTTAAAACTACTTTTGACAGATTGAGTCAGAGCCACACATGATAATCTCCCTTTTGATTCACTTAAAGTCCATTGATCAGAGGCTTTAATTAGAACTGCAAACTCCTTTCACAGCAGCACTGAGATTTGTGTCTGGTTCAATAACCAGGATAAGGTTTGTGGCTGTTACCAGTTGCTCCCACTGTCTTCACATTCTCCAAATTTTTTAAGAGAAAATCTCTTCTAGCTCCCTTTAGCTAGAATCATAATAGTCAAAGACTTCTGAGCCCCATGGCACAGTTTGGCTAAAGTGACATATCACAAAGCCATCACAGGTAGTCAGTATCTATTCATCAGATTTCCTATTGCTTTGATACTGATGCTAAGAAAAGCATGTTTAAAAATAAATACTCCACAGCTTCCAAATATTGCCTGGTTCCTTAAAATATCTCCCAATGCATGCTGTTCAATAAGGTGGTCCCAAGCCACACATGGCTATGTAAACCTAAGTTAACAAAATTTACAATTTGTTGCTTAGTGGCAGCTGTATTTTAAATACTCAGCCTCTAGTGGATTACGAAGGAAATGCTTGACAATGCATATAAAGAACATTGTCATCTGTACAGAAAGAGGCACTCTCCACATAGTCTTGTCTAAGAACTAAAGAATTTTTTTATTTGTGTCATTTGTAATAGGTCCTGCTGTAGGCATTGAGGTACTGTGGATCAAGCTGCTGCTTGGGATACCTGCATGCTGTATTATACTCCCTTGTATAATCCCTGCCTCCACATTGATCTAATTTCCCACTTTTGTTCTTGGAAGCCAGGTCAAGCAATGACTCAAGTAATTGAGTTCCTGCCACCTACCTGGGATACCCAAATGGAGTTCTGAGCTCCTGCCTTCTGCCTGGTCTAGCCCTGGCTGTTGCAGCTATTTGGGGAGTGAAATATCTAAAGGAATATCATTCTTTTTTGGTCTCTCTGTGGCTCAACTTTCCAAATAATAAAAACAAGTAGGAATAACAAACTATTATAAAAATAAAAACGCCCAGTACTAAGAGAGTGGGTGCTGATGTTTAAAAAAATTAAAGTTAAAATAATAAATTTAAAAAATGGTTTTTTATCTTTTCTAAAAATGTATGACTGAGCTTTAAAATTAACAATATATATAAAAATTAAAATTACAACAGATGGAAATTTATTTTGCTTAAAAACCATCCAATTGCAAATGTTACATTACTGCAGGATGGTGATAGAGGGTGGAGCTGGTATTTATGTGTGTGTTGAAGAGGATAGGAGAGGACTCTGTATATTCTACTCAGTTATACCATGCATCCAAAATTTTCATTTTCCTAAAATAATATAATAATTAAAAATTGGTAATATCTAGGTTTTAAATACTTTTTCATTTAAAAAGTTTATAAATCAAGCTATATATCATGAAACAAATGAATTGAAACTACATAAAAGACTTTATTATTAATGATTCCTAAATGATAAAATATAATTTAATGGAAATAGTTGGACTTGGCCTTAAATTGAATTTTTTACAATGGATTAACAAGGCAGATGGTAGACAGAAACTATATTTATTTATTTTGAAAGATTAATTTATTTATTTGAAAGTCAGAGTTACACAGAGATTGGAAGAAACAGAGAGAGAGAGAGAGAGAGAGAGAGAGAGAGATCTTCCATTCACTGATTCAATCTCAAAGTGGCCACAATGGCCGGCACTGGGGCAGCCTGAAGCCAAGAGTCGGGAGCTTCCTCTGGATCTCCCACATGGATGCAGAGGCCCAAGCATTTGGGACACATTTCGCTGCTTTCCCATGGACATTAGCAGGGAGTTGGATTGGAAGTGGAGCAGTCGGATCTCTAATTGGTGCCCATATAGGCTGTTGGTGTCACAGGTGGCTGCTTTACCAACTATGCCACAACTCTAATCCCAAAACTCTATTTGTTAAAGGAAAATTAGTTATAAGTTTGATACTTTGTTTTCATAGTACTATAAATTGTTGTACTCGATAAGGATCCTATTTTAAGCATAATTTTTATTTAGTTTTAAGTGCTACTCAAAAATTTTTTTTTTTAGTTTCCTTCTGGCATCTTACCATTTTAATTTGATTTTATGTAGCATTTGATAAATTTTGACATTTAATATTTCCTCTACAATTGGTACTTCAAAATAGTGATTAGCATAACTATTTTAAAAAGTATTTGCTAGAATTAAAATTATATTTTTGATCATCCTTAAACAATCTGCAAATACAGTCATCTTAGTGTAATATGAATTTTAAAAAATAATAATATGAATTCTGAAATGTAGGATAACTTTCTCAAATAGTCATACATCTTAAACATTGGAGCATGTTTTAAATATTTTTAAGTAATTGAATTAAATGGTAAGTTTATTCATGTAAACTTTTTGAAATACATTTGTGAAATACAGGTTTTCATAATGTACATTTCTTACAAACTTTTTGAAGAAATCTCATATACATGGATTTCAAAATTTTTGCACCAAAGCAAACACATCTGTTAATTCTATTTTTCCATGAAATTTCTGAAGTACTTTCATTTTTTTTAAGATTTATTTATTTGAGAGGCTGAGTTTCAGGCAGAGAAAGAGAGTGAGAGAGTGAGAGAGCGAGAGCGAGAGAGAGAGAGAGAGAGAGAAAGGTCTTCCAACTGCTGGTTCACTCCCCAATGGCCACAACAGCTGGAGCTGTGCAGATCTGAAGCCAGGAGCCAGGAACTTCTTCCAGATCTCTCATGTTGGTGCAGGAGCCCAAGGACTGCTTTCCCAGGCCATAGCAGAGAGCTGGATCAAAGATGAATAGCGAGGACTAGAACTGTTGCCCACATGAGATGCTGGTGCTGCAGGCTGGGACTAGAACTGGCTCCGATATGGGATGCTGGCCTCAAAGGTAGTCGCATAACCCAGTGCGCCACAACACTGGCCCCAGTTTTCTGTTTATTCATGTTGCATTCCAGAGGCGATCATGTTAGTGACTGTTTGCTTGATTCTTCAACTTTCCTGTTTCTCAGTTCTTGTCGAACATCTTTGGTTAAACTCCAAACGTGTACAGATGCCGTTCTCCTACTACTTTGTCCTTGCAGTTTGGAAGTTGGTGTCTGAGGAGAAATATGCAGCATGTTATCCAGTCTCACTTTTACTCTATTATGCTTACCATTGCTTACCCTAAATGTGCCCAGAAATGCAATGCTCCTCCTGGCCATTTTGTCCCTCGTTATCTTGACTATGTGGTATAGTCCTCTCTCCTGCAACCTCCAGCAGCTTGTTTTCCATTCCTGCCTTAAGTGGGGAGTTGCTTGCTGTTTCCCTGGGAACTGGAAGGCAGTCAGAGGATAGTTCCTGTCCATTTCCTTTGCTGTATCAATGCACTGGGCTATGTCTTCTGGGAGAATAGGTCATGTTCCCTGTAAGGAAGCCTTATGCCCTGAGTCTTCTCTCCTCCCTGATAATCAAGGCATTGCTCTATAATTACACACATTCATTTCAGCATATATTTTGTTTCATCAATAGGCAAACATGTTATTATATTTCCCATAATAAGAAAAAATAATTTTTGTGTTATTATGTGATATTATCATTGTGTATCCTTTTATTTATTGAAAACACTTTAAAATATTTCCATATTTAATTTCTCTAACGTGTTTCTCCTTACTTCTCGAAGCCTATCCCCTAAGTTTTATTTCTAAACTATTTAGAGAAATTGTTACATCAATTCCACTAGTGAATATATCATGCTTGATTCAGGCTTCGATTTTGCTATAATATAGTATATTAGAGCATCAAGGCATAAGCTTCAATATATTCCCATTTGATCACTGAAGGAAACATTTAACTAAGCCGGTTTATCTCCTTGCCCTAAACTTTTGACTAAGTAAGTCTATCTCCTTGCCCTAAACTTACTATCACACACCTTCTCAGTGTTTTCTCTTTTTAATTATGATGCCAAAAAACATGAATACATTCCTTTTTTACAGAAGTTGCTCTTTACCATTATCTACAATTTTATTTCCTTCTTTGAAGTATTTATTTTTTTCTATTAAAAAAGGAAAATTTACAGGGCTGGCATTTGATACAGCAGTTAGGTTGCCAGTTGGAATGCCTCATCTCTTATCACAGTACATGTGTTCCATGCCTGGCTCCACTTTCTGATTTTATGTGTCCTAGAAAGCTATAGGTGATGCCTCAAACCTCTGGGTTCCTGCCACCCAGTTGGAAAACCTGCATTGAGCTCCTGGCTCATGGCTTACGCTTGGCCCAGCACTGGCTGTTGAGGGCATTTAGGTAGTTAAGCAGAAGGTGGAATATCTGTTTCTCTCTGACTCTGTGCCTCTCAAATAATTCTTAAAAATACCTAATTATATGATAAGTAAGTAAATTAAATAGTTTGTTAAATGTAAAAAGTATATAATAAAACTAATAATTCTACTCCAGATAATTGGAAGTTTGCAGTATTGAGATAGTATTCATTTTTGGCTTTTTAAATATTTATTTGTATACTTGTTTTAATTGTGGGTGTGTATGTGTGAGAAGAGGAGTAGCAGTCAGAAAGTTAATTTGAATTATGTGTG
This sequence comes from Sylvilagus floridanus, assembly GCA_949820135.1. Taxonomy (NCBI): domain Eukaryota; kingdom Metazoa; phylum Chordata; class Mammalia; order Lagomorpha; family Leporidae; genus Sylvilagus; species Sylvilagus floridanus. The sequence continues at coordinate 23,075,533 of OX463246.1, read as the reverse complement.
AACTTAATCATTAATTTTTATTTAGAAAAAGATCAATAAACATTTTCCACTTAATGGAATTCCATGTTAATTCTATGAATTATTTTATAATCATAAATGAAACTATTTAATATTTTTTTTAATATGAGAGTTATATGTTTTCAGTTGGGCACAAAATCTTGAGTAAGTTATCTTCTCAATGTTTAACACTCTCAGGTATAATCTCATGGGCCTAATATTAAATGATTCCTAAGCCCATGTGTTATCATTATTATTATAATGTCAGACTAGATATTTATTGAATATATTTGCTTCATGTTTTTTTTTTATGTCCATCCCTAATAGAAATGACTATTTGAAAGTCATGTAACCTATTTTAAGTTCACCTACAGGTCCCAGTGAAGTTTTCTAAAATAATGTAATCTCACTTTATGATCACACATACTCTGGGCACAGTTTTCATATTCTTTCTCCAATATGCAAAACTGAAAATATTTACATTTTAAAAATCTTTTATCTTCTACACCCTAACACTTTTAATTCGCCTAACTCATGTGAATCATCATTTTTTAAAATTTAATGTGTGTTATCTAGACGGGATGCTAAAAAGGGATTCTTTCTATTTCAATTCTAACTACTAATGTAAAAACATTTCAAATAAACTGATTTCTGTGTAAAATATTAGGTTCCCTAACCTGATTTGACAATTGGAAGTCAATTCTAGGGAGCACTAGAAATACCCAAGGCCTGGAATTTGAAGTGTATGAGAAGTCCTTGCAAGATTGAAGCTACATGGCTACAGTCAGCTGAGTAAAGAGGTGGACAGAGACACTGGGGACATATTCAACTTCTGCTCTCTCAGAAGAAAACACTCAATTGTGTTTTGTGAATCTGATGTGGACCTAAAGAATGGAATTACCTGGAGCCATTTTGAAAGGGTCTGTCTCCAGGCTTGGCTCTTGATGTCACCGAATGTTCCAGCAGATGGGTAGACTTTCAGAATTTCAATGGCTGCAGTCAGAAGTCAAAGACAGCTGTCAAGTAAAGATCTAATCAAGAGTTGCCTGAATTGTAATACATCAATTTTTCCAACCCTTGGAACTTTCATGATGTATAGCACGATGACAGGGATGGCAGTAATATCTAGACCTTGCTCATAAAGCACTATTGCTCCTAGCTCTTGAAACTCCCTACTTCTGGGAGTTACCAAATGTTACCTTGGATGAACAAATGGATTACAAACACTGAGAATCACAAAGTTACCATTGTTGCCTGTCCACTCACCTAGAGTCTATTTTCTGAAAAAGAAACCAAGTTCACTTACTCTTTAAGCCATTAGATTTGAGTATCTTGTTATCCTCACAGTTTAACATATAACCTTAGAAATAAATAATCTAAACCCCTATCCTTTCTCCATATTCAATGTGATTCTCCATTATTTATTTCTTGTAGAGCAGCAAATCTGATCCAATATTATCATATATCGAATGCTTCTTTATTGTACTACCATCCTGTCTCCGCTAAACTTGCTCATAATGAAGGAAATGTAATCAGCATTTACTGTTCATAGCTCCCCTTTGACCTCATCAAAGGATCTTTCCCAAGAATAGCCTCTTAACTTCAAAATTGTCATTCCTGATTCTCCCATTTTTCATAAGGAAGCCTTGATCTTCCCCTTTTATTCTATTTGTTATGCCTGTACTTGCCTTTATTTCATTTGACTATTCCTCTACTCAAAGCATATGTCTTATTTCTCTCCCTGCTCTTTTTGTTCCATACAATTCCACTTACTCTGTTGGTCTCTAACATTAGCTTTATATTGACAAGAAGGCTATAATTGTGTACTCTGATTGATTCAATTTTACATAATTTTATTTTTGACCTATGGCCTTGATCTTTAGAAAGTGTCATACTTTACACCATTTGTAGCCAACTCATCATGTTTTCATCGGGAAGTAATACCTTTACATTAGGGACTCCATTTTGGAGCACTTAAGACTCCATATTAAGAAAGCACACCCCACAATGACACTATGGTCTGAAACTATGGTCTAAACAAATTACCAATGTGCGTTGGACAGAGTGGCCAAGCAATATACCTCTGAGGCTATCATTCCTAGACTGAGACATAAGCAAAGTGATGTTAATAGACAAATGGACAGAAGACCAAAAGAAAAATATTATTATAGGTAGATGGAGCCAAATGCACAGCACTTTATTGAACAGAAGAAGTTGATATGAACAAATAGAAGAAAAAATCTTAGTGGCTACAGCATCATATCCAGAACAGTGTATTTTTTTTTTTACTTTAGATGTTCCCTAATTGTTAGCAACAATGCAATTTCAAACATTTTTATAAGAATGTGGATGTGCCTGTTACGGTGGAGAATAAATATGGAAAGTAGAGCTCAAGGCTGCAGCTTA